>CM018683.1:22232293-22921980 GCA_009363875.1 Mikania micrantha
ACATTCTATGATCACATTAAAGTTTTGAACTTTGATTGAATTTGAGAAACCACGCTGATGTCGGTTTGAAAGGCTTTTGGCAAGAATATCTGCAGCGATATTTGGGTTTGATCCAAACACAGCATTTGCAATAGTAATAACACCAGGATTTTGACTACTTAAAGCCGCAAGAGCAAGAGCATATCCATTTCCAAGGTTTTTCTGAAGTGAATTAGACCTTCTGGAACACAAACACATCACCCTTCTCAAGTACCTTAGTGATGAGGCGGTTTTCAGTGTTAGACGTGACGAAACCGACAGAATTGTGCCTTCGATGACAGTCAGGATTTCAGTGGCTCGAGGGTGCGTGTGTGGAGGGTTAATACCCATTGGAGCAAAGTCAATGCGTGCCATGGAGATACCAAAGGTGTTGAGTCCTCGTAGCTTTTCAACATTCACTAGAGTCACATTAGACCCCACGTTATTTGACGTATTTCCCATCAGGTGAAGTCCTCTGAAGAGAAAATCATCAGCTTGCACACCTTTGGATCTTTGCAAACCACACCGTTCACCAATACTGCATAAACATATATAGAAACCTTATAATGGATGCAATAAATAAAACCATGGATCTTATAATCAAATGCATGTTGTGAAAATCTTTAGTTATTTACCTGGGCTTTCTGGATCAGCCACACAGAAGTCCTGGAGAGGACTAGGGTCCGAAGCAAAAGCAAACGAAGTGCATGTTGCTAGCAAAATGCTAAAAATAAGAAAATAAGACATCATATGTTATATTTGCGAAAGAACTTTTTTTTTTCTTTTTCTTCTAACTTTGGTAGCTCAAGAATCTATGAATCAAAAGATGTAACCTGGTAATGTTTTTATAGTAGAAACATAGGAGCATAAATCCCGCATGTGTTGTGTACCTTCCAAATAATATAATTAAATTTGTGGAAAGAGTAAAACAACGAATATGTCATCAGATACAACCTCATAATTAAGATTAAGATGCTTTCAACATTTGTTCAATTATATGTAATCTAGAAGGATAGCATGCATGCACTATGCTGATTCATTTTGTTTCTTAATTTAATCAATTTTTTTTATTTCAAGATAAAGTCATTATAAGGCGTTGAATGTTTATCATACATTTACTTGGCCCAAAGGTGTCGTGAAACTAAATCCAAATCAACATTAGACCTTTTGTTTTCATATTTTGATTGTATTAGTACAATGCTATGATCTGGTCCAAGCTTTCACGTTTTGAAACCCAGCTGGAGATTGACAAAAATGTTATAGAAGAAGTCCATACTCAAACTATATGACGCCACAAACCATATATAGTATGTAGAATAATATTTGTCTTAGGTAGTTAAGTAATGAAAATACCCCTAAATATGTTTTTTTAATCTTTTTGAACAATGCATGTACGAAAGCTGTTGGGTTAATTTTGATGGGTCAACAGGTATGGGTCAATTTCTTGAAACGGTCTACAGCTAAATGGGTCATGGACCAACTGTTTTTTGTTTATTTAACACATGTTTTGTTTGTTTAGCAGTTTAGGTTAGGGAGTTAGATCATGAACTTTGTTTTTCCTGGATTGCAGTTTTTAGTCTACGTGGTTTTAAGGTTTTAAATTGCTAGTTTCTTTGTTTCTGTAAGTGGGAATTATCAAATCAAATCTCTAAATCTCTATCAAAATTTTTTATCCAAAACATTTTTGTTATTTATTGTGAAAATGTCTTCGATTATCTCCATTGGTATCAGAACGCCAAGGTTCAAGAGGCAGGTTTGAGAGTCGGTGTCGAGTACGAGAGCAGCCTGGGCTGCGGGGCTGAAGCGAAAGAAGCAAGAGGACGGGGCTGAACATCGGTGATCGATGTTAGTCGTAGCAAGAGATCGTAAGCAAGTAAGACCGGCTGTGATAACAGCAAAGACCGACGTCGGAGAAGAAGAGGCGAGAAGAAGGCCGTGCGCGGAATTTAGATTCTGGTGAGACCGAAACACACCGGCGAGTTCATGCAACGAATTCGCAAGAAAGAAGGCGGAAGAAAGTCGATTGCAATCGGCAAGGAGAAAGACCGGCAGCATCTAGACCGAGAATGTTAGATTGAGACCGTGAGTTACTTCTCTCAACAAAACTCAGACTGGAATTGTGACATAAAGACGGAAGGGTAGAAGATCGACCGAGAAGAGAAGTTGCTCAGACCTAAAGGAATGTGATGTCTAACATTGGACCGCTCGATTGTGTTTTTTTCTTCACCCATGATTTACGAAAGGAAGTAAAAAAAAAACCTACCAAGTCGATATTTAAAACAAGAATGTCAGTTTCTTTTGTAAATCAACCGTAGAAAGAAAACTAATGGAATGGCAGGACAAATTTGTAAATTTGGGTTTTTGATACATTTGGGTTTTTGGCCCCGGAGGCTGTAAATTTTCTGAACCGAGTTCAGAGTATCATGCATAGCAACATCATGGCTCGTAGGACCCAAAAACTTGTTTTAGTAGGATTGGATTTGCAATTCAAAAGAGGGTTACGACGCAACCAGTTGCCTGCTAACCTGCCAGTTTATTGTAATCTTTCGGTTTTGCTAATAAAAAGAACGGGTAAAAATACCGAAGTTACAAGCATAGTTTTCTAATGTATAGGAAAATTATTTTAGCTATGAGTTTAATTTTTAATTTATAAAACATTTCTTTCATTGACTTTGAAACAAGACAATAAAAAAAGACAAACATCGAAGATGTTAGTATTGGTTAAAGTCAAACATTATATGGTTTTCTCCTTCTTCGTTATCCATTCAGAAACGTATTGTGTTGATGTAATCAAATGGCAATTTGACGTTTTGACTCGTTAATTAACATAGAATTTACAAATCAAAATCACCCTTGCTTCTTAATCATATTGATCCAACCCATAGCTAACATATAGATAATTGGAGTTCATTCTCACAAAACCTATTTCACAAGCTAAATTAAGCAAGACCATATAACAACAAAAATAACATGACATTTTTATTCACTTTTAAATATAACGAGAGATAACAAACCAATATTTAGAAATCAACATTCTATGATCACATTAAAGTTTTTGAACTTTGATTGAATTTGAGAAACCACGCTGATGTCGGTTTGAAAGGCTTTGGCAAGAATATCTGCAGCGATATTTGGGTTTGATCCAAACACAGCATTTGCAATAGTAATAACACCAGGATTTTGACTACTTAAAGCCGCAAGAGCAAGAGCATATCCATTTCCAAGGTTTTTCTGGAAGTGAATTAGACCTTCTGGAAACACAAACACATCACCCTTCTCAAGTACCTTAGTGATGAGGCGGTTTTCAGTGTTAGACGTGACGAACCGACAAGAATTGTGCCTTCGATGACGTCAGGATTTCAGTGGCTCGAGGGTGCGTGTGTGGAGGGTTAATACCCATTGGAGCAAAGTCAATGCGTGCCATGGAGATACCAAAAGTGTTGAGTCCTCGTAGCTTTTCAACATTCACTAGAGTCACATTAGACCCCACGTTATTTGACGTATTTCCCATCAGGTGAAGTCCTCTGAAGAGAAAATCATCAGCTTGCACAACCTTTGGATCTTTGCAAACCACACCGTTCACCAATACTGCATAAACATATATAGAAACCTTATAATGGATGCAAATAAATAAAACCATGGATCTTATAATCAAATGCATGTTGTGAAAATCTTTAGTTATTTACCTGGGCTTCTGGATCAGCCACACAGAAGTCCTGGAGAGGACTAGGGTCCGAAGCAAAAGCAAACGAAGTGCATGTTGCTAGCAAAATGCTTAAAATAAGAAAATAAGACATCATATGTATATATTTGCAAAAGAACTTTTTTTTTCTTTTTCTTCTAACTTTGGTAGCTCAAGAAATCTATGAATCAAAAGATGTAACCTGGTAATGTTTTTATAGTAGAAACATAGGAGCATAAATCCCGCATGTGTTGTGTACCTTCCAAATAATATAATTAAATTTGTGGAAAGAGTAAAACAGCGAATATGTCATCAGATACAACCTCATAATTAAGATTAAGATGCTTTCAACATTTGTTCAATTATATGTAATCTAGAAGGATAGCATGCATGCACTATGCTGATTCATTTTGTTTCTTAATTTAATCAATTTTTTTTATTTCAAGATAAAGTCATTATAAGGCGTTGAATGTTTATCATACATTTACTTGGCCAAAGGTGTCGTGAAACTAAATCCAAATCAACATTAGACCTTTTGTTTTTCATATTTTGATTTGTATTAGTACAATGCTATGATCTGGTCCAAGGTTTCACGTTTTGAAACCCAGCTGGAGATTGACAAAAATGTTATAGAAGAAGTCCATACTCAAAATATGACGCCACAAAAACCATATATAGTATGTAGAATAATGTTGCCTTAGGTAGTTAAGTAATGAAAATACCCCTAATTATGTATTTTTAATCTTTTTGAACAATGCATGTACGAAAGCTGTTGGGTTATTTTGATGGGTCAACAGGTATGGGTCAATTCTTGAACTTGAACAGGTCTACAGCTACATGGGTCATGGACCAACTGTTTTGTTTTATTTAACACATGTTTTGTTTGTTTAGCAAGTTTAGGTTAGGGAGTTAGATCATGAACTTTGTTTTTCCTGGATTGCAGTTTTTAGTCTACGTGGTTTTAAGGTTTTAAATTGCTAGTTTCTTTGTTTCTGTAAGTGGGAATTATCAAATCAAAAGTCTCTATCAGATTTTTTATCCAAAACATTTTGTTATTTATTGTGAAAATGTCTTCGATTATCTCCATTTGGTATCAGAACGCCAAGGTTCAAGAGGCAGGTTTGGAGAGTCGGTGTCGAGTGCGAGAGCAGCCCTCGGCTGCGGGGCTGAAGCGAAAGAAGCAAGAGGACGGGGCTGAACATCGGTGATCGATGTTTGTCGTAGCAAGAGATCGTAAGCATAAGAAGACGGATGTGATAACAGCAAAGACCGACGTCGGAGAAGAAGAGGCGAGAAGAAGACCGTGCCCGGAATTTAGATTCTGGTGAGACCGAAAACACCGGCGAGTTCATGCAACGAATTCGCAAGAAAGAAGGCGGAAGAAAGTCGATTGCAATCGGCAAGGAGAAAGACCGGCACCATCTAGACCGAGAATGTTAGATTGAGACCGTGAGTTACTTGTCTCAACAAAACTCAGACTGGAATTGTGACATAAAGACGGAAGGGTAGAAGATCGACCGAGAAGAGAAGTTGATCAGACCTAAAGGAATGTGATGTCTAACATTGGACCGCTCGATTGTGTTTTTTTCTTCACCCATGATTTACGAAAGGAAGTAAAAAAAAAACCTACCAGGTCGATATTTAAACAAGAATGTCAGTTTCTTTTGTAAATCAACCGGTAGAAAGAAAACCTAAAGGAATGGCAGGACAAATTTGTAAATTTGGGTTTTTGATATATTTGGGTTTTTTGGCCCCAGAGGCTGTAAATTTTCTGAACCGAGTTCATAGTGTCATGCATAGCAACATCATGGCTCGTAGGACCCAAAAACTTGTTTTTAGTAGGATTGGAGTTGCAATTCAAAAGAGGGTTGCGACGCAACCAGTTGCCTGCTAACCTGCCAGTTTATTGTAATCTTTCGGTTTTGCTAATAAAAAGAACGGGTAAAAATACCAAAGTTACGAGCATAGTTTTCTAATGTATAGGAAAATTATTTTAGCTATGAGTTTAATTTTTAATTTATAAAACATTTCTTTCATTGACTTTGAAACAAGACAATAAAAAAAGACAAACATCGAAGATGTTAGTAATTGGTAAAAGTCAAACATTATATGGTTTTCTCCTTCTTCGTTATCCATTCAGGAAACGTATTTTGTTGATGTAATCAAATGGCAATTTGACGTTTTGACTCGTTAATTAACATAGAATTTATAAATCAAAATCACCCTTGCTTCTTAATCATATTGATCCAACCCATAGCTAACATATAGATAATTGGAGTTCATTCTCACAAAACCTATTTCACAAGCTAAATTAAGCAAGACCATATAACAACAAAATAACATGACATTTTTATTCACTTTTAAATATAACGAGAGATAACAAACCAATATTTAGAAATCAACATTCTATGATCACATTAAAGTTTTGAACTTTGATTGAATTTGAGAAACCACGCTGATGTCGGTTTGAAAGGCTTTGGCAAGAATATCTGCAGCGATATTTGGGTTTGATCCAAACACAGCATTTGCAATAGTAATAACACCAGGATTTTGACTACTTAAAGCCGCAAGAGCAAGAGCATATCCATTTCCAAGGTTTTTCTGGAAGTGAATTAGACCTTCTGGAAACACAAACACATCACCCTTCTCAAGTACCTTAGTGATGAGGCGGTTTTCAGTGTTAGACGTGACGAAACCGACAAGAATTGTGCCTTCGATGACAGTCAGGATTTCAGTGGCTCGAGGGTGCGTGTGTGGAGGGTTAATACCCATTGGAGCAAAGTCAATGCGTGCCATGGAGATACCAAAAGTGTTGAGTCCTCGTAGCTTTTCAACATTCACTAGAGTCACATTAGACCCCACGTTATTTGACGTATTTCCCATCAGGTGAAGTCCTCTGAAGAGAAAATCATCAGCTTGCACACCCTTTGGATCTTTGCAAACCACACCGTTCACCAATACTGCATAAACATATATAGAAACCTTATAATGGATGCAATAAATAAAACCATGGATCTTATAATCAAATGCATGTTGTGAAAATCTTTAGTTATTTACCTGGGCTTTCTGGATCAGCCACACAGAAGTCCTGGAGAGGACTAGGGTCCGAAGCAAAAGCAAACAAAGTGCATGTTGCTAGCAAAATGCTTAAAATAAGAAAATAAGACATCATATGTATATATTTGCAAAAGAACTTTTTTTTACTTTTTCTTCTAACTTTGGTAGCTCAAGAAATCTATGAATCAAAAGATGTAACCTGGTAATGTTTTTATAGTAGAAACATAGGAGCATAAATCCCGCATGTGTTGTGTACCTTCCAAATAATATAATTAAATTTGTGGAAAGAGTAAAACAGCGAATATGTCATCAGATACAACCTCATAATTAAGATTAAGATGCTTTCAACATTTGTTCAATTATATGTAATCTAGAAGGATAGCATGCATGCACTATGCTGATTCATTTTGTTTCTTAATTTAATCAATTTTTTTTATTTCAAGATAAAGTCATTATAAGGCGTTGAATGTTTATCATACATTTACTTGGCCCAAAGGTGTCGTGAAACTAAATCCAAATCAACATTAGACCTTTTGTTTTTCATATTTTGATTTGTATTAGTACAATGCTATGATCTGGTCCAAGGTTTCACGTTTTGAAACCCAGCTGGAGATTGACAAAAATGTTATAGAAGAAGTCCATACTCAAAATATGACGCCACAAAAACCATATATAGTATGTAGAATAATGTTGCCTTAGGTAGTTAAGTAATGAAAATACCCCTAATTATGTATTTTTAATCTTTTTGAACAATGCATGTACGAAAGCTGTTGGGTTAATTTTGATGGGTCAACAGGTATGGGTCAATTTCTTGAAACAGGTCTACAGCTACATGGGTCATGGACCAACTGTTTTTGTTTATTTAACACATGTTTTGTTTGTTTAGCAAGTTTAGGTTAGGGAGTTAGATCATGAACTTTGTTTTTCCTGGATTGCAGTTTTTAGTCTACGTGGTTTTAAGGTTTTAAATTGCTAGTTTCTTTGTTTCTGTAAGTGGGAATTATCAAATCAAAAGTCTCTATCAGAATTTTTATCCAAAACATTTTGTTATTTATTGTGAAAATGTCTTCGATTATCTCCATTTGGTATCAGAACGCCAAGGTTCAAGAGGCAGGTTTGGGAGTCGGTGTCGAGTGCGAGAGCAGCCCTCGGCTGCGGGGCTGAAGCGAAAGAAGCAAGAGGACGGGGCTGAACATCGGTGATCGATGTTTGTCGTAGCAAGAGATCGTAAGCATAAGAAGACCGGATGTGATAACAGCAAAGACCGACGTCGGAGAAGAAGAGGCGAGAAGAAGACCGTGCCCGGAATTTAGATTCTGGTGAGACCGAAAACACCGGCGAGTTCATGCAACGAATTCGCAAGAAAGAAGGCGGAAGAAAGTCGATTGCAATCGGCAAGGAGAAAGACCGGCACCATCTAGACCGAGAATGTTAGATTGAGACCGATGAGTTACTTGTCTCAACAAAACTCAGACTGGAATTGTGACATAAAGACGGAAGGGTAGAAGATCGACCGAGAAGAGAAGTTGATCAGACCTAAAGGAATGTGATGTCTAACATTGGACCGCTCGATTGTGTTTTTTTCTTCACCCATGATTTACGAAAGGAAGTAAAAAAAAAAACCTACCAGGTCGATATTTAAACAAGAATGTCAGTTTCTTTTGTAAATCAACCGGTAGAAAGAAAACCTAAAGGAATGGCAGGACAAATTTGTAAATTTGGGTTTTTGATATATTTGGGTTTTTGGCCCCAGAGGCTGTAAATTTTCTGAACCGAGTTCAGAGTGTCATGCATAGCAACATCATGGCTCGTAGGACCCAAAACTTGTTTTTAGTAGGATTGGAGTTGCAATTCAAAAGAGGGTTGCGACGCAACCAGTTGCCTGCTAACCTGCCAGTTTATTGTAATCTTTCGGTTTTGCTAATAAAAAGAACGGGTAAAAATACCAAAGTTACGAGCATAGTTTTCTAATGTATAGGAAAATTATTTTAGCTATGAGTTTAATTTTTAATTTATAAAACATTTCTTTCATTGACTTTGAAACAAGACAATAAAAAAAGACAAACATCGAAGATGTTAGTAATTGGTAAAAGTCAAACATTATATGGTTTTCTCCTTCTTCGTTATCCATTCAGGAAACGTATTTTGTTGATGTAATCAAATGGCAATTTGACGTTTTGACTCGTTAATTAACATAGAATTTATAAATCAAAATCACCCTTGCTTCTTAATCATATTGATCCAACCCATAGCTAACATATAGATAATTGGAGTTCATTCTCACAAAACCTATTTCACAAGCTAAATTAAGCAAGACCATATAACAACAAAAATAACATGACATTTTTATTCACTTTTAAATATAACGAGAGATAACAAACCAATATTTAGAAATCAACATTCTATGATCACATTAAAGTTTTGAACTTTGATTGAATTTGAGAAACCACGCTGATGTCGGTTTGAAAGGCTTTGGCAAGAATATCTGCAGCGATATTTGGGTTTGATCCAAACACAGCATTTGCAATAGTAATAACACCAGGATTTTGACTACTTAAAGCCGCAAGAGCAAGAGCATATCCATTTCCAAGGTTTTTCTGGAAGTGAATTAGACCTTCTGGAAACACAAACACATCACCCTTCTCAAGTACCTTAGTGATGAGGCGGTTTTCAGTGTTAGACGTGACGAAACCGACAAGAATTGTGCCTTCGATGACAGTCAGGATTTCAGTGGCTCGAGGGTGCGTGTGTGGAGGGTTAATACCCATTGGAGCAAAGTCAATGCGTGCCATGGAGATACCAAAAGTGTTGAGTCCTCGTAGCTTTTCAACATTCACTAGAGTCACATTAGACCCCACGTTATTTGACGTATTTCCCATCAGGTGAAGTCCTCTGAAGAGAAAATCATCAGCTTGCACAACCTTTGGATCTTTGCAAACCACACCGTTCACCAATACTGCATAAACATATATAGAAACCTTATAATGGATGCAATAAATAAAACCATGGATCTTATAATCAAATGCATGTTGTGAAAATCTTTAGTTATTTACCTGGGCTTTCTGGATCAGCCACACAGAAGTCCTGGAGAGGACTAGGGTCCGAAGCAAAAGCAAACGAAGTGCATGTTGCTAGCAAAATGCTAAAAATAAGAAAATAAGACATCATATGTATATATTTGCGAAAGAACTTTTTTTTTTCTTTTTCTTCTAACTTTGGTAGCTCAAGAAATCTATGAATCAAAAGATGTAACCTGGTAATGTTTTTATAGTAGAAACATAGGAGCATAAATCCCGCATGTGTTGTGTACCTTCCAAATAATATAATTAAATTTGTGGAAAGAGTAAAACAGCGAATATGTCATCAGATACAACCTCATAATTAAGATTAAGATGCTTTCAACATTTGTTCAATTATATGTAATCTAGAAGGATAGCATGCATGCACTATGCTGATTCATTTTGTTTCTTAATGTAATCAATTTTTTTTATTTCAAGATAAAGTCATTATAAGGCGTTGAATGTTTATCATACATTTACTTGGCCCAAAGGTGTCGTGAAACTAAATCCAAATCAACATTAGACCTTTTGTTTTTCATATTTTGATTTGTATTAGTACAATGCTATGATCTGGTCCAAGGTTTCACGTTTTGAAACCCAGCTGGAGATTGACAAAAATGTTATAGAAGAAGTCCATACTCAAAATATGACGCCACAAAAACCATATATAGTATGTAGAATAATGTTGCCTTAGGTAGTTAAGTAATGAAAATACCCCTAATTATGTATTTTTAATCTTTTTGAACAATGCATGTACGAAAGCTGTTGGGTTAATTTTGATGGGTCAACAGGTATGGGTCAATTTCTTGAAACAGGTCTACAGCTACATGGGTCATGGACCAACTGTTTTTGTTTATTTAACACATGTTTTGTTTGTTTAGCAAGTTTAGGTTAGGGAGTTAGATCATGAACTTTCTTTTTCCTGGATTGCAGTTTTTAGTCTACGTGGTTTTAAGGTTTTAAATTGCTAGTTTCTTTGTTTCTGTAAGTGGGAATTTTCAAATCAAAAGTCTCTATCAGTATTTTTATCCAAAACATTTTGTTATTTATTGTGAAAATGTCTTCGATTATCTGCATTTGGTATCAGAACGCCACGGTTCAAGAGGCAGGTTTGAGAGTCGGTGTCGAGTACGAGAGCAGCCCTCGGCTGCGGGGCTGAAGCGAAAGAAGCAAGAGGACGGGGCTGAACATCGGTGATCGATGTTAGTCGTAGCAAGAGATCGTAAGCATAAGAAGACCGGCTGTGATAACAGCAAAGACCGACGTCGGAGAAGAAGAGGCGAGAAGAAGACCGTGCCCGGAATTTAGATTCTGGTGAGACCGAAAACACCGGCGAGTTCATGCAACGAATTCGCAAGAAAGAAGGCCGAAGAAAGTCGATTGCGATCGGCAAGGAGAAAGACCGGCACCATCTAAACCGAGAATGTTAGATTGAGACCGATGAGTTACCTGTCTCAACAAAACTCAGACTGGAATTGTGACATAAAAACGGAAGGGTAGAAGATCGACCGAGAAGAGAAGTTGATCAGACCTAAAGGAATGTGATGTCTAACATTGGACAGCTCGATTGTGTTTTTTTCTTCACCCAAGATTTACGAAAGGAAGTATAAAAAATAAAAAAAAATAAAAAAAAAACCTACCAGGTCGATATTTAAACAAGAATGTCAGTTTCTTTTGTAAATCAACCAGTAGAAAGAAAACTTAAAGGAATGGCAGGACAAATTTGTAAATTTGGGTTTTTGATATGTTTAGGTTTTTGGCCCCGGAGGCTGTAAATTTTCTGAACCGAGTTCAGAGGGTCATGCATAGCAACATCATGGCTCGTAGGACCCAAAAACTTGTTTTTAGTAGGATTGGATTTGCAATTCAAAAGAGGGTTGCGACGCAACCTGTTGCCTGCTAACCTGCCAGTTTATTGTAATCTTTCGGTTTTGTTAATAAAAAGAACGGGTAAAAATACCGAAGTTACAAGCATAGTTTTCTAATGTATAGGAAAATTATTTTAGCTATGAGTTTAATTTTTTATTTATAAAACATTTCTTTCATTGACTTTGAAACAAGACAATAAAAAAAGACAAACATCGAAAATGTTAGTAATTGGTTAAAGTCAAACATTATATGGTTTTCTCCTTCTTCGTTATCCATTCAAGAAACGTATTGTGTTGATGTAATCAAATGGCAATTTGACGTTTTGACTCGTTAATTAACATAGAATTTATAAATCAAAATCACCCTTGCTTCTTAATCATATTGATCCAACCCATAGCTAACATATAGATAATTGGAGTTCATTCTCACAAAACCTATTTCACAAGCTAAATTAAGCAAGACCATATAATAACAAAAATAACATGACATTTTTATTCACTTTTAAATATAACGAGAGATAACAAACCTGAAGAGATTGGCATGTTGTCCATAGAGGGACTTGACGGAGGAGATGGTTGTTCTTTCTTAGGGTTGATAGGAAACATGTTGGGGAACATTGCTTTTGTTACCCCCCCACACATGACTTCTTCTCCCTCTCTGATTCCTGCACCAGAAAGGGGAAATTCTATTCTTACCCCTTCCCCTAAGCCTAAGCCTCTTATTAGGCTTGCCTTTTGAGCCCTTATTTGCTCAATTGGAAGTAACTCACCTCTGGCAATTTTAGCCTTGATATCTCTGATATGCATATCCATGGTTGAGTTCTTCATAGGGCCTAGCTGCCGAGCATGGAACCCATATTCCAGGAGAAAGGCCTTGTTCTTGTCTCTGTAGGCCTTCTCCTTTTGCTTCTTTGTAAGGACAGTTTGGGCCTTGGATGCAGCAGCAGCATGTTCTTGCTGCTGCACCTTATCCAGCTCGGCAGCCATCTGAGGCACCGACCAGCCCCATACTTCATCAAAGTCATAATCTCTCTCTTCAAGCAGAGCAGAGAGTCTAACTCGTTCTTCATCCTGAGAGGTGTTTGGTCGGCCTTTCATCTTTTTGGGAATCCTCTCCTCTTGTTCTGCTTCCTCCTCTGGGGTTAGCTTCCTTTTTCCTTTGTCATCAGCAGTTAATTTTACCCTAGAGGCAGTGTCTCCTGTTGCCTCACCAGTTGGTTCATTGGCACTTAGCTCCTCTGTGGAGGAATCATCAATAATGACTGGGCCTTCGGAAGCAGCTGCAGCTTCGGAGTTAACCTCAGCATTCACTGTCTCCTCCAGTTGACCAATCACCTTAGATGATTCCTTATTAGTTTCCACAAGGGGATCAGGAGAGGAGGAGAGGTCTTCGGCAGCCTTTGTCCCAGAAGGGGACACAGGTTCCATGGATATTGGTTCTTCTTGTGTAGCTTCTTCCATGGCAACCTGGGCTGCAGTCTCAGAAGTAGACTGAGTCCCAGAAGGGGACTGTTGAGTCTCAGTTGGAGACTTAGTCCTAGAAGGGGACTGAGGTTCCAAAGAGACATTTGATGTTTGCTTTTCAGTCTCTTTGGCAACCTCCCTTGTAGTCTCAGAAGAAGAAGAGGAAGTAGGAGTAACTTGAAAGTAGGTGCCCAAGAAGTCATCCCATTCAGCAGTCAAAGTGACTATGGGTGGGTTGACATCTTGTGCATCTTCCTCTTCTCTTGCTTCTGATCCTGACCCTGCTGAAGGTGCATTCTCCCCCTTTTTGGTAGCATCAGGGGAGATGAAAGTAGTTGTAGCAGGATCAGGATGATAGGGATGTAGAATGACAGGGGGACGCCTTCTGAGGTCTAGAATAGTGGCATCCTTGGTCTGGACCTCAAGCCGCAGGGTAGCCACCTCAGCTTCTAAATGAGCTACCCTGGCTTGTAGGGAAGTTATTGTGGCCGTCAATTCCTGTGTGTGTGTGCCCTCATCTACCTTAGTAGAATCATGGGGCGATGGAGTCCTGAGCCTGCCTCCAGCATCTCCACCACCAGATGTGGTTTCTTGGCACCCTGGATTCCCTTCATTGAGAAGAACCTCAAAGAAGTCCTCCCCAACAAAGGTTGCCGCAGGTGAGGTCCTATTGCCTGTACCACTGTCCTGTGGATCTTGATTAAGATCAACAGTAGTGGCAGCCTCACCTGCATTGACCCCTTCAGAACTACTGGGACCAACCTCTGATAAAATAGGCTCTGTGTCAGGAAACCTTGCCTGTAACTGTGTCACCACTCTCATTAAAGTTTGGGTAGTGGGAGAGAGTGGTTCCTCCATAGCTAGAGCAGGGGTTCCTTGAGCCTGGGTGTTAGTATGGGTGGGGGGCATTTCTGGATGATATGAACCTGGAGACCTGGGAGACAGTCTCTGATCTAGTTGAGTTGCTTCAGGTGAAGCAGACTCAAGAATGGGGTTTTCCCTTTGAATATTCTCAGATATGTTTTGGGACATAAGCTGAGGGCTTTCAGGCTGGTTAAGGGCAACCACAGGTTCCAGAGGAAGAACCTGTGGATCAACTGGAGGTGTGGCTGTCACCTTAGGTGGGACTGTGCCCTGTGAGCAGTCCTTTTCACCTTTTTCTTTTTAGGATCAGTAGAAGGAGCCTGAGTAACTGTAGAGAGTTGCACAGGGGTTCGTTTGCGTTTGTAAGTAATCTTTATAGGGTGAGGAACAGAAGTGGAAGGTGTGGGTTCCGCATCTGTGGGGTTGACAGAGCTGTCACCTTCAGGAGTATGAGACTCCATATATGGAAGAAGGGGAGTGAATTTTCCAGAAAACTGGGCACCCTTCTTCTTTAATTGCACAAAAACCTTCGAAGAAACCAAGGGCATTTTGTATGTATTCCCAGTTAGAGAGAGGGAAGTGCCCAACTCTTCATTAAAAATCTGTTGCAAAAACCTGGGATACATACAAAATTTCTTTGGTGACGAAATATTGTCAACCAAATTATTGAAAATGAAAGCAGAAAAATTAAATAGTTGATTGGAGACCAAACCATGAATAGCCGAAGCTAAGTCAGATGGAATTTGGTCCCAACCACCAGATTTATTGGACAGACAATATAAGAACAAATGTATGAGGTACTTGTAATTATAGGACACTCTACCCTTCAAATAGGTTGTTGAAGGAAGAGGACCTTCGTACCCCATCGACTGAAATGTCGATGCTACCTCATCCTTTGTGAATGATACCCTTCCACCGGCATCATTGAGTTTAAGGTGCCGACAGATGGTTTCCACAGTAATAGCAATGGGATGAGCATCAATGGTGGCAAGAAGAGACCGACCATTGGACGATGAGGAAACTGAACAAGATGCCCAAAACTGTTGGTGATGAGATTCATACACCAAGGGCTGAGTGGTGAGAGCGAAGAGATACCTGCTCCTTTGAAGAAAGGAGACGATTGGAGCGAAGTCAACATCATGCTCTGCTGATAGCTCCGTAGGAACGTTGTGAGAAGGTTTGAATGCAAGAAGATCCATGGCAGTTTGTGATTTTTAGGTCACGATTTGAGAGAAAGAAGAAAGGAAAATCTTAAAGTGAAACGGTGAGAGAAAACGAATGAGCGGGAAACCTTTATATACCATCGGATTTCAGCATTTAATATATAGACACATTAAATTTGAGATCCGGATGTCAGAGAAAGGTCTTCCGATGACAGCTGGTTTCACAATAAATGTATGAATTTTCTCTAAGTTCTGAATTGCCTCCTAAGATGTGGCTTTCGGAAGGAGTGAAGGAGACCAAAAGAGTTCAGAAGATATTTGCTTCCGAAGTATAAAGTTTATACTATCGGAAGCACTGCTTCTGAAGGATCGGAAGCAATGAGTAAGAAGTATACAATTTATACATCGGAAGCAATGCTTCTGAAGTGTTAGATAATTCATCAGACAAAATGTTCTTCGGAAGACATCTTCTTCTGAAGAGTACCTTGAGAAGTCTATGCTTCCGAAGTTAGTGTATTGGAAGAGTATTACTTCAGAAGGTAATAGCTTCTGAAGTGTGAGACCTTCCGACTGAGGAAGAAATAATGCTTCCGAAGACTTAACCTATCTTCTGCTGAGTAGTTACTCATCAGAAGATAAGTTAAGTTTATCTTCCAAAGAATTATTCATTCCATATTATTTCATTTACTCAAAGTTAATCATTCCAATGGATGTTATTAGGTACCTGAATCTTCCTTCATCAAATGCCTTGGTGAAGAGATCAGCCAAATTATGTTCTGAATCAACTTTGACTAAATGGATCAACTTCTTTTCTGCACAGTCTCTGATGAAATGATATATGATGTCAATGTGCTTGGTCTTGGAATGGTTGACAGGATTATTGGTGATGGATATTGCACTAGAATTATCTATCTGAATAGGAGTATTGAACAGATCTACTCCATAATCCTTCATCTGATTTTGAATCCAGATGACTTGTGCATAGCAGCTAGAAGCAGCTATGTATTCAGCTTCTGCAGTCAAAGTAGAGACACATGACTATTTCTTGCATTGCCAAGACACAATCCTGGATCCAAGAAATTGACATCCTCCTGATGTGGATTTCTTGTTGATGTTGCACCCTCCATAATCACTGTCTGTGTAAGCCATGAACTGGAATTCTTCATTTCTAGGATACCATAATCCTAGACTTGATGCTCCTTTGAGGTATCTAAAGATTCTTTTCATAGCCAGCATATGTGAGACTTTGGGATTGGCCTGAAATCTTGCACATACACAAGTTGCAAACATGATATCTGGCCTGCTTGCTGTGAGATACATCAAAGAGCCTATCATTGCTCTATACTGGTGCTGATCAACATCCTCCCCCTCAAGATCTGGGCTAAGAGATGTTGTCTTGGACATAGGAGTTCCCAGTGCTTTACAATCAGAGAGCTTGAATCTTTCAAGAATGTCCTTGACATATTTTGATTGACTAATGAAAATCCCTGTAGGAGTTTGTTTCACTTGTAATCCAAGAAAGAAGGTGAGTTCTCCCATTGAACTCATTTCAAACTTGGATTTCATCATAGATTCAAAATCCTTGCAGAGAGATTCATTAGTAGAACCAAAGATAATGTCATCAACATAGATTTGGACTAACATGATATGTTGATTAGACTTTTTGAAAAAGAGAGTTTTGTCAATTGTTCCACTCTTGAAGTTGTTGGCCAGTAGAAAAGAAGATAAGGTTTCATACCATTTTCTGGGAGCTTGATGTAGCCCATAGAGAGCCTTATCAAGCTTACAGACATGATTAGGAAACTTTGGATCTTCAAATCCTGGAGGCTAGCACACATAAACTTCCTCATCTATTTTTCCATACAGGAAAGCACTCTTAACATCCATCTGAAACACTTTGAAATCTTTTGTAGCTGCAAATGTCAAAAAGATTCTGATAGCTTCAATTCTGGCAACAGGTGCAAAGACTTCATCATAGTCAATGCCTTCCTCTTGGGTGTATCCCTGAACAACCAGTCTTGCTTTGTTTTTGATGACAACACCTTTGTCATCCTTCTTGTTTCTGAACACCCATTTGGTTCCAATGGCATACTTTCCCTTAGGCAAAGGGCAAGTCTTCCAAACTCCTTGTCTTTGAAACTGAAGAAGCTCCTCCTGCATAGCTTCTACCCAACTGTTGTCTTTTAAAGCCTCAGCAACCTTCTTTGGTTCTAATTGGGATAGAAAGCATGAATACAAACAGATGTTTGCTTCATGCATAGAGCTTCTTGTTCTTACACCTTCTTCAACATTGCCAATAATGTTTTCAACTGGATGAGTGTTGTGAATGCGAGTTCTTGGAATCACATCTAGTTGAGAATCCGCATCCAGATTGATTGACTCAAGATTAGGAAGTACTACCTCGAGCTGAATTTCTGGCAGATCTTTTGGATTCTGAATTTGGACTGTGGAGGGTTGGTTTTCTCTGGGAATGGTGGTCTCATGAGGATTTGCCTCTGCTGAAGGGCTTCCTACTTCTTCTTGATGTTGTAACTCAGAAGTAGATTCAATTGACGGACCTGCCTGAGATGTGTTTACTGTCTCAGACTGTGACACACCATTTTGTGCTGAAGTGGATTCTGCTAAAATTTGTCTTGAAGCTATTGGCAGTTCAACACGAAAGTCATCTTCTCTTGTACCTTTGGAGGTGTCTGTGGTAGCTGACTGTGAAACTGGAACATACTCTTTCACCGGATTAAATACAGATGTAAAACTATCAAGATCAAATAGCCAATCAGGACCTGTTCCAGGTTTATTAAGAGTATGCTCATTGAACTGAACATTTGCAGACTCTTCAATAATTCTGGAAGCTTTGATGTATACTCTATAAGCCTTAGCATGTGAAGAGTACCCAACAAAGTAGCCCTCTGCTGATTTCTCAGCAAACTTGGCTAAGTAATCTTTAGTATTCAAGATGGTGCACTGACATCCAAATGGTTTAATAAACCCAATGAATGGCTTTCTTTTATGCCATATTTCATAAGGAGTCATACTATGTGTCTTGACTACCAATATTCTGTTTTGGACATAACAGGCAGTGTTGACTGCTTCTGCCCAAAAAGTTATTGGGAGTTTGGCATCAGACAGCATGGTCCTTGCAGCCTCAATTAGTGTCCTATTCCTTCTCTCAGCAACACCATTTTGTTGTGGAGTCCTAGGAGCACTAAATTGTCTTGTAATACCCTTATATTCACAAAAAGAATTTAAAATCTGATTCTTGAATTCTGTTCCTTGATCTGACCTGATGATTTTTACATGATGATCATTTTCATTCTCCACCCTAAGTATAAATGACTTTAGGATCTCAGCAGTTTCATCTTTGGTATTTAAGAAAAATACCCAGGTATACCGAGAGAAATCATCAGTGATCACCAAGCAATATGACTTTCTACCAAGACTTTTAACACTTGTGGGACCAAACAAGTCCATATGTAGTAAATGTAGGACTGTTGTAATGGAATTTATCTCTTTGGCATGATGAGATGACTTGTGTTGCTTACCCTTTAAGCATGCAACACATTTATCAACACATATGAATTCCTTTGTTGGTAAACCAGTTACTAAATTATTTTTGACAAGTTTATTCATATTTTTGAGGTTTACATGACAAAGTCTTCTATGCCAAAGAGATGATTCATCAAGTGAAGCTTTTGAGACAAAGCAGCTTATATTACTAAGAGGTGCAGCTGTGCTCATATCTAACATATACATGTTGTTTCTTCTTGGTGCTCTGAGCAGAATTTGATCATTTGGTACCACAAATCCTGGTTTTAGGACAATGCATTCATGCTCAGTAAACAACATGTTGTGCTTTTGATCACACACCTGAGATACACTCAGTAAATTGTAGTTAAGTTCTTTTACAAAATGCACATTCTCAAAGCTTACCTTGCCTTTAGTGATTGTGCCCCTACCTGTTATGTAACCTCCAACTGAATCACTTCCAAAAGCAACAGACCCTCCAAAAAATGGTTCATATTTGTGCAAATGAGTCTTGTTGCCTGTCATGTGCCTGGAGCAGCCACTGTCAACTATCCACAAGTTGCCTTTTGATTCCTGTTGTTCCTGCACATGACCAGAAGTGAGTTAGTTTCTGATGGGAACCCAAGCCCATGTGGTCTTGGGTTTGCCATTTGCATCATTGTAAGTAAATTTCTTTGACATCATCCTAGGTGGGACAGATGATGTGTTAGCTTCTGATGGGAGGGATGGCTTATCAGTTGGTTTCTTCTTCTTCCATATTTGTTTTGCCTTTTGAGTTGTCGGAAGACTTTGTTTCCTTTGATAGTCATCGGAAGCTACTTTTCCTTTTCCTTCCGATGGTCTTCTTCCAAAAAAACAAGGTTTCTTTTGTTTGTTGGAAGCCTTCTTTTCATGAGCTTCCGAGGTTCCTTTTCTATCGGAAGCTTCCTTTGTCTTTGCTTCTGATGCTTTCTTTCCGGAAGCCTTTTGGTTTTGTTTCTTCCGATTGTCATAATTTTTAGCTTCCGATGCTTTCTTGAATGGATTTCTTCCTTGTTCTTCCGAAGAGGTAGATGACTTACTCCAACTATTCTTTCTTCCTCTTCCCTGTATATTTGAGGAAATTCTGCTTCTTGGATTATAGAAGCAAACAGCAGCAAAATGATTTTCCTCACCACATATCAAACATATAGTTTGAGTGTTTGGAGAGTATTTCTGCTGATCCTTCTTGATGAAAGCTGAGCCTTGATTCACAAAGAGTGATGATTTGGATGTTCCAACATATTTGTTGGCCTTAGACTCTGCCTGTTTCCCTGAAAAATTGATCTTTCTCTCCTTTGATCTACCTCTTTTTGACTTGTCAGATGGACAAGTCACATGTTCATCTGAGGAGATATTTCGTGTGTTTTTAGCTTTGACAAAAATTGTTGAATTTTTCTTAGTTTTCTTATTTTGTTTCTTAATTTTCAAAGCTTGTTTTTCTTTTACTGGTTTAATGGGAACATCATCCTCATCTGAGCATGTTGAGGTACTTGGGTTTAGATCAGAGAGATTATCAGTTTGAACCACCTTGTGTATATCCAATTCTTCATTATACACAAGGTCAATTAGTGGTTTACATCTAACATCTACCGTGGAAGTATATGCAGATGGAGGTTCTACTTTGTTATATCCCAAACCAGCCCCATGTTTATTCACTAGTTCAGTTGTGCTGCTCATCTTGAAAAGTTTTTCATACTTTTCTCCTTGGCTTAAAAATTTGTCTCTGTAAGACTCAGCCATTACAAGTTCAATCTTGGCAGTGGTTAGTCTTTCTAAAAGATTTTTAATTTGACACTGTTTGTTAGTGTCCTCATGTTTTAAACTTGAAATGGTCTTTTCCATTTCTTCAATCTTTTCTTTGTAATTTCTTTCAGCCTCAAAGAAATTTGCCTTGACAACTTGTAAGGACTCAAGTTCATTACAGAGTTGAGAATTTATCTTCTTATAAACAGATAATGTTTCTAAGCATTCAGGTGTACACATGTTAGCAGTTACCTTGTTTGAAGAAGATGAGTCATTTGCCATCAAAGCACTGTTGGAAATGGAAGCATCCTCAGCTTGAAAGCTCCAATCTGCAAAGTCTTGCTCTGCAATGTTTGCATTGTTAGATGAGCTTGATGGTCTTTGTTGTGGTTGCCCAGAAGTTGTCGGCTGAGTTCCTGTGGACTTGCATTCTCTGGCAAAGTGGCCTAACTGTTGACAATTGAAGCATTTAAGCTTGGACTTATCTAGACCAAACCCAGTTTTCATATTGTGCTTTTTAAACTGCCTGCCAGTTCTCTGATAGAACTTCTTTGCTCGATAGGAAATCATGGCCATCTGGTAGTTGATGTCCATTTCCTCTAAATCATCTGCAGGAATACCATCTAAATCTTCCTGACACAATTGGAAGTAGTTGGTTTCTTCAACCATAAAAGCTCCTTGCCCAGATGTTGGTAGTGGGGTTGGGTTTGAGAGGAGATTTGGTTGTGAGTTTGATGAAGTTAAGGTTTCAGGAAAGGTGACATTGGGTACGGATGTAGGATGATAGATGGGTTGGTAGCTTTGGTATGGAGGATTGTTGATGGGAGCATAAAGAGCAGCTGAACCAGATGATGAATGGGAAACTTTGGATTCTTGGGCATCTAGCTCCATTTGATAGGCATTGAGAATACCAAACAACTCTCCCAGAGTTAAAGTTTTCAGGTTTTCTGTTCTTCTGATAGTAACAGAATAAATGTTCCATGCCTTTGGAAGGGATCTCAGAAATTTTCTGAGCACATCTTGATTATCCAGAATTACACCTGCAGTTGTCAATTCATCCACAAGTTAGACATACCTTAGGTACTGTGAAGACATATTTTCATTGTTTTGTTGACAAAAGTTCTCAAACTTTTGTTTCAGCATATCCTTCTTGTTTTCTTTGACATCATCTGATCCTTCATACATCTGCTTCAGGGAGTTCCACAGTTCTTGAGCAGACTTGCATTTCTTGAATGCATGTATAATAGAGTTCGGTATTGACATCTGAATGAGCCAAAGGGCTTTAGAATCAACTTCCATCTTCTTGTAATCTTCATCTGAGTACATAGATGGATCTTTTGGTACTGCAGCTCCCCCCGCTCTAGCAGCAGCAATTGTAGGAATGTAAGGACCTTCCAGAACAGACTTCCAAAGTTTGAAGTCCTGGTTCCTGATGAATCCTTCCATTCTGACTTTCCAGGTGTCAAAGTCTTCAGGTGTGAACATCGGTGGCTTGTTGAGAGTGCCATTTTCTGTATCATGTTTGTTAAGAGCAGCCATCTTCGACAAACACAGAAAATATGAGTGTTGAAACGCTGAGATTTTAGAAGAAATAAAACTGGTAACTTGAAGATGATGAGTCACTCAGGTTCAAGAGCCAAAGCTCTGATACCACTTGTAGGATCGGGTTGCTAAATCTAAACAGCACTTAAACAAGTATTTCTTACTTAATTCTAACAGATACGGAATTTTCTGTTTGAATAATCTCACAATCACACTCAAGATGACAAAGTAATAATCGTTGAACAATAATAAGAACACACGAGTAATTTCAAGCTCAAGGATATATTTCTCTCAAAGTAGAAGTGTACAAGCACACTCAAAGCATACATACAATGGGAGGTTATATAGTCGAGGCTACAACCGTATACACTTAGGAATACAAGTTGGGTATACTAGACAATACATAAAGTAAAGCTTATTCTAGTATGTTGAGTGTCTTAACAGGCTAAGACACTCAGTCATAATCATTATACAAATAGACATTGACTTTACAAAAGACTACTAAATACAAAAGACATTTAATGTTGCTGATCTTCAAGGCTTCAGAAGATCTTTTGCATTTAATGCAGCATGGGAGAAGTAAGGAGATTTATCTGACTCATTACATGTTGTCTTTATCTTTCCTCAGACCAGCATGTCTTGTGTCAGTACCTTTTTGTACTTTGAGAGTGTTCAGCTACAGTCTTTGATTAAGGAATCTTTTCGGAAGTCTTTGTCTTTCTGAGAAAGTTGCTGAGAAGAGTCTTCGGAAGCATTTGATGGTCGGAAGCTCTGAAGCTCTGAAATCTTCTAAGTGTGGGTCTTCCGAAGCATTTGTCTTGTACAACCTTTGGCAGGAGTAAGTTATCCTTCGAAAGCAATGTTGCTTTCGAAGAGTAACTTCTTCCTTCTGAAGGGTGTTAGTCTTTGCAGCATTTATACTTAGACAAAATAGGAAGTTTGATGAGCATCAGCCTTTATTAGTCTTTACACAAACCAATATTTAGAAATCAATATGATCATATTAAAGTTTTGAACTTTGATTGAATTTGAGAAACCACGCTGATGTCGGTTTGAAAGGCTTTGGCAAGAATATCTGCAGGGATATTTGGGTTTGATCCAAACACAACATTTGCAATAGTAATAACACCAGGATTTTGACTACATAAAGCCGCAAGAGCAAGAGCATATCCATTTCCAAGGTTTTTCTGGAAGTGAATTAGACCTTCTGGAAACACAAACACATCACCCTTCTCAAGTACCTTAGTGATGAGGCGGTTTTCAGTGTTAGACGTGACGAAACCGACAAGAATTGTGCCTTCGATGACAGTCAGGATTTCAGTGGCTCGAGGGTGCGTGTGTGGAGGGTTAATACCCATTGGAGCAAAGTCAATGCGTGCCATGGAGATACCAAAAGTGTTGAGTCCTCGTAGCTTTTCAACATTCACTAGAGTCACATTAGACCCCACGTTATTTGATGTATTTCCCATCAGGTGAAGTCCTCTGAAGAGAAAATCATCAGCTTGCACAACCTTTGGATCTTTGCAAACCACACCGTTCACCAATACTGCATAAACATATATAGAAACCTTATAATGGATGCAATAAATAAAACCATGGATCTTATAATCAAATGCATGTTGTGAAAATCTTTAGTTATTTACCTGGGCTTTCTGGATCAGCCACACAGAAGTCCTGGAGAGGACTAGGGTCCGAAGCAAAAGCAAACGAAGTGCATGTTGCTAGCAAAATGCTAAAAATAAGAAAATAAGACATCATATGTATATATTTGCGAAAGAACTTTTTTTTTTCTTTTTCTTCTAACTTTGGTAGCTCAAGAAATCTATGAATCAAAAGATGTAACCTGGTAATGTTTTTATAGTAGAAACATAGGAGCATAAATCCCGCATGTGTTGTGTACCTTCCAAATAATATAATTAAATTTGTGGAAAGAGTAAAACAGCGAATATGTCATCAGATACAACCTCATAATTAAGATTAAGATGCTTTCAACATTTGTTCAATTATATGTAATCTAGAAGGATAGCATGCATGCACTATGCTGATTCATTTTGTTTCTTAATTTAATCAATTTTTTTTATTTCAAGATAAAGTCATTATAAGGCGTTGAATGTTTATCATACATTTACTTGGCCCAAAGGTGTCGTGAAACTAAATCCAAATCAACATTAGACCTTTTGTTTTTCATATTTTGATTTGTATTTGTACAATGCTATGATCTGGTCCAAGGTTTCACGTTTTGAAACCCAGCTGGAGATTGACAAAAATGTTATAGAAGAAGTCCATACTCAAACTATGACGCCACAAAAACCATATATAGTATGTAGAATAATATTGTCTTAGGTAGTTAAGTAATGAAAATACCCCTAAATATGTTTTTTTAATCTTTTTGAACAATGCATGTACGAAAGCTGTTGGGTTAATTTTGATGGGTCAACAGGTATGGGTCAATTTCTTGAAACAGGTCTACAGCTACATGGGTCATGGACCAACTGTTTTTGTTTATTTAACACATGTTTTGTTTGTTTAGCAAGTTTAGGTTAGGGAGTTAGATCATGAACTTTGTTTTTCCTGGATTGCAGTTTTTAGTCTACGTGGTTTTAAGGTTTTAAATTGCTAGTTTCTTTGGTTCTGTAAATGGGAATTATCAAATCAAAAGTCTCTATCAGTATTTTGATCCAAAACATTCTGTTATTTATTGTGAAAATGTCTTCGATTATCTGCATTTGGTATCAGAACGCCAAGGTTCAAGAGGCAGGTTTGAGAGTCCGTGTCGACTACGAGAGCAGCCCTCGGCTGCGGGGCTGAAGCGGAAGAAGCAAGAGGACGGGGCTGAACATAGGTGATCGATGTTAGTCGTAGCAAGAGATCGCAAGCATAAGAAGACCGGCTGTGATAACAGCAAAGACCGACGTCGGAGAGAGCAGGCGAGAAGAAGACCATGCCCGGAATTTAGATTCTGGTGAGACCGAAAACACCGGCGAGTTCATGCAACGAATTCGCAAGAAAGAAGGCCAAAGAAAGTCGATTGCGATCGGCAAGGAGAAAGACCGGCACCATCTAGACCGAGAATGTTAGATTGAGACCGATGAGTTACTTGTCTCAACAAAACTCAGACTGGAACTGTGACATAAAGACGGAAGGGTAGAAGATCGACCGAAAAGAGAAGTTGATCAGACCAAAAGGAATGTGATGTCTAACATTGGACCGCTCGATTGTGTTTTTTTCTTCACCCAAGATTTACGAAAGGAAGTATAAAAAAAAAACCTACCAGGTCGATATTTAAACAAGAATGTCAGTTTCTTTTGTAAATCAACCAGTAGAAAGAAAACGTAAAGGAATGGCAGGACAAATTTGTAAATTTGGGTTTTTGATATATTTGGGTTTTTGGCCCCGGAGGCTGTAACTTTTCTGAACCGAGTTCAGAGGGTCATGCATAGCAATTGAATTTATATAACTCAAAGAGTTCAAATAAGAAATAGATAGTTCAAATGAAAGTTCAATCACAAAGCAATATTTGGATTGTATTCCTAAAGGAATACTTTTGACAGATCAAAGTGTTTAAGTTCATCTTAACTTTCAGAAAGACATACTTTAGCCTATAGGTTCATACTCACTCCAAGGGTTCCCAGGAAAGCATAACAGATCCATCGGTTGATTTGGATTTATACGAAATGCTTTCCTAGACAGAACTCCCCAAAGTACAGGTATTCCCCCTTCCAGAATGTATGTGTTTCCTAATCATTAGAATGAACCTAAAGACTATTGACGGCATTCAAGATTAGACTTAGAAGTCTAGGATCATTCCTAGTAATGACGATCCTCGTTCAAGTCGTAAGAAACGGGTCGAGAAGTTTTGAACCTTAATGTCTAGTGTGTGCATACTAAGGTATCCTAAACTAGGTTCAATTATTTGACCTATCAAACAATTAGTCACATAAGCAAGTATGACCTATTATAGCAACTAAGAGTTCAAATAACAGTTCATGGCCTAGTATGGCAACTAGAGGGTCCAAATAACAGTTCATGACCTATGAGTTCAAACTAAGGCATCCTATGGTTATAGTCTAGGTCATCTAGTTCAAATAACCTAATTCTCTATAACCCAGGCTCTGATACCAATCTGTAACACCCCGACCGATGGCGGAAACATCGGGGTGACACGAAGTGTAGATTGTCCATAGCTTAGGGTATAAAGATGTAAATAATCATAACTAAACATTCAATGCAATATTAATTCAAGTATTCAATACATAGTCAAATAAATTCAAACCTAGCTATTACATCATTCAAAATTCAAATTCAAATTCCAATACATAGTTCAAATTAAATAAAACTAAATCCAAGCTCAATAATGCTAGTTTCCATTTCCACCTGAAACATGTTAAAATCAAGTGTCAACTCAAAGAGTTGGTGAGTTTCATAGGTTTTGACACTCAAACCAAAAGGTTTAATGAAAATGATATAGATAATGATATATGTGAACTCTAAGCATAATGAACATAGTCAAAATGAACTAGCAAATAAAGCAGATCAACAAATGATAACAAATGATGATTGACCTATGATTAGCATTACTAGAAATGCTCAAATAGCAAACTATCACCGCGGGCCTCCCCCGAAGGGTAAATCAAACAACGGTGGGATGGTCGGTCCAATAGATCTATCATAGTCACTAAAATGAATGTGATCAATGCCTATGCTTAGCTAAAGTTCACTAACTATAAGGCCATTAGCTAAGTTCACAAGTAAATGAAATAAATAAGTTGCATGTTTCACCCCTAAAACAAAAATAGTAAAAGAGGGGCTATGAAGACTCACCTTAGTGCTCTTGATAGTCTTGATAAATGTCAAAGTATGATCCAAATAACATCCAACACAATTTCAATGTTCACCTAAATAGTTCAATAGGCATATGTTTAACAAACTATGTCATTCTATGGATTCTAACTATGTTTTGTAATGGGTCAACGGATTCGATTTATTTTGAATAAACACAATTAGATTTTGTCATGATTTAAATAAAATATCTAAATTACAAATGTCGACTTTAAAGTATTTTTTTATAAATTTAAATATTAATTTAAAACAATTGATTTTTTTTGATAATTCTTGTATAAACATATTTAAGTATTATGCTTATAACATTATAAATAAATAAGAATAGGTTTATAAGTAGGAATAAATAGATAAATAAATAAATAAATGAGATAAAGAATTGTTAATAAATAAATAAATAAATAGATAATTATCTAAATTTATGAGATAAAGAGTTGTAAATAAGTAACTAAATAGATAACTAAATAAATGAGATAAATAGTTGTAAATAAATAATTAAATAAATAAGTCCATGAAACTTATTTATTTATTTATGAAATTTTATAAAACTTTGTTAAGTTATTTTATCATTATAATTATATGTAAATGATTTAAATAAGAACATATAAATAAATAAATAAATAAATAATTCTATAACTAAATAAATAAATTAATTAATTAATGAATAAATTAATAATTAAATGGTCTAAGAACTTGTTTATTTACGTAAATAATTAAAATAAATAAATACATATTAATAAGAAAAAAAAATAGATAAACAAGTAAAATTGATAGTAAAATTATAATTAAAATTTAGGTATGTAACACACTTTTTTTTTATTATTACAGATTAATATTTTATTTATAAAAATATTTTCTGGGTCATTAAAATGTTTAAAATAAAGTTTAATATCAAAAGAAATGAGCAAAACCGGTTTTAACCCGGTTGAAGGGGTTCGAACCCGCGACCATCACACCCACACACACATGTATTAACCGCTTAGTCTAGACCTTGGTCTGCGAAAAAGGTGGGTTTTTATTTCTTTTATCATGATCAGATTTGGGATCCCCAATTCAGAATCTTAACTGAACGAGCCCTAATCCCCTTTTGGTCTAAATTCGTTCGATTAGAAATCCGATAGCTTCGAAACTCTTGGGGTTAATGTTCGTAATGGAAAAACGAATAGAATGGTGTAATAAACACCTACCTTGGATTGCTAGTTACTGGGTTTCAACCGATGAACAGGAGGCGCACGTAACCGAGGGTTCTTGACTTCCAATCACGATGAATCAAGCTTGTGACTTCGTTCTTGTTATACAGAAAGTTTCGTGAAGGGTGAAAGGTTATGTGTGCGAGATTAATTTGATTTTTATACAGGTTTTGGATAGTCTTTAATTTCACGCGTTTACATCACATTTTAGGAAACGATTTCGGTATTAAAATGGGTGTTATTGGCTTGATTGATGATTGGCATAGATTACGCGTTCGAAATAGTTTCTATAAACGATCGGATTGAGTTGGAATGAGCTGTACACGCTTGGATTGGAATCCGGTTTGAGATTTGGTCGAAATTTGGTCTTGGGTCGACCCAGGAAGAAACTGGGTGAGGGAGGTGGACATCTTTGGGGTTTTGTCATATCTGGTCCCCCCCATTTTCTATTTAAATAAACTTTCAGTTTTTTTACACCTTTTTACCCCCAACCTTTATAATCTTTTGTTTTTACTTGTAAAAAAAATTTATTTAAAATCCATAATAGATATAAATTAATTATATTTTCATAAAAACATTATTTTAATGTTATTTAAAAATTATAAAATTTTAAAACATCCTTATTTATATTATTTATTTAATTATGATTAAAGTTTATAAAAATTTATAATTAAAAATTTATTTGTTTATTTTATAAAATTATAAATGATTTCTAAACCTTATAATATCTATTATAAAATTAATTATCTTGTTTTTGTTTGAATTAATTTATCATACATAAATAAAATCAATAATAATAAAATACCCAATGACGTCATAATTCTTTTATTAAACATAAATATTTATTACAAATTTCATAAATGTTACAGTCTCCCCTACTTTTAGGAATTTCGTCCCGAAATTAAGAAGAAACTATATGTGGACACTTTGTTTTCATGTGATCCTTTTGTTAGCCCGGGACTTCTTTAGGTTGGACACGCAAAAAGGTAGACGGGCATTGCCAAGTCCTAAATGGGGGTTCAAAGGTTTGGATCCAACTCATGAAAAAGTCAAAAATGAGCAGCAAAACGAGCATCACGATTAGACAAGATGCGAAATGAACACCAATAGAAAACTAGCAGATCCTTATACTTTTGTATGTATAAGAGTGAATAAAATAATGAGGTTTGAGTGATTTATTCATGAACGTGTGTTAACGATTATTACGATTCCCGTGGATAAAGCAAACCATTAAACTTGGTTGCTATTAAGAGTCCAACGGCAGAAGACTTTTCATCATCAAAATTGACTTGGGTCAAGAAATTTGTTGAACTATGAGTACGTTGTTTTAGGTTTAATTGTTATAAGTTTAGATACAGTTCCTACATTTGAGTGCATCCTCTACAAAATTTGATTCTCGTAATCGAACTTGTTAAGCAATTTGTCCCACCGTTGTTGATTCAAGTGGATTTAAGGCATAATTTCTTCAATTCTTTTAATGCACATTTTAAAGATCGTGTCCTGTGGAATAGGTTTTGGATCTTAATATGAAGTTTCTTTGTTTGTGATCAATAGAAAGTGCGACATATAATACGATCATGTATTATGATGTTATTAGTTTTATCGTTTAGATGTATGCAAATTGTTGTATTGTTCATATGAGATCAAATCATTTGAGATGTTAATCTCATATGTGGATGTTTGATATGGGACATGGAATTCGAAAGTCTTCATTTAATTGTTAACGATTGTTTAATTGGCTTGATGTAGTAACTACTAAGACCTTTGATTTAGTATATGAAAATATACACCAAGTCTTAGTATGCAACAATCACTTATAGATCTAACTAAGATTAGTTCTCTTGATTATGACACTAAATCTACAATCTTATCATTGATCAAGCTTTCGGTTCTACTCCCAATGTACCGTTGGTGCTTATATATAGGGTATACCGCAGCCAACCCACCACACCACCAATACATTGAAAGCATACCAATCGCCCACCAATACTACACAATATAAAATATTTCCCCTTTGTTTGATGTTCGCACATAGTTCACCTTATAAGTATAGTTTGTAGTTTCAACCATATAGTTTTGACTAAGATCAGCTTTCTCAATAATAACATTCAAATCTACCATCCTAACACTGGTCAAGCTTTCGATTCTACTCCCAATGTATTGGTGGTGCTTATATATAGGGTATACCGCAGCCAACCCACCACATCACCAATACTTTGAAAGCATACCGATCACCTACCAATACAATACAATACAACACAACATAAAAATGTTTCACCTTTGATGTTTACATGTTGTTATCCATATAGGTATAGTTCATAGTTTTCATCATTCATCAGTTGTGTCCTTTGTCTCGCATTCGTAGGATTTACATGTACTGCAAATTTACGTTTCGTGTGCACCCGTAACGGAAATTTGCGTTGCACGTTTACCCTACTTGCTGGTTATGGGACACAACTGGGTGGATACAAGATCCATTAATGAGGTGTGATTCCTAGAGTTCATTATACAACCAAATACAAAATAGCTAATGTCGAACTATCAAATCTAGTTTGTATTCAACCAAGTAAAAGCTCGAAGTTATAAAACTACAAAATTTTATTAGCACTGAAATCAAGTAACGCAATGTCATAACAATCATTGATCAAAAACACATCATTCAACATCTTGATTTGGTTGAGCATCTTGGACCATTAGTTGGTAAGTTCTAGCTCGAGCAACTCTTTGGTTATTTCCCACAAGTCGAGGGCATCGGTCTCGAAGGTGATTAGGGTCGCCACACTCGTAGCATACCCTTCCATTGGCTTGTGCAGGATTTGCGGGTGCAAGTTGTTGTTGATTCATTGGTTGAACTTGTTGCCCTTGCTGGCCAAGTGGCCCATGTCGACAATAGTTTGCAAGGTGGCCATACATTCCACAGTTCGTGCAAATTCTGCAAGGTTGAGTAGTGGGGTGATGATATCTGCAAGTGTTGCAGAGCGGATTTGGCCCCACATATGGTTTGGTATTTGGCTTTGGGGCTTGTTGGTTTACTGGTGCAGCAGGGGTCACCACCGCAAAGTTATTGGCCTTTCGCTTTCGATGGTTGAACTTTGAAGAGTTTGAGGTTTCAGTTTTGACCTCCTTTGAGAGTTCATTAGTGGTTGACTTGGATTCAACCTTCTTGGCACCCTTCCTTGTCAAAGTACCATCCTTAACATGATTATCAGTTAAGGTTGCAGAAAGTCTGATTGCCTCTTCAAGAGTGGTAGGATTGCTACCATAGACAGTATCTTGAATTTGCATAGGAAGGCCACCAATGTACTTTTCAATAGCCCGAGATAAAGGAGTGACCAAGTGTGGCACTAGTAGACTAAGTTCATGATAACGGGTCGTATAAGCAAGGTTCTCCCCACTGTCTTGCTTGAGATCCCAAAACTCAGCTTCAAGCTTCCTCATTTCGTTGCGAGGACAGAATTCGTTAGTCATAAGTTGCTTGACCTCAGTCCAAGTCAAAGCAAGTGCAGCATCCGAACCCCTAGTTCGTTTCTCACCATTCCACCAAGTCAGTGCCCTTTTTTGAAAGACACTAGTGGCATATCGAACCTTAAGGTTCTCAGGACAGTCCGAATGGATAAATGTGCTCTCTATACTTTCGAACCATTGAAGGAGTCCAGTTGCTCCTTCAGTGCCAACAAACTTAGTGGGGTTACATGAATTGAAGTGCTTGAAAGTGCAAGTTGGGTTTGCACCCCCACCATTACCATTGTTTTGAACTGGGTTCACATTAGCAGCTTGATTGAGTTGGGTCACCAAAGTGGGTAACACAACCGCCACTTGTTGCGAAATGATCTGGGCCAACTCTTGGATAGTAGGGTTCGGATTGTTGGTGTTATTTGTGTTGGTGTTGGTGTCATTGGTGTTGTTGGTATTTCTGCGAGTACGACGAACAGGCATGATTCTACAAGAGTTCAATTGAAGAGAGTTAGAATTTATATAACTCAAAGAGTTCAAATAAGAAATAGATAGTTCAAATGAAAGTTCAATCACAAAGCAATATTTGGATTGTATTCCTAAAGGAATACTTTTGACAGATCAAAGTGTTTAAGTTCATCTTAACTTTCAGAAAGACATACTTTAGCCTATAGGTTCATACTCACTCCAAGGGTTCCCAGGAAAGCATAACAGATCCATCGGTTGATTTGGATTTATACGAAATGCTTTCCTAGACAGAACTCCCCAAAGTACAGGTATTCCCCCTTCCAGAATGTATGTGTTTCCTAATCATTAGAATGAACCTAAAGACTATTGACGGCATTCAAGATTAGACTTAGAAGTCTAGGATCATTCCTATTAATGACGATCCCCGTTCAAGTCGTAAGAAACGGGTCGAGAAGTTTTGAACCTTAATGTCTAGTGTGTGCATACTAAGGTATCCTAAACTAGGTTCAATTATTTGACCTATCAAACAATTAGTCACATAAGCAAGTATGACCTATTATAGCAACTAAGAGTTCAAATAACAGTTCATGGCCTAGTATGGCAACTAGAGGGTCCAAATAACAGTTCATGACCTATGAGTTCAAACTAAGGCATCCTATGGTTATAGTCTAGGTCATCTAGTTCAAATAACCTAATTCTCTATAACCCAGGCTCTGATACCAATCTGTAACACCCCGACCGATGGCGGAAACATCGGGGTGACACGAAGTGTAGATTGTCCATAGCTTAGGGTATAAAGATGTAAATAATCATAACTAAACATTCAATGCAATATTAATTCAAGTATTCAATACATAGTCAAATAAATTCAAACCTAGCTATTACATCATTCAAAATTCAAATTCAAATTCCAATACATAGTTCAAATTAAATAAAACTAAATCCAAGCTCAATAATGCTAGTTTCCATTTCCACCTGAAACATGTTAAAATCAAGTGTCAACTCAAAGAGTTGGTGAGTTTCATAGGTTTTGACACTCAAACCAAAAGGTTTAATGAAAATGATATAGATAATGATATATGTGAACTCTAAGCATAATGAACATAGTCAAAATGAACTAGCAAGTAAAGCAGATCAACAAATGATAACAAATGATGATTGACCTATGATTAGCATTACTAGAAATGCTCAAATAGCAAACTATCACCGCGGGCCTCCCCCGAAGGGTAAATCAAACAACGGTGGGATGGTCGGTCCAATAGATCTATCATAGTCACTAAAATGAATGTGATCAATGCCTATGCTTAGCTAAAGTTCACTAACTATAAGGCCATTAGCTAAGTTCACAAGTAAATGAAATAAATAAGTTGCATGTTTCACCCCTAAAACAAAAATAGTAAAAGAGGGGCTATGAAGACTCACCTTAGTGCTCTTGATAGTCTTGATAAATGTCAAAGTATGATCCAAATAACATCCAACACAATTTCAATGTTCACCTAAATAGTTCAATAGGCATATGTTTAACAAACTATGTCATTCTATGGATTCTAACTATGTTTTGTAATGGGTCAACGGATTCGATTTATTTTGAATAAACACAATTAGATTTTGTCATGATTTAAATAAAATATCTAAATTACAAATGTCGACTTTAAAGTATTTTTTTATAAATTTAAATATTAATTTAAAACAATTGATTTTTTTTGATAATTCTTGTATAAACATATTTAAGTATTATGCTTATAACATTATAAATAAATAAGAATAGGTTTATAAGTAGGAATAAATAGATAAATAAATAAATAAATGAGATAAAGAATTGTTAATAAATAAATAAATAAATAAATAGATAATTATCTAAATTTATGAGATAAAGAGTTGTAAATAAGTAACTAAATAGATAACTAAATAAATGAGATAAATAGTTGTAAATAAATAATTAAATAAATAAGTCCATGAAACTTATTTATTTATTTATGAAATTTTATAAAACTTTGTTAAGTTATTTTATCATTATAATTATATGTAAATGATTTAAATAAGAACATATAAATAAATAAATAATAAATAATTCTATAACTAAATAAATAAATTAATTAATTAATGAATAAATTAATAATTAAATGGTCTAAGAACTTGTTTATTTACGTAAATAATTAAAATAAATAAATACATATTAATAAGAAAAAAAAATAGATAAACAAGTAAAATTGATAGTAAAATTATAATTAAAATTTAGGTATGTAACACACTTTTTTTTTTATTATTACAGATTAATATTTTATTTATAAAAATATTTTCTGGGTAATTAAAATGTTTAAAATAAAGTTTAATATCAAAAGAAATGAGCAAAACCGGTTTTAACCCGGTTGAAGGGGTTCGAACCCGCGACCATCACACCCACACACACATGTATTAACCGCTTAGTCTAGACCTTGGTCTGCGAAAAAGGTGGGTTTTTATTTCTTTTATCATGATCAGATTTGGGATCCCCAATTCAGAATCTTAACTGAACGAGCCCTAATCCCCTTTTGGTCTAAATTCGTTCGATTAGAAATCCGATAGCTTCGAAACTCTTGGGGTTAATGTTCGTAATGGAAAAACGAATAGAATGGTGTAATAAACACCTACCTTGGATTGCTAGTTACTGGGTTTCAACCGATGAACAGGAGGCGCACGTAACCGAGGGTTCTTGACTTCCAATCACGATGAATCAAGCTTGTGACTTCGTTCTTGTTATACAGAAAGTTTCGTGAAGGGGGAAAGGTTATGTGTGCGAGATTAGTTTGATTTTTATACAGGTTTTGGATAGTCTTTAATTTCACGCGTTTACATCACATTTTAGGAAACGATTTCGGTATTAAAATGGGTGTTATTGGCTTGATTGATGATTGGCATAGATTACGCGTTCGAAATAGTTTCTATAAACGATCGGATTGAGTTGGAATGAGCTGTACACGCTTGGATTGGAATCCGGTTTGAGATTTGGTCGAAATTTGGTCTTGGGTCGACCCAGGAAGAAACTGGGTGAGGGAGGTGGACATCTTTGGGGTTTTGTCATATCTGGTCCCCCCCATTTTCTATTTAAATAAACTTTCAGTTTTTTTACACCTTTTTACCCCCAACCTTTATAATCTTTTGTTTTTACTTGTAAAAAAAATTTATTTAAAATCCATAATAGATATAAATTAATTATATTTTCATAAAAACATTATTTTAATGTTATTTAAAAATTATAAAATTTTAAAACATCCTTATTTATATTATTTATTTAATTATGATTAAAGTTTATAAAAATTTATAATTAAAAATTTATTTGTTTATTTTATAAAATTATAAATGATTTCTAAACCTTATAATATCTATTATAAAATTAATTATCTTGTTTTTGTTTGAATTAATTTATCATACATAAATAAAATCAATAATAATAAAATACCCAATGACGTCATAATTCTTTTATTAAACATAAATATTTATTACAAATTTCGTAAATGTTACAGTTTTAAATTGCTAGTTTCTTTGTTTCTGTAAGTGGGAATTATCAAATCAAAAGTCTCTATCAGTATTTTGATCCAAAACATTCTGTTATTTATTGTGAAAATGTCTTCGATTATCTGCATTTGGTATCAGAACGCCAAGGTTCAAGAGGCAGGTTTGAGAGTCCGTGTCGAGTACGAGAGCAGCCCTCGGCTGCGGGGCTGAAGCGAAAGAAGCAAGAGGACGGGGCTGAACATAGGTGATCGATGTTAGTCGTAGCAAGAGATCGTAAGCAAAAGAAGACCGGCTGTGATAACAGCAAAGACCGACGTCGGAGAAGAACAGGCGAGAAGAAGACCGTGCCCGGAATTTAGATTCTGGTGAGACCGAAAACACCGGCGAGTTCATGCAACGAATTCGCAAGAAAGAAGGCCAAAGAAAGTCGATTGCGATCGGCAAGGAGAAAGACCGGCACCATCTAGACCGAGAATGTTAGATTGAGACCGATGAGTTACTTGTCTCAACAAAACTCAGACTGGAACTGTGACATAAAGACGGAAGGGTAGAAGATCGACCGAGAAGAGAAGTTGATCAGACCTAAAGGAATGTGATGTCTAACATTGGACCGCTCGATTGTGTTTTTTTCTTCACCCAAGATTTACGAAAGGAAGTATAAAAAAAAAACCTACCAGGTCGATATTTAAACAAGAATGTCAGTTTCTTTTGTAAATCAACCAGTAGAAAGAAAACGTAAAGGAATGGTAGGACAAATTTGTAAATTTGGGTTTTTGATATATATAGAAACCTTATAATGGATGCAAAACATGTGATGGGTTTTTACAAAAACGTTAGATTTACCGGTTAAATCTAGTCATGTGCAAAACATGTGATGGGTATTCTAGGTATTTTGATCTTTTGTTATTTTTAAACCTAAAACTCACTATTCACGTATCATCGTATCTTATTCAAGAATTTACTCTAAATGGGGGTGTTCGAAAATTAGGGCTAAAACCCACCCAGAAGTTCACGTGGTTCCTCCGACTTCGGTTAGTGTTCACCCAGAAGTTCACGTGGTTCCTCTGTCTTCAGTTAGTGTTCGAAACCTAAGGTTGTAGTTGGATAGGATTTATCATTTTTCTTTTTATCATTATGTAACAATGACAGTAGTAACAATGACAAATCCTATCCAACTACAACACTAGGTTTCGAACACTAACTGAAGCTGGAGGAACAACGTGAACTTCTGTTTGAACACTAACCGAAGAGGGAGGAACCACATGAACTTCTGGGTGGGTTTTAGCCCTAATTTTCGAACACCCCCATTTGGAGTAAATTATTGAATAAGATACGATAATACGTGAATAGTGGGTTTTATATTTAAAAATAACAAAAGATCAAAATACCTAGAATACCCATCACATGTTTTGCACATGACTAGATTTAACTTGTAAATCTAACCGGGGTTAATGTAAAGGTTGAAAGTTGAAACAACTTAAATACTTAAAGATTGTTTAGAGTAATTAATATAGTTAAAGGTTCATATTTGTCATTTATTACAAACATAAAGGTTCAAATATGTAATTTTGTCTTTTTTTTTTAACCTAAAGCATTTTGTTATATACAAGACTTGAACCAAAACCCATCATTAAAGAAGTTTAAAAAAAATATCATTAGACTATAAGTTTTTCGGTATTTCAACAACTAATGCTTTATATTTACATTTTATCAATTAAAATTAACCATACAATTGAACTTGTGCAAATCTATTTCCTATTTCTTTAACACTAATATTACGTGAAACTTTCTTTATTCTACTTCTTAAACCCAAAATAATTACAATGAAGGTCTTCCCCTTTAATTAAGCTTCTCTTATGTTTAAAAAAAAAAATCTTAACCTTCAATCCCAACATAAAGAATGTAAGAGCATATGGTGTCAGTCTAAATGTAAAAAATCCTCTAGTTTTCTTACAATGAGCAAGTGACACAAAAAGATTTAAAGATAAATATAAACTAGATCATAATAATATGATTCTTGAGAGTTTTTAATGTAAAACTATAAAAATAGAGGATATATATAAATTAACTTTTGACTTGTGTATATACGTAATTAGAGTTTTAAATATTGGGATATATGTAATTATTCTTATATTAAAACCAAAAAGTCTAATGTAGCTATGAATTTAGTTTAACTAGTCCATCGGGCAAAGTAAATGTACAATGCGCATTCAACGCCTTAGAGTTTATCTCGATATAAAAATGATTCAAGAATCGAAATGAATGAAGATAGTGCATGCTCTCTTATGAGGTCATCACCGATGACATTTTCTTTGTCTTACTTTTTCCACAAAAGTCGATTCCTTTTTTTTTAATATTTTTTTCTGGTAGGTATAGCCTAACGTGACGACAATTGGCAGCTATTGCGATGACATTTGTCGTCGCTGGTAGTTCTTTTCCTTGTAGTGAAGGGTGTTTTCATACATGCATTGTTCAAAAAGATTAAAAAAAATCATATTTAAGGGTATTTTCATTACTTAACTACCTAAGGTAATATTATTCTACATACTATATATGGTTTTTGTGGATACATATTTTGAGTATGGACTTCTTCTATAACATTTTTGTCAATCTCCAGCTGGGTTTTAAAACGTGAAACCTTGGACCAGATCATAGCATTGTACTAAAACAAATCAAAATATGAAAAACAAAAGGTCTAATGTTGATTTGGATTTAGTTTCACCACACCTTTGAGCCAAGTAAATGTATGATAAACATTCAAGCTGATGATTTTCTCTTCAGAGGACTTCACCTGATGGGAAATACGTCAAATCACGTGGGGTCTAATGTGACTCTAGTGAATGTTGAAAAGCTACAAGGACTCAACACTTTTGGTATCTCCATGGCACGCATTGACTTTGCTCCAATGGGTATTAACCCTCCACACACGCACCCTCGAGCCACTGAAATCCTGACTGTCATCGAAGGCACAATTCTTGTCGGTTTTGTCACGTCTAACACTGAAAACCGCCTCATCACTAAGGTACTTGAGAAGGGTGATGTGTTTGTGTTTCCAGAAGGTCTAATTCACTTCCAGAAAAACCTTGGAAATGGATATGCTCTTGCTCTTGCGGCTTTAAGTAGTCAAAATCCTGGTGTTATTACTATTGCAAATGCTGTGTTTGGATCAAACCCAAATATCGCTGCAGATATTCTTGCCAAAGCCTTTCAAACCGACATCAGCGTGGTTTCTCAAATTCAATCAAAGTTCAAAACTTTAATGTGATCATAGAATGTTGATTTCTAAATATTGGTTTGTTATCTCTCGTTATATTTAAAAGTGAATAAAAATGTCATGTTATTTTTGTTGTTATATGGTCTTGCTTAATTTAGCTTGTGAAATAGGTTTTGTGAGAATGAACTCCAATTATCTATATGTTAGCTATGGGTTGGATCAATATGATTAAGAAGCAAGGGTGATTTTGATTTATAAATTCTATGTTAATTAACGAGTCAAAACGTCAAATTGCCATTTGATTACATCAACACAATACGTTTCCTGAATGGATAACGAAGAAGGAGAAAACCATATAATGTTTGACTTTAACCAATCACTAACATCTTCGATGTTTGTCTTTTTTTATTGTCTTGTTTCAAAGTCAATGAAAGAAATGTTTTATAAATTAAAAATTAAACTCATAGCTAAAATAATTTTCCTATACATTAGAAAACTATGCTTGTAACTTCGGTATTTTTACCCGTTCTTTTTATTAGCAAAACCGAAAGATTACAATAAACTCGCAGGTTAGCAGGCAACTGGTTGCGTCGCAACCCTCTTTTGAATTGCAAATCCAATCCTACTAAAAACAAGTTTTTGGGTCCTACGAGCCATGATGTTGCTATGCATGACCCTCTGAACTCGGTTCAAAAAAGTTACAGCCTCCGGGGCCAAAAACCCAAATATATCAAAAACCCAAATTTACAAATTTGTCCTGCCATTTACAAACATAAAGGTTCTAATATGTAATTTTGTCAAAAAAAAATTTAAATGTGAGTTTTGTTTTGAATCGTATGAGCTAGGTCACACTTGACTCTTAACTAGAGGTGAACCGTTTGTTAATGTAAGTTAGATATTGAGCTTTATCGTATCAAACAGAATTATTGTGACACCCGACAAATTCGGGTTACACCCAACTCTCACATTCCTCGAGTCTGATTTGCTTGAGCTTAAACGACTCATAAATCTACACATCCCATTCACACTTTAATAAACATTTAACTAGTCTATGGTGTAGCACTAACGGGTTGTGATTCTAGTTTAACGATCACAATAAACATTAGAGAGCATTATAAGAGTCACGAAACATGAAAGTTTAAAGTTTGAGAAAAAGTAAATTTTTTTACCATAACCTTAAAACGGCCGTGTTAGATTGGCCATAAGGATTAGACGCGGCCGTTTTGAGTTTCTGGAACATGATTCATTATTTATACATTATGCTTGAGTAGGATTAACTAAGTGCCCCAAATATTAGACTTAGTCAACTATAATAATAATAATAATAATAATAATAATAATAATAATAATAATAATAACAACAATAACAATAATAATAATAATTAATAGATAAATATATAATAAAATAAGAATATGGAATGCAAATCACGGTGTAAACATAAACTGGAGACATTATTTATATGGAACCAAGTGTACTATCTACACCGATCATAAGAGCCTTCAACATATTTTTTATCAGAAAGAGTTGAACATGCGACAACGTCAATGGGTCGAACTTTTGAACGACTACGAATTTGTCATCAAATACCATCCAGGTAAAGCCAACGTAGTCGCAGATGCCTTAAGCCGGAAGGACACATCCAAACCCAAACGAGTTAGAGCGTTACAACTTACGATTCACACAGGATTGCCTGACCAAATCCGTAATGCTCAACTCGAAGCTCCCAAGGAGGAAAACCTGAAATCCGAGTCCTTGCGGGGCATGGACCAACAACTCGAACTGAAATCTGACAACATCCGTTATTTTGGTTAACGAATATGGGTTCCATTTTATGGGAATCTAAGAGAGCTAGTAATGGACGAGTCTCACAAGTCACGATACTCCATACATCCTGCTTCCGACAAGATGTATCATGACTTGAAAGTACTTTACTGGTGGCCAAACATGAAAGCTGATATTGCTACCTACGTAAGGAAATGTTTGACTTGCGCCAAAGTGAAAATTGAATACCAAAAACCATCTGGTCCACTGCAACAACAAGAGATTCCGATGTGGAAATGGGAGCAGATCATGATGGATTTCATCACCAAATTACCTCGAGCCCCTAGCGGATGTGACACCATTTGGGTTATTGTAGACCGTCTAACCAAATATGCACATTTTATCCCGATCAAGGAAAATGACAATATGGAAAAACTAGCTCGCATCTATATCAAAGAAGTAGTCTCACGGCATGGTGTGCCAATGTCCATCATCTCCGACCGAGATGCCCGATTTACATCAAATTTTTGGAAATCCTTACAAAGGTCACTAGGTACGTAGTTGAATATGAATACTGCTTATCATCCACAGACGGATGGTCAGAGTGAACGCACCATCCAAACTCTTGAGGATATGTTACGAGCATGCGTAGTCGATTTTGGTAACAACTGGGAAACTCATTTGCCGTTAGTAGAATTCTCTTACAATAATAGCTACCATACGAGTACCAAATCAGCGCCTTTTGAGGCCCTTTTATGGAAGGAAGTGTAGATCTCCTATCTGTTGGGCTGAAGTAGGTGACAGTCAACTTACTCGACCAGAAATTGTTCATGAAACTACCAAGAAGATTGTGCAAATTCGAAATCGCATGGCAGCAGCTCGTGATCGACAAAAGAGCTATGCGGATCAGCGTCGCAAACCTCTGGAATTTCAAGTGGGAGATAAGGTTCTTTTGAAGGTCTCGCTGTCACACCCCCAATTTCCCACTCGTGGTGTCAGTCCACGTGGGTGTGACGTGGCCAGAATCATAGCTCAAGGTCATATAGAACAACTTTATATGCATTTTCAAAATACGTTGTTCGACATACACTTAGCAAAATAGTTTGCAGCGGAATAATAAATCATAGCAGCGGAAATAAATATGTTTGATACATGCAGCGGAAAATACTTGTTTAAACAGCGGAAACTAAATTGTCAGACAAAACATTGTTTTAATACATAAACCATATGAAATTGTTTTCAAAATCAAAACAGAAACAGGAATGCATGATGGCCCTAATGCTCAGTTCCTTATGTGTGCATTCCTGGATATCCGTCATCCTGTCAGTTACCTGAGAATACAAGTTTAGAAAAAGTGTCAACACAATGGTTGGTGAGTTCACAGGTTTTGATATATACATATAGTAATAAAAGTGTGTCATGTTGTTTATCATATGTTAGTACCGAGCCCAAGGCTCCAAGTGTCAGTGCGTCACTACCAAACTAGACTTGTTTGTCCTTGCCTCCGCTATGTCTCGTATACATAGCAAGTTAGGTCAAAGTTTTACGTGTTATGACATCCGGTCAATATTGTGCTACGCGGGGTTAGTCACACCCAAACGGATCCATTCAAACCTACCACGTTGTTCGTACATTAACGGTAAGACTTTGTGAGGGCTTGTTACGAGTTCAACACTTAATGTTTGTCTAATAAACCAGCATACACAAAAATGTTTGTAATAGCAGTAATGTTTGACTCGATTCAACTAGTATTCTCCCCCTATTTGAAAGCGTTTAAAAGAGTAAAGAGGGGCCGTAAACTCACCTTGGTGATCGTGTAATAAAACAAGCGTAAGCTCCTGCTCAAAAGGCGTGTCGGTCACCGGAAACCTATATCGTACACCGTACGTGAGTTTGTGTAAGTGACCATGCTAGTGTTCGTGTTAGTGCTCGTGTTTGTGCCCAACAACCTTCGGTTGTTCATGTTTGTCCGTGTCGGTCCACAATGACCGTGTTTGCTTGTGTTGGTCCACATTGACCGTGTTTGACCATGTTTGACCGTGTTTGACCAGAGTTGACCGTGTTTGACCAAAGTTGACCGTGTCAAGTCAACGATCCGTTGGTGAACTGTGTGACGGTTGTGAATCGTGTAGCAATCATATAAGTGTTCGTCGTGTGCAAAACGCGCAAGTCGCGTCTATGGACAACTTACTATTTACAGTAAGTTTCCATTTATGGCAAGTTCACAAAGCATATCGATTTTATAGTTCTAGCATGCTCATTAGTCCTACGTGATCATGTTAACACATAACACATCATCATACGAAGTCACATAAGTCAATTACATCATGTTTGCACACAAAAGTTTCCTAAAATGGAAAGTTTCCATTTATAGCATACGTGACATCGTAAACCATCTAACTTAGCATCTAATCATCATGTTATGACATATTATTCTACTTAGCATGTTCAAATCATACAACATATTCATAACTTGATAGTTTGAAAAATAAAGTTACTATAAATAGTAACTATGGCATTTTACATTCAAATGATTGTCCTAAATCATTCTAACCCATTTTATGTCACCATTCATCAAAATAAACCATTTAATATCATTTAAACATGTACATATAACCAAATTCATCACTTAACATCATTTCATCAACAAAAGTTACTAAAAATGGAAATTTTATCATATATGATTACAATCAAGTTCTAAATCCCATTCCTAAGCTTCTAATCATCATAATATCCATCAAACAACATACTAGTGTTCATGCATGTTCATCATTTTCACCAAATAATCAACTTGTAACTAAAAAGTTACTAAAAATAGAAATATTCATAAAAATCATAGTTTTAACCATTCTAACCAAATCTAATCATGTAGTATGCTCCCAATATCATCCATGAGCATAACAACATACTCAAAATCATCCCAACAATCATGGATCATACATGCATGGCAGTTTATCATCATATCATGGCTAAATCATGCATTCTATACATACACAACACCATGGATCATCATAAAACGCATTCTAATCATCCTAGATCATCATAAAACACATTAAAACCAACAAACCCAGATCATAATCTCATGCATGTGCATCCAAAGTGCTTGCATGTGTGAATATAAGCATGCATGTGAGTGTACTAGATGTGAAAGTGGGTTTTGAGTATAAAGCTACCTTCTAGAGCTTCAAAGATCCTTAGGTGATGCTTGAACAGCTCCTGGTTCTCCTGGGATTGCTAGGTTCGATGGTAGAAAGGAGAAAATGATGATGGTCAAGTCTCTAAGAGGTCACCAAGCTTCAACCCTTGAAATATTGGGCTCCAATATGGTCTCCAATGGTGGAAAATGGCTCAAAACAAAGGTAGAAGACGAAGATGGTCGAGGGGTGGCGTATAGAACGGGAGAAATGATGAGAAGGGATAGGCTAGACATGATGTTCTTGGTTTTATAAAGATATTGTCGACTGGACGGCGTCGCGTACCGCGATGGAGCTTACAAATCCTCTCCGCGTACCGCGGCGGATTTCGGGAGTCAAACCCCCGCGCCGCATGTCGCGCACCGCGACAATGACTCTTGTTGGGCCATCGCGTACCGCGATGGGCCCCTGAAGAGCCCAATAAGCCTATTTTAACGGGTTTGATCCGTTCGTCACCGTTTTCACGTTTACGAACTATCGTTTGGCCTCGTTTGAACTTCCAAGTTCAATGTGTGAGTGTTTCGTGAGGTTTCGAGTGTTGTGTTACACAATGTGCTAGGCGTTCACCAACGTTCGTGAGTTTTGACACGTGTGTGCTGTTTGTCGATAATTCCTTGAATTACCTAGTCATGTGTCGGTGTTCGTACTGTCGTGCCACGTGTCACACTAAATTAAACTTATTCTAGTGCCACGTGTACATAAAGCATTTAAATAAACATTTAAATAAATAATAAGCTGACCTGGAAATTACGGGGTGTCACACTAGCCTTGGAAGGGAGTTATTCGTTTCGGTAAACGAGGAAAACTCAACCCACGATACATTGGACCATTTGAAATCTTGAAGAGAATTGGACCAGTGGCTTATCAACTCAACTTACCTGAGGAACTTAACGGCGTACACAATGTGTTCCATGTCTCGAACTTAAAGAAGTGCTTAACTGATGAGACACTTGTCGTTCCGCTTGATGAGATACAAGTGGACGAACAGTTACGATTCATTGAGGAACCAGTGGAAATTATGGATAGAGAGGTCAAACAACTAAAACAAAGTCGGATCCCTATCGTGAAAGTTTGTTGGAACTCGAAGCGTGGACCAGAATTCACGTGGGAACGTGAGGACCAGATGATGCGAAAATATCCTCACCTATTCAAGAAAACAATGCCAAACATAGAGGTCAATGTTTAAATTTCGAGACGAAATTTCTGTTAACAAGGGGATGATGTGACACCCGGCAAATTCAGGTTACAACCAACTCTCACATTTTATTCATTAATTCTTTTTTACACGACTCGTTAGTTATGCAATATACGTTAGTAGGATTAACTCCTAAACACCAACAACGTAATTCAAATTTCGGGACGAAATTTCTGTTAACAAGGGGATGATGTGACACCCGACAAATTCGGGTTACACCCAACTCTCACATTCCTCGAGTCTGATTTGCTTGAGCTTAAACGACTCATAAATCTACACATCCCATTCACACTTTAATAAACATTTAACTAGTCTATGGTGTAGCACTAACGGGTTGTGATTCTAGTTTAACGATCACAATAAACATTAGAGAGCATTATAAGAGTCATGAAACATGAAAGTTTAAGGTTTGAGAAAAAGTAAATTTTTTTACCATAACCTTAAAACGGCCGTGTTAGATTGGCCATAAGGATTAGACGCGGCCTTGTTGAGTTTCTGGAACATGATTCATTAGTTATACATTATGCTTGAGTAGGATTAACTAAGTGCTCCAAATATTAGACTTAGTCAACTATAATAATAATTAATAGATAAATATATAATAAAATGAGAATATGGAATGCAAATCACGGTGTACACATAAATTGAGAAAATTTATCCTTTCCAAACTTGTGAATCAAAACTTCGGCGGCACTCTTGTGTTTTTTTAAAAACCCACGAAGGCACTCTCTTGAGAACCGATTTCACTAGCAAAAACCATCAAGGAACGACTGGGAACAACCACGGGAGCAACCAAACATCACCGTAGCAGGCAGCGAAAACCAAGAAACACCCAAGATCGTCAACGGTTTGCTAACAAAAATCGCGAAACCGAACGGGCTCAAGGTACCGATTGTTTATCTCTTGTTTAATCAGGATTTTCTCAAATAATCTTTTGTTAAACGCAACAAGGGATGAGACAAAACATAAATTAAAATCTTAAAACTTGTCAACGAGTCGGTATGGTTCGGTTTTGAGTTATATGCTTAAGATGGTTACTAAAAATGATCTTGCTATTCACTATGTGTTATGGGTAAATGCAAGATGATTACGTATTCTGTCAAAATGATAAAGTTCAAAATTTCTTTACGAGTTTTATTAAGATTTAGATGACATCAGATTAGCGAGTCCGGGCATGGGTAATCGGATTTAACGAATAACTTGAACCAATTTAATGTGATCGTAAACATAATAAACTGTGTTTAATAACATTTAAATGTTCCATATATTATCATATAATACGTATATATTATTCTATAAATCCGGTCGATAGGGAGTGTAACAATTTGGTATATAGCTCAGGTTGGTATACCAAATAAGTCAACATATATTCGTAGTTCACTAAAAAAATAATAATAATTAAATTCAATCTGTAAGTGACTTACAACAATTATGAGTGAGTGAAAATTGGGTAACAATGTAAGTTGGAAATCAAGAGGTGAATTTGGGATATAAAATGGAGATAAGATCATAATTGGCATACAGGACAAGTTTAATATACATAAATAATTGTTTGTATGGAACAGTTGTGTTGTGTATGTTGTATTTCTCCTAAACTTACAATATATATATATATATATATATATATACACACACACGTAAGTAAAGTACATCAACATGTTTGGTGTCACCTAATACGAAAAAAACTCGAGAATATTAACTGGTCAAAAGAACCACAATAAACTCGAAATAAACAAAATAACAGTAAAACATGTCTAATTGAAAACTCAACAAAACTCATTTAATCACATGTGTCGAACTCATTAATGTACAGGCTTCGAGTAGGATTTTCATTACCGCTCTCGCTACTAGAGAATTTTGCTAAGTGCTGTATCAAGTGAGTTCACGGCCCCACTCATTTTCGTCCCTTGGGGGAGAAAACATACAAAAGTCATTTTTATTTGGATACATAGTACATGTTTATATTGTTTATGCATAAGTGACACACATATCATACAAAGACCTTACAATTCGGACCGTTAAATCATTGTTGTAGGCATGGCGTGGTATTTCTAAATAGATCTATTGGGTTTGACAAACCCCGCCCGCGTTAGTCGTGCTAACTCTGACTGGAGGTCGGAACGGGTGTAAATTTACCATACACACTTACCATTGTTTCATGATAGACATGGTGGAAAGGCAACTAAACACACACAGTCAACTTCGGTGTCGAAACACTTTTGCTTAGATGTTATTGACTAGCTATCAATTATATATTCAATGTATATGTAGTCCTCACTCAATAAATTTTAAATTGTTTACTTACAAACCTGTGAATTCACCAACCATTGTGTTGACGATGCTAGTATGTTTTTTCAGGTCGCTAAAGTACAAGGTTGGATAGGATGCTAGGAGGGAGTCTCATGCATCAGTTTATCTTCAACATTATTTTAATAATTATTTTGTTTTGACATATGGATTTTTCATCATTGTTTACAATAAGCTTCCGCTACTGTTTTACATTGGTAATTTGTATTACTGCAAACTCTGATTTATAAACATTTGTTTGAATGAAATGAATTTCCGTATTTTGAAAGACGTATAGAGGTCTCGCAATATAACTAGAGACTCAGATCCTGGTCATGTCACGCCCTTTTGGTACAAAACCGCGGGTGGTAACTTGAGGGTGTGACAATTATTAGTTAAAAAATGTGCAAGAAATCACGACGTTAATTCTTGAGATTATTCGAAGAAAGGAAAATTCCCGAAAGGTCTAAGAGACCAATTTTTATCCAAAATATCCATAAAATAATCAACTGTCCGTAAAGGTACGAGAGTTTGCCTTTACACGTACAGACGCCGACACCCATAATTGTACGAATAACTGACTTTATATGGATATTTTGGGAAAAAAAATTTGGTAACTTTAAACATTTTGGAATTTTTGATTTTCCCTTTTGGATAAACCTGCTTTGACCAAGTGGTTTTTGTTCGTAAACAACAACAACAACCTTACCCAGTATATTCCTACTTTTTAGTAGTGTTTGGGGGGAAGGATAGAGAGGCTGCTCCGAAAGAGACCCCGGCTCAAAGTTATCGTTTGAATATCATCCCAACGATTTGAACGTTATTTTCACAAAATAATTAAAATAACGTTTAAATTAGTATACTTTTACTTTTGTCCCTTAAAGACACACGCATATATACATTATATGCGTGCACCGCAAAACGAGGCATGATTTTGTTCGTAAACGAACCACCTTATTTGCTGGTTCTCTGCTTAGCGACACATCCTGTTAAACCCTAATTCCATCCTAAAATCTCAAAATTAACCATGGATCGATCAAGATAACATTATCGACATTAATCAACCAAATGATTCGCCCAAAAACCCTTCATTTGCATCAAATTCGCACAATCTTGAATCTCCGAGACCCCTCCCTGTTAAATCCCCAAAACCCTAAACCCCTCGATGAAACCCATTCGATTCCTTCAATTCACCCCAAATCTTTGATACCCACTTCAATTTTCAGGAGACACATTTCTATTTCGTCTCAATTTCAACGCGAATTCGCTACGCAAGAAGCAAATAAGAATCCTCAGAAGCCAGGCATTGAAGACGGTGAAGATGACAAGGAAGAACTCAAGAAGAAATTGATGAAATTGGAACTGGAATTGAGAAAAAATGGAAAGGATTCAACCAAAGAGACAAAGACATTGGAAACATTTTTTGCAGAAGCAGTTGGTTTATCAAAACAAGGACAGAATCAAGAACCAGAAAAGGGTTTTAAGAAGTTATCGGATTTGTTTCCAAGAACAGAACGTAAGAAATCAGATGAGTTGATGGAATTCAAGGAGCTATCACCAGATATGGCTGTGTTTGCTGGTTATTTGCATAGAAAAGGGTATTTTGTAAAAGCAAATTTCCTTCCAAACAAAAAATTTGATGGTTCTTGTTTTGTGAACAATTATGGCAGGGATTTCATTAAGTTTGCAGCTGAAGAATTTGCTAAAGATCATCGGGAAATTTATAAGTAAGTACAGGTTCTTTGATTCCCCATTCATTTTAGACAAAGTAGTGTATGAAGTAATTCTAAATTAGGCTTCATATCTAATAACAAAATAGGGATTCCATGCTGGGCTAGGATGTTTTTCTCACCTATGGTGAGTTTCCTCCTATTGGACGTGGATATGATCGGATGGGTCTTTGACCGTCAGTGATCCAAATTGCCATTCAAAAAAAAAAATCTAATAACAAAAGCTTAACGTGGTGGATCAATGCCCGTTTGATGTCATAGACTTCTTGTTTTTTGGACATTGTGTAGCTGAAGTTGTAGAATTTAACCTGAATCCTATTCCAGGTTCCTGTTCTTGATTATGAGACTCTTTAGGGTTTAGGGTTTAGATTTAAGGCGTTAGTGTTTAGTGTTTAGTTTATAGTTTCAGCTTAAAGATTCGACGAGCCAGTTTCAATGCCTATGGAATTAGGTTAATCGGAGTTCATTTGAGACGAATCTCACAAATTCTCACAAAAACAGGATTTTTCAATAGAACCCTTTCCTACATACATATATATTCTTTAAACATAAACATCAGCTACTACATGTTTGGTCAAAAATCCAAGATTTTTTTCAAATATTATACTGATTTTAACATTTGTGTGAATTTTCCTGATTTCATGTGTTTTAGTTGCTAATAATTTGTCAATGCAAATATTTCCATGTAGCAGAATATGGTGATTCCAATGCAACAAGTTTGTTTGTGGTTTATGCTCATGTTAAACATAGCAATAATGATAAATCGTTATTAGGATTGTAAACAAATTGTTACAAAAAAGTCTTAATTTTAGTATTCGTTGTAGGCCCTAGAAAAGTTTGAGCCTATAATAGCAACTTGAAGTTGCAATATAATCTGTTTTTCTATTGCCAAATGATCAGATTTGAAAAGCAGGTAAGAACTAAGAAGTTGATGTAAAAAAAAAAAAAAAGACTTTTGAAGTTTTGATGATAAATGGATCATCACTTAAAGATCCTCAACTTTGCTCATATGTTTTCAATTTATTGGAATTTGATTCTCAAATGTCAAATTATTTCTTGAAAATGCACATCTCAACACCCCCTCTATGCTTGATGTTTCCACTTCCAGTGACTTAGATTTGAACGGTTAGGATTAAGAAAAACACAATTTTTTCAGCATGATGTGAGGATCAAATGGGTTTTCTTTTTAATTTTAAAAATTTTCAAGAATTTCATCAAATGAGTGAGATTTTAGTACAGGAAGAAGGAAAAAAAAATTACATTTTCAAGATGACACATTATTTGCTTTCTGATATCATCATCATCGTACTCGGCATATCCCACAATTAGCAAAGCTAAGATAGGGTAGCTAAGATAGGGTCTGAGAAGGGTAAGATGTAGAATGCCTTGCCTCTACCCCGTAAGAATAGAGAGGTTGCTTCCAACGAGACCCCGGCTCATGATGCCTGATTAACCAACCAACCAAATGGTTTTAACATTATTTTCACAAAAATTAAGTAAAATAACGTTACAAAGTGCAACATTACTTTTACCCCTTAAGGGCCGACACATATGTACATTATATGTGCGCACCGCAAATAGGGTCACTTTCTTTCTGATACTGAACCTAAATTCTGATAATTTAAGGTGGCTGCCCACTGGTGATTTGAAAATGGTGGCTCAGTTCGGATGCCCATCCTTAGGCCGAAAAAATGTTTTTTCAGCCAAGGCCATGCGCTTTTGTTTTGGAATCCGAGAAGAAACTGTAAGTGACCCATTTTCTAACCGCGTATCAAAATATAATTATATACAGTTACAGGAGTCTTCATATAACTCAACCTACTTTCAGGTATGCAACAAATGCATGCTAAAAGAGTCGTGCAAGTTTGCAAACCAGAGCGTATGGAAAAAGGGGGCGAAGAATATGGACTTGACCACTGTAATGAGGGTCATAACTTTGTATGGTTTGCAAACTCGATTTGAAGTGCCCGATGATGTAAGGGATGCAGTTAATCGGCTGTTGAAGGAAGTTGTTCGATTAAGTGAATTGGAATCTTGAGCTATCATATGGTTCTTGAATGCAACTAAAGATAGTTATGTTTGGTTATAGAGGTATGATGATTATATTTGATTATGAGGTATCATTTTTAAAAGCTTTGAACATATAATTTTATTTAGTTTTTGTGTGGTAGTAAAATCACGAGGCGTTAGTCTAACGGGTGAGGTGGGGACCAGGGTCTATTCGGATCATAATTTTTTTATGTAACTTTTCACAATTATGTATATTTAACCAAATTTTCTATTTATTTTCTGTAAAAAAAGTTTAGTTTATAAACATATATACAAATATTTGGTTAGGATTTTAGATTTTGGCTGGATTTTCAAATGTCGTCTGAAATCACCGAAATTTCAAAGGTTGCTGAAATTACTACAAGGAAAAGTCATCGGAATGTTTGGTTGGATTTTTAAAAGTCACTTGAACAATCGCTAGATTTTGATCGATTTCTGGTTGATTTCCGACCAATTTGGCTGCCTAGGCCCGATTATTAGGTCAGCCGATTAGCCAAATTCTAAGCGGTAGGCGATTCCCTAGCGTCTTAATTGAACCTTGGCTGATTTTTACATCGATGACTCTTTGAATATGTTAATTATGGAACTATATTAGAGTGTTATGATTGCCAATGCATATTACCCAACATTCATTGAACCGTTCATGAACCATTTGGAAAGAAGTTTGTTTACATTTGCAAACTAAAATGTACATAAATCTGTGTGATTATTTAATAATACGCAATTACGCATAAGCATAAACATATGTCTCGTATGTAAATAAATGTATGTTTTTGTTTGTTCATTTAGGTTTGTTTCTTTAAATATATCCATTTATTTTCATTTATTTACATATTCATTTAAATTTATTGATTACTCTTAGTCTATTACTAATCTAGAACCAGTTAAAATTTCAGATTTTAGAACTGCTTTTTAGGCCCATCAACCAACCAATCAACCCTTCTAAGAATTAATAATCAAATTAGCAGTTCGCTTAGAATTTAATATAATTTGGATGTATGTGTTTTTTTTTTAAAAAAAAAAAGAAAACGTTAAATAATGTCATCATGAACAAGTTATTTAAACTTTATATTCTTAAATATCAATCTAACACAATTTAACAAGCAACATGTGTAAATTTGATTAATATACAAAATCTAGCATAAAACTACTATTAAATAATATAAAAAATGATATTGCTAGCCATTAATATTTTATTTTGTATACAACTTAGTTTTTTTAAAAGAAAAAAATTATATCAAAGCATAAAGGGGCCTTGGATGGAGTGTGGTCAACCGACCTCATAATTCTGATTTTATACGCCATCATCATACTTAGTAAATCTCACTATTAGCAAAGATATGATAGAGTTTGAGAGGGTTAGATATAGACAGTTTTATCTCTAGGAGACCCCCCACCCGACTCTTGATACCTGATTAACCGACTAACTTAATGTTTTTAATGTTATTTCACAAAAATTAAGCAAAATAATGTTAAAATTAGTTACTTTTGTCACTCGAGGACCAATATATATGCACCGCAAACGAAACTCTTTTATACATGATGTATCATAGTTTTCTAACCGGTCCCTTTTATTTATAAATTCACTTGAAAATAAAAACAAGATAACATGTGTTACATTTTTATAAACAAGGTGAAACGCAAAAAATAAATAAATTAACGAGTAACGAATATGATTAAGCACTTAAGTTATTATCATTACGTCTTCATGATTATAATTACTTCAAAAATCATATTATAGCCAATGTTTTCATAACCGGACCGGACGTCGAACCGGTCTCCTTACCGGTCAGAGATCGGACCGGTCGGACCGGATTTAAGAACCGGATGATTTTATATACATTTTATAAATATATATATATATAAAATCAAAAAAAATTAAAAAAAAATAAAATAAAAACAAAAAACCGGTCCAACCACCGGTCCGACCACCGAATCCCGGTCCGACCGGCCGGTCCAGGTTTAAAAACATTGATTATAGCTTTTAGTTTTATAGGTTGTAATGGCAAATCATTATTTATGTGATCAACTCAGTCTTTTAAGTAAATAGAAAACTGAGCAACAAAAAAACCTAAGAAAAAGAAAACTTTGGTCCGTCACAAGTCAGATGTTTTAAGCAAATGAGATGTTTTAAGCATATGGATTAGTGGCAGTTGAATGAAACTAGAGAGTGGCGGTTAGTAAAGGGAAAGGACTTGGCTTCATCTCCCATACCGGTAGCAACCGAGATAAGAGTGAAACTAAGTAGGAAGGAGATGAGGATCCAGATTCTAGATTCCATTTTTCTTTTTATTTTGAGTGAACACCCAGTAGCCAATCGATCAGGACTAGGAGCTGCATCAAGACGGATTAGTTCGCCTTCTAAAAAGACAAATAAAAGAAACCAAACAAATAATATATTTACATTTATTTATTTTTAGTGCTAAACATTACATTTTTGTTAACAGATACAACAACAGGCATACCCAATAAGAATCCCACTTAGAGTAGTCTGTGGAGGGAAAGATAAAGACACACCTTACTCCTATATACAAATAGAATATAGAGGATGCTCCGTAAGAGTCCCCCGGCTCAAAAAACTCCTTTTTTTTGTTTTGTTTTTATTTATTTATTTATTTTTTATTATTATTAAATTTTTTTTTACATATATATATATTGAGCATACACAGATAGCTACATCACCACAGGTTAAAGCATAAACATGTAGCACAAAGGATATTACACACGTATACCAAACGTATATTATATACCAAACGAAAAAATAAATAAATAAAAAATTCCGGTATGCAGATTCAAACCAGTTACCTAAGGATATTACACACGTATATATGCATAACCCAAAAAAAAAAAAAAAAAAAAAAAAAAAAAAAAAAAAAAAAAAAAAAAAAAAAAAAAAAAAAACTTTTAAGGGTTTTTACGGTTACATACATGAGTGGTTCTATATTTCAGACAGTGAGCAGGACTGTTAAACCCAATTTTTCAATAATATAAACCCAAAACCAGCGATCTCAAATTTTCATCAATTTCACAGTTTGGTTGCTTTGCATCGTGGCAGTATTTTTTAGGAGTTTGCACATGAACCTTGTTACAGAGTACTATGTAAAACACAAACCATCATCATAATCCACATAATCATCATCATCGTCGTCGTCAACTTATGAACACATTCACCATATGTACAAAGAATATAAAGTTAAAAACAAGAAATGCATATGTGACACAATGAATTATTTACCACCTCTCAACTTTCATGTACAGTTCTGAGAGTGCATCATAAAGAATCGCAGCAGCAGGAGGTCGAGGCAACGAACCAAGAAGAATATCAAATGTTTTAATTGACGGGTTACCATAAAATCTGCAATTTTCTTGTGTGCGTGTTGTCACCATACTTCCTTCAAGCGAACAACCAACAAAAGCGCCTGCAAAACAACCCAACGATCATGTAAACATACTCGTAAAAATTGGTGACATGGAACTGGCTTTTGCCACTCCATCATATTACCAATGGTTACCTTTACTACAACTGTATGTATAGCAAGCAGCATATCCACCGTCACCAGCCCTAAAATCAGCTCCTGCAGCCCTACCAATAACACCAGCAGCAGCACTCGCCCCTGCTCCAACAGATAAATGTGCATTCCCGCCAAATGTTCTCACTGCATCACTGTTTCTGAGCACGATTATGAAATCAGTTAGCTCGCCTCCAACCTGTTCAAAAACCACACGATAGTAAGTTAAAATTTGGCAAAAAGGCACATGCTAGTCACCAGCTTCACAATGTGCGGGTGTACAAAGTATAAATTGGCTGTTCGCGGGTATGGGTCATAGGTTACTTATTTCTACATTTTTTTAAAAGGGGAAGAGTATCTAGTGATGACCGAGTACTACGAAAGAAAAAAGTGGGAAGTGGACGATGGAGCTGCACAAGTTTGTTAAGATTTCTAAAGAGTTTTGACCTAATTATGGGTTAACTCAGTTGGTTTTTCACTATAAATAGGAGTAATATTTGTGTGGTTCATGTACTTGTATTCTCTTTGAAGTTTAGTATGCAGAATGCATTTGCGTAAAATTTTAGTGTGTTATGGGGGCTGAATCAACAATGACCGTCAGTTATGGTCATTTTGGGTTAACCGTTGATTAATTATCAAATTTTTTTACGAGCTGAAATATGCAGAGTTTTAGCATGGTTATGCAGGTTTCAAGCCGAAATAAGTAGGTAATTTAACCCAGTTATGGTGTTACAAGCTCAGTTATGCAGAAAAATACGTGAAAAGACGCTAGAAATACATGAAAATATGCTACACCACCTACATGGTTCAATTCGGTTCGGTCATGGTTTGGTTATGGGACACCCTTAACCATAACCAAAACCATGGTTGTAAAAGTTGCTAGACGCTAGTCGGGCGGCGAGGTACCGCCTAGGGATTAATCGGGATAGGCGGATTGGAATTTTTATATGTAATTTTACAAATATATATTATATACACATATTAATATCAATAATTTAATATAATACTTCAAATAATTTAAAAAATAAACTTAAACATACTAAGTCAACTATTTCAAAGTTCAAACTTAAACATTGAGTGCAAAGTTTAGAAATGAATTTCGATGTTAAGTGGCTGGATTCGATATTTCAGAGACATATTAGGGTTGAGAAATGTATAAATAATCATGAAGTTAGTTCTTTTTTACCATAAAAAAGTTAAAAAAAAATAAAAAATAGATAAAAAATCTGATTAATCCACCTAGGCTGACTAGGCCCCGCGTAGGCCGCCTAGGACCCGACTAGGCCGCCTAGGCCAAAATCGACACAGTAGAAGGCCGCCTAACGCCTAGGCCGATTTTTACAACACTGACCAAAACACATCTATAGGTGAATTGCATATCCTTGACCATAAATAGCCATAACCATTAGTTAAGTTCGGTTTGGTTATGCATCGATTATCAGTTTTTGATCATTTAAGGGTTTTGTTTGCTCACCCTGTCAAAATGGAAAAGATTGAGTAGTTGGCATTTTTGTGTGCTGAGTTGGACAGAGAAAAAGATAAAGACAAACTCACCTGGGCACCCCAACCCATACCAAATGTAGAAATGGCAGATGGTGGGGACCAAGATCCATCTTCTCTACGGGCTACAACCAAGCCCGTACCGACATTGTAGGTCACCATCATGCCAACTTTTGCAACAGTAAGAATAGCAAGCCCTTTTGCTTGTCTCAAAATAGAATCCGGAATTGATTTTTCAGGAGTCAAAGAACCAACCTGAAAGAAGATAATAGAAAATCTTTAATCTTCAAATCAATTTGTAAGCCTAAGCCAAGCCTTACCTTACAATAACCCCGGATGGTGTTTGCAGCCTTGTAGATCTCATATTCCATGGTTTGTCCCCATGGGAAATTGAGCCATGATCTCAACGTACTAAGGTCAGTCACGTCCTGGGTTGGTAGCTGCGCTGCACGGCTAATCCGGTCCATTAAGTACGGTTGAACCAACTCGAGCCGAACACAGCAAACATCACAGACCCGTTGTGGGTTCTCTTTAAGGAACTTTGCAGGCAGTAAGCTCCTCCCCTTAGAACACTCGTTGCAAAAGATTCCACCACAAAACCGACAGTGATGTCTGGAGCACATGATAGGATGAAACCGCACATTACAAAGCATACAATAAGATGCAACACTATCAGCCAACCATTTTGGTGGTTCAGCTTCTAAAAGTTCCTTTATGCTATCAGCATTAGCCTCTGTAAGATTATGGGTCACCTCTTTCCAGCTATGCTCGAGAAGTTGGTCAGATAACCATGAAATTTGATACGCATAAGAATCACCAGAAGTGATGGATCGCATCTTGCCCTGTGCTGCAAGTAACATATCAAGAACAACATCCCACATTGTAAAATCTTTGTCTTCAACAAACTGATCCCATTCCATATCATTATCACGTCTGTAGTTTGAGTTCATACGAAGACCTCTGTTCCATTCCTCACGTTGACTTTCTGACATTGGTGGGACTGATACAGGAATCCAAACGCCGGTATCTTCAATAAGTGGCGGGTCATAATAGAAAAAAGGGCTTTCCTTTTCATGATCAGAATCCAAATCTTTACAGGTATCACTTCCAACCGTTGCATCTATTTTCTCAACATTAGGTACCAACTTCTCTTTGTTAAGATCACAAATTTCCCCTACATCAATGGTTTTGCTGTTTTCATTGGCACCTTCAGAAACCTATCATTTACATCCTCTTAGTTAGAATATAAGCATAAAAAAAATATAATAACCAACAATAAAATTATCCAGAAATTAAAAACTTTGTAACCGTAAACAAGAATTTACAGCTAATCACATCATTTCAAGTCTCGGGCTCTCAATTATCACTATTGATCACCATCAGTATTTTCATTATGTTTTTTTTCCTTAAAATTGGTAACACTCGTACATATTTGGATTCACTAAAACACTTCATGGATAAATTTACAAATTTTAGGATTTCAATCTTGTTTAAAGAAGAAAACATCAAAGCTATCAAACCAGTAGCATGCCCTAATATGTAAATATATACGATCAACGAATTTAATCAAAATTACTATACATGTTATGATAAGAAATAACAACAAAAACAATCATGATTCGAGATAATTGAAAACTAATAGTAAAAATAAAGTAAAAAAAAAAAACATCGCGGAATTATAGGGAAGTTTGGATAACCTTGGGAGTAAGAAATTGAGATTCGTAATCATCGAGATGAATCATAGGGTATCGTACAACATTAGACTCTTCGATTGGATAGGTTTTAGAAGACGAATCCATCAGATCATCAATCCATCTGTTTGTGGATTGTATGATTCGTGGTCATGATCAGGCTATGAAAAGCTTCGATCGAACAGGAGATCAATGGAGGATTATGTACGGATTAGGGTTTATTATGCGTGACGGGAAACGAATCCTACTCATGGAGACGATGATGCACCTCTTACTTATCTATCTTTTGCATCTTTTGATGGAATGATAAAACCTATCTTTGAATATTTTATTATTTTCTTAAACGTCAATGCATATTAAACCGGTTTTCATTTAATCAATGCATGTTTAGAGAATGGTTTAAAACTAAACCGGACGTTGAACTGGTCTCAATATTGGTCAGCGACTCAGCGGGCCTAACGGATTTTGAAATCGGATAACGTCATGAATATTGTATAAATATATATATATCTATCTATTTTAATAAACAAAAGTTTTTATAACCACACGACATGTTTCCAAAGCAGCTCAACTTCATTTTCTCACATCTCTCTCCTATTAATTACATTTTATATTAATTATATTTTTTATATATTTTTAAATTAAAAAATATCATAAATGTAACAAAAATATATAAATGTAATACACACTTAATAAAAACAAATGAGTCAGTGCCTCAATGGTATTATGATATTCTTCCATATGAGGGTTTTGGGTTTAAATATCTCCTGCAGCGAAAAAGGGGTTTGAGGGGGTTAGGAGGTTTTCCTAGTGTGTTTTCCTCCTGGGGTGGTTGTGGTGGCTAATATGAGGTCCATGTAACTAGACATTGGTTACATGGCCTGCAAACAGTGCGCTCACACGATTGAGACATTCGTCGTTCAAAAAAAACAAATTTTTATTAATTTAAGAAAAAAGAAATGTTTGAAGAAAATAAACATTGAAAAAATTACGGTTTTAAGAAATAATATAATTATTTTATTATGTATACATTTTCTTTAGTATATATATATATTATATCTCTTTATTTAACCCATGTAGTACACGGGGTATTAACTTATTGTGTGTGTGTGTGTATGGGAATTAATAAAATAAATACCCCATTTAAGTGTGAAAACCGTGAAAACTGGGTAAAAATCATGTAAAAACGTATTTTTTTTACAGGTTTGTAACATTATTAGGCACATTTTTATAAAAAAAATCAAAAAAACGTCGACCAAATATTTTTTTTAAAAATATTTTATAAACTCATGTAAAACATACGTAACGCTGCGTCAGATCTAAAATTTGTTTACGTTTTTTTATGTATGTTTTACATGGTTTTATAAAATTTTTAAATCAAACTAAAATTCATATATAAAAGCGTAAAAAATACATTAAATCTAAAGTTGTTCTTACGCCTGGCTAAATAAGCGGGTTGAGTTGGGTAAAAGTTCAGAATAGATGCAAGTCAAAATAGGTTTTAAGCAAAATCATTTTAGATTTAAATAGGTTATTTTAAAAAATATCAATTTCGTTCCAGTTAAAAAAATTGTAATTAAATAAATAGTTTAATTGAATAATTTTTAGTGATTTTCTCATCAAATATATTATCTCCATCGTTCTTACCTGTTTTAATCTATTATATTCACATATTTTTTAATTTACCTATTTTGACCTATGTAATGTTATAGTTTTACAAAGCTCAACTCATTTTATATTATAACGTTACACATTTCAACACAAAATACTATAATTGTATACTCAAATCTACTAATTTATCTTGTTATGGCTAAAGATTGTAAGCCACTAGTTGTTCTCTACGAGCTTTTATTTTTTAAAATCTATCTAAAATAACACCTGTGAAAACCTTTTTAAGTAACTTTTTCTCTAAATAACAAGTACAACTATCGCTTCCATCACAAGTCTAAATTAAGGTGGCGATTGTAAAATATTAAAGAGGTCGTTCAGGATTTTAACATACATATACTACTGAAAAAAATTTAATGAGGGTAGCTACCCCTTAAATGGAAAGTGGGTATGCCACTGTCCATAATAAGATAAATTGTTAGATTTGAGTAAAAAATTATTATATTTTAGGTTGAAATAGGTAGGACTATTATATATAATGGGTTGAGATGAGTAGCACCTTAACACAATGCATGTCAACATAGATAACTTAAAATTTATGTGAATATAATAGATTCAAACATGTAAAAATTATCAATAATATATTTGAAGAACAAATCATTAAAATTATTCAAATAAATTATTTGTTTAGTTACAACTCATTTTAACTTAAACGAAAATAATGTTGTTTGAAACGATTCATTTAAAATCAAATTGATTTTGCTTAAAAATCATCCTGACTTTACACTCGACCTGACCCGCACTCATTCTAACTCGTTATTCAACCCAACCCAACCTACCCAATTTACGAGACATAGTTAAGTTTCATATGTTCATATTGGATTCATGTTCACTTGTCACGCCTGGTATTAACATGTTAGAATCTTCAAGGATTCCAAGGAAAAAATACCTTTTGAGAAACATATTATTGACTAGTTTTCGATCTAAACAAAATTGTAATCTCATAGCATGCAAATGTCGGTTAAATACACCTTTTTGTTTGGACAATTATCAATTTTAACGTTTTATAAATAATATTGAATATAGAAATGATATAAATTATCTTTGTAATAAGAAAAAACACGACAAAGTTTACCAACCATATCTATCTATCTATTCTAATTAACAAAAATGTTCATTTGCCACTTGTCACATTCTAAGGCCATAATGTCACTTGTCAATTTTTTATGCACTCATTTAATTATATATTATTAATTACATAAATAAATTATATTATATATCTATCTTATTAAATAATTATAATAATCATAACTTTTTTTTTGAACGGCGAAGGTATCAATCGTGTGAATCCACTATTTCCAGGTCATGTCACCAAGGTCTAGTTACCTGGACCTCCCATGAGCCACCACAACCACCCCATATAATAATAATAACTAATGATATTATTTTTATTTTGCAAATTTAAAAATAGTTTTAATATATTTAAATCAAATCATTTTATTATAAAATATATTTTGAAAAGTTTATAAAAAATATTTTTTCATAAATATCAATTTTTAAAAAAAAATAAGAAATATTTCAGTTTGTTATTTTTAGAAAATAATAGTTTTACCAAAAAAAATCTTAAAAAATAATTTATTTCAAAAAAAAATAAAATATAAGCAGAAAAATATGTAAATGATGATAAAAGTTACAGTTTTTTTTGTCTTGTATGTTTAACGGTAATTTCAAATTATGTTCCGGTTAGTCTTTAATAATTTCAAAAACATTAACTTCTCATCTTACTTTAAAATAGTTAGTTTTTGATAGATTATTAACTAATTAGATTTTTAGCTATATCTCACAAATCAAGAATGTTAAAGATATTACTATTGTTATTAAAGATTTTGATTATTGTTTTATTATCTAAAGTAATTATTTATACATAATTTAATCATTTTATATAAAAATATCATCATTTATTATTTTTAAATTTTTATTATTAAATGTTTAATATTTTATATTTAATCCGTGTGTTCACACAGGTAATAGACTAGTTTTTAATATATATAATGATTTTAGTATTAAGGGTGTTCACAGTCCAGTTTTAAATCACAAAACACTCAAACTGGTCATCGGTTAGGTGTCATGGTCAGTTTTTTTCTCAAATATTTGGTTTGTCGGTTACAAAAGTTTGAACCTTAATGAACGATTTGGTTTTAAATTTTCACAAAAACACGTCGTAAAAACTGGCCAAACCATGTTTGTGTGTCTGTATATAGAGAGATTTGGTTAATGATTTAAGCATCATTCAACACAAGAAAATTACATTTGGGCTTGCACTGTAAGTAGTAGTGGTGTTCATTTTCAGATAGTAATTTTCAATATCTGAATTTAAGATTCAAATATCAGAATTCAGGAAAAAAAATAAAAATTTCCAAAAAATGTTCTTCCGATATCCGAATGCCCGAAAATTATCCAAAATATGTAAAAAATAACTATTTTGGATAGTTCGAATTTTCGAACTAGAGATGAGCAAAAAAAACGGGTTCGGAACCGGAGGTTCAACCCGGAACGGGAACCGGTTCGGACCCGATCCGTACACATACCGGTTCCAATCCTATTGAAATCTCCGGTCCCTAACCGGTTACAAATATGAGATTTCCTACCGGTTCCTACCCGGTCCACCAAAACCGGTTCCACCCGTTGGATCCAAAATTTCAAGATCTAGTCGTTTGGACCCAAATCTAGCCTTTTTTATTTATCTTTTTTGGTCCAAAACTTAGTATAAATTGTTGTGGTTTGATTTAGTTTACTTCCACTTGAAAACGAACATTCTAAGCCAAAAAAGCTCTCGTTACGTATACCCGACTGCTTTACTCTCTTTGTTTCGCGATACATTTTTACTACGCTCGTATTTTATACAATTATAATCTTATTAAACACATTGGCTCAGTCTACATCTTTTGTCGGTCAAGGTTCTAACATCGAAGTTACCGTTGTTTGTGTTCTACGCATAGTAGGAACATGAAAATATGGTGTAACTGGGATTTAGTTGAGATGAGTGATGGGTCTCAAAAAGCTCGTTGCAAGTATTGTGGTATGCTTCTTGCAAAAGAATCAAACTCGAGTTTGATTAAAAACATATTACCAAACCATTTTGCAAGGCGTTGAAGAATAACCCGGGAAGCCAACAAACATAGATGGGTAGCGATGGTGGAATATTTCACTTCGACGTAGATGAGGTTCGGGATAGAATGACGAAGTTCGTGATTCAAGAGGCGTTGCCGTTTGGACATTTCGACAACCTCGCTTAACAAACATGATTCGAGATACACTTCAACCTCGTTATAATCATGTAAGTCGAAGGACGCTAAGGCGTCATTGTTTAAAAATGTGGAACAATGCAAAAAGAGATTTTATCTTATTTTTTGAAAAACTAAACACTGGTGTAAACTTGACTACGGATGTTTGGTCTGCACCACATGGTTTACCAGAATCGTACATTTGTGTCACCGGCCATTGGGTAGATCCCAGTTCGTGGCAAATGATGAAACGCACGATTGCTTTTGAACTTTTCCTGTATCCACATACGGCTGAATATTTGTTTAAAATATTAGATTTCGTAATAACACAATATAATTTGGAAAAGAAACTATTTTCAATAGCATTTGATAATGCTTCAAACACACTATTGCAGTGAAAAAATTAAAAATAAAATACACATCATTTTGCAAACGGTATATTTTTCAACAATCGATGTGTAGCACATATTATTAACTTAGCGGTGCAAGACGATCTTTCTTCACCAAATTTTGAGCGTTCCAAAAATGGTTTTAGAAATATGATACATGATGTTTTTTTAAAAAAAAGTAAAAGAACATTTACCTAATATAAACAATTTTGTAAAGATACGGACAGACCTTGATGTCCCTACTCGGTGGAACTCAACTTTTAAAATGTTTGAAAGTGTTTTAAAACAAAGAGTAACTTTAAAAACTTTTTATACGAGTCTTTATGAAAGTGGTTTAGCAGAACCATTTTCACAATTGTGTTGGGAGAATATTCAAGATTTAACCGATTTTCTAGAAGCCTTTAAAACCGTCACTACAAAATTATCAAGGGTTTATTATCCTACTAGTCCATTGGTGTTATCAGAATTATATTTAAAGACATTAAATTTAAAAAAAAATTGAAATTAAAAACCAAATGTTTGAAAAAATGATAAAACCAATGAAAGTCAAATTAAAGAAATATTTTAAAGATTTACCACCCGTGTTTACTTATGTAGCTGCTTTAAACCCAATTTTGAATGCTATGGGGTTGAATGTTTGATAGACGAAATAAATGATAATTTGGATATCCATAAAGAAGATCCACATTTTTCAAATGATGCAAAAAAAGTTTTCAACATAGTTTACAAAGTATGTATGAATTTTATGTAATTAAATATGATCCTAATATAAACATACGTATGGACACGAGTGCATCAAGTTAGAGTAGTAGGAAACCTCGTTATCCGCTTCTTAGTCTATTTAATACCATTCGTAATGAAACGGCAAAACGACAAAGGGGTAACACCCTTCAAGTGAGTTCGGAAGGTATAGTGGAACATATTTTGTGTCCACTTTTCAATCCGAGAATTATCACAATTTAGACCTTTTGTCATGGTGGAAAGGAAAGGAATCCGATTATCCAATTCTAGCCACCATGGCCCGTGATTTACTAATTGTTCAAGCTTCTACGGTAGCTTCGGAATCTGCATTTTCTCTTAGTGGCAGGGTATTATATTTACGAAGAACAAGACTTACTACGAAATCAGTAGATATGGGTATTTGCTTAAAGGATCACTTGGACGCGATCAATCGAATTCAAAACATAACAAACCTCGAAGATGAAATCGAACTTGAAACAAGGGTACACGAAGAGGAGGTGGAGGAAGGATTATCTCCCGACATATCTGACGAAGAACTTGCACAAGAAGCTCGTACTCGTAAACGTACGCAAACGCAAACACAATAGAATTTCCACCGACTTTTTTTGTATATTTTTATTTTTTTGTATGTCTTTTGTTTTTTAAATAATTAAAATAGAAATAAATGTATTTATGTTATCTTTATTTTTATGTTATTTATGTAATTTATTGTAAAATTATTAGAAATAATAATGCATTTTTTTAATATTATTAAGAGTAAATTGCCATTTTCCTCCTCATGCTTTGAAATAATTTGCCATTTTCATCCAAATTTTTAAATTTTGCCAATTTGACATTGTAGTTTTTGTTTTTTTGCCATTTTACTCCAGCTTGTTAACTTTATCTAATTACATCATTAAGTGTAAGGGTATTTTTGTCAATTTATATTAAACTCATAACAAAAAAAAAGAAAAAGAGAATATTCAAATATTTTTGTGAAAAAAATAACAAAAATAATTTCAATATCAATACCCAACATCAAAAATATATTACAATAGCCTCTATATTATAGTAAAATATCTTCACCTATATAAGTTTTATATATTCTTAGTTCAAAAAAAAAAAACAAAAAAAAAAGATTGCAACATAATATAAACAACAAAAATAATTTAAAGAGCAACATTCAATTTTAAAAGATTGCAAAAACATACAAAAGTACATTAATTTGTACAAATATTAAAAAACTAAGAATTTATATAACTTATATTATTAATAAATGTAATAAATTTATATTTAAATTTGGTTTAATCGATTTACCGAATATACCAAACAAATTTGGTTCAGTTTTTTCTGTTACAGATATAGTTTGGTTTTTGGTTTCAAACGGTTTTTGGTTTTTTGAACACCTCTAGTTGGATGCTTACTTTTTTTATAACCTAGAGGTGTTCAAAAAACCAAAACCAAACTATATCCGTAACCGAAAAAACTGAACCAAACTTGTTTGGTATATTCGGTAAATCGATTAAACCAAATTTATATATAAATTTATTATTTTTATTAATAATATAAGTTATATAAATTCTTAGTTTTTTTAATGTTTGTACAAATTAATGTACTTTTGCATGTTTTTGCAATCTTTTAAAGTTGAATGTTTCTCTTAAAATTATTTTTGTTGTTTATATTATGTTTCAATCTTTTTTTTTTATTTTTTTTTGAACTAAGAATATATAAAACTTATATAATTGAAGATATTTAACTATAATATAGAGGTTATTGTAATATATTTTTGATGTTGGATATTGATATTGAAATTATTTTTGTTATTTTTTTCACAAAAATATTTGAATATTCTCTCTTTCTTTTTTTTTGTTATGAGTTTAATATAAATTGACAAAAATACCCTTAAACTTAATGGTGTAATTAGATAAAGTTAACAAGTTGGAGTAAAATGGCAAAAAAACAAAAACCACATTGTCAAATTGGCAAAATTTAAAAATTTGGATGAAAATGGCAAATTCTTTCAAAGCATGAGAAGGAAAATGGCAATTTACTCTATTATTAATTTTTTAATTATGTTCTTAAGTATTTTTTTTATTATTTATGTATGCCTAATTTTTTTTAATTTAAAAAAAAAAATTAAACAGGAACCGGTTGGTGTACACGGTTCCGGACCCGACCGAACCCTACCCGGTTCTACCGGTTTTGAATTTCAAATTATCGGACCGGTTCCAAACTGGTTCCGGTTCTGGTTCCACCGAACCCGCCCACTCCTTTAAACCGGTTTCGGTTCCAATTTGAACCCGGTTTGCCCACCTCTAATCCGAACTATCCAAAATTTTTTGAAAAGGCATCCAAACATGTATCCGAATGCCTCAACAAAAATAGATGGATGATAGGTGGATTTGGTAATTGGTGTGGCTTTGTTACAGGAATGCAATGAGTAAGAGGAAGGCAAAGACTACTACCACACCTACCACTCACTTCTCTCCCGAATTCACATTAGAATTTCCGGATATCCAAGTTTTCGGATATTTTGGGTTGGATTTCGGATTCGAATACGGATTTTTTGAACACCCCTAGTAATTAGTCTGTCTCAAACCGTAAACCAATGTTATTTGGTTTAATTTTATTTTTAAGATGCTCAAAAGCCCATATCATAAAACCAAACCGTTGGTAATAGTTACGTTTGTTTTTGCGAAAAAAATGTTAGTGAACAAGTTAAATGTTAAACAAATGAACATGAACAGAGGTTTTTTCGTGATCGTTCGGTTGGTTACAAACCTATATAAAACATGCTTTTTAACCTTTTTAAACGTTTTTCTCATTTTTTTTTTAAATAATATTTTACTTTTTATAGAACAAACTTTCTTAACTTTTTAAAAAAATTATTGGATGATAATTTACTTTAATTATGGTCGTAAACGAACCGAGCCAAGCTTGTACTATTCTAGGTTCGAGCTTGGCACATTTTAAGCTCTATTTATAAAGCTCAAACTCAATTCGTGACTACTTCGTTTAAAAATGAATTCGCATTTGAAAAACTTTTTATTTTAATAGTCGTTTGAGAGAGAAATACGTCTATTTGAAGATTAGAGCATCCACAACGTATACACCATTAAGGCATAAATATCCAAACACGGCACATTAGCTGTCAGAATAGTTATCCATCAAATTTAGTCTAGTGGTTAAGGCTCCCTTTTCTCCTTGGAGACCAGGGTTCAAGTCTCATTGGTGACACTTTAATGGATACCAGGTGAAGGAAGGAATCTTGAGCTTAATCTCGGGTTCTGAATCAATGGGGGCGAGGGTTTATCTATTCCACGGGGTTCCAGCGCATCAGGGGGTACAGTCTCACGGTTGGCGATCGAGGAATCGATCTTAGTCATTGACCGTCAAGATAACTGAAGGTAATACGACGGAACCCTCTCCCGTTCAAAAAAAAAAGCTGTCACAATAGTTTTTCAAGTGTATTTCAAAAAACTCTCATTTTTACCCCCTAACGCCAAGGGCAGATCTACATATATTGGGGTCTTGGTTTTAAAAAGCGTGAAACGCACAAAAGCGACAAGGTCTAAAATCGAAGCGCAAAGCGCAAAAGTGGTGGTCTTTTCGTACGCGAGGCGCACATATTTGAAACAAATATTATAAATTATATATAAAACTTTTATAACACATAAAAACATTATTATATGTATTTAACATCTAACAATAGAAAGACATTAACAAAAACCAACCAAGCAATAATATAATAGTATAAATAGGAAATAAACAAAAGAAAGTTGCTTAAGTGTTTTCAACACTCAAAATACTTTATAGTTATAAGCAATATTCATAAACTATATGTTCTATTCACTATCCTCCTCATCATCATCCACATCAATCCCAAGCTCCACATCTTCTTCATCATCTTCACTCACACCAAATTCCGCTTCCATCTCCTCATCATCCTCATTATCTTCATCAATTAGTTGATGTAGTCTTTTAGATTCTGTTTTTTTAGGTGGTGGTACTTTAGGGGTTGAGGAAGAAGAAGCACCCTTTCCTTTGGATTTTTGTGGTGCATTTGCTCTTGTATAATAAATAGGTTCAGATGCCCTGGAAGCCTTCTCAACAACACGCCATGTAAGTCCATCATCATCATCAAACACAACCTCTGAAGCATCTTCAATCTCATCATCATCCATAACACCCATGAGCCACTCGTTGCTTTCATCAACTTCCTTTAGAAGTATTGGTTCAGTGGTGTTCCTTCTTTGATATCTTTGTTTCAATCAACGATTAAACTTTACATACACCAAGTCGTTTAATCGTTTTTGTGCCAATCGGTTTCTTCTCTTTGTATGAAGCTATAAAAAATAATAAAATCTAAATAAGTAAAGATAAAAAAGAAGACTATTTAAACAAAAGTTTAATTGTCAAACTTACTTGTTGAAAGACACTCCAATTCCTCTCACAACCCGTGGCATTACATGTGAGACTAAGAATCCTAATGGCAAACTTTTTCAAATCTGGAGTGTCACCTCCGAAGCTAACCCACCAATCCGTTATTAAAAATGAAAATCAATGATGTGTTTTTTAAATAATTGGTAAAAACAAACACAAACTATTTTAAGTTGTTTTACCTGGAGATCGTGTTTTTCTTTGTCTTATAGCCATTGGATTGCCAAAAAGACCAACTGCTTGTTGATACGAATCTAACTGTACACTGATTTGGTCTTGAATATTTTGATGAGTAACCAATCTTCCAATACATTCAATCACACCGGGCATAATCGGTCCACTCTTTGCCTTTCTTCATTATCATAATACATTTCAGGATTTAAAAAAATCCTGCAACATGTAAAGGTCTATGCAGCTGACATTCCCACCTTTTGTCAATGATCTCAAACACTTTTTTATATTCCTCTTCTTTGTCCAAAAAACTAGCTGCAATATACTCCTTAGCCCTTGTCATAGCCTCATATATATACCCCATGGCTGGCTTTTTATCTCCATCAACAATTCTAAGAACTTTAACTAGGGGTCCTGTCACCTTGAGAGCATACACAATATTTCTCCAAAATCTTTCTTGAAGAAAAGTAGATGTTACTTTCTTCCCACCAACTTCTTTTGAATACTTGTTGTCCTTCCGCGCATTAGACACGATCATCTTTCTCAAGTTATTCTTATGCTTGTGCAATTGTGCAAGTGATTCACGGCAGGCCTATGTATATTTCTTTGATTTGTGAACCTTCTCATCATGTTCACAAGTCTAGTATGGTTGTATATATAGGCATTTGCAAACATAGCACTCTTCAAACACTCCTTGATCTTTGAAATCTTTCCTATGTCCTCTAACATCAGATCAAGACAATGAGCAGCACATGGTGTCCAATACAAATGCTTTCTTGAAGCTTCCAAGTAAGTACCTATGAAGAACAATGGGAAAGAATTAACATCATACAATTGCAAGTGTAAAACTACTTATAAATCATCATGTTATGTTATAAATTACCCGCCAATTTATAATTGGATGTGTTGTCTGTCACCACTTGCACTACATTCTCTTCTCCTACTTCATCAACCATTTCTTCAAGCATTGCCAATAATTGATGCGCATCTTTTGTAATTTTCGAGACATCCATTGACTTCACAAACATCGATCCTTTAGGAGAGTTGACTAAAAAGTTGACAATATCTTTTTGTACCGTAGAATCACGCCATCCATCTAATAAAATAGAACATCCTTTGATAGCCCATTCTTTTTTGTGACTCTCCATCTCTGTTTTAGTTTCCTCTACTTCTTTTGTGAGCAAAGGCACCCTCAATTCATGCATACTTGGTGCTTAAAATCCTGGACCGAACTGTGCCACAGCTTCCAACATAATTTGAAAACTATCATATGTGGCAGCATGAAAAGGAATACCCGCATCATAAAACCATCTACCAATCTCCCTGCAAGCCTTGGTCCTCAATTCTTTTTTACAAATCTCATTGATGGTTTGTTGTCTTCCTCCCTTTCTACCTTTTAGTATGTCTTCGGGCTTAGGAGCAAAAAACATATCAATAGGTCCTTTTTGCCTTGGTTTTTTTGGAGCATTTTCTTGGCTTGAACCTGTAGACCTCTTCACCTTTGTTACAACGCATTCTTCATCCTCTTCATTATCCAAATCATAATCATCAATCAAGGGGTCATATGCTTGTTTGGCCTTGGCTTTTTTCAACATGAAATATTTCATTTGTTGGCGTACGTGCTCGGGACACTTGCCACATGCTACAACATTTCTAAAACCACCAATAAGGTGTTGCTTTAACCGGTATACCCCACCGGTTGATGGTTTTCCACAAAACTTGCAAGTCCATGTGTTTTTGTTTGTTGGGTCTTGAGTGCCATATTTTCTACTCGGGTCACCCGTATTAGTTGCGCCACCAGTTTCAGCACCATCAGTATCCATTTAACTAAACATAATTGAATACACATTTACTAAGTATTGCAAAATAAACGAACAAAAAAAACCTCAACAGTTAACAGCCTATGATACCCTTTAATAAAAAAAATAAAATTGACTTAATAGAGAGATCTAACAATAGAATAGTGAAACCTCAAGTCCTCAACAGTTAACAGCGATACCAATAGAATAGTGAAATGAAATCTCAATCTCAATTCTCAAACAAACAGACATTGAATAAAAAAGCAAAAAACATAAATAAAACAACTTACAAATACTTAACAGAATTTCGAGATATAAAAAACAAAAAACATAAATATAAAACTTAGAAACTTACATGTTTTTCAATCGAGATGGTCCACGGTCCACTAGAATTTCAATTGAGATGGTCCACCAGAACGATGGCAGACTGCAGACAGCCACACGCAATAAGAATTTCGAGATGGTCCACCAGAATTTCGAGAATTAGAATCTTAGAAACAACTTTGAAATACTGATCGAGAATATGAAACTTAGATACTTACATGTTTTTCAAAGGATGGCAGACTGCAGACACAAATCACGCAATGAGAACAGCAAAATTACGTGATCGAGATGGAGAGGAGAGCCACTGTCAATTGAGAGAGAGGAGACGCATGCCAGCAGCAAGTAATTTTTTCTTAGTGGAGAGCGGGAATGATCGAATGAAGGTATGAAGTTCGTAACATGCGACTACTCGAATTCTAGGGTAAAAAACCATCTTATGTTTACCGCTCTTCTCGCTTAGCAGGCCTATTTCATTATTTTTTTGCTTAACGGGCTATTTTTTATGGCCTAAGAAGCTTATAATTGGCCCAGTTAAGCATTTTATGCTTCCTGTACGAGAAGCCGCGCTCCTCCTCGCTTCCCGCTTCCATGAAAAGCGCAAAAAGCCCACGCTTTAGGGACAGAGCTCGCCTAGTGTTGTAGAAAGCGCCATGGTCTGCGCCTAGATGCTCTTTGCGCTTAATCGCGCCTAGGGCGCACTTTTTAAAACCAAGATTGGGGTGGGTTCACCGTAACCCACTGCGTTTCGACGATTTAGTAGGATTTTTCTGTTTTCAAAAGGCCGAAAAGGTAAGGTGAACCCATTGATATTTTAGGGTGAATCCTTAATGTAATTTTTCTTCAACAGTTTGCTAACTTGAATAGATTAAGTGATCTTTGTTAGAGAATTCTTGATAATCAATGCATGAATTTCTATAGAATCGTGTTAAAATCACTTTCGGAAATTAATATTTCTACCCAAATTTCGTTTTGGTTTTGCGGCGTTGCCCCAAACCCCACAAGGGCGTTGCCCCTGACCCTTGTCTGAACCGCCACCAAGGGCTCTGCCCCTTGAAACCAGCCAGGGGCGCTGCCCCAAGGACCCCGCAAGGGGGCGCGGCCCCCTTGACTCTCGCTTGGTCAGGAGCTCAGAAATCTTAAGCAAGCGTACACTTCGCACCTCTGAACTCTTTAATGACGATATTTTTTTAATCATTGACTTAATATATCGTACTGTATGTTTGAAACTAGTGAACCCACTAAAAATTTTTCCTAGATCCGCCACTGCCTAACGCTACGTCATTTTTCATTGTTTGCGTGTGTGGCATTCACCCAAACCCGTTTGGCTAGTCAGAAAATTCAGATGCCATAAGCTTCCTTCGGTTTTAGATACCCACTCTCATAGTTGGAGATGTTGTTTGTATGGAGTATGGGAAGAGGTATAACGACATGGATTAGATTCAAAGATTAACACAATTTTACAGCTTAGATTCAGCCGCTTACTGCTCCTTAAGCCTGGCAAAATGTGTGGGTTAGGTTAGGTTGAGTAATAAGTCAGAACGGTTTCAGGTCAGTACGAGTTTTACGTAAAATCAATTTGAGTATAAATGAGTTAGTTTTAAAAAACATCAATTTAGTTCAAATAAAAATGAGTTGTAGCTAAACAAATAATTCATTTGAATTGATTTTTGTTATTAAATATGTTACTAATGTGGTGTTTGTTTTTTAAGAGGTAAAATGTCTGCAGTCTGCGGACCACATCTGCAGACATCTGTAGGAGAAGAGATGGACCAAATGTCTACAGTTTGCATGAAAAAGAGTGTTTGTTTTTTAACGTATGTTAACTCTTAAAAAAATGGTGGTGGTGTACGGTGGTGAGCGGCGGGGATGGGCAGCGGTGGTGGTCGTAGACGGTGGGCGGCGGTGTTGGATAGTCTCTGCGGACCTTAAAAGATCCTTGAAGTGGTTGGTCCACATCTGCACCAAGAAGACCTCGCGCAGACGTGTTTTAATGAAACTTCTTCGAAAAAACAAAAAGTCTGCAGATGTCAACGTCTGCGCAGACCTTTTATAAAAAAACAGACAAGGCCTAATTATTCTTTCTAGTTTGTCTCATTTAGTTAATAGGCTAAACTAGTTTTTTTTCTTTTGTTTTCTTTTGTTTTTTTTTGTTTTTTTTTTTTTTGTCTTGTCCGGGCTAGGGTTTACACATTTGAAACGAATATTTATATTAGTCTTGTTTAGGTTTAATATTCAAACTATCAACAACAAGTCCAAACTAACAACTTTGAATCTAGTTAGCAAAGTTGCATTTATACCAAATATATGAAGTTATTGAAAATTTAAGCGTTTAACCTGCCAAATTCGCATTTATACCAATGTTTTAAAAAGCGGTTCAAACCGGCTGGTTCGACCGCTTCAACCGTTTGCCTCTTACTAATCCGGTACGAAACCTTCCGGTATTATGTAGGTTCCTTCAATCGATCGTGCCGGCGGTTTAATCCGGTTTTACCGGTATTTCCGGTTTCAAAAAAACACAAAATTTCGACTTTTAAACGATTTTCTGCTTTTAAGCAATCGTGAACTTAATGCGTTTAACACGCCAATGTCATAATCATATTATGCACTTTTATTTAAAAAAAATTATTAGAATTTGAGTACTTTTAGATTGGTTTGCATGAATTTGAGTACGTTTTGAATTGTTTTTAGATGAATTTGTATACTTTTTGGAAACTTATTTGAGTATAAGTTGTATTTCTATAGAATTTTATGGTTAATTAGTGTGTCCGGTTGAACCATTTTTAACCTAAATCCGGTGCACCAAAAAAACGGTTTTTAAAACATTGATTTATACTATAAAAAGGCTTGATGTAGGAGCTAGACAATGAATATTGAGGCTATGTGTTATGCATCACACCCTCACTCCACGTAGGCGTCACGTATGAGTCATATAATCAAACCAACATCAACATCCACTTATCACTCCACATCATCTTTTCATATGTTTTCAATCACTCCCTCATCACTTTATGTCATCACTATCTTTATTCAATATTTTATTATTTAAATTTTATTTTTTTTAATTATAAATTAAACTAAAAAAGTCATAATATTATTAAACAAATTAATGTTACAAAATAAAATAAAATAAATTACATGATAAAAAAATTTAAAATACATAATAAAATTAAAAAAACATTAAAATAAATTTAAATACTTTTTAAAAAAAACTGCATATTTTCTCTTCAATTTTTCCAGACATATTCAACCAAATCGCCTTTAAGCATGTTATGTATCTCCCTACTTCGGATCTTGGCTCGTATTTCAACTCTTTCTTTCGGTGTAACCTCTTCAACCAGAGGGTCGATCTCTTCGTAATTTTGGCAAATAGTTTTTCCTTTGTCCTCTAAACTTATGTTATGCAAAATAATGCAAGCATACATATCGTCTCGAATTTTACTTTTGTGTCAAATCCTACATAGATTATCTATCATATGTCATTTCTTTTTAAGTACACCGAAAACTCGTTCGACATCTTTTCTCGCCGTCTCTTGAGCCTTTTTAAAATACTATCGTTTGTCATTGTCTTCACGAGGACACATAAATGATTTGACAAACGTAACATATTCAGGGTAGATACCATCGGCAAGATAATACCCATACTTGTAGTAGGTATCGTTAGCATAAAATGAAGACACCGGCACGACTCCGTTTAATATGTCGTCAAATATCGAGGATTGATCTAAAACATGTATATCATTATTCGAACCAGAAACACCAAAATACGCATGACATATCCAGAGATCATTAGAGGCCAACGCTTCAAGCATTATTGTAGGATGGTGGTGATCGCCTCGTTGATGAGATCCTCGCCAAGCTGTTTGGCAATTTTGCCACTCCTAGTGTGTGCAATTGATGCCTCCAACCATGCCGGGAAACCCGTGGACATCATCATGCACTGCATAGATTTGTTGAATGTCGCTCCATGTTGGTTTTCTCAAATATCGCGAGCTGTATAATGCGATAACACCTTTACAAAAGTTGTAAAGACTATCTCGTGAAATTTTATCCGACATCCGTAAATATTCGTCCCAAGAATCCTTGTATGTGTCGTAGGCCAACTGTCGAATAACACTTGTACACTTTTGCAATAATGTGAAACCTGCTACACCTAATGCATCTGATTTTTGTTGAAAAAACGGAAAATTTTCTTCCATATCGCTAACGATTTGAAAAAATAAATTGCGGCTCATCCGAAAACGACGTTTGAAATGCTTTTCGTCGTAAGTTGGATTTTGACTAAAATAATCTTAAACGAGACGTTTGTTACCACCTTTACGATCACGATTTATTTTTTTCTTCGTAACACTTGTGCAAGGTTTTCTTCAATATCAGCTACGACAGATGTTACTGGTGCTTGAACGATGCGTAAAAACATGAATGCTTCTTCGTCTGAATCGGATGATGACGATTTCGTAATTTACTCCTCTCAACTCATTTTTTTTATTGTAAATTGGGTTATTTTATAGAAAAATAATGGTTATTTTAGAGAGAATTGTATGGAGTTGAATGTTGGTTTAAGAGGAGTGGTTTATTTATAGTGGTTTATTTTTTTTTATATTCCAACGGTCATATTAATTTTTATTTTTTTTTCTTTCTTTTTCTTTCCAACGGTCACAAAGAAGGGTTTTTTTTCTTTCTTTTCCTTCCAGCCATCACGGGGTGACCATCCTCACGCCTACTTCCGTATCGCCCTCATCACGCCCCTATGTAATGGGTGGAGGGCGCGACCGGGTGTGACTGGTGCCCCTCACGCCTCTATCACGGTGCACAACACATTCCCTGATGAAGACATGGATTTTAGCTATGCTACCTTGCCGGGTTTCTGACACTTTGGAACCAAATTTTGTACAAATGAACAATATCTTTATCATAAAATTACAATGTTTGCAAAAAAATCACAGCCATTATTTATTTATTTTTTGCTTGGGCAACGATTGAACCCACCTCATTCTGGTCATAAGACTCTCCTCTTACCACTAGCCCAAACCCACACAAAAAAAAAATGATTGCATGCAAAACAAGTGACATTATATTAATTTACCATACTTCCTACATCTTAGACTTAGAAAAAGATAAGAGGAATATGCTTGAACTATTCTTGCGCGATATAGAAATACAATTTGAAATGATAATTCAAAAAACAGAAAAAAATCGAACCTAGGTCTGTTTCTGTATCCTTTTGTCTCTTATAGGCAAGTCAATCGGCTTTTGCGCTTGGTGAGGATGGTCAGGACCCGTGTACACCTTAAGGTGAGTAAAAAGATCTCTTCCAAGCTGCAAAACAAGTTAAGCAAAAATATATTCATACCAAAAGACAACATGGTTTTATAAGGGGTGCCCCATGCATGAGGCGAGCATGAAAGCGTCTCAAGGGCTTGAGCCAGCATCTCATGTCATGAACTTCTGGTTTAAAATTAAGGTCTATAGGAGGGTGATATGTAAGAACAAATGAAAGGACAAAGAAATTATAAAAGGTTTATTTGATAAAAAGGTTTATGCAAGATAGATAAGAGAGACACAATTTCTGGTTGTAAATAAAGCTTATTTGGTGGTAAAGGGATAACTAACGTCTAGTAGCGTCTCAGTTTTGGGGATTTAAGCACATCATGCATCTTTAAATCAAGAGAAACAAGAAGAAAAATGGAAGAATTAGTCAGAAATGTAAACACTCACCCTTCCCTTTGGAAGCATCCCACGGACTGCATGCTCAATAATCCTTTCTGGAATCCTTTGTTGAAGCTGATCAAAAGTTTCAACTTTCATCCCACCAGGTCTGCCTGAATGCCTCCTGTACAGTTTTTGGGTCCTCTTTTTGCCCGAGACTGCAACTTTATCAGCGTTTACCTATATTTATCAACATCATAATCATGTTATTCTAATCACCAGAAAGTATTATCCCAATTCCCAAAAAATGGCAAAACAATATGTTGCTATTTTGCATGATTATCCTGAAAAGAAAATGTATTATTGAGGATGTAATTCATGCATACCACAATTACAAAGGCTCCCATGTCTACACTAGGAGTATAGGTAGCAAGATTCTTGCCACGAATATGAATGGCTATCGTTGATGCCAGCCTTCCAAGAATCTTATCTGTTGCATCAACAACATACCATGTCTTTTCTGTGTTGACATGATCTTCAGCTTTAGGGTACCATGTCTTGTTCCATACATCCTGAAAATAAAGATAACAAGAATGCTTATTGTATGACTAAATTATATTACTGAAAATAATAAGCTCCACTGTAAAAAAAAACCTTGTATGCTTCCATCTTCAAAATAACTAGCAATGTGCAAATTAAACAATCATCATCATCAATTCATCATCATCATCATCATATGTTAAAGATTCACTTTCTAACAAATAGTTAATCATTAACAAATTTTCAAAAACAACTTTTAGTCATAGTTTTCAAAGTAGATAATAGAAATGGTCTCCAATCTCATATTTTGGTTATATCTCACAGATTTTAATCCGTGTTTACATAAACAATGAAGATGATGCACATCTAGGTCAAAATTAGACAACCAACAGGATGAAGAGATTATGAATGGTATACTTGGTTAAAAGGATAATAGATTCAGCCTTGGTTTGATAAGAAAGCACATTTGTGGATTGCTAATAAATGCAAGATTGGCTACTTCCACATTTCATGAAAATTGAAACAACACTTTGGTATGCACATTTTTAGGATCACTTACAACAGTTTCATCATAAAAACTGAAACATAAAGATAAAAATTTACATAAAAACTCCCAAAGTTACAATTCTCATTAATTGAAGTATAAATTTGACAAAGTTAGCATTTAGAACTTTGTAACAATCTGACATTCATCCTCATTTTTGAAAGCATACAGAATTTAACCTTAATTAGGCATCAAAATCGTTATAGGGCACAATTGTCAAGTAACTCTAGCACAAATGCGCTAAACAAACTTTTACACAATTAACGTCAACTAATCAAGCATCAAACCAACAAAACCTCCAATATCAATCTCAATTTCACTCAACAACAAAACGCCAAAGAACACAGAAAACAAAAGAGATTAAATTGGCGTACAGGTCCGGTGAAATCGGAATCGGTAAACATCCAACGCTGCTCAACAGGAGCAAGGTTTCGTTGTTGAACTTGCTGTTCCTGACAACGAATCTGAAAGTTCCGACTAGTTCGAGCACCGATGGTGCGGTTTGACGCCACGGTTGAGAGGCCTAAGAGAACCGGAGACCTGTTGTTGTGCGATGCCGCGAGGCCCGCGAGTATTGCAGACGATGATGTCGCATACGCCATTGCCATTAGCTGTTGGTGTTCTTCAACCGAGCCTAGGGAGGATAAGGTTTAGCAGTGAACTGGTTTTAATGTTTTATCAAATAGACTTTCATATGATCCACCCTTGGGTAAATCGGTATGGGTCATTGGGTCGTAAGCACGTACGCTCTGTTCTCGAGTTCACTTAAGGATAGAAAAGAAGAGAATTGGAAGGAAATGAGAAACTTGTTTGTGTTCCCGAGTTTCATTTAACGAAGGAAGAGAAATGAAAATAACAAATGTTGTGTTCTCGAGTTTCATTTAAGGAGAGAAGGGGAGGGAAATGAAAGGAAAACAAGGCCAAAATTTTTAGTTTTTCTTTCCTTCCGATTTGGAAGGAAATGGAAGGAAATAGTTCCCTTCTTTTCTTTTCTTTTCCTTCATTTTCCTTTCTTTTCTCTCCTGTAATAAACTAGGGAACTGAGCGGTAGCGCGCAAAGTACACATTCATAAAATACCCGTTAATCGAACCGATACCGGTCTTAAATGGATTAAAAAACGGCTCATAAACCAGTTTTTTGACCTGGTTTGAAGTGACGAAACCGGTTTTTCAAATTAGTAAAGAATTGGTTATTTTACGGTTAATCGGTTTCGATTTATATATCGGTTTTGGTTTTATTGCTTGAAATATCAAATACCGGTTAATAATCAAAACCAACTATGGTCAAAATCGTTTGAAAACGATAACTGTTGACCGGTTTTATTATTCCAAAACTGATTTTCATCCGATTAAATGGTTTGTGCACCTTTATGTTTAAAAACACACAAACACCACCCTCCTAAATAGAGGTGTCATGGCCCGGTTCCAAACCGTGAAACCACCTAAATCGGTCATCAGTTTGGTTTCACGATCGGTTTTTTACTCAAACATTTGGTCAATTGGTTTAAATAGTTTAAAACAGTAATAACAATTTGGTTTGCAGTTTTCAAAAAAAAAAACGGTCGTAAAAAACCGAACCGGACCGTATGTGTATGTATAAATATGGATATATGCATATATATACATATATTCATATATACATACATATATATATATATACATGTCTATATTTGTGTGCATATAGATTAAGTTCATGATTTATTCATTGTTTATTTTTGCCTTGAACTTTAAAAGGTTTGGTTCAATTCGATTTTTTTTAACGAGTTCAAAAGCCCAAATCAAACCAAACCGTTGATATCGATTCGATTTGGTTCGGTTTTTATTTAGAACGTTTCGGTTATGGTTTTTATTATTCAAAAACCGTTGTTAATAGTTTGGTTTACAATTCCACCTAAAAACCATAACAACCGGACCACGAAGTCACGAACACCCCTACTCCTAAGCCGTTTGTGAACCTTTCACATGTGTGAAGTGGGTTAATGTGGGCAATTTTTAACCATTGATCATCATTCACAAACCATAGTCAGTGCCCATATAGTTTTAAATAAGTCGTGTTAAATGGCATATGTCACATCAATCGTTTCTATTTCACAACGGATGCTTCGCTTTAGGATATTCTTTTTAGACGGCAACGATCCTACATATCACGTATGTTGTTTTAACAGGCCCATCGGGCAGAGATAAGATGCGGCCACACCAGATGCGCATGAATTCTCTGCAATGAGTAAACTCTTGCCCTCCATTAGTTCAGAACCCGAAATTAAGCTCAAAATTCCTTCTCTCACTTAGATATCCTTTAAATCACCACTGACAGGACTTGAACCCATGACCTCTCGATCACATGATGAAACCCCAACCAGTAGGCTGAATTCGCTTTAGGATTTTTAGGCAAACAATCGCATAGATATGTAAAGAGTGACTACACATACATGTCAAAAGAGTGTTTACACTTTGGTTTCACCTTTTAAGTGATCATGTAGCATCAAATATGTTACTATTATAAGTGAGTGTGTTTTTTTATCACAATTTTGGAGACCAAAAATGGAATAAAAGTTTAAAAATCATTATACGCCTTTAAACAATTAAGTTGAGATGAAAATAGACTTAAAATAATAGGATTATATTTTTTATACATGTATTTATATATTTCTCCTACATAATATCATCTATTACATATATATCCAAGTAAAAAAGTAAAATTACATATTTCTCCCTCCAATGAAAAATATATAATTGATTTTAAGGATTGGATAAATATTTAATAAAGTTCTCATTAGAAGGATATATGTAAATAATCATTTTTATAAATATTTTTAGGTGTTACAAGGAAGAGGAGAATTGAAGATGATGGGGGAGAGGTATAACTGGTGGAGGTGGAGTTGTATCGCAAGTAAATATAATAAAATGTCTTGATTGGTCCTGTCTCCCTAATTTGGTAAATATCAATGAAAAAGAGAATTAGAAGGCATGTTCAGGTGTTGCCATCAGCAATCAAAAAGTTGATGAAGCCACTTGCTCCGAAAACATTTCAGTTAGCCGTGGAAATCAGTGCGGGTATGTATGACCAGAAGGTGTTAAACGAAAATAACATGCGTTTAACCAGGGTAGAAGAAATAATGAAGATACATTAAATAAAAAGTCTAAAGCAGTAATTAAAAAGAATAGTTGTAAGAAGTGTGAGAAAACTCATATTGGTGAATATAGACAACTAGTAAAGTTACCTACCGCGCGCTGCGGCGGTGTTACAACGTGACTTAATCTGCCTATCTCCTAAAATAATTTACGTCAAAATGTCAATAACAGAAAACATGTATAAAATAAGGAAGAAAACGTACTTTACATGAATGAACTCGTTTTCGGAAAAATTATATCAAAATGTGTAATAAACAAACAAACTTACCCAGTATATTCTTACTATTCAGTAGGGTCTGGGGGGAAGGATGGACACAAACCTTACCTGTATCCCAGTTGTGATAGAGAGACTGCTCTAAAGGAGTCCCCGGCTCAAAGTTATCGTTTAAAGTTGATCATACCAACGCTTTTAACGTTATTTTCACAAAATAAGTAAAATAACGTTAAAATTGGTCCAATTTTACTTTTGCCTTTTGGGACCCACACATATGTACATTATACGTGTGCACCGCAAATGAGACATTATATCAAAACGTGATGAATTCATATGGACTCTTGCCTCCAAGGAGGGACAAAGTGGGCGATGGCCCTAGGCCTGACTTTTTAAAAGGCTTAAATATTTATATTTTTTTTATATATTATGTTATTAACTTTGTATATATAAATTAATAAGTTAGTATTTTTAGGAGAGTCTAACTTTTTCCTTGCTCTAGTCACCAAAGTTTTTTTTTTCCATTTTTAAGGCCGGCTCTGTTAGTTGGTTACATGACAATGAATATCAGGTGTAAAAACGGTTTCTCATTTGTGGGAGAGCGGTTTCATGACGACGGAGCATATAAAAATAAAAGGACAAAGATGAGAAAATAAAAAGATTGAGAGAAGAATGGTAAAATAAGAAAGATGGGGAAAAAAGAGAAAAAAAAAAGGGTGGGACTCGAACCCACACCCCTTCCATCAAAAGGTACCACCTTACCAGCAGGCCAAACCAAGATTGAGTTCGTATGATGAAATCAATATTTCTAATCATCACAATTGATTTGAGGAGGCTAAATATAAAAATCAACCGACATTAGTTTTTATTATATAAGGTAATGGTCAAACATGTGCTATAAATGTGGAAGGTTAGAATAATTTATTTAGCATTGTCCAAAAGCGAAGGTATGGATTTGGTGTTACAATTGAGGAAAGACGGGACATCTAGCAACCAAATGTCCAAAAAGAAGAAAGTCACTTAGGATTGACAATGGGTTGGGTTCGGGTAGTGTATTGCTAATCTTAGTCCATAACCGATTGTAAAAACGTGTCTTATACCCAACCCATCGGGTATATCTGTTAGTTTATTAAAAAAGTTTTTTGTAATTTTCCAAGTACATTTGTATAATATTAATTTTATATAATGTTATTGTTTAATTACAAAAATAAATTAGAATCATACATGTAATATCAACACCATAAAACATAAACCAAAAAAATATAAACATCATGACATATAACTCTCAAAAGATGCTATTATAAACTATTAATTTAATATTCAAACTGAAACTATATATTTAAAACAACAAGATTCGTTATTTAAATAATAAAGCTGATACTTATTTTCAAATATAAAATAATAAGATAAAGTTATAATTTGTTCTGATCTTTCATAAAAAGAATTATGTTTTTTAAAAAAAAAGAAATTATAAAAAATATTAACAAAAAATTATGGACATTATTTCGGGTATTACTTAGGGTAAGTGGACCGGGTAGCAAGCCAGGTATTCCTTAATCTCATACCCGCATCCGTACCCGAAAAAATATGTTTTTTTTATCACATACCCTAATATTCGTTCCAATATCCAGCCCTAAAGTTCCAGCTTTTAGGTTTTCCCATTAGGTAAGGGTTTTTCAACCATCCTTAAAGTCTTAATAAAATGTTTTGCTTGTGGGAAAATATGACACACTCGAAACAACTGCCCTAAATTGATAGAGAATCTGAAACCCCTTTGGATGATCTCTACTAAAGGTGTAGAGCTAAGGGTCCAAACGAGCCGATCCGATCTTGAGCTCGTTAAGCCTCGAGCTTGGCTCGTTTAAACTAAATAGGGCTTGAGCTCGAGCTCGAGCTCGGCTCGTTAAGGGTTTTAATTACGAGGCTCGAGCTCGGCTCATTAAAAAAATTTTAGGCTCAAGCTCAAGCTCGAGCTCGGCTCTGTTCAGCTCGTTTAGATTTTAATTATTTAATTTATTTACTTTAATTACTAATTTAATTAGATTTATAATTATATTTTCCAAATTTAACTTAAAATATTTTATTTAATTATATTTATCGTAATTTTATATAATTAATTTTATGAATAAATATTTAATATAATAAATAAGTTATATGAAGAAAAAGCTCGTTAAGGCTCGCGAGCCGGCTCGAGCTCGATATGTAAAGCTCAAGCCTGGGCTCGATAACTAAACGAGCCACATTTTTGGGCTCAGGCTCGGCTCGTTCAAGCTTTTTAATGATCCGATACCGAGTATTTCACGAGCTACCTTGCTTCGTTTACACCCCTAAGAGCCACCTAAACCTCAAAACAAGGCGTTTGCAGTGTAGTGAAAATTGTTCTATTAATTTTCATGGTCTAGTTTTATTGTTTTAGTTGAAATCAATAACTTAAACCATTAACGATAATAAATTTTGATCAAATCAAGTATTTAAAGAATGCAATAATTGGGACATTGAGTGATAGATTGATAGAAGTTAAAAGTTGGATGATATTTTAATGTAAAACTTAACTATAAACATATTTATATGTAAAGCATCTATAAAAATAGATCAATATGAAACTAGCCTATATTGTAAAAACATTCTCTCTTAGAAAAAAGATATATGATTTAAATCCAGACGAGAATTTTTTTTTGAGAGTAATATAATAATAGAAGTAAGATAGTGTTTTTAATCTATCAAATTAGTGCAAATAATTTTATAATATATCATAGGTTTCATTTTCTTTTTTTCAAAATGACTTTGTAGGCACTAGCATACCTACATGTATGATTGGAAAAAAAAACAGTAGTATATATAAGTTAATATCTTGATCTATGTCTTTAAATTTGTATAATTGGACTTCTGATGAGAATTTAAGATATAGTTGTATTTGTTTTGCGAAAAATAATTACTTAAGAAAGTCTATATAGATGATATTTTGGATAGATTTAAAAAATGAGAACTCTTATAGAACACATTTAGATATATTGTATTTCTATTATTTTTTTGTATATAAAATTATCTTTTTAAATATAATCTGACTTGATTCAACTCAAACTTGAGGTGGGAAAAAAACCGGAATCGACAACACGAATTGAAACTGGTCATACCCGAACTGGTGGTACTGGCGGTTCCAGGGTTCTCAAAGAAATCGTAAATAGAACCGGTTTCAACTTTGACCTGCCAAAACCCAAACCAGAACCGACCAAAAACTAATCAGAACTGATTACTTTGTTGACCAAAACTAGTTTTAAAATAATCGATTTGTCACCCCTGATTAAAAGTATTTTCAGGTCCCACACTTACTGCAAAGTGCCATTTACTAACCGCATGCTATTGTTGATTTTCTACTAGCATTTATCTTTTTTTTTTAACAGCTAAACGAGTCCTCGGACCCAACAACCCACGCGCTGCGACCACAGACCGCTACCAACCCCCGGAAACATTTAAAACCGTGCGTTGGCGAGTGCCGAATCGAGGAACCACCACACTATCTAGGAGGAAACTCAAACTGAGAAAACCCCATAGCTCACCCAGAACATTTTTTTGCTCCAGGCGAGACTCGAACCCAAGACCTCCCATTGCTGGTGGTCAAGGAGTATCACTAGGCTATTAGCCCAATGATAACTAGCATTTATCTATATTAAATGTCCCACACTGGAACAATCATTCCTATGGACAAAAATTTTCAATCATTGCTTAGTCTACGGGTATTGCTCTAACATTTCATTGTAAAGGTTGTGGATTTTGCTCCCGTTGGGATCAAGTTAAAGGACATTAATCACAATCCTGAGATAATCCCAGGTTTCTCTATAACAGACGAGTGTTTACCTATTCCACAGGGTTTCCGCACATTAGAGGGCGTGTCTCCGGTTAGGACAATATACATGAAACATTACCTTCCAAAAAAGGACAAAAATTATCAAACTTTAACCCATCAGAGAACTTTTGTTATGTAAATAAAACTACATTTTATCTTAGTTTCTATTTTCTTATTTAACTAGAAGAATTGTTACATGAGGATATTAAAATGTTAGTATTTTGCTAACCAATAAATGATTTATAAGAGATAATAATATGAAACCGATAAACACAATATTTAAATATGTGTCTTTTACTTGTAAGAACTATTATTAATCGATTCAAATAACCATGTGTAATTGTAACATGCATATCAAACAAAAGCATACACAAACTACGATCTTTTTATGGCCATAAAATATGAGTTTTTAATTATTTATAAATAAGTTAATGTTTATAACTAGGGGTTACTCCGCGCATTGCGGCGGTAACCCCATATTTAACTGAAATAAAAACATGATCTTAAAAATTGAAACTCATATAACATAAAATTATCTATACGTCGTAAAACTTTAAATCCCAAAACACATAACATTTTATAAGTAATTGTAGATAAATAAAAATTGCTTAAAGTTGCATCACATAATTATATATAAGTCTCTTTTATCCGTAGTATTTTAAAGAAACATGAACAATTAAAAAATAAGATTATATAATATTATTATAATAATTATCATATTATTATACTAATATAATAAAATATTTATTATTATTATAATAATATATTTTAATATTATTATTTAGCATTATATTATTATTATATAATAATATTATTAATTTTATATTATTATTATTATTAAAATATTATTATTGTTCATTGAACATCTAAATGTAGAGAGTTACTCCGCGCGTTGTGGCGGTAACCCCATATTTAACAGGAATTGAAACCCATATAACATAAAGTTATCTATACGTCGTAAAACTTTAAATCTCAAAACACATAACATTTTAAAAGTAATTGCAAATAAATAAAAATTGTCTAATCTTGCATCACATAATTATATATAAGTCTCTTTTATCCGTAATATTTTAAATAAGTGCTAACACTTAAAAAAATAAGATTATATAATATTATTATAATAATTATTATTATACTAATATTATAAAATATTTATTATTATTATAATATTATATTATTATTTTATTATAATAATAATATTATTATATAATAATAATATATTATAAAATATTTATTTTAATATTATTATATTATTAGTATTATATTATTAGTTTTTCATTATTATAATATTATTAGTATTATATTATTATTATTATTATATAATGATATTATTAATATTATACTATTATTTGATAATAATAATAATATTATTATTATATTAATATTGTAAAATATTTATTATTATTATAATATTATATTATTATTTTATAATAATAATAATAATATTATATAATAATATATTATAAAATATTTATTATTATTATTATTATAATATTATATTATTATTTTATTATAATAATAATAATATTATATAATAATATATTATAAAATATTTATTATTATTATTATAATATTATATTATTATTTTATTATAATAATAATAATATTATATAATAATATATTATAAAATATTTATTATTATTATTATAATATTATATTATTATTTTATTACTATTATAATATTATAATAATAATATATTTAATATTATTATATTATTAGTATTATATTATTATTATATTATATTATTATTTTATCATTATTACAATATTATTATAATAATAATATATTTTAATATTATTATATTATTGGTATTATATTATTATTATATAATAATATTATTAATATTATATTATTATTATTTAATTATTTTTACTGTTCATTCCACTTTCAAATGTGTATATAATAATAATTTATATTATATTATTATTTTATCATTATTATAATATTATTATAATAATAATATATTTTAATATTATTATATTATTGGTATTATATTATTATTATTATATAATAATATTATTAGTATTATATTATTATTATTAAATTATTTTTACTGTTCATTCCACTTTCAAACGTATATATGTTAATTTGGTTAGTCTCTCGAGTGTTAAATGAGTAATTAGAAATGAATATCAAATACACCAAATAATTTAAACTTATCCAAATTGTATTTCATGTATGCATTGTTGGATCAATTTAATTTTTTATAATTACATTGTGTTGAAATTTTATTAAAATCTTTCTTTACTAGATTTGGACTAAATAATTGTTTGTATTGTTACAATTTTAGTTGTTATTTACCATATGAGAGGAGGATTACATGCGAATCAAATTGATCCAAAATAGAGCTAAGACAATATATATATATATATATATATATATTGATATTCAAAATTATATGGTTAAAAAATAAATTGTGAAAAAAATGGGAAAAAGTGTGTACATATCACATAATGGAAAAAAGATAAATCTTTGTATGAATTTATAAATGATACTTTGTATATGAACTTGTTGATCAATAAGATAGGGCATCAAAAGATGGAAAAGTGTTCAGTTTTCGAATTGGATTTGAAAAACTTGAAATTTGTTTCGATTTTGATTCAAAAATTAACAATTCAAAATTCAGTTCGAATTTTCACATTTGAATTCGATTCGAAGTTTGATATTGAATTTTGAATTGAATTTCAAAATTTTTTTCATTCGATTCGAACATATATCATATATATATATATATGTGAAATATAAATTAGAAACCCCTTTGAGTTGAGAAACCTTTGAAAACTATTTTTTTACAATTTTTTAACATTATTAGGGTCATTTATATAAAAAATGAAAAAAGTACCTACAAAATTTTAAAAAAAAATAATTTGTAACGATATGACATAAATGTAACTACTTCGTCCAGATCTGACATATGTGTTACAAGACATTTACATATGTGTTACATCGTTTAAAAATTATTTTTTCTAAAAATCCTCTCTTGGTGCCTTTTTAATATAATTTTATTAAAATGATCCAAATAATGGTTTTTAAAATTTTCTCAACTCAAGGGAGATTCTAGGTGAACCGAACCTGCTAGAATTTTTTTTTTTAGCCAAAAATTCAATATCGTAAAATATCTTGATTCACTAGCTGGCTCATTTTTCTTTTTTCCTTTACACAGACATACTAGATTATATATGTATGTCTAATATAATGTGTGTGTATATAATTAATATATCAAGCAGAGTGAGTCTTGGTTCGAGCTTGGCTTGTTTTAAATAGACCTTACAATCTTGACTTAAAGCAAGATAAATGGATTGATTTGGGTGAGCAATATTATATTTTCAATTGAAATTGGTAGCAGCGTAACATAGAACGAGTTGAGATGAGCGAATCCTTATCACAATACGCATCAAGATGGGTAATCTAAAACCAATAAGAATAAAATAGATTCAAATGAGTAAAAGTTATGAATAATATTTTTGATGATAAAGCAATTAAAAGTATACAAATAAAACATTTGTTTACTTACAACATATTTTAACCTAAATTAAATTGATAGCTTTCAAAAACGACTCATTTCGATAAAAACCAATATTGATTAAATCATATTCTGACCCGCACCCATTATGATTCGAATATATTTTAACATGTTATCCAAAGTGTTTGTTTTACCATGCTTAGTTTTAAACAAGTTTTTATAGTTTTTTATTTTGTTTTGTTTTATATTATTTTTTATTTTTTTATGAGCGAGTAAGTAGAACAACTACTTAAACATGATACACTCATAAAATGCTCTCAAAGTTAAAAAGGTACCAATGAAAACTCTATGCCTGGAAGCGTCTTTTGCTTCCTTTCAATGGAACCCAAAAACCTTCACAAAAATGACAACTTCATCATCCACCACATTGCCACCACCCCCGTCTCCACCGTACCTCCACCGTCGCCGGTGCAACAGCCTCTCACCGTTTCAAAACCCTTCCAAACCCCTAATTCACACAAACTTCATCAAACCTTCACCAATGGACACATTATCATCAACTAGAGTCCAATCGAGCGGAGGTTCCGGTTTACCGGATCTAACGATTGTTCATCGTGCGATTCAATTGGCTCAATTGTCACCACCCACATGGCAATCTGCTGTTTCAACTAATTTTTTGATTTTCTTAGTGGGATCGCCGGTTCTTCTAACGGGGTTGTCAATTTCCGGCATTGTTGCTGCGTTCTTGCTCGGAACACTCACTTGGCGTGCGTTTGGGTCTTCGGGGTTTCTTCTAGTCTGCGTGTACTTCGTTATTGTGAGTGAAAATCCAAATTATTATGTTCCGATCAATCCAAATTGGTCTTTATGTAGATTTTTGTTGAGGTCTTATAAATTTTGGTTCAAATTAAAGCTAGGATTCTTTCAATGATGATTTTTAATCATTTGTTCGAAAAGGGCATCACATCACCCCTAATTTTAGAAAAATAAGATGGTCGTAGTCATCGGTATATCCACTTACTATATCTCACTTAGTATGAAAAAAGGTAAGATGTAGACGGTCTTTTCTTACAGAAAGAAAGCTTCCAATAAGACCCATGTTTATGATGGTTGATTAACCGACCAACCCAACAATTTTAACATTATTTTCACAAAAATTAAGTAAAAAGCATTAAAATTAGTACAATTTTACTTTTTGCCCTTGAGGGCCGACATATACAACAATACCCAGTATTTTCTCACTTTTCAGTAGGGTCTGGGGGAATGATAGATACAAACCTTACCCCTATCCCAATTGAAATAGAGATGCTGCTCCGAAAGAGTACCCGGCGCAAAGTTATCATTTGAAGTTGATCATCCCAATGATTTTAACGTTATTTTTACAAAATAACTAAAATAACGTTAAAATTAGTGCACTTTACTTTTGCCCCTTAAAGGCCCACACATATATACATTATACGCGTGCACCGCAAATGAGGCGTATATATATCATATGCATGCACCGCAAACGAGACCCTTACGAAAAAATAAGGTAAAAATACATAATTTCTTGAGGTTTAAAGTTGATTTGTTTATTAAAAAAGTCAAAATTCTTCTATATGATCATTTCAAAGAAACATGTAATGCCAAAATGTGAAATGACCAAATGGGTCAAATTAGGGGTGTTTAGATCATTGGATGTGTAGTTAAACCTGAATTCACAATCACCTTTCTGAATGATCTGATCTGGGTCCAATTAGGGGTGTATGGTTAACTTCAAAATTGACATTAAAAGATGATGAAATTGTAGGGAACAGCAGTAACCAAAATAAAAATGGCTCAAAAGGAAGCTCAAGGTATTGCAGAGAAGGGAAAAGGTAGAAGAGGACCTGGGAGTGTGATAGGTTCAAGTGCTGCAGGTTGTGTTTGTGCATTGCTTTCGGTTTATGGGGTTGGTGGCAAACCATTTTCCCGCCTTTGGGAACTCGGGTTTGTTGCTAGTTTCTGTACCAAGTTGAGTGACACTGTCTCTAGTGAGATAGGGAAGGCTTATGGCAAAACCACGTAAGTCGTCTTAGTTTTATGCATCTCGTTTATGATGTAGGAACTTGAGGTGACAATTTCGACCCATTTGTTTGTCTGAGTAGATTCAGGCTTGGTTTTAAAATGCGCGCATCAGGAGCGCTTAATGCTCTGATTCGTGACGTGCTGTGATGTGATGCTTCAAATAGTTGACTGTTATATGAACAAGGTAGACCATCAATTGCATCTGGTCTGAGTTCTTCAAATCTTATTGAACAACTATTACCATCAATTGAACAAAAAGGAGGATCTGAGAAAAAGCATCAGAACGCCACAAGCTTTTTAATACCAGGGTCTGAGAAAAAGTTAGTTAAAAATGTAAAGTCAAATAGGTTGAATGAGTTGAAACTTAAATTTTGCCCAAATACTTGATTTAAAAGGTAGATCATTAGACTATGCGTTATGCTAATGCTCACTTTTTCAATCCCTAATATTTTTCATCCATGTCATAGCATCATCTTTCACTTTCATCCCCTTACTACCTTTTAGTTGTGTAATGATCACCCTTCCTGTAGCAGACGCGGATGAGATGCAAGACACACAACCTTAAAGATATGATTTTTGTTTATGTAGATACCTAGTTACAACATTTAAGGTTGTCCCAAGGGGAACAGAAGGCGCGGTTAGTGTTGAGGGGACCGTTGCTGGGGTTCTAGCTTCTATTCTTCTTGCTTATGTCGGCTTCCTTCTGGGCAAGGTACATGAGAAAACCATTATCTTTGTCTTCAAATTGCACCATTAATATCGACGGGTTTACAATACTTATTGGGTATGATAGATCAACGTTGCTGAAGCCGTCATATGTGTGCTAGCATCACAAATCGCAAACGTTGGAGAGAGTGTGATTGGAGCCGTGCTCCAAGACAAAGACGGGTTCAAATGGGTAAGTGAAAGCTCCATTTTGATGCATTTATTTGAAACATGTTTGTTTTTTATGAATCTAATGTTCATAGTCTTGCATTTGTAGCTCAACAATGATGCAGTAAATGTGATCAATATATCTCTAGGTAGCATACTTGCAATCTTGATCCAGCAACTTGTGCACCAATTTTGTATTGCATAAAATCTTGGTTCTAAATACCATGTTCTCAAGCAGATGAGAAACTTGATTCGAGTTTCTCGAGTTTGTTGTAAAAACAACCAATCTTAATTCTAGTTACTGACTGATAATTCTTTCGTCTCGGTTGTTGTTAGTAATGTGTTTAGGTATGTAATATACCCATGTCATCCACAGTCGATATAAAACAGGTCGAGTTTGGTTGAGTTGACTGGCTCAAAGTAAGGTTGAGACTGGTGCAATAGTGTTGTACCGATACCAAATAAAAAACACACTGAGTGATAATGTAAATCGAATACCATACTGATTCTGCAAATCAGTTTGGCTTTAGTAATAGTGAAAATAACAAAAAATATCGATGCCAAAGGGTAGCAATTCCGAAAATATGAAAACAAATTATCATACTACTAACCTCCAAAGAAGTGGTGTAGTAGTTAAATTGAAGGAGAGACAACTTAGATGTCTTAAGTTTAATTCCCATATAGAGTAATTTTCCTTGAAGACCACCGACCCGGTTACTTGCGGCCATGCTTTGCTTGTTTCTCTCGGTTAGTCAAATATTGGAGCGACCAGGTGATTTACCACGTAAGTGGGTTCCCACGGTCATAAAAAAAAATCTCATACTAGTTGCAATGATGGTAAAAAAAATTCTATTCCTAGTCAAAGCACCCTTTATCCAAGAAAAAAAAAAGTATTAGTTAACAAGTCCTACTTGTTTTATATTCATTTTTATTGAATATGTTAAATTTTTTATTGAATATGTTAAACATAAAACATAACCTAAATCAATATACGTCCTCTTCTCTAATTTACACAATAACTGAGTTTTGACTCGTGACACACTAAACTTCCTCAATCCAAGGTACACATGTAAAAAACTACACACTTGAAAGGCCACTTCGAGCAAACTAATCCCTAAGATCAAATGTCGTTTGCAACACAAACAGATCCAATTGATAACATATGTTAGAAATTTCGTCTCCTTTTTAAAGCAGAGGTACTTTTTCGAGAACCATGTAAATTTGGTGTTGGTAAGTAGCAAACATCGGGGACGAATGTATCAGAACTTAACTCATGAAGATGATGTGAACCATGTTCTGGCCAGTAGAGTCCGGAAGCAGTAGGTGGTGAACAAATCTCTGGGACTGCCCAAGATGCATCAGGGACCTGACCCAAGCAATCCGAACCGCACAGTTCAACCTCCATGGCTCGTAGGATCGGTGAACCCTCTGAGTCTGCTAGCTTCCCACTGTCAGCCTTCAAAAAATCATTTAATGGTTCCATCAAAACAGAGATAAAAGGCATGCTGAAATCAGGGAAGGAATGCATGTGTGATATTCCGTTTACATGGTATGTTTTTTCCTCCATTCCAACATGATCAATTTCATATATTTAATCTTCAATCAAATAAATGTTTTTAAAAATAGTGAAACTTTGATTAATTGACTATTTTTATTATCAAGAAAACAACTATAAGAATTTTCCTTTTGTTATAATCTTAATTGAGGTTTCAATGAGCTTTATTATGTTTAGTTTTAGCATTAAAAAATCCATAACTTCTATTTATGTAATGTATAAAGACAAAAAAAAAATCACACACCCTTTTATATGTTACCAGTAGACCTGATAATAAATGGGTTGATTTAGGTGAATAATTGTTATACTTTGGTTTGAAATGGGTAGCACTATCGGGTTGAGATGGGTAACATCGTAACACAACGTGGGTCAAGATGGGTAACTAAAAATTATGTAGATAGAATGTATTCAAACAGATAAGAATGATATATAATATATTTGATGAAAAAGTCATAAAAGATTACTCAAATATATTATTTGTTTAGTTACGGCTCATTTTAACTTGAACTAAATTAATGTTTTTTTAAAAAAACTCATCTAGACCCAAATTGATTTTGCTTAAAACATATCCTAACCCCCATCTTTTCTGACCTAAACTCGTTCTGACCCATTACCCAATCCAACCCAACTCGCCTATTTCGTCAGGCTTAGTTACCAGGTGTACAAAAACAATTGAAACCATTAAAAATTAATACAAACTATTGTATTTTTTATAAAAAAAGTATTGGTTCATAACACCAAACTACCAAAACCAAACCATTAAACTGACTGACTCCCTAGTCTGGCCGGTTTGGTTTGTCCTTTCCTGAAACCATAGTTAGAGATTTCACCCAGAACTTTCGTCAAAAAAGGCCAAATCCGACAGTAAACACCCTTGTATAAAAAAAATTCAACTAAAAATCATTCAAATCTTGAGTGTCAACCAAACGTGATAATGGAACTTAATGCCGCATTGCAATTGCGATTCAATATCATTTTCTAATGGCCTGAGATCATAAGGTGTAATTTAGAGAAGGAAAAAGTATTACCTTTGATGATCCATTGTCTAAGTAGTTATAATCGTGACCAAAATCCGTTGATGCAAGAAAGTCATCAAACTGCCATTGTTGAATGCTAGAACCTCCAGTGAAAGCCATCTTAGTAGGTACAAAATCACCAGCTTGAACAGGTGTAACTTTGTTGGATTGACTTGTTGCTGACATTTGAGTGGTCTTTGTTGGCATAGAACGTGATTTTTCTGCTTCAATAATCTTCTCATCAAAGTTTGATTTGCCTACAGACCGTGATGAACCATGATCAATTGCTTCAAGTCCTACTTTCACTCCTGTAAGCAGAAACCTCTGATGTGATGAAACTAAAGAATTGACTGTGTGTATGGAAACATCACATTTCCTGCACAGTAAAGCCCTGTCTTCAAGACAAAAGAAGTAGCCAGCTGCTTCCTGTATGTTTGGATCATTGTTTTAGACACAACATGATGCCATACATTTGAATGTCAATATCAACACATGAATGTCGACAAAATGATATAAACAAGCAATTACAGAGTTTTTTTTTGGTAACCATGATGAAAACCTAACAATACCCTGCTAGCCAATAGGACCAGGTAAAACTAGTCTGCGGCTCTGCACTAGACAAGTGGCTTTTAAAAGGGTTAAAGACTATAAAACTATTGAGAGCAAGATTCGAACTGGAGACCTCTGCTAGTGGGACTGTGCCACCCTCTTAAAGGTTTTGATTTATGGATTGTAGTAGATCATTGGAAAGAAATCAGTCAACCAGGTTCAAAATTCCATCACTGGACACAAATCTACAATTATCTTCCTAAGTTAGAGAGAATTTCGTTATCAGTAACTTATTTTCTGAACATGTTTTAGCTTGTAGAGATACGTTTTAGTCAAATTATCAACAAATTACTAGAACAATTTTCTATTCAGGATAAATATATAAAAACATCTAAAGGAATAATGAAATGTACTTGACAAGTGGTGAATATGACACTATAGCATATCTAATAAAGAGTCTAGAATATCTAATGATTTAAAGAAAATTCCATTCATTTGGTCAAAATATTCCCATATATCTTCCGAATTTCCAAACAGAATCAACGTTAGACTCGCCCATTTTTGTCAGTTAGATGGTGAGGTCACGGTTTCAAACAGTAAACACGCCATAAATCATGGAAATTCACGATTTATAACCCAAACTATCAAATAGGCGATCAAGTCCTCATAATCAGATACACAAATCGAAACATACCTGTCGAATATCACACTTTAGCATATAGAATAAACAAACCAGAATATCTAATGATTATAATCCATCAATCCCCCAAATTTTCAAACAGAATCAGAAGTAGCAATCACTTACCCCTAAACGTATCATAACTCATTGAAAATCAAGATTAATCACTCAAAACATCAAATAGGTGATCAAATACACAAATTGAAACATACCTGACAGATATCACACTTCGGTATTTGAGAACTAGAATTCAAAAGAGGAACCCTCTGATGCTTACTGGCGAGCTTATTAGCAGCATGCACCTTCTCATCGCAGGACCAACACAACGCCGCCTCATCGGCGCAACACAGCACCACCGCCTCCGCCGCGTCACATACGCTACACTGAATCTTCATTTTTGAAATTTTTGGTCGAAATTCACAGATCTTATCCTGTGTGAAGAATGAAGATGAATTTAGGGTTTAAGCAATAAACAGGGGCAAGGGGGATGAACAAGTGAGGGGGTTTTAACGGAACATATACTGATTCGTTATTCAAAGATAATCACAGTCTGTTTATTTATTTATTTATCTATTTATATATATAATTGTTTTATTTGATATAAAACATACCAAAATAAAATATCTATGCTATAGCCTATAAACCTAAAATTAGGTAATTTCCAGGTCACGCGGACAAAAAAACTCAACACGGAGGGTACTCGTAATAAAAAATGGAAGCGTAACATCAATAACCTCGATTGGAAACGTTATTAAATGAGTTTATTATTTCTGTATTTATTATTTAAGTAGGTTATTACTCTTCTGTAATATACAGATAATTTATAAAAAAAAAATAAAAAGTTATCATAAAAAATTAGAAATTATTAAATAATATTTTTAATATAAATTGATTAAATTATGTATTAATAGGTATTTTAAATAATAAAACAATAATTAAAATTTTCAATAACTAAATAAATGATACTTAACTTTCTTGATTTGTAATAATAAAGATCTTTAAATTAATTAATGTTGAAACTTCAGTTGTTTTTCTATCAAAAAATAATTATTAAGCAAATCATGAAAATAATATATAATCTCTATAATTATTAAAGTTAATTAACTCAATTTGAAAATATCGTTTAACATAAAGAACTAAAACTGTAATTGTTTTCTACCATTTTTAGAACTCTTGGTTTTTAAAAGAATTATATTTTAAACATTTTATTTTAAGAAACATTATTTGTTATAAAAATACCATTATTTATAAACTTTTATTTATAGTAACATTTTTTTTTAAAAAAAAGGTCTAAGAAAACTTGTTTTTATAGAACTTTTATTTTCTAAAATACCATTTTAAAATATTACTTATTTTTATAAAATTTTTATTTTTAGAAAATTTCATAATAAATTGTTTTTAAAGTGTGTTTTTAAATTAAAATATTTGATTTCTAAATTGCCAAAAATTATTTTATGGTATACAAAGGCAAATAATATTAGTAGCCATTAATATTATAAATATTTAATAGCATTGATAATATAATTATTTAATAGGAGAAATAATATAATTATTTAATTGTAAAGATAAGTAAAAAAATAAAATCAATATTTTCAATCTCATACATTAGAGAATTGTTTGCATAAATATAAATTTAAACACTTAATATAAATCAAAAAATAATTATTAAAAACAAAGCAAAAGTTATAAGTAACATATATTACCCTAAACTAATATTCAAGTATCTTAGTTTTCAAGTTTGTGTATTTCTTGATATAAATTTCAAATGACTAGATTTCTAATTAAATGTTAATTATAGTATTAAACTGAAAATAAATATATAAAAAACATTTAATGAGTTAAGGTAATAAATAAATATAAACGAACACATTAATAAATGCGCATGAACACAAATAAGCGAACATGACCTTTGATCATGCTCGTTCATTTAACTTAACGAACAAAATTTTGTATCCATGTTTGTTCATTTATTAAACGAACGAACATAAACGAACTTTTTTCGAGCGGTTAACAAACTCTTCGTTCAACACGTGAGAGTATTATCCGAAACCTAGAGCTTGTTTCAAATCACATATGACTAGTGCACCACCACCACGTGTATACCTTCATAAAAAAATGATTGCATAACCAACCGTAAGAAATAATTAAAAGATTTGTAGCGTTTATACAAATGTTTATTTATTTGTTAAATGATAGGCAACAAACGGTTTTCGAAAATTATCCCTGTAATTATAGACTTAATAATTAAATATGTTAATATAGCATAAATAATCTCTAACATTGAAGATGTATTAACCAGAACTTTTTTGTTTATCGGAACATGGTTAACTAATCTTTATGTCATCTTCCTGAAAAGAGCTAAGCAATGCCAAAGTATTATTTCTTGAACAAGGATGATGAATTAATGTTCTTTTTGGTGTATGTATGATGGAGATGATCTCCTTTTCATTGTTTCCCTTTATATAGGGTGTTTTCTAGGGTTTTATAGGCCCTATATGAGAATGTTGTTATTGGTAGTAAGTTGTCTGTTTTCTTTGGCCCTATCGTAACTGATTTTATTCATTAGTGGTAACGACTTTTCTGTTGTTATTCTTAGTCATTATTATACATATTATTACCGGGGTCCTTACCTCATCAAACATTTATTTGATGAAAATAAATATAAATATTAATATGCAAGATGACTATCAGACCATCCGGTGTGCCCCTTGGGTGGGCGTGGTTGAAGCGTGAATGTGGTGGAACGCGTTGGTGTGGTGGGCATGGCCACAGCCACGGCAAGTTTATTTTTTTTCTTCTCTCAACCAATAACACCACCACATATCATTACCACTTCATCATGCTTACAATCACTTGGCATTTCCACCCCCAAGTGATTGAGTGGGTGGTTGTGGTGGTGGTGTCTATGTGGAGTGAGTAGAATCACAAGGCATACCCCATCAAGTAAATCCAATTTTTTTTATCTACACAATTCAGGTAAATCCAATTTTTTGTTCTTATTCACAAACTAATTTTTAATTAAAAAACTAACTTTTATTTATTTTATCTACACAATTCAGATAAATCCCATTTTTTGTTCTTATTCACAATCAATTCAACCAAAATTTTTATTAAACAAACATGGTTTATTAACCATGATTATTTTTATACTATAAAAATAAATATTTTGTTTCAAAACTAATGAATTATCAACTTTAAATATAAAAATAAATAATAAAATTAATAATTCATTTAATATTAAAAACAATTGTGCATTAGGTAAGCTCGAGATTGACTTATTTATTAAATGTGCCTCAACAAAAGCTTGAGTTGTTTAAGCTCGGTTCAACTCTAGATTTTAATAAATCGATCTCGAGTGTTCACGAGTAGTGAACAAAGTGTACCTCTCCATTGTGTTTAACACAATGAAACATTATATCTTTCTTTACAATTCATCTCTTGATCATATACTCAGGTGTGTATGTTGTAAACAAAAAATAGGGATAAATGGGTCATTTTGACCTAAATATATAATGAAAAACAAGTGAAAGCCTTTTGCATCTTTTGTATACAAATACATTAAGTTATCAAGCTCAAATTCGTTTAGTTACTTGCAACTGAACTACAAAAAAAAACTTACATCTTACTTGATAACAAATGGTTAGGCAAAAAGATCTTCAAAACCGGCGCATGTGAAGATACTTGTATGGTATCACCATGTTGGACCGAATGAACCGGGTGTGAACCATCAATGAAGATTAGCCCGGATTTTGTGTACCAATCGATATCCATGGATTGGTTAGGTTTTATTGTTCCATGCATTAACCTCAAGTCGACTGCTTCGAGTGTAATGGGCTCTCTCACCATGTACTGGAGATCTTTGGATAAAATTGGCATAGGGAACCCACCAGCTGATAGCATTGCTGCTGTTGACCCGGCAGCAGTCGACACTCTCAGACCACTAGATCTGCAGTTGACTAAAGGCGAACTTGACTGACCGTCTTTCTTGATTCTGAAAAAAAAAAATTAGAATAAGCAGAAAATGAGGTTTCCAAAAATGTTAAGAGATGAATGTTGGTTTTCATTGTGTTTTATCTCAAGCGGGTTATATTGTTGTTAGCAAAAAACGAGATCTCGTCCCATCAGCTAAAAGCCATCCCCAAATAGGGCTGTAAACTAGCCAAATTGTGTTGGCTTGTTTATGTTAACAAGCAGAATTGGTCAGCATGGGCTCGTGCTCAACTCGTTCAGACGAGCCTAGCCCGCTTTTGAGACAGCTCGTTTATTTAAAAAAAACCTGATTTTGTTATTTTTTACACAAATTCATATATATATATATAAACAAAAAATAATATTTGTTGTTGTTTATCATAACTCACTGAACCAATGAAAGATAGTTCATGAACTATGATCACCTTCTATATTTCTTTCATTGAAAACACATCAAAATGATCATATGGCAATAGTCTATTTGATTTAAGCCTGGCAAAACGGGTGGGTTTGGTCGTGTCGGGGAACATGCCAGAATGAGTGCAGGTCAGGGTGGGTTTTAAATGGGTTGATTTTTAAAACATCAATTTAGTTCAGGCTAAAATGGGTTGTAAGTAAACAAATAATTTATTTGCATAATCTTTATTAATTTTATCATCAAATATATTACTGATAATTCTTATCCATTTAAATATATTCTATTCTCATAGTTTTTAGGGTACCCATCTTGACCCGTATTGTGCTAAGGTGTTGCCCATCTCAATCCGTTCTATGTTATGATGCTACTCATTTCAACCAAAAATACAATAATTGCTTACCCAAACCAACCCATTTATCTTGCATTGGGTCAAGATTGTCAAGTCTAATTTGAATATTGAACTTGTAGTGAAACCTAACTTTTGTTACAATATATAAATTACAATTTAGGATTAAATTTAAATGAGTCAACATAACAAGCCGAGCTCACCTTGGTTTGGGCTCGGCTTGTTTAAAAAATGAGCTGATTTGAGCGAGCATTTTTTAAGTGAGCTTCGAACAAGCCACAAGTTGTAAGCTTTTTGAACAATCCTGCCTCCAACGCCTAATTTTAGTATATATAACATTCTACATCATGCTATTAAAATATATACATTATCATTGTAGTAACATTGTTTGTATAATCATAAATAACTCATTACTTACTTATATAAGTGATTTAAAAGTGTTTGCAGGTCAAATCAACCTGACCTGACTTGTTCAAGACATTGCTAAGAAGACTTACTTCAGCCCAATTTTGTTTTGACCCATTACCCAACCCAACCGCTAACATTAATTATACGTGATCCTCTAATACCTGAAAGAGAACCTGGAAGAAGAAGCTGGGCATGGGTCTGCAATTAAAATGTCATTAAGAGCATATGTTGACAATGGCTTTGAATTCACATGAACGGACATTCTTGATAGTTCAGAAGGCGTTGTTCGACCCTCCAGGATGTTACTCAGTATCTGTAAGATCCAATAATATTCATGTAATTTTATCACTTCATCTCTAACACGTCAAACAAGTGAAAATAGCCTAAAGGGGGTAGGCAGGTCAAAAGCTACCCAGAGTTTTTTTTTTCTTTTCCATAAAGCCTCCTAAATCAATTTTTTTTTAAAATGCTAGATTATTATTGAAATTATATAACTTTTATAATCATATTTGACAAACCAATTATTTATGAAAAAAATTAGACAAAAAGGATTCTTAGTCAATACAACCCAAACTCAAACTTTGTTTTTGACATGTTTCCCCACCTATCCAATTTGATACCTATAGTAGATATCATACCTCTTCAAAGTTTTTGACAGTTGCTGCACAAAGATAACCAGTGCTTCTAGTAGCATCAAACTCGTCACCCATTTCATGCACCTAACCAAAACACACGGGCCACAAATTTCTCAAAACGATAAAGATAATATGTTAGTTTGGATTACGGGTATCAACATAATCTATTGAATAAATAGCACAGGGTATAATAGGGCTTCAAGAACAAGCTAACCTCTTGTGGTTGAGTGGGGTCAGAGTTTACTCCCAGCAACGGTATTGAATCATTCAACAAATGGCTTGCCTGCAAAAGTGTGCCATCACCACCTATGGCAACAACAAGATCCACATTTTGAACGGGTGGTGAAAGATTACTACGAAAAGTAGCATCCCAGTCAACGGACTTTCGTTGTAAAATATTTTGGCAAAATTCTATGGCATCTTTATGAACTCTACTTCTGTCTTCAAGATAGTGCAACACCTATAGTGTTTAAGAGATGAAAAATAAATTTCAAGAAGCTCATAGAAAGAATGAATTCTCTGTCGAGATAATATAGAGAAAACAGTGATAAATCAGGTCCATCAAACAAGATTCAAAATCTAGCTTCCACAAGTTTCAACCATAACCTCTTACAAGTCACCTAGCCAACGCAAGCTGCAATTTACCAAATCCTATTTCGTTGGTTAGCAGGGTTTTAACGGTTCGTGAGTTTACCGAAACAGAAACAAGACCCAGAAACAGATAATAAAATTGTAATACCTAAAGACAATTATGAACACTGTAAACAACATTAAATTCACATATGGTATGAAGCCAGAGTCGGCTCCCATTTGTTACAAAACTAGGCAATGGCCTAGTGCCCCATATTTTTTGGGCCCCCGTATGGTACGGTTTCGCAATCGGTTTTTTCCCTAGACACTTGGTCGATTGTTTTCAAAAGTTGGAAACCGTAGTAAATGATTTGGTTTACGGTTTTTACTAAGAAATGGTCGTAAAAAACTGAACCGGACCACGTGTGTTTCTACATACATACATACATATGTGTATCTATTTATGTATTATGTATATATGCATGTATAGGGTTGATGGTTTAGGTGTTATTTAATAAAAAAAATTATATTTGGGATTACAATATGATTAGTCCATCTCAGACCATAAAATGGTTAGGTTTGATTCAGTTTTAATTTTTACCACGCTCAAAAAGCCCAAAACAAAAAGGCTGAAACCTAGAAAGTTCCTACCGTAAAACCAAACCGTTAATAATGGTTTGGTTTTATTTTTAAATGTTCGGTTTTGTTTTAGTTATTCATAAATCGTTATTTATAGCTGCACCTAAAATCCGACTACAAACACCCCTAACAAAGGGTCGTCTAAGCTTGCAAGGGAACGAATGAATCAAAGAAACATAGGAAAAGAATGTAAGTTGTCGAAGGGATGAAGGGGCCTCGGATTTTAACGTCGCATAGGCCTTCAAATTGGTTGAGATGCCCTGATGAAGGGGGTAATTAACTTCGGCATTTAATCAAAAGCATGAGCTGCATTAGACCCTAATGATTTATATCGACAAGAAGCATGTCTAAGAAAGAATAAACGTGCTGTAAGATTCTAAAAAAGAACAATCTTGAATTTAAGATCATAGAATCAACAAAAAAAAAAGCTTGGGCATTTCATCAAACAACTGATCTGCATACGATTTATACTGACAACAAGCATATCTAAGGAAGATTAAACATGTTGTAAGGTTCAAAACTAGAACAATCTTGAAATCAAGATCATAAAATTAAGAAAAAACAATGGTGGATACCTTAGGGTTTATAGAACGAGAGAGACCGTTTGATTGATGATACGAGTAGGCATCCAGCGACTTCAAGAACAACAGCACACGCCTTCTATCCATAGCTAATCAGAGGTCGCTTGGCGGGAACACAACCAACCTCAACGACTGTATTGTAGGCCAGGAGTCACCAGTTCATCCGTGTTAAAACTTAAATGCGCTTCGATTTCTGTCAAAGTTGTTTACTTGTTTGGAGAACATAAGACATGCAAACTTTAGAGCAATGTTTTTTAATCGAACAAGACATTAAACTAATCTCTTTACTGGTCAGCAGTCGACCGGTCGAACCGGATTTAAGAACAAGATGACATCATAAATATTATATAAATATATATAATATGTTTATTTATATATTTATATTAAATATATAATAAAAAATATAAAATATTTATAAAAAACCGGTTCGACCTCCCGATTTCCCGGTTCGACCGTCTGGTTCCTAAAAACGGTTCCAAGCACATAACCGTGCCGCCCTTAGTACCGAATCTCGGTCCGGATTTGAAAACATTGCTTGAGAGTTATATCTTGCGTTTATCCACGAGTGTAAAAAAAACACCAAAAACATATTAAATGTATTATTATAACATAAAATCTTTGTAGATCACAATCTCTATTAGGATGTAATATTAAACGAAAATTGGGATTATCTATTAAAAACTATGGTAGAGCTTGTTACGAATGATTTGGTTTAGTTCGTGGCTACCAGATATAAAGATGATGACGACTATGGTTGGACGCAACTTCAAAATTATTTATTTCAGTATACCTCTTCGCTTGTTAGGAATGACAACTGCACACAACTTCTGTAACCTTAGAAAACCCAAATCAATGATAAAAAATATAAAAAAGAAACATAAAATCTTGGTTGGACGCAACTTCAAACTAGGGTCATCGGTGTCGGTACAACCATGAATACAAAAACATAAATAAAAAAAACATGTTGTAATAGATGTCACTTTACCATAAAACCCTAAAAGGTTGAAATGTACTTCATCGTCAAAGTGAGCATCACTTCACCGTAAAACCCGAAGACGGGAGGGTACTACCGTAAAAGCCATATTCGATTGCAGAAGTGAATTGTTGTAAAAACTCAAAAGTAAAATTTGTTGTAAAAGTGATTATCAAAAAGTAAGAAACAATGCAAAGCAATAATAAACATAATGTTAAAAAATAAAATACCTAAAAGGGAAATGTTAAAAAAAACGTTGTAGTAATATTTTGTGTCTAAAGTTAATATTCAAACTTTTGTGAGAGTAAGAAAAATTAAAAAGTATTTGTAAGAAATCAGGGTCGTCTCTGAGAGATTAGGTGCCATGTGCGAATGCTAAAATTGGGCCCCTAAGTGTGCGCGCAAATTGACGATAATTAAAACAAAAGTAAAATCAATATAAATAATATTGCGTTAGCAAAATGATGCATTTCAATAATTCAAATTACTAAATAAAACGTGACGTTCTTCTAGCATTTTTTGATGCAAAGTTGTTGATTAAATCTTCATAATCCACATTATCTAGTATTTCATTCTCAATAGTTATCATTGTCAATCCATTAAGTCTTTCTTAAGACCTTATCGATCGTAAGTATGACTTCAACAATTTCAATTTTGAAAAGCTTCTTTCTACGAATGCTACAGTTACCAGAATAGTCAACAAGACTCTATATGCAATTGATGCATTTGGAAAACAATCAACTTGCTTCAAATATATTAAAACATCAATAGGGTTTATAATCTCACTAGGTAATAAAGTATCCAACAACTTTAGCTCCATATTAAACTCATAACGATCAATATATGATCTTCCATCATACTTCAAAGCATCCTCAAGAAGAATACAACATGAACTAATGTCATTGCTGTCCAATTCCTTCCTCTTTTTAGAAAATAAAAATCCAAATAATTTTTCATAATTTCTGTATTGTTCAAATCTTGTTTGAAGTGAAGCACTTGCTTGATCAACAATATATAAAAAAGCCACTTTGGTTTTTGGTAATTAGTTTATAATTAGGTTAGATATATTTAAGAATTGGATTGTAAATTATATATGTTTGTTGTAAAATAAATTAAAATATATATAATATATACAAATTTTTAAAAAAAATTAGGGCCTCCTAAAAAAATTGGCCATGTACGGTCGCACCTCCTGCACATGCTTTAAGACCCCCTGTAAGAAATTCATGTATCCACCTGCGCAGTTTTCTCATTTCCCACCTGCGCAGCTCTCTGGTTTCCCACAGCTCGCGTAGCTCCTCTGGTCGCCCGCACAGCTCCTCCCGTCGCCGTCGCAATGCTCCACCTGTTGACGCCACATAGATTCTCTCACAGTCGGGTATTTCTTCCATGCAAGAACATCTACTTTTTTTTTGCTATCCATTTGGTTTCCGTTTGCTTTGTCCAATCGATGTGTGCTCTGCTTGTTTCATTTGAATAGGGATTGGTTATTCACACACCCACCTTTTTTAATTCAACACCCCCACCGACTCTATACGCCTCGTATAGATCTATACGTGGCGTATAGCCCCGCGTATAGGTCTATACTACACGTATAGGTCCCCAATCATTGGCACTGACACCCAATGATTGGTCACGTATAGAGCCGCGTATAGGACCTATATGACGCGTATAAGTCTATACGCCTCGTATAGGTCCCCAATCATTGACACTGACAATTTCTAACCTCCAATGATTGCCTCCCTATACGCCTAGTATAGACCTATACGAGTATACGAGGCGTATAGGGGGTGTGGGGTGGGTGTGTGAATAACACAACCCTTTGAATATGTTTGTGACGTGATAGATTTTAGCATCATCAATCTAATTTTTACTTTTGCCAACTATTTCTTTTATCTTGAAGGTGATCTTGGACATATAATGGTAATTGGAGAAAACGTTTGAAGGACTATTTTGTAATTAGGAATTTTGGATTTTATCATGTTTAGATTTTATTTTGTTTTTATTATTTATATATTAACACTAGAAGAAAAAAAAGATTTCAGAAGGGTAAAATAGTCATTCTGCGCATTCATTCAGATGTTCAACCAAACACGTTTAACTGGTTCAGCACTTAATGATTCAGACTCTCTTAATCATTCAGCACTTAATAGTTCAAATGTTACCAAACAGCCCCTAAGTGTGAGTAACTTCTTGAATAGTTAGTTCAAGTTGTCTACTTTGCTTAGTGGTGATTGATTTAACAGTTAAAAAATCCTTAAACTTTTGCAACAAAAATTAAAAAACGAAAAGTTTACATTTCAAGCTTATGTGTGAAAGAAATAAAAGTTTGCCAATACTCGAGTATTCTTTTAAACATTTATTTAAATTTATACCTAAATAGAAAACATTACATCTTATTCTTATTCAACATCTATATCTATATTTCAATTAGAGCATTCACACATCACTTTTCATTTGTGTCTCCATTTCTACAATATAAATGATCAATTTATCATCACTAAGTCAAAGTTTTTCTCCATCTTCAAAAATTATCCTTTTTTTAATTGAGATTCATTATATATAAATATTTATAGCTTTTTATAAGTGTATAGAAGAGGGAAAACAAATAATAAAATAAGTGTTTATAAGTAAAACAGAGATAATGATAAAAAATGAGACTAATATGTAAACAAAATTTAAATATAAAATTATAAAAAAAAAAGTTTTTGGCTAAGTCATAGAGATTAAGATAGAAATTCGAATTTAAATACTCTCACAAAAACTTATTTTATTGTTGTTTCCTAACATTTACAAGTATTTAACATTTGTAGAGATGACGAATAGTGTGTATTTATATTTAGATAATTATTATTTGTAAAACTTCAAATTTTAGAGATAGAAACAAAGACAAATATTCTAAAATCATTCACAATAAAATCTCTATCACTATCTTTATTTTTGCAAAATGTAGAGACTTCGTATATTTCTTTATATCTTGTCTTTATCATAATCTCCAAATCTTTCTCTATCTTCAAACTTTAGAGTTTTATAAATGGTAAATCTTTAACTATAGTGACTCAATATTCATTATATCTATATTTTATGAGTATTTAAGAAAAAAAAACATTTTTTGTAAATAAAATAAAAAAGAAATAGAGAATGTAATATGATATGATATGTTAAATAAAAGACACGTGTTAGAAAGAAATTTTCAGTTATATTATAAAAATAAGGAAATTACATATTTCTCCTTCCTAACTTGAAAAATTACATATTACTCAAGATACAAATTTTCAATGCATAATGTACAATGCTTTTAAAAATGTTTTGAAGAAATATATAATTTTATGAATTAGAAGAGGAAGTATGTAAAAGCCACTACAAATAAAGACATATGTTATACTACATATGGTCTAAAATACATATTTTAAAATTAGAGACATAGAACATCCAAGAACATGGTATACTGGTTAGATTAGAAAAGATATAATCTAAAGCCCTCAAGTTCAATCCCTATTAAGGCCGATTTTTCTTGAAGAACATTGACCTGATTACTTGCAGTCGCGTTTTACTTGTTCTCTCTGGGTAGTCAAGTATTTGGGAGGAGGGGCGGAGGGACTTAGGGGTTTATCACGTAAGTGAGTTCCCAGGTTATTGCAAAAATAGGAGACATATTGAATCATCAAAAAGCTAAACGTTACCAAATGTAATTTAATAATTTCATATTCATTTCAATACCATAATCAGGTATGCTATTTAAGCGTTTGCCAGATTCTAGATTTTTTTATAACCGTGAGAACTCACTTACGTGGTAAACCCCCCGGTTTCCTCCCAATATCCGAATAACCGGGAGGAACAGGTAAAGCATGATCGCAAACAGCTGGGTCGGTGATATTTAAGAAAATCACCTCAAATAGAAATTAAACTTTAGATTTTACAATTTAATTTGTTTAAATATGTAGTATTTCTTTAATATATTTGTTGAACTTAATTTAATTATACTTGTCATTATTGGTGTCCTTAGTTACCACCTTTTACTATTCTGTTACAGAGAAAAAGATAAAGGAAATAATCAAATAATAGCTTAATCTTACTCTAGTATCTTATTTAGGTCTACAATATTATACTGCTGATGGTGAAACTAAAGCTTGGAAAATATGTTATAATATTGAGTTATAATTTATTAATTTATATAAACTAAAGTTTGTGTTGCTATTTAAACATAGGGTTAAGTTAAACTAAATAAGTTATTTAACTTAAAAAGTCTAAGAAAGATATTGAGTTATTAGATCATTAATCAATGACTGTGATTAAATCAAGTTGTTGGAGGTTATTATAATAATAACTACTTTTGTTGACTTTTTATCAAGTTCCCCCATCTTGTTTAAACGTTCATAACTTTTACATACGAAATTATTTTTTTGGAAAAAAAATATACCATAAAAACGAGCAATGCTTATCTTCAAAATTAGTATAATATTGCTATAGATTTTTTTATTATTTTTTTAGTTCAATGTGTCTTTTGTACATGGATTGTCTTCTGTATATGATATTGTGTCTTTTGTACAAGTAATTGTGTCTTTTGTGCTTCTGCTCAATGTTGTGTTTTCATGAACAATTTAAGACATAATGATGTTGTAAAATACATCATGTCAAGCAAGGATGACACAATGACAAGCATACATAACACAATGATCTTTAAAAAAGACATAATTAACTGTAAAAAATACACAATGATGAGTATGAACACTTTTGTACAGGTCATTGTATCTTTTGTATAGGCATTGTGTCTTTTGTATTGGTCATTGTGTCTTTCATACATGTCATTGTGTCTTTTGTATTAGTTATTGTGTCTTTCATACATGTCATTGTGTCTTTTATACATATCATTGTATTTTTTGTATTGGTCATTGTGCCTTTATGTTTGCTCAATGTTGTGCTTTTTTAAACAATTTTAGACACAATGATGTTGTAGAATATATAATATTAAGCAAGAATAACACAATAACGAGTATGAATAACACAATTATCTTTAAAAAAGACATAATTACCTGTAAAAAAGACACAATTACATGTAAGAAAAACACAAAAAAGATAATTATACACAAACGTTTAAGAAAGACACAACAACGATAATTAGACACAATGAGATAAAATTTTTTTTCATTTTTTATAACAAAATTATACTCATTTTAAAGATAAAAAAATACATGTTTTATGATATATATATATATAGGGGATTAATAAAATGAAAACCTTGTTTTAGTGAGAAACCTTGAAAACTCATGCAAAACGAACGTTTTTTTTTTGAAATTTTTTACAGGTTTGTAACATTATTGGGCACATTTTTATAAAAAAATCAAAAAAGCGCCGAAAAATAATTTTAAAAAAATTATTTTATAACTTTTTTTTACGTTGTAAAACATACGTAACACTGCTGCAGATCTGACGGATTTTTTTACGTTTTTACGTATGTTTTACAAATTTGTTTTTTTAGTTTTGTTACGTATGTTTTACGAGCGGTTTGCTGGGTTTTCACAATAAAAAGTGGTTTTCAAATTATTCATACATATATATATATATATATATATATATATTTAAAAAACATAGTATCGTATGTAAAAGTTTTAAACGTTTAAAAAAATATGAGGGAAAGTGGTTATGATCTAAAATTTTTAAATTTTCCATTTTAAATTTGATTTTATGATCTAATGGTCAATAATCTTTCTTATCCTTTTTTAGATAAGATGACTATTTAGTTGAACATAATCCTTTAAACTTAATCGTACCAAATTTTTCAGTGTATTCAATCACGTAATAATAAGTGGATAGGGAGGGTTCTACAAAAAACTTTCATTTTGAATAAAAAATTAGAAAACTAATCACAATTAATACCAATCAATTTTATTTTCATTTTTTATTTCTTTTTATTATAATGTTAGAAATTTTGATAAAAAGGAAAAAAAATAAATAAATGTGGTTCATGTTTATTATATATATCTAAATTGTACGCTGCTTATATGAGTTACGTATATGTAACTTACATACGCAACTTTGTAAGTTACATATATCTAGCTTTGTGATTAAATATCTTTAATACATTTTTTTTACTTCTAACATTTCTAACCTTATAATAAATAATCATGAAAAAAATTAAAAATTGATTGATTAATAGAAGTTTTTTTCATTTTCTAAAAAATAAAGAGTTTTCTTTTAAATCCTATTATAAGATGAATACTCCAAAATGTATCTGCGAATACTGTAAGAGAAAAATCCTACTTTAGACCACATCCTGTTTAAACTTCTAAACGATTTGTTTTTTGTTCCAATGTCTCTTTTTAACCTTATCTAATCAAATATATCTTTTGCAAGATGCAAAAGCTACATTTGTCAAATTTGATATCTTCATCAAGTTTTTCAAAAATTTGTTTTAATATTTCTTGAGTAAAACAGTTACAAATTTCCTTTTGGATTTTTGAAGATATCATTTGGTTGTATCTGAAACATTTCCTAGTATAATCTTACCAATAGATTCATTTATTTCTTCTAATAATTTTTAAAATTCCAAGAAATTATTATATAATACAATAACCCTCTACTGTTCATAATTTACTTCCTTCATTGCATTATGTACAACTTAATAATGCGTTATCTGAAACCGTCTCAAAAGAAAAAAACACACTTTTGAACCAATGCAGAAAAAACTTCTCTAACAAAAGTAATAATTCCAAATTTTCATTTAAGACCATGTATCATATGATGGTCATGATTGTATTAACTTGATCGCAACTACCCACGAACGTTTATATAAATTTCGAAACCAAATGGTTTTAGAATTTTTGAGCGTTACTCACGTTTACAATAGCTACCCTTTAGTGATTTACGTCAGAGTGACAACACATATTTACGTTTTGATATTCGGAATCGTGGTTGCATACACGCAGCAACGCGCGGGAGCCCACTAGTGATATCTATAAAGAGAACTTTCAAACTTATCATCGAACATAAGAAAGATAATGTATCATTCAATAGTGCTTTAGCAAGACAAACTGAAGTGCTCAATTGAATTCTATTTCTTTTTTAGATTTTTGTAGGTAACATGTATAGATTAATTTTAATCAATTCTACACATTTTTAAGTGATTTAGTTTGAAAGTTATTGCTCTCACCAACATGACTACTAAAACTTTCTTTTTGGTTCCAACCAACCACAAAAGCCATCGGTCACTAATGCTTCTTTTGTTCGGGCTTCTTGTAAAAGTAACAAACCATAGATAGTTAAATGTCAAAATGGTCCCTGTGTTTATATCAAAAATGTCATTTTAGTCCTTAAATAGAATTTGTTGCCATTTTAATCCTTGTGTTTTAATTTAGTTGCCAATATAGTCCTTCGTCTAAATTTTTGTTGTCATTTTAATCCTTGTGTTTGAAATTTAGTTGCCAATATAGTCCCTAAAATGGCAACTAAAATTTAGACGAAGGACTATATTGGCAACTAAATTAAAACACAAGGACTAAAATGGTAACAAATTTTATTTAGGGACTAAAATGACATTTTTGATATAAACACAGGGATCATTTTGGCATTTAACTCAACCATAGAATATGTTTTATTTGTCTTTATACTATACTTTAACAACCTTTCGTATTGCTTAAACCATTCCAGACAAATACGTCTTGATTTATCATTAAACAATCGATGTGCAAAATAATGTTCGTTTTGTAGACATGGTCCTCTAAGAAAATATGACTGTCTAATTTCATTCTTTTGAAATTGGGTTATAAGATACAATTGGTTTTCTATTAAAAGGATCCCATTGAAGATCGTGTAATTCAACTTTCTCAGGAATACTATTTGATTGGTTGTGACGACTTATGTTTCAAAAATCTTTCATAAACCATAAAAAATTTAAGTTTAACAATAAGAACTACTAAATGATTAATTCCTAAATTCAAAGTTTTAACAAGTTTTTGATAGTGGTCAAGAAAGAAACAACTTGCATTTAAGAATCAACAACATTATCATGTAACATAGTACATACAAACATAATTAGTTAATCAGAATTCCAATAATATGATAGTCAACTAATCAAGCACATAACCAGAATGCAACATGATAATCAACTAATCAAAAAATCAAGAGTAAAAAAAAAAAAAAAAACCTTTGCTTAATTCGAAATCGAACAAGGAAAAATGAAAACCTTGCTACAATCAAACAGGAATTCATGATTCAAGAAGAGGAATATGGAATCAGATTATAGAGTGGAAGTCGCTTTGATAAATTAGGGTTGGGATTTAGGATAATTTCATAATTAAAAATGTACATGGTTTAAAATATTATAAAAAAAATTGGTAGCTATGGAATTCGAACCCTAGACTAAATTTCGGGAGAAGGATACATGATTTCAACACTAACCATTCAATTAACTTTATTTTTATTTACTTAACTATATTTATGAGATCACTTCAGAAAATTTTATGAGATTGAAAAAAAATTCACCATATAAGTTTTATTTACTATATGAAATCTATACTATCTAATAAAATAGTAACAATTTAGCCACATCATATGTGTGTCACATGTCAATACTATATTAATTCTAGGAATTTTAAAATATAATTTCATTTAATCAATATAATTAATTCATACTTTAAATAAGGTAAATTAATTAAGTTAAATTATCATTAAATGTTAATAAAAATACAATTATGTGAAAAAACCTCCAATCTCACATTTGAACAAAAATGATGAAAGAATTTTGTTAAATTGAGATAAGAAGAAAAGACAAACTCTGATATGAAGTGCAAATTAATAGAATTGTATGATCTTGATTTAATAACAAGTTTTTTTGACACGGTTAACAATACATTGTTTATTCAGAGTTAAAAGTAATGATCTTGATTTAATCCAATGTTGTATACAAAATTGTTTTAGAGATTTATAGTTTTCATTTTTAATATGAAATGTATTCTTATATAGTAGATTATGTAATTATTTATTATAAATATATTTTAATTGTATACATTTTTGTACTCAATCCCATGTACTGCATGGGCTTATAACCTAGTTTATATATATATAGACACCAGTGATCGTAACCGTCCTGATATTGAATCTCAGCCGTGTAAAATCTCTCAAATTAAATCTCAGCCGTTTAAAATAAAAATTTTAGCAGTTATATGGAAGTTGCATGTGGTTTTTGCATGATTTCCAGCTTATGGACGCGTCTGATTAAACGTCTCCACAGGTATTACCGCCATTTAAAACATTTTTTGGTACAATACATATTATCCAAAGAGGAATTCTTCCGGTAGTATCGGTCATTTACGCCACTTCCCTCCACATTTCATCAAGTGGTCATGCTATAGACATAAACAGTCATGGATAAATATGAGATGAGATCCTTCCAAATGGGCTAAGAGAGATAATACCTATAATGATTAATCTATTATTAAAAGTTGTGGTAAGAATGTTTAAAAAAAAAAAGACCGCATTTCAAATCAGGTCAAGTTCTAATTCTTCAAATTGACTCTGTGGTAATACGATTGAATTAAATAGGCGATTTTCATGCATTCTGCTTACAAGTGGTTGACCAATCAATTCATCACAGGATTTTCATTCTAGCGATTTAAAATAGAAATATACTCGATAAAAAGAAAACTTCATGAACAATTCATCCCTCATCCAAAACAAAATATTCAATATCCAAAAGCATCAACGTTATCTTCTCGAGTTTGTTAAAAGAGAGAACTGAAAGGAAAAGAAAGAAAAAGAAATGACAGAAACGGAAAGGAAAAGAATTCTTCCCTTCCATTTCTTTCCAAATCGGAAGAAAGAAAAGTTAAATAATTTTGCCAAGTTTTCCTTCCATTTCTCTCTCTTTCCCTCCTTAAATGAAACTTGGGAACGCAACATTTGTTATTTTCCTTTCCTTTCTTTCGTTAAATGAAACTCGGGAACACAAACATGTTTCTGTTTTCCTTCTGATTCTCTTCTTTTCTCCCTTTTCTCCCTTAAGTGAACTCGGGAACAAAGCGCAAGTCTGGCAACAACAGTCCCCACTCGTTACCTCCCCACCATCTTCATCGGCAACAACAACCCCCGCCGTTACCTTGCTGGCGATGAATCGAGATTTGCTTGTCAAATTTGGGTGAGGAGTTGTTGGTGTCGATGGGTGCGCGATCATCGATGATCTACCTGCTCAGCACCTGTATAGTTGTAGTTGTGGTGTGCGTGGCTGTTAAGTGGTTGTGGTGTGTGTGTGTGTGTCTTTTAAACGATGGTTGTGGCGTTGGATGGTCGGGATTGAGATTGATCAAGGTAGGGCTACCAAACTAGAGGAGGACGAAGGCAAAGACGCTGGTGGTGATCGGTTGAAGTTCGACGGAGGGTGTGTTTGGTTGCCGGTGGCTGGCCAAATCTTAAGAAAATATTTTGGGTTGTACAGACAAAAGCTAGAAATTAAAGAATAAATAGTGAAATAAAAATTCAGAGTGTTTATTGGACATATTTGGATGTGATATGTGCTTTACAAGTGTAGATCACTTAACTTACTTTTTGTGTATTTTTAATTTAAATAATACATCTTCGGTGAGTTTCCATGTAATTTTTATAGATTAAATTGAGTGAATTTCTTTTCAAAATTATACTTGTAAAATAAAATCCATTTTATAGCTAGCCCATTTTGTTTTTCACTTTTAAACTACATGAGTTTATTATTAACGTTTACGTACTCTTTTGAAAATATATTAAAATTACTTTAGTTTTCTAAAAGTTTTCAGAAATAAATAATTAAATAAATTATTTCTATTAAAACCTTTTTTATAGAATATACAATGTGATTGTTCAAGAAAAAAATTATAACCAAATAAAAATAACATATTTAGAAACGGCATTTTCATAGCACATTATTACATATAATCGAAAAGTAGCTTTTCTATTTTATGAAGATGCTCTTGAAAATAAATACATTTTTCATTGATATAACTTAGCCTCACTTATTTTTATTTTTTCATGATGTTTTTACCTTCAAACTACATGAATATATTATTAATGTTGGATTCTTTTGAGAGTCAACTAAAAGGTTATCTATTTTCTTTGTTTTGCTTTTTTTAATAAATTTGGATTTTTTTTCTTACCTTATGAATTGTACTTTAATTAGTTAAAAAAATATTTTTTTAAGATGTAGTTCAATAAAGTGAAAAGATTATAACATTAAAGAATCCGTCCACAGAACGGGTATAAAATTAGTTCAATGGGGTTGTCGGTCGTGTAACCCTGACTGACTCGTAAAGGGGAGGTCCGTCACCCCTATTTAAAAATCAAACCTCTCGTGTGAAGAGATACTTGAGGAGAGGGTTGACAATTGTACAAAGAGGCACAAAAGCGATACTATTGTGCGAGTATGTATATCTTTGTGTGTTTATATGAATTGGATGCACTGAAAACAATTGTTGGCCTAAAACTTAAAAGTACATATTTTTATTTGTTGGATATGTATTTTTTATAGTTTATAGTACAAAAAAGCAATTTACAATGCAAAAAGCACAAACAAGGTATAAAATAAAGAAATCCAACGTAAGGGAAAATATTAGAGAAACATAATCAAGTTTCAGTTTTATTTTAATTAAGTCACTCAAACTTTTTTTTATTCTAATCACATAACTTAACTTTATTTTATGTTCTAATTATAGATGAAAAACCTATATTGCAGGTTAAATTAAATCTTATAATCCAAAACCTAATTAAAAAACCCTCACGATCGTTTACTCTTCCCGGACGAACGCAACAGCTTCATCTTCTTCTCCACCGGTAAGGCACCGAGAAAAACTAACCGGAAACGCTACTAGGCACAGGGGAAGGGCCACGTTGTTTTTCTTTTCTTTTTTTTTTTGTTTCTGTTGCATCGGCTTTTAATCATAAGAGCACGTGGCCTCACCGTCTTCACATGGCAGAAACGGTAGACTCCTCGATTTTTTATTTGCGCATGTATGTATGCTGTGATTGATGATACATATTTTCTTTTGCACATGTATGTTGTAATTGATGATGGTAATATGCTATGTCATCTTTTTTTAATCTCGAGAAAGCACATGGGCACCGTCTATCTCATCCATGTTTTATTCTCCTATTTACATATGTTATGTAGCACAATATATTATATATGCTTTGTATCAAAAGAGTGTTTCCATTTGGATCTCATATGCTTCTGTTTGTGTGATTTTAACACACTTATGTTATGTATTTGTTTATTTTTTTCCCTAGATGCAATGATTAATATTTAATAATATGATAAAAGATGAACAAGAACAACCTTTCGTGATAAATAACGCACAAGAAAACATTTTTTCAGTTTAGGTAAAAACTTGTTTTATTAGATTTTGTCCCCAAATAAAATACACTCACATTCAATCATATACAATCACATTCAATCATATATAAAGCTTATATATATAGCTAAACTTTAGACGGTGATTCTAGAAATCTATGAGATTTATCACAAAAATATATAAAAAATTAATTGCATCTTGTGTCAAAAAAGTGATGCATCTTTGCGACAAGCTTTTAAAGTGCCTCGGGCATCTTAAAATCAAGTGGTGATGGCACCTAAGTGAGAGGTGCTTTGGGGAATTCAGACCATTTATGTTTTTACATACTCTAGATCAAAATTTTAGCATGAAAAACTTAGCTAACTTTGTTTTCTTTTTCTTTTTTTTTAATAAAATTTAAAATGTAACCACCCTTTTTATTTTTTATTTTTTAATAACTGTGAGAATATACTTACTACAACCTCATATTCCTAATACTATCTAACTAACCAGGAGGAACAATAATAACTGGCTTTAGGATAATTTTATTTAACTTGATTTGCCTTGGCTTGATACTTATAGGTTAAAACAATAAACAAGAAGTTAAAATGGATTAACCTTTTTCAAGACTTCTTATTTATATGGTTAAAAGGTTTTAGGTGGTTGATAATTAATAATCAAGATACAATTCAAAATCATCTTTAAAGCTAACAACTGAGACGTTCTTATCATAACCCTTATATATATATAGGGAAAATGCTACAGAAATGTAACCAAGTTTATTAACTGTTTCAGTTAAATAACTGAAACTTTGTTTGTCTACCAAAAGTAACTAAACTTTAATTTACTGTTTTAATACTATGTAATTATCAAGTCATCAGATTACATTTTTTTTTAGAATCTCTTATTTTCTTTTAATGCTTATGTGGATATTACTTTTCTCATGTGGATTGTTTTTCTTAATTTATGATTTTCTTTTAATGAAATATGTGGATATTATTTATTTTATATGAATTATATAAAATCAAAATAATTTATTAAACTTTTGACGTTTGGTTTGCCCTTCCACAAAAAACCTACCATGTAACCCTTCACGCAGAAACCCATATGGGAAGTTTCCACCATGAAAGCTCTCAACTCTAAGGAAGACGGTTCCAATCCAGATTCAATCGAAAACGAGATTCAACGATTCACAATGAAAGCAAATACATTCGACCAACCGCATTTCAGCCGACCTGCAAGCGACGATGAAGGGATGCACGATTCAGTCCGCGATTCAAACATTCTTGACCTAATTGGGGTTACAGTCGATGAATGGATGCGTGATTTACCAGGTTTGATTTGTTTTATTTTTTTTATTTGTATTTACGCACAGTATGTACGTCATTGGTTTTTGAGTAAATTGGTTTGATTTATTTGATTTTACGCATATGTACGTCATGGCTTTGTATTTACTTATATTTTTTTGGTTTGATTTGTTTGATTTTTTTGTTCACCATTTACGTCATGGGTCTGTAGTTACTTATATTTTTTTGGTTTGACTTGTTTAATTTTACGCATATGTAGGTCATTGGTTTGATTTGTTTGATTTACGAATATGAGTTTGTTTGATTTGGTCTATGCTTTTGTTTACAGAATTCAGTGCTATCAATAATATAAGCCAAATGAATGACACTTTCTTAAGTCTACTTTGTTATGATAATGAAAGTGAAAAGGATGATGAGGTACATTCTATTGAAGATTGGAGTGAAAATGAAAGCGATGATGATAGTGATGGTGTTGGCAACACGGAGGCTAATGTTTTATATCCGAGTTATGATCCTACAATTAATTGAAGATTAACGAAACCTATTCTAGGAATGAAATTTGAGAGTCCTACACAACTAAAGGAGAGTTTAATTGATTATGGCGTTTCAAATGGTTACCAATTAGAGTTTATAGTAAACGACTATCGTAGGTTGTTGGTGGTTTGTGGGAAAGAAGAAAGCGGAGATGACGAGGATAGTGTTGGAAAAAAAAAAAGAAAGTTAGAAAGTGCCCATTTAGGCTTTGGGCCTCAAGGCTTACAGGTGAGGATTCATTTCATATATAAACACTAAATGAGAATATGAAGGTTTTAAAAAACGTTTGTTTTTAGTCTTATTTTTATTCCTTATAATGTTTTCTAGTTCTATTTTTTAGAATAATACATTATATATAACGTTTGTTTTTAGGAGAATATGAAGGTTTTAAAAAACGTTTGGTTTAAAAAAAATTGTTTACATTTTTTTTGAACATCAAAAATACAAATATAATTTATTTTTAGAAAAAAATCTGTTTTTTTTTATTATTTTTTAAAAATCCGTATCATTACTTCTATTTTCCACATCATATTAAACATAAAAAAATTAATAAAACCTAACACATCATCAATTGCAACCTATTAACCTGATAATTACATATTATTAGAACAACAAATTAAACTTTAGTGACTTTAAAGTAACAAAGAAACTTTCAGTGACTTAATTGAAACAATTTTCAAACTTGGTTACATTTCTATAAAGTTACCCCATATATATATATATACATAGATTGATTTAGTTTACAAACTTGTTTTGTTTCTCTTTATCAAATAGTTTGTTAATTTCATCTAAATCCTATATAAAATATTAAATATGAAAAAAAATGAATTAACATAATAGATAATTTTCAATCCGACGAGTATTGACCCCTACCACGTACAATTTAACAATCGGTCCTCTTAACTAGAGGACCGACAAGGGATCATTTAGTCCCATTTGAATCTGGGCCGTTTAGTGATCTTTTCTTCATGGTTAATTATACATGAATGACCAGTCCTACCAAAATTGGAAAACAAAGGACTGGCCATAGATTCACTCTCTGATATGGTTCTGGCTCTCACCAGCTTGTGTAAACATAACATGAATAAAACAGTATTTCACACAAACAATTTATGGCCAAGAAATAAGAAATATTATATAGAATCAAATAGTACAAGCCCGCATGCGGTTTTTAATGAAACTAAGGCGAAAACATCTATAACAGACTGTTGAACAATAGAGTATAGACCGTAGTCGAGACAAACAACGAAGAAAATAAAATACCTGATCTCGCCTCCTATAATCTCAGTGTGATGATGCTAGGAAACAAACACTAGAACATATGTGACTGACTCAGTTGACTCTAAACATTACACATGTATAATCCAAACCATATAAGAAGGAGCTACCAAGTAACCAAACACAAGTGAATCTGGAGTTCTACAAATTCTATAAAAAAATCATCATATCAATATTAATATTACTGTTTTCTGTTGGGTTTGAAGACGTACTTGATCAACGACTCCTTGATTGGTAGTAACTCAGGGAACTCTTTCTTCAACTTTGATGCATCCAGTTCGTTGTTGCTTCGTGGTGCCACTATCACTTTTGCTTGTTCTTCCAGTGTGAAATTGACCCATTTGAATTCTGGATTTATGTACTGCTTGTACATTTCAAGAATCTCATTGTGGCTTACCACCCCCGGATTTGTAAAGTTCCAGATTCCCCTCAGATTCCGCTTTGCCATCTCTATTGAAATCGGTAAAAGCTCATCTAAGATTGTCATGCTGTTGGGTATGTTTACAACTTTATCATATCGTGCAATCTTAGTGATGAAATTGCGCGGGTTGTTGAGATCTGATGATATTGGCATTCGGACTCTCAGGGTGCACACATTGTCATATTCTTTCAAAAGCTCCTCCACCTGAACAATTGATCATTGTTACATTGATAAAAAAATGAAAAAAAGAACAGTAAAAAAATCAAAGGAAATTAGATTTTAATAAACTATTATCATTGAACGACAATATACATATCGTCAAGTCGTCAACTTGACCATTAACACTCTCAACTTTCACTTATGTTAACAAGGACAATCCAAGTAGCATAATCATCAAATATTCCACTTGATTTCCATACAATTTTGCTCACAATGATGAATTATGAACAAAATAAGAAAACTTGCAAGCAAAATTGAGTGAAAATTAAGTGTAAATCAAGGGTAAACCCATAATAATTATTCTATTAGGAATGTCATTAATAACTAAAGCAAACATTTGATTTATCATTGGTCAAGTTGCTAATATGGATTATTATCGACTAATAGTTCAAAATTTGGATTATTAAAATCCAATTGCCAAAAACAAAATCGTAATTAGTGACTAGTAATTACCATAGCTTTGGTTTTTGAATAGAAAGACCCGATAAAATTGGGCTTATCTTCTTCCTTAAAACCGATTCCAGAACCTTCAGGATGTTTAGCATCATACTCAAAAATGCATCCAGTAGCAAAATTTATCATCAAGAGTCCATGCTCTCTGCAAACATCTGCAAGATTGAGTGTACCAGAGACATTGGTACGAATGGTTTCTGTCTTGTGAGATTCACACCAATCAACATTCGGTCTGCCAGTGACACCAGCAGCATTGAAAACATGAGTAGGCTTAATATTTTGAATATCAGCCAAAAGTTGTGAACGGTCTTCCAAACGACCTCTTCCATACTCGTATTGAATTTGTTGTTTGTCACATAACTTCCCGAGTAAACCACCGATCCACCCCGTTTTCCCATAAATGAGAAACTTCAAAGTTGGTTTCTTAGAAGACATGCCATTGGCTTTTGAGCTAGGCATCTGGACACCGATCTGAGAAGTATTGATTGCAACATCAGCTGAATCAAATTCAGCATTTTCATGGCCATCAACAAGTCTATCAACGCCGCCTGGCATCATTAACATTCTTGGATGAGGCAGAAGTGCTCCAGCCACATCTCCCCACCAATTAGGGTTGCTGGTATACCACTCAATGGTCTTTTTCAGACCTTCTTCCCATGTTGTCCTTTCAGACCAACCTAAGCTTTTCAATTTCTCATCATCTAAGAAATACCTCTGATCATTAAATGGTCTGTTCTCCACAAACTTGATGCTTGAATCAGGATCCATATTGAAAAGCTTGCACATATCTTTTGCAACATCAATCACTCGCCTTTCCTTTTTGGTCCCTATGTTGTAAACATGACCAACTTCCCCCTTATGAAGAACTACTTCAAAAGCCTCAGCAACGTCTTCACAATAGAGGTAACTCCTTACATTAGAACCATCACCATGAATTGGAAGTGGTTGTCCTCTCATAGCCAGGAGGATGAATTTGGGGATTAGTTTTTCTGGGAATTGATTTGGGCCATAAACATTGTTTCCTCTGGTGGTAATCACAGGCAACCCATATGACCTACCATAAGCCATAACAAGCATTTCTGCACCAGCTTTTGTGGCTGAATACGGGTTGGTAGGAAGAAGTTGTGAAGCTTCATGGTTACCCACAACAGCATCCTCCTCTGTTTCTCCATAGACCTCATCTGTGCTCACATGGATGAACCTTCTAATCTGGCCAGTGACTTTGCAAGCTTCTAGAAGCACATGGGTTCCATAGATGTTATTCTTTGTGAACTCAAAACTGTTGCCGAATGAGTTATCAACATGGGTCTGTGCAGCAAAGTGCATTATGGTATCAATAGATTCAGTGATCAGGAGGTAGTTGACAAGGTCAGCACTCCCAATGTCCCCCTTGACAAACTTGAAGTTGGGAGACGATCTGGAGGGGTTGAGGTTTTTAAGATTGGAACAATAATCAAGCTTGTCCAGCACAACAATCTTGTAATCAGGGTAGTTTCTAATTAGCCGATTAGCAACATGAGAAGCAATGAAGCCTGCAGCTCCAGTGATGAGGATGTTCTTTGGTACATAAGTAGCCATACTGGAGCTATCACAATTTAAACAGATCAAAAGTTAATTAAAAATCAGCATGATAAAAACCTTTGTGATCTTTTAACATACAATGGAGAGCAAACATACTTTAAATTAACAGCATAATCCAAGTAATGTTCTACAGAAATGTAAGATCAATAACAATACATGGAAAGCACATGCCAGTTGATCCCTAATTAACAAGTTACTGCATTTACCCTGGAAAAAGATATGCTAATTTCTTGAAAACACAGGAACCGCAATAAAAAGCTAAACAGGAGGGTTTATACATCAACTACTTAAGGGAGATCACGATCAGCATGACGCTGAACTCAACTAACTTCTAACAGATTCAAAATCAAACAAAATGATACGTGAAATCGCACTTTCTACCTATAACACAAACCAACACTAACCAGATCTAGATCAAATCACACATTTCCTTGTATCTAATTGATGTCTATACAACTTCGATCCAGCACATCAAACACTAAACCAGATCTAATCAAAACAATCAAATCTCCTCATCATATACATCAAAACTCGAATCGTTCAACAAATAACAAGATCGAAGCTTCGTAATATACATAATTAACAACGTGTAACTACAAACAGAAATAAATTAGCACAGAGAAATGTGAACTTACATAAATTGTAATCCGGATCGGGATCAATAGCAGATTGTGCGTTCGAGATCGAGAGAGAGAGGGAGAAAGAAAGATCTCGACCGGAAATGTGATTGAGAAAGAGATCACGAAATTTGTAGCGAGACTCGAGGAGTAGCAACCGACGCGTTGATTGATGATTACACACAAAGATATATATATATATATATACGTGTGAGGTATGTTGGGTGATACGTGGTTCGAGGGTAATTTAAATAAGGGTTAGGCTAAATATACCTCCCCTTCTAACTTGTCATACCCCCCTCAAAAAATTAATTATAGATTTGTCAAAATCAACCCTTCAACTTTATAAAACTACCAAAATGCAACAAACGTTATTTTTACCTTAAATTCTACTAAACGTACCCCTCATTACTAGTCATGCCCCTTCTCCAAAATATAAAATATAAATTTTGACAAAATCAGCTCTTCAACTTTATAAAACAACCAAAATGCACCAAATGTTATTTTCACCTTAAATTCTAATAAACGTACCCCTTTATTACTTGTCATGCTCCCTCTAAAAAATATAAAATATAAATATTGACAAAATCAGCCCTTCAACTTTATAAAACAACTAAAATGCATCTAAACGTTATTTTCACCTTAAATTCTACTAAACGTAAGAGTTAGAAGGAAAATGTGACGCAAGATTTGCGATTTATATATAAGAACCAATCAACAATGAATAGCGTAAGTTTAAAAATACGAGAAAATCATACTTACCACGCCGGTTTTAAATCAGGACTGCATTGGATGATCAAGCTTTTATCATGTTGGAAACAATAAGACAATTGAATCGAAGAATTTACTGTAGCAAATGAATAGACAATGGTTATTTTAGATTATTATATATTAAATTCTAAAATAGCATATTTAAACAGGCAAACTTGTCAGTAAGTGAAAATTTGAAAGTAGGGACACATAGTATGTCGAGGGGTGGATCAGGTGTGGAGACCAGTCGTGATAATGGATCCATGGCTGCATTTGGTTCACATAGTTGGGAAAGAAAGATTAGAATGTGGTCATGACATAAATAATCTCTCATGTTTTTATTGAAAGCTTATGGTTTTTTTAGTTAACAATTAAACCATAAGGTCTATTTGTATATATTTAAAAAGTTTAAAGAAGGAGGTATGACAAGTAAAAAAAATATAAATGGAGGTATATTTAGCACCACCCTTTAAATAAATAATAATAATCACAATAACCAATTTTTAATCATTTTAATCATCCATATATTATCTTATCTTATCTTACTACTATAATAAACAAAAATCTTTTTTTCCACTTGTCATGTTTTTAGATTGTTAATGCCACATGTCATCTTATTGTTATTTCATTTCATTATCTTTCTTAATAAATAATTATGTCATATCTCATATTAAATAATTATAATATTAATCATATTACTTACTTTTTTCATATTAAGAATTAAAATAGTTTTAAATATATTAAAATTTAATTTTTATTAAAAAATATGTACTTTTTCCTAAAAATTAGAATTTTCTTATAAATAAGAAATTTTTAAAATCGTTATTTTTAGGATATTAACAATTTTGTAAAAAACAAGTTTTCTTAAAAAGATGATCTTTTTAAAATGAAACTAACTATAAAACTAAGTTTTTCAACAATATGATTTTTATAAACAATTGATATTTTTTTTAAACAAAATATTTAAAAACGATTTTTTTTAAAACCAAAAGTTTTAAAGAAATGATATGGGAAACTATGATTTTTATAAACAAAACGATTTTTTTTAAAACCAAAGGACTTATAGCCTAATGGTACCTCCTTGACTTCCGGAATGGTAGGTCTTGGTTCGAGTCTCGACTGGAGCAAAAAAATGCTCTAAGTTGAGCTTGGGGATTTTCCCATTGTGGGTTTATCGTAGAAGGTGGTGTCAATGTACCCATTTAAACAGTGATACTTACGTTAGCTGTTCAAATATATATATATATATATATATATATATATATATATATATATATATATATGAAGTTTTCAACGTTATAGTTTAAAAATCTTAGCTGTAACAAACTAAGAAGATCAGATAATAAGTATTTAGTTATAAGAGTTTTTAATTGTTAGTCTATTATATAAAATCTTTGTCGATACTTACTTTGATCATTATATACCAAAATATTGTTTTATAATTCTTAAGTTTTTATTACTAACTATTTAATATTTTTATATTTTATGGTTAATCCGTGTAATACACGGGTTAATAACCTAGTTTTAATATATATATATATATATATATTAAACGATTAAGTTTATTCTCTTTCTAACTACATCAAAATAAGTACATCGTTACATGTGATTAAATTTAGAGTAAATTATCGAGATGGTCTATGTGTTTTGTTAGTATTTTGCTTTTGGTCACTAAGTTTTATAAATTACCAATTTGGTTCCTAATATTTGACATGTGTAACACATATAATTCTTATGTGAGGGTAATTTGGTCAATTACATGAGGATAATTTGATGACTTAAAGACTATATGTGTTACAAATATCAAAAGTTAGGAACCATATGTATAATTTATGAAACCTATGAACCAAGAAGGAAATACTAGCAAACCATAAGAACCATATCAGTAATTTACTCTGAAATTTATGAAATCTCATTATAAGAAGCAAAGACTCTATCAAGTAGTCAAGTCCAACATTAAAACCACTTTAATAATATATTCATGCTATTTTATTGGACTACTAAGGAGTGTTGGTTTAATTAATCAAAGTATAGCTTTTAAGGTAAGAAAATATATCTTTAATAAAACAGTCACTAATAAAATAGAATTAGTAAAATACAAATAACGTCGAAAACCGCCAAATATCCTCGTAACCGTTGAAAGCGTCATAATCGTTAGAAACCACCACATAAATGTCATAACTATCAGATGTCATCGTAGTTGTCTCAAATTGTAGCAACCATCGGATTTCGCTATGTAATCGCCCCAACCACATATTTTAAACAGTCCAGATCTCATTTCAAGATTATCCGATGATAGAGATCGATCCTACATGGACCCGTTGAAAACCACCAAAAACCGACGTAATCTTTGGAAAAGCGACAAACCCGTAACCACTGTGACAATCAAGAACCGTTAGAAATTGTCATGTAACATATGTAACTATCAAAAAGGAGCATGTAATTGACCCTGTTACATATTTTAAACGATACATATATCGTTTCAAGATGATTCGATGGTAGAGATCGATCATGAAGTTGGTTACATATACCAACGTGTGTGTATATATATAATTTATATATTCATCACAAGATGGTCTAGTTGGTGTAAAAGTTTAATGGTCAAGTGACTTAAGTTTTAGTTTTAACAAGGACATTATTAATAGATAGGGGCGATAACATATATCCTTCTATAAACTTTATAAATATACCTATCTACCTATAAAAATAAATAAAGGTTTTTAAGGCTGTAATCCCTATGGTTTTCATTCCGAATTTGAATCACAATATTACTAAAATTCATGGAGATATCACTTGATAATTGTAAGGCAATAATTATTTTGATGTTCACAAATCTCATTGAGATTTACGTAGGACTTATTGTGTAGATAGTTACATAATATGTTTGTGTACATAACAATATAAACTATAATAATTTGACAACATAAACTTTAATAAGATTTGCATATATGCATGTAAATAAACATACAATAATAAACCTTGTTAATAAATCAATAAACAAATCCAATGCATATAAAAATCAACCTTAATAAATTTAATATATAAATCATTTGTGTAAGTATACATAATCAATATTTTACAATAAGTTATTTGAATTATTATTTATTTGGATAGGATTAGGTAAATCTATAAAATTCTATAAAAGCCATAAAAGTTCTATAAATCTTCGTAAATTGTAAAAAAAAAACATATAATAATAGGATTTATTAAGAAAACATTAATTTTGATTTTTTTATATAATTAAGTTGTAAATCTAACTATAAAAAAAGAGTTAAGCATAAAATAACAGAAATTTAAATCAGGAAGGACTGAAATGGCAAAACTCAATAAACTTGTTTGTGAGAACATCAAAGGTTTAAACCAAAGTGGCATAAACTAAAAATATTAAGGGTTGCTATTGAAAAATTTGGATTATTTCTTTCTCTCCCACTGTCAACCATTTGAACCCAAATGGAGTTCGGATTTCTCACAAAATCATAAATGCGTGATTCAAAAATAAAAATAAAAATCTCCACACGGTTTGCCAGCAATTACGAACTTATTCATGGTTTTAATTCCAAAAATAAGGCCCTATTAACGTGTATACAGCTAATCTATTACCAACTTGACAACGCCTTTACTAATGAACAAATATAGCAAACAATCGAATAAATTGATGATACAAACACATTCACGATCATATTCTGGGAAGAATGAGCTCTCAAACTCCCTCTAACATCCTCTGGTAATGCATATCGAGTTAGTCAATGAAGCCGAGCTGTTCTTCATTCGAAACCACTCGTAACGACACCATTACAGGTAATTAATGATACTATTATACTCGGTTTAGGTTAAGGATCAATAGCCCCACGATTCTGGGAACCCAAAATCATCCCTGAGATCGAATTTAGTTTTTTTTTTTTTTTGAACAGCGAAAATTTTATTAACACATCGAACCGAGCCAGCAAGATGCTAAAGCTCCCAAACACCCGAATACAACAAAATCACCAAGAAAACTTACTAAGACAAACAACAATTACAGAAAACTAAAAGCTACCCATTCCTCCCAAGACATTGATCCCCACCTTGACCGGCTAGTTATCCAAAAATAAGATAGAGCTTTAATCTCCTCCAACACACCTTGGAAGGAACACCTCCTGCCCTTGAATATAGAATCATTTCTAACCTTCCATAAACACCAAAGGGCCGTTAAGACTACCACATTTAGAGCCTCCTTTTGTTGAACGGATACATTCAGGGATTGTTGGAGACACAACAGATCATTTACCGAAAATGCGAAGATGGGTTGATTCAATTTGCACCAATTTGATATACCCAACCAAATCATAGTTGATATATAACAAGTTGTGAATAAATGGGGGGAAGATTCCAAATAATCACCACATATAACATAAAAAGTGAATCAGTAGAAATACCCCTTATTGCCAAGGCATCCATAGTCGGTAGCCTCCCCTTTTGAGCCCTCCAAGCCAAAATGTTAACCTTTAATGGAACACTTCTGTTCCAAATAAAAGTCGGTCGAACCAGTGTAGGATCCTTTAGGACACATAGCTTCCGAATAGATCTAGTATTAAAAATACCAGAAGCATCTTCCAACAATCTCCAATGATCTCTGCCATTACCATAAGAACCATTTTTGATAGCAACTATGCAGCAATCCAATTCCCTTTTCTCTTCCAATGAAGACGGCTCATTTGCCCAGTTCCAAGAAAAAAAAAACAGTCCCCCAATCCAAGAAACTCTATCAGCCACTTTACAGCCCTTGCATTTTTCCAAACGATACAACGATGGGTAAGATTCGGCCAAAGGTTTTCCACCTAACCATGTATCTAGCCAAAACGACATGTCTCTCCCATCCCCCACTACACCATGTATTAATCTTCTCAAATGAATATTCTTGTCCGTGAAGTACGATTCAATTTTGATGATGTTCTTCCACGTACCAGAAATGATGCTTCTGCAAGGGAGAAAATCCGGTACACGAATAGAAACGTGAATCGCATCAATAATCCTTCTCCAAAGATGCCCCGGTTCAGTTTTGTATCTCCACCACTACTTGACTAACAATGCCATATTAACATCTTTGAGGTTCCCCACCCCCAAACCTCCCAAATGCTTTGGGAGTTGAACCAAATCCCAATTAACCCAATGGATTTTTCTCTTCTCTGATGACCCATCCTAGAGGAAATTTCTCCTTAATTTGTCTAGAGCGTTGATGACTTCCATTGGCGCTTTAAATAGGGAGAAACAATATAAGGGAAGACTATTCAAGACCGAATTGAGAAGAATGAGTCTCCCACCCATTGAAAGGGTAGCGGCTTTCAAAAGTGAAAGTCTATTTTGAAAACGATCCACAACAGGCTTCCACATGTTTACCGTATTCATGTTCGCCCCCACAGGCACACCTAGATAATTGAAAGGGAACTGACCCACTTTACAATGTAAAAACTCTGCCATACTAGTAGTTGTAGCCTCATCGATATTTAGACCGAACAGATTGCATTTCCCCAAATTAACTTTTAAACCCGAAGCAAGATAGAAACATCGTAGGATCCTTGCAATATTAGCCACATTGGATCTTGATCCTTCCCCCAATAATATTACATCATCAGCAAACATTAAATGAGTAATGTTAGGACCACCATTAGGAAGAAGAATGCCATGATATACACCAACGTTAGCAGCCTTGATCAACACACAATGAAGAGCTTCCATTCCAATTATAAAAAGAAAAGGAGAAAGCGGATCCCCTTGTCTAACGCCTCTGAAACATTGGAATTCCCAGGATGGTGAACCATTGACTAAGACCGAAGCTCGAGAACTATCAAGACAGCCTCGAACCCATTTCCTCCAAATTAAAGGAAAATTCATTTGCCCTAGAATGGAATCGATGAATTCCCAAGATATGCTATCAAAAGCCTTATTGAAATCCAATTTAAAAAACATAGCTTCTCTTTTAGATTTCTTGATCCAAGAAATCATTTCGTTCAAAATAAGGGGACCGTCCAAAATATACCGTCCAGACATAAACACCATTTGCGACTCGGAGATCACCGAATGCATGACAGAACGTATTCTGTTAGCCAGTATTTTAGAAAGAACTTTGGGAATACAACCCAATAAACTTATGGGCCGGAAATCATTAAAAGACTGAGGATCACGGATCTTAGGTATAAGATGCAAAAAAGATGAGCAACAGCTACGGTGAATCTTACCATTAGAATAAAAATGATCCACGATCAAGACAAAGTCAGCTTTAAGAACTTCCCAATAATGTTTAATAAAAGAGAAATTAAAGCCATCGGGACCCGGGGCTTTTTCTCCTCCAATATCCCACACCGCACTTTTAATTTCCTCTTCCGTAAATGGCTTGGAAATATCTTCCACCTCACCTTGAGATAGTTTCTTAATACCATTGCACATGATATAAGGTCTACTGATCAGCGGTTCTTTAAACTTATTCTTGAAAAACTTCCACGCATCCCTTTTTATAACAGTAGGGTTATCACACCAATGCCCATCAATTCTCATACCGTTGATGCGATTATGCGCTTTATGGGCCTGAATCGTGCCATGGAAAAAAGCCGAATTCTCATCTCCCTCAATGGCCCATTTAACCCTAGCTTTCTGTTTAAGATCCAGCAATTTAAGGTGATCGAGATGTTTTAATTCCACTTTTTTACTCAACCATAGTTCTCTTTCACTATTAGAGATAAAGCCCATTTCAGCTAAGGATTCAAACTGTAAACAATCCTTTAAGAGAGAATTATAATTATCATTTTGGGACTCCACCAGATCAGCCCTCCATTCCTTTAATTTGGACTTAATCAGTCTAAGTTTACACATCAGATGGGCCGCAGGATCCGCCAATCCCGTATCCATTCCTAATGCCGAATGGACGATATTATCAATTCCTTCCAATTGTAGCTAGGAGGAGTAGAATTTGAATGGGGGAGGACCAAAATCCATAGCTTTCGTGACCAGAGAAATCGGTGAATGATCCGACCACAAACGCGGGAGGGCCGTGACAGTGGCACCCGGCCATCGATGATGAAATTGATCACAAACGAGGAACCGATCAATCTTACTAAATTTAACGCCATCCGCGGACATATAAGTGAACTTAGATCCACCCATCCTATACTCATTTAGCCTTGCAAGATAAATAAACTCATTAAAGTCCGCCACACCTCTAGCATCCATTACCGAGTTCAATCTTTCAGAGGAACAACGTACCTCATTAAAATCTCCCAAAAGGATCCACAATCCATCCAAAATCTCCCATGAGATCAATCAAAGAGTTCCATAATAGTCTTCTGGAAACCACATCTTGTGGAGCATAAATATTGACAACATTAACATTCCTATTGTAACATCTGTGCCGGAACCGTCACCGGAACAGTAATTGGCACAGTGAAGTGCACAGTAACTCAGGTACACGTTACGCGAGGCTATGATAATCCTATGTACACTAGGGGATTAACACTAAACTAATACGCGATTGTCTGGAATCTGATTTAAAACCTTAGGGTTTAATAATCAGAAACACATCAGACAACAATGAACAAGTAAACATATGTGGGATTTGATGCCAGGTTGTATAAACGTATGCGAGGATAAACAGAACAAAACCATAACAGTTGTTGTTACAGAATATTAAACAGACGAATTATTCGTATAGGTGACGATCTGTACGAATAAATCTGAAGGTTTAATGATCTGAAATGATGACTGTAAAGTAGAAACAAGATCAGAAAGTGAAACGTACGATCGTGTTCGTACAGTCAGCGCTCTGTACGAAGACGCGCGTAAGTGACGTTTTCTGACGAAACGAAAACGAAGAACGAATCGAACGAAGATAAAGTTAAGGAAATAAAATATTTTCTGTTTTACAATTTTGAAACTCATCATAAATAAACCAAAACAAAACTATTTTAATTTCAAGCGCGTAAAACAAAATACGCGAAAAATCAAGGAAACGCGTTAAAAATAATAAATTTCGTAAAACATTTAAGAATAATAATATTTAACATATTTCTATTAATAATTACCCATCAAACGTTTAAAACGAATTCTTTTATTTAATTTCGTAATTATACGCGAGTTACGTTCCGGAAACGTAACGAAACCGTGAACCGAGCAACGAAAACGAACCCGAACAACCCGTGGAGTATAAAGACCTTGAAATGAAAGTTTTCCTTCATTTCTCATCTTCCCCACCTCTCTCCTACCCCATTTTCCGGCCACCACCCTTTTAGGGTTTTTCACCACTTCTCTCCTCCATATCTTGGTCGTTTCTCAACGAAAATGGGCGTTCTTGGTGTCCACGCGTAGCCCTTGATCTCCTCTACACGAAAGTACAAGGGATCTGCCCTGAAAACCACTACAAATCGAGGTATGGAGCCACCAAAGTCGCGAAAAAGAGGGTTTTCAAACCCTTTTGTGTGAGCCGCCACCTTCACTCGGTTATGGACCCACTTTCTCGAACCCTATACCCTTGAAAACCCATTCTGCACCACACCACCACCGGAGACCACCGCTTGGTCGGGTGAACATAGCCGGGAGGCGGCCGGCCGAATGGCCAGGGACGGTCGAATGGCCCTCCTTCTTCATTCGCCATGTCCATTCGAGTAGGCTCCTTCGACCAACAGGCCATGCGCCCAACCGGCCAACCTCTTTTCGCCCATGCTTCATTCGCCGCACCATGGTTCATTCGACAGCCAACTCATACGGCTAGAAGCATCATTCGGACATGGCTATTCGCCATTTGTCTCATTCGGCCGAACCAGGCCCTTCGCCGGCTGTCATTCGATCAAAGACATTCGGCCATGGCCATGTCTTCATTCGGCCTAGGTTCAAACAACCATCATTCGGCCTAAGTCAGGGTTCCTTCGCTATTACAACATTCGGCCGCCTCACATACATCCCAAGCTGCCTCATGCGACCACTTTTTCTCAACTGGGCCATCCGTTCAGTCCAAGGAGTTCTTAGGCCCACTATTAATCCAGGCCCAGAAACATAAGCCCAGAAACCCTTTGATTCGACCCATACCAACCCAGACTCGACAGAAGTTTCCTTGGCCCAACATCAGTTCTTCTGGCCCACTGTGGTTTAGGCCCAAAGAGTGTGGCCTAAAGACTAACTCACTGCTTAAGTCCTTGATTTGGGCCCACCTCTACTGTTTAGGCCCACTGACCATTTCGGCCCAGTGTAATGAATTGGCCCACCCTTTTGGGTTGTTTTCGGTTCAACTGAACAGGCCCATTGTGATGGCCCATTTAGGTTTCAAGACCAACTACATTTGTTTGTCCGGGCCCATTTACAACAAACATGCCACAGTGGTTTCTAATTAACTTGATAGCTTGGAACATATTCAATTTACTTCTTTGGCCTAAGAGACTTAACCAAAGATCCTTATTTGGCCAACTCATTTCATTAAGGCCCAACAGTAGGCCCAAATGAATATCAGTGAGGCCCACCTTGACCCTTCAGGCCCAACACTCCTAAACTTGATCCATTTACTATTGGAAGGCCCAACATGAAGTAAATGGCCCAAGGCCCACTACTTATGGCTCAAGGCCTACTACTTTTGGCCCAAGGCCACCATTTTGGCCAAAAGCCCAATTTCAAGGCCCACATTGAATTCAGCTATTCTAACCCAGGCCCAACTTGGCCCATGAGTTCTTTTGGCAAAGGCCCGAGACAAATTCCATTGGGCCCATCAAAATCCACCCGAGGCCCACAACAAGGCCCATTTGAGGTCCTTGTCTTCACTTTTGGGGCCATGTTGTCATTAACTTGGTCACCAACATGTTTCTGACCCATTCTTGATTCCAACAGCTCTATATGACTCTAGGCCTAGAAAATATTGCCTAGGCCCACCTTGGGCCCAATTAAATCCTTATTGGCCCAAGACAAGGCCCAAAAGGCCCTTGAACTCTAGATTTGTAACTTTTGGCAAGGCCTTCATGATTCAACACTTAATATCATTGGCCCAACTTAAATTGTTGGCCCACATGACTAAAGAACCATTATAACTCTTAATTCAACACTAAAAAGTATGATAAACAAGGGATTACTATCAAAACGGCAACTTTTGCAACAAAGTCTTGGGATTTATAACAAGACTTCATGAAACTACAAATGGACTTTAAACACAAGTTAGATGAGACAAGAATAAATCAAAGAAAGTCGATGGATTACAAGGACCAATAACAAATAAAGATGGGCCAATAAAGACCGAAGACTTTGAGTGTTGGCCAAAACTTATGGCTAACACATACAAACACACATAATCCCTATGATTCATACTAATGAGTTATAAACATCGTGAAATCAATACAGGATCGTGAAAATACACTCAAGCACAATCAAGAGCGCGTACAATTTGTTTAGGCTAAGTCAAACCTCAACAACTACAAGGTGAGTTCATTGTCCCTTTTCAAACATATTTGTTTTACTTCGGGACTGAGAAGCATGTTAAACATTTTAATTAAACAATGAAATGTTTTAAATGAATGCTTTCACACTTATTCTTGGTGCTTATACTGTATGCTTGACATTTATGTCTCCTTGTGTATACTTAACTCTATGGTTGATATCTATGCTACGAAACTTTAGGCTTAACATTTCACTGGATAAGTGTACTGTAAACTATGTTCTTAAACTATAGACTGAAGTCTAATGGACTATGCCAGAGACTACGTGCTTGAACTATACGCTTGATGATTATGCTATACACTTTATTCTCAAACTTTAGACTAAATGCATATGCTAGAGGCTAGATTCTTAATCTATACTCTTGATGTTATGCTAAACACGTGAGACTTAGACAACATACTCAATGCTAAGGCTTTGTAACATTCATGCTAAATGCTAACACTTGTTATACTCGTTTCAAAAACTAATACTATAGACACTTATTCTAAACCCTAACATTGTATATCAATATTTTAAGGGTTAATGTCCTACACTTTAAATCTAAGAGCCAACTCAGTTTGTCATTTATACTTAATTGTTTAAATTTAAATTGGGAAACTTAACTCACAAGGACTCATATGCTTAGAATACTTTAAACACTTAAATGCTTGAAACATTAAAAGGCTCAAACAGTTGAAGACTCGACACTCATAAATACTTACTATACTAGGAATGTTTGAAACACATGTTTTAAACTTAGCAATATGCTATTTAATTATGCCAAGTGCTAAAGGCATAAGACTCAACTAAAACTAAATGCTAGAGATTATGCTAAGTGCTGAAGGCATAAGACACAATCTAAACTCAATACTATTTGATTATGCCAAGTGCTAAGGGCATAAGCTACTTGTTAATACTAAAGCTATGTGTTAATACCAAGTGCTAAGGGTATATACTATTTGATGATACTAATGTGAATGCTTGATATACTTGGAAAGGCTCAGACAACAGACTGATTGACCGACGCGTCTTGACATTGGTCAAGCCCTACTAGTCATCAGTAAAACTATGTGGATGTGTTAAACTTGTATGCTAAAACTATGGGACATGGTAGGACAGACTGTTGACCGCCGCGTGTTGACTTAAGTGTCAACCCCTACTAGTCATCAGTGTTCCTCTTTGTCAGACATTGCAGGACAGACTGTTGACCGCCGCGTGTTGACTTAAGTGTCAACCCCTTCTAGTCATCAGTGCTCCTCATTGTTGTACATCGTAAGACAGACTGTTGACCGCCGCGTGTTGACCTAGGTGTCAACCCCTTCTAGTCATCAGTGCTCTTCGGTGTTAAAATCATGTAAGATAGACTGATTGACCGCCGCGCCTTGACAGTGGTCAAGCCCTACTAGTCATTCAGTGATCCTCTTGATTTAATCATTAGGACCGTTATGGATGGATGCTAAATTCCCTAGGGTATTAAGCTGTCCATAATGGTGCCTCTCAAACTCGATACTCATATACTACTTTGTGCAGGTGGAATGTTAGGTAAGACGCTTAATTATCATTAACAACAATGTCCTATGCAACTTAGTATGTGGTGGGACGTCGTCTGGGCGGGTTGTAGGCTTGACCCAGGGGTATGCCCTATATATAAGCATACCGAGTTGGATGATACAGGTGGTGTTAATGAGATTAGGGTTGTTACCTAGGGGATACTAGAATGCTTTTGGGGGATTACCATAAACTACTAAACGCAAATGCTGGTTAAACTCGTGTTGAAACTAATACATACTGATAACATAGACTTGGAAACTTTGAATCAATAAACAAAAGCTATTTTTCACATACTAAAACTACATGAACTCACCAACCATTGTGTTGACCTTGTTTTCTTACATGCTTTCTCAGGTGACACACAGGTATAAGCTAAGACTATGGATTTTGCATGCTAGGTAGCCCAACTAGAGGACCCAACAGACTTATGAAGAGCATATCTTTTGTAGCTAATACGAATCCATTTTGATATCTTGTACAGATACAAGATAGAAACATTTGATTCTCTTGAATAGGTTTACTTGGTTAAATTATCAAACATCAACATTGTAATTTAACTTTGTAATCCTATCTTAATGCTTTATTGTGCTTTAGATATTCTTAACATTGATGCTATGTAAACAATCTGATCAACCCGATTATCACTCACGATATCGCACTCCGGGAACCTTCCGCCCGACGGGACAACCGATCCTATCCCGCCGGCTCGGGGTGTGACAGATTGGTATCAGAGCTCAAGGTTATAGAGAATAATAGGTCATTACTTAAACGGTTTGGCCTAGACTATAACTTAGGGACCCTCATATAGAGAACATAAGACTTAGGTTGCATTTTGTCTTCTGCATTCGATCATTGCACTAACCAAATTCCTTTGGTTATGATCAGAATGCCGCCTAGGAGACAGCCTACTACTCAGACTTCTGCGCCACATTCTTCTACTCCGACGCCACCAGATTCACCACCGCCACCTCCTCCGCCACCCCCACATTCACCGCCACCAGGCCCAAACACGACTTTGGTGCTGGACCCTGCTACGGTTGCCTTGGCAACATTGCTGAGCAGTCAATTAACTAATCAGATGAAGGACATCATCCCAGAGATGATCAACAAGCTTCAAGGCTACGGAAACAACCCCGGTCATACTGCAGGAGAAACTAGTGGAAACACCGGCACGAAATCAGACTGTTCGTACAAATCGTTCGTAGGATGCAAACCGCCAAGCTTTAGCGGTGATGAAGGAGCCGTTGGATTAATCCAATGGTTAGAGAAGATGGAGAACACACTGGACATCAGCAGTTGTCCAGAACATCATAAGGTTCGTTATGCTGCAGGATCTTTCAGTAAGCGTGCTCTGACCTGGTGGAACTCTCAAATACACGCTCGAGGCAGAGATGAAGCATCAGCCATGCCTTGGGAAGAATTCAAAACTCTTCTGAGGAATGAATTCTGTCCTAAACACGAACTTCAAAATCTAGAGGTAGAATTGTCAAATCATGTGATGAAAGGAGCTGATCACATGACATTCACCACTCGTTATCATGAGTTGGTAGCCTTGGTGCCTGAGATGGTGCCCACTTTAGAAAAGAGAATTGATCGATACGTGGGGGGATTGCCATCCTGTATACAGAGTATCGTAATTGCTGCAAACCCCGCAACTTTAGAGTCCGCCATTTCTCTGTCCGCTAAACTCACTGACGTGATGGTGAAATCCGGAGAATTGAAAGACAATTCGGGCAAGACTAAAGAGGAGAAACCGAAGAAGAAACAAAAGGTCACTCGAGACTACGTGACACCCATGACTCTTCATCAAGTTGCTACAGTATCTACTAAGGCTGCACGCAAACCCTACTCAGGTGTACATCCTCAATGTGCACAATGTCATTATCATCATGCTGCCACAATGCAGTGTAAGCAGTGTACAAATTGTGGCCGAAAGGGTCATTTGGCCCAACACTGCCTAACCACCACGGCACCGACGGTAAACAACGCCGCCATGACAACGCCACACCCACAAAACCCTGGAAACTACAACAACAACAAGCGGGGATGCTATAACTGTGGGGAATTAGGTCATTTCTTCAAAGACTGTCCACAACGGGTGCTATCGAGAGGGCAAGCACCGAGATGACGTGCATTTCGAATTGGAACTACTGTTGCACACCAAGACACTGACACCAACACTGGTATATTTCTATTTAAAATTCCTTGCAGGTGTATAATTTATACTAGCATGGATTTTCATTGACCTCATTAGAGTCAGTTCATAACTTACTCTCAATTGGGGAAACATTCGCACGCTATATACACTAAATGACATGAACTTAGTGTTCACTTACCTTAGTGAACAAACACACACTGTGATATTCAAAGTGATGGACACGAGTGGTGTCCGTACTATCATTGGAACTGATGCCTTGTCCTTGATAGGGACAGAGTCATCTAATACAATGAAACTTTTCATGTCATCACAATGAACGATGCGAGATACACTTATAAGTCTCAATATTGGGTTCGTCAATGTTGTCTTAATTGACGATATACGGATCCATTCCAACAAGGGGAGAAACGAGAAGCTTCTCCTGACAGAAATAACACATGAGCGCAAGAATCTTAGTGAACAATGTAGAACATAAAACTATGTAACACCAGGGGATACCATTATGGGAGTGTATACAAACAACTATGGAATATGATGCCAAGCTACCTTACACTTTCAGTAGACTTGATGTTCTTGGATTGTTAGGAACAACAAAATCAAGTCTGCTCATTTCATAATTGCACACAAAATCCTAGGCTTAAGGAGGACTAGGTCACACACAACCAATATTCTTTCAAGAGCATAAACATTTCGGATCGTACGGTCGAGAGACTGAAAACGCATCCGTAACTTATTGAACAGACTCGGGAAAACTCTAAATGTAACTCTGCATAAACATGAGAACATAAGACATACGCAATATCACAGCATCTCCACCTAGGCAAAGAAAAAGTAGTACCCGACAATGATGCTTAAATTTCGGGACGAAATTTCTTTAACAAGGGGAGACTGTAACATCTGTGCCGGAACCGTCACCGGAACAGTAATTGGCACAGTGAAGTGCACAGTAACTCAGGTACACGTTACGCGAGGCTATGATAATCCTATGTACACTAGGGGATTAACACTAAACTAATACGCGATTGTCTGGAATCTGATTTAAAACCTTAGGGTTTAATAATCAGAAACACATCAGACAACAATGAACAAGTAAACATATGTGGGATTTGATGCCAGGTTGTATAAACGTATGCGAGGATAAACAGAACAAAACCATAACAGTTGTTGTTACAGAATATTAAACAGACGAATTATTCGTATAGGTGACGATCTGTACGAATAAATCTGAAGGTTTAATGATCTGAAATGATGACTGTAAAGTAGAAACAAGATCAGAAAGTGAAACGTACGATCGTGTTCGTACAGTCAGCGCTCTGTACGAAGACGCGCGTAAGTGACGTTTTCTGACGAAACGAAAACGAAGAACGAATCGAACGAAGATAAAGTTAAGGAAATAAAATATTTTCTGTTTTACAATTTTGAAACTCATCATAAATAAACCAAAACAAAACTATTTTAATTTCAAGCGCGTAAAACAAAATACGCGAAAAATCAAGGAAACGCGTTAAAAATAATAAATTTCGTAAAACATTTAAGAATAATAATATTTAACATATTTCTATTAATAATTACCCATCAAACGTTTAAAACGAATTCTTTTATTTAATTTCGTAATTATACGCGAGTTACGTTCCGGAAACGTAACGAAACCGTGAACCGAGCAACGAAAACGAACCCGAACAACCCGTGGAGTATAAAGACCTTGAAATGAAAGTTTTCCTTCATTTCTCATCTTCCCCACCTCTCTCCTACCCCATTTTCCGGCCACCACCCTTTTAGGGTTTTTCACCACTTCTCTCCTCCATATCTTGGTCGTTTCTCAACGAAAATGGGCGTTCTTGGTGTCCACGCGTAGCCCTTGATCTCCTCTACACGAAAGTACAAGGGATCTGCCCTGAAAACCACTACAAATCGAGGTATGGAGCCACCAAAGTCGCGAAAAAGAGGGTTTTCAAACCCTTTTGTGTGAGCCGCCACCTTCACTCGGTTATGGACCCACTTTCTCGAACCCTATACCCTTGAAAACCCATTCTGCACCACACCACCACCGGAGACCACCGCTTGGTCGGGTGAACATAGCCGGGAGGCGGCCGGCCGAATGGCCAGGGACGGTCGAATGGCCCTCCTTCTTCATTCGCCATGTCCATTCGAGCAGGCTCCTTCGACCAACAGGCCATGCGCCCAACCGGCCAACCTCTTTTCGCCCATGCTTCATTCGCCGCACCATGGTTCATTCGACAGCCAACTCATACGGCTAGAAGCATCATTCGGACATGGCTATTCGCCATTTGTCTCATTCGGCCGAACCAGGCCCTTCGCCGGCTGTCATTCGATCAAAGACATTCGGCCATGGCCATGTCTTCATTCGGCCTAGGTTCAAACAACCATCATTCGGCCTAAGTCAGGGTTCCTTCGCTATTACAACATTCGGCCGCCTCACATACATCCCAAGCTGCCTCATGCGACCACTTTTTCTCAACTGGGCCATCCGTTCAGTCCAAGGAGTTCTTAGGCCCACTATTAATCCAGGCCCAGAAACATAAGCCCAGAAACCCTTTGATTCGACCCATACCAACCCAGACTCGACAGAAGTTTCCTTGGCCCAACATCAGTTCTTCTGGCCCACTGTGGTTTAGGCCCAAAGAGTGTGGCCTAAAGACTAACTCACTGCTTAAGTCCTTGATTTGGGCCCACCTCTACTGTTTAGGCCCACTGACCATTTCGGCCCAGTGTAATGAATTGGCCCACCCTTTTGGGTTGTTTTCGGTTCAACTGAACAGGCCCATTGTGATGGCCCATTTAGGTTTCAAGACCAACTACATTTGTTTGTCCGGGCCCATTTACAACAAACATGCCACAGTGGTTTCTAATTAACTTGATAGCTTGGAACATATTCAATTTACTTCTTTGGCCTAAGAGACTTAACCAAAGATCCTTATTTGGCCAACTCATTTCATTAAGGCCCAACAGTAGGCCCAAATGAATATCAGTGAGGCCCACCTTGACCCTTCAGGCCCAACACTCCTAAACTTGATCCATTTACTATTGGAAGGCCCAACATGAAGTAAATGGCCCAAGGCCCACTACTTATGGCTCAAGGCCTACTACTTTTGGCCCAAGGCCACCATTTTGGCCAAAAGCCCAATTTCAAGGCCCACATTGAATTCAGCTATTCTAACCCAGGCCCAACTTGGCCCATGAGTTCTTTTGGAAAAGGCCCGAGACAAATTCCATTGGGCCCATCAAAATCCACCCGAGGCCCACAACAAGGCCCATTTGAGGTCCTTGTCTTCACTTTTGGGGCCATGTTGTCATTAACTTGGTCACCAACATGTTTCTGACCCATTCTTGATTCCAACAGCTCTATATGACTCTAGGCCTAGAAAATATTGCCTAGGCCCACCTTGGGCCCAATTAAATCCTTATTGGCCCAAGACAAGGCCCAAAAGGCCCTTGAACTCTAGATTTGTAACTTTTGGCAAGGCCTTCATGATTCAACACTTAATATCATTGGCCCAACTTAAATTGTTGGCCCACATGACTAAAGAACCATTATAACTCTTAATTCAACACTAAAAAGTATGATAAACAAGGGATTACTATCAAAACGGCAACTTTTGCAACAAAGTCTTGGGATTTATAACAAGACTTCATGAAACTACAAATGGACTTTAAACACAAGTTAGATGAGACAAGAATAAATCAAAGAAAGTCGATGGATTACAAGGACCAATAACAAATAAAGATGGGCCAATAAAGACCGAAGACTTTGAGTGTTGGCCAAAACTTATGGCTAACACATACAAACACACATAATCCCTATGATTCATACTAATGAGTTATAAACATCGTGAAATCAATACAGGATCGTGAAAATACACTCAAGCACAATCAAGAGCGCGTACAATTTGTTTAGGCTAAGTCAAACCTCAACAACTACAAGGTGAGTTCATTGTCCCTTTTCAAACATATTTGTTTTACTTCGGGACTGAGAAGCATGTTAAACATTTTAATTAAACAATGAAATGTTTTAAATGAATGCTTTCACACTTATTCTTGGTGCTTATACTGTATGCTTGACATTTATGTCTCCTTGTGTATACTTAACTCTATGGTTGATATCTATGCTACGAAACTTTAGGCTTAACATTTCACTGGATAAGTGTACTGTAAACTATGTTCTTAAACTATAGACTGAAGTCTAATGGACTATGCCAGAGACTACGTGCTTGAACTATACGCTTGATGATTATGCTATACACTTTATTCTCAAACTTTAGACTAAATGCATATGCTAGAGGCTAGATTCTTAATCTATACTCTTGATGTTATGCTAAACACGTGAGACTTAGACAACATACTCAATGCTAAGGCTTTGTAACATTCATGCTAAATGCTAACACTTGTTATACTCGTTTCAAAAACTAATACTATAGACACTTATTCTAAACCCTAACATTGTATATCAATATTTTAAGGGTTAATGTCCTACACTTTAAATCTAAGAGCCAACTCAGTTTGTCATTTATACTTAATTGTTTAAATTTAAATTGGGAAACTTAACTCACAAGGACTCATATGCTTAGAATACTTTAAACACTTAAATGCTTGAAACATTAAAAGGCTCAAACAGTTGAAGACTCGACACTCATAAATACTTACTATACTAGGAATGTTTGAAACACATGTTTTAAACTTAGCAATATGCTATTTAATTATGCCAAGTGCTAAAGGCATAAGACTCAACTAAAACTAAATGCTAGAGATTATGCTAAGTGCTGAAGGCATAAGACACAATCTAAACTCAATACTATTTGATTATGCCAAGTGCTAAGGGCATAAGCTACTTGTTAATACTAAAGCTATGTGTTAATACCAAGTGCTAAGGGTATATACTATTTGATGATACTAATGTGAATGCTTGATATACTTGGAAAGGCTCAGACAACAGACTGATTGACCGACGCGTCTTGACATTGGTCAAGCCCTACTAGTCATCAGTAAAACTATGTGGATGTGTTAAACTTGTATGCTAAAACTATGGGACATGGTAGGACAGACTGTTGACCGCCGCGTGTTGACTTAAGTGTCAACCCCTACTAGTCATCAGTGTTCCTCTTTGTCAGACATTGCAGGACAGACTGTTGACCGCCGCGTGTTGACTTAAGTGTCAACCCCTTCTAGTCATCAGTGCTCCTCATTGTTGTACATCGTAAGACAGACTGTTGACCGCCGCGTGTTGACCTAGGTGTCAACCCCTTCTAGTCATCAGTGCTCTTCGGTGTTAAAATCATGTAAGATAGACTGATTGACCGCCGCGCCTTGACAGTGGTCAAGCCCTACTAGTCATTCAGTGATCCTCTTGATTTAATCATTAGGACCGTTATGGATGGATGCTAAATTCCCTAGGGTATTAAGCTGTCCATAATGGTGCCTCTCAAACTCGATACTCATATACTACTTTGTGCAGGTGGAATGTTAGGTAAGACGCTTAATTATCATTAACAACAATGTCCTATGCAACTTAGTATGTGGTGGGACGTCGTCTGGGCGGGTTGTAGGCTTGACCCAGGGGTATGCCCTATATATAAGCATACCGAGTTGGATGATACAGGTGGTGTTAATGAGATTAGGGTTGTTACCTAGGGGATACTAGAATGCTTTTGGGGGATTACCATAAACTACTAAACGCAAATGCTGGTTAAACTCGTGTTGAAACTAATACATACTGATAACATAGACTTGGAAACTTTGAATCAATAAACAAAAGCTATTTTTCACATACTAAAACTACATGAACTCACCAACCATTGTGTTGACCTTGTTTTCTTACATGCTTTCTCAGGTGACACACAGGTATAAGCTAAGACTATGGATTTTGCATGCTAGGTAGCCCAACTAGAGGACCCAACAGACTTATGAAGAGCATATCTTTTGTAGCTAATACGAATCCATTTTGATATCTTGTACAGATACAAGATAGAAACATTTGATTCTCTTGAATAGGTTTACTTGGTTAAATTATCAAACATCAACATTGTAATTTAACTTTGTAATCCTATCTTAATGCTTTATTGTGCTTTAGATATTCTTAACATTGATGCTATGTAAACAATCTGATCAACCCGATTATCACTCACGATATCGCACTCCGGGAACCTTCCGCCCGACGGGACAACCGATCCTATCCCGCCGGCTCGGGGTGTGACACCTATCAATCCCCATTATCGTACCAAACACATGCAGAAAGTTATTTCCTTTGTTTACACCAAGCTTGCTAAAAATGCCTGGATCCCATAAAGATAAAATACCACCAGATCTTCCAATAGCGTTAACATAGTCAAAATCAACCTTTCTAATCCCCCATAATTGTTTAATCGGCAACTTGGTGTGATCAGAAAATTGAGTTTCTTGGATACCAATGAAATGAAATTTTTCTTTAGATTTATGAGCTTTAATCCATTCAGCCTTGTTGGCATTTCCCACCCCCCCTAATATTGATTGAAAGAAAATCCATTAAAAATTAACAAACTCCCTCACCCCCAATTGCCGCGTCGATCTGAGGACCAAAGTTGGACACATCAATACCAATTAACTTACCAATCTCAATTGTACCTTCAACTTCCTTCAATCAATTTTCATTCACCGTACCAGTATCATCTGCGACATCCGCTTCAGCATGCAAAATTTGATTATTCCCACCAGTGTCGAAATTGAAAATACCTTCCTGACCAGGAGGTGAATTTCCCACCATTCGAGGAACACCCATCCTCGGATTAGAGGATCTTCTGTTCCTAATTGCGGGAGTTGGAAAAGGAGGGGGAAAGTTAAGATCTGGAGGAAGCGATGACAACCCATCAGAAAGAGGAACATAAACATCAGGCCCTTGATTTCCACCCGTAAGAGATCGAATTTAGTAAGGACCTAAATCTAGGGTTCATATCAATTTGGGGCTAATCTGAATGTTCGTATAAGATATAACCGAATCCAATTCAAGCAAGGTTTACTAGCCCAGCTCAATGGTAAAACGCTCGGAATGGTGTGCGGCCACCCGGGTTCAACCCTTACCAGCTGCCCCTAAAACAGTTTTTATCCAAGTTCCATCCATTTTTAACCATTTCTTTTTATAAAAATTATATTAAAAATGCTAAAAATCATTTTTTATAATCTGGTCAGATACATATTAATTTTTACTTAAGTTTTAATTAGTTTTCTAAGGAAGACTAATTTAAATACATATTTTAAATAATTTATAAAAATCCTAAATTATGTTTAAAAAAAATCCTAAAAAAAAGAAAGTAATTTTAGTTGCTTATGATTTAAATAGATGGATTTTAAATAGAATTTAATTATCTCCTTGATAAGGTTATTTAATTTGATTTAAATGAAAATGTTTTAAATAGGATTTAATTAATTTCTTTTTATAAGGATTGTTGAATTTGATTTAAAACTAAAATATAAGATCTTAAAAATCAAAATTTGTTTAGTAAACATTCTGTTCAAAATTTTTAAGTTAAAAACAATTTAATTATCACATTAAAATATGTTTTACCAAAAAGAAACATATTACAATAAATTTAAAAGAAAGAATTATTTTCAAGAAATGAAATACTTGTTTTTGAGGTCAAGATAATTCAAATGATTATTTTAAGTTTATAAACTTTTAAAATACCAACAAAAATTTTATAAACTTATAATTCAAACATGCAAGATTTTAAATACAAATAAATGATTAAATGGATGGAAATAAATTCAATTAGCATACTTAGGAAATTCAATTACAAAATAATAAATAAAAGGAATATTTAATATTCTATTTTATTTATTTATAAGAATATTATTAAATATTCTTAAACAATTAGCCTAGTTTATTCATACAAATATATTGATAAATAAAAAGAATATATTTTATATTCTAATCAATACTATAAATTTAGTTATCCTAAACATTCATTCAAAACATAGATTCATTCAAACTAGGATTTCCATTAGGATGCCATAATTTTAGGATCCTTGAACTTGAATTACATGATTGCTAAGACTTGAATTACTCAAATTATAGATAAGTAGCTAACAGATGAGTTTTCTTCACACTCCCTTTTACATTCTTTGTTTTTGGGATGTTACACATGTCTTATTCTAACTTTATTCATTCTATTATTCATTCAATCTATGATGCAAGCCTTAGACATAGTTAGCTTTATGTGTTAGATGGTAAGCTTATACAATGTGTTGATTGTATGTGTGATTGTATGTGTGTTGTCAGTCAAGCAAGCTAGTACTTAGTAGCCTAAGATGTGTTAGATACCATCTTCGCATTGGCTTTTTGTCATTGTGTGAAAAAGGTGAAAAGTACACCTAGTAAACTTGTTGAATTAAAACTGTTAATTTATAGTATGGTGATACTTGAATTAAGATGTTATAAGAATACTTGTTTGGACACAAGCTATTGTTATTCATTCATTCATTCAATTTATTCAAACTTGTATTCATGCTATGCTTATAATACATATCTAGTTAGGCTATAGTTTGCATCCTTTTTATACTTATTACTTAAACTTAGTATATGAACTAACCAACTATACAAATAGTTGACAAACTCTATTTTACATGTGTAACAGGATAAGGAAGCATGATGAAGACATAAAATAGGATTAGTGACCTAGTTAAACTTAAAACAATTGTATAGATTTTTCAACTGTAATACTTTGATTATTGAATTCATGTATTGTTGTTGTGCTTCAATGAATGTTGTAATTAATTTGTAATAATGATGCTTTAAATATTGAAACGTTATAATAGCACAATGAGCTAATGAATAATTAAACTCGCGCCCCGACGTAGTTCCGTCGTCGGTCGGGGTGTGACAAAAGCCACATGTCATGTTTTTATAGCATCTCAAGCTTCATTTTCTGTTTCTCTCTCCTATTAAATACATCTAATATTAAATATTAAATACACTTTTTATACATTTTTAAAATAAAAAAGATTTTTTTAATACATTAAAATATATTAATATTCAAAACACATTTTTTTAATCTTTTTTTTATAAATTATAATATTTTCAAAAACAAATATTTGAAACACAATGTTTAAAGAAAAGCTGTAAAAAGAGTTAGTGTTTACAATAATAATATTATTATTTTTATACTTAAAATATTAAATCATATGAAATTGTAATCGTATTAAAAATCATCTTTTAATTATTCGTTATATTTCTTTATTTAATCTGTGTAATACACGGGTTACTAACCTAGTTACATGTATAAACCCAACTTAAAAAATAAATTACATATATCCACTTATCTTTGCATTTAAATTACATCTATTTCCTTACCTAAAGTTTTAAATTATATATATCCTCTTATCAAAAGAACGAAAAATTAGTTTAACTTGAAACATGAGTATATATATAATTATTTCTAAAAGATATTATATAAATAGGTTGATTGAAGTGAAACACAGGGGTGTAAACGAACAAAGGCAGCTCGTGAAATATTCGAAATCGGATCAGTAAAAAGCTCGAAAGAGCCGAGCCTTAACGAGCCCGAGCTCGAGCCGTACATATCGAGCTCGAGCCGGCTTGCGAGCTTTAACGAGCTTTTTGAATATATATAATTTTTATTTAATATATTAGTGTTTATTTATAAAATTAATTATTTATATATATAATTATGATAAATATAATTTAAATCAAATTTTTTATGTTAAATTTAGAAAAATATAATTATAAATATAATTAAATTAGTAATTAAAATAAATTAATTAAATAAATAAAATCTAAACGAGCCGAGCCGAGCTCGAGCCTGAAAATTTTCTAACGAGCCGAGCTCGAGCCTAGTGCATAAAGCTCTTAACGAGCCGAGCTCGAGCTCGAACCCAAATTTATCTAAACGAGCCGAGCCGAGCTCGAGCCGAGCTCGAGATCGGCCTCGAGCTCGGCTCGGCTCGGCTAGTTTACCCTTCTAAGTGAAGCAAACTCAATAAGCTGATTTTCTCTTGCATTTTGCGCTTACGGCATATGGTAGCAAGCTTAGTTTACTTTGTATTTTTATCATAATAAGTTAGATCTTTGGGAAGATATTTTTTAAAAAGATTGCATTCACTTTCTATATATATCATACATAATGTATTCAGAAACGTAAAAAAGATTTGATTATTCCAATGGTTCATGCGACCCGTTCAAACATTGGGTCAGGTCAAGTTTTAGTATGATTTCGTAATTATTATTATATAGACAGCGGTGTTTGAAACTACCTTGAGAATGAAATCTGGCCGTGTAAATTGGCTGAGATTTAATCTTAGCCCTTTAAAATCAATTTGATCGGCAGTTATAACTTGGAGTTATTATCAGTTACCAAAAACTAATTATCACGAGCTGTCCCATTATTATGACAGCTGTCCCATTATATATCTAATTATACGACAAGCAGGACACATGTCCCACTAAATTTCCAATATTAGAATACCCGTGTCTTAAACAACTTAATACACATAAAAATATTATGTAAAAAAAAGGATTCAAACCGATAACTTCCAAAAGACACAAATTATTCTAATACAAAAAAAATTTATAATAATGTAGCATGTTCTCACCTGTTGCAAACCTGCAAAAATAAAACATAAAATTACACCAATAGTAGCAAGTTATTTTAATGATAATACAAAACATAAAATTTAAAAACAAAACATACAATTTAAAATACATAACAGTTACTCAAACGTGTAACAAAACGCAAAAATAAAACATAAACTTCAAAAGACTATCTTTTAGGCATCCAGTAAAAAAACAGACGTGTATTAGGCAGTTAATGGGAGCGCTTGACAGCTACACCAATAACTATATATTCAAATTTTTTTAAAAAAAATCAAGCGGTAAAATTTAAAAGTGATGGATTATTACATCCTAAAAACGTGGAAAAACAATATTTGAAAACCCTATTTATATCACACGCTTGTCTAAATTTTCTGTTTGTCTGGATTTTATTTTTGTGTTAACACATTAAAGACGGATGCGCATTTTTCCAAGATTCCAAATATTCGAAGTTGATTAGATTACGGGGGGTGCTCATGTTGAAATTGTGTATTCTCGGTATTTTTATGGTTGTGGGCTAGGCGCCAATGGTTGGATCCGATTACGGGCAGGGCGCCCATGTTGAAATATATTATTACCGGGGGGGGGGGGGCATGGTTGGTTCCGATTATAGGCGGGGCATCCATGGTTTACGCAAATAGAAACTATTTGGACATTTTGGTCTTTTTTTAGGTCAAAGTGGACAAATAGGGAATTTACTCTTATATTATATACAATACAATCTTTTTTAAATCATTGGCAATTATTAAATATACAACATTTTTTAAATTTTTATTATTACATTTTCTTATCATATCTTATCATTGTTTACAAACCTGTCTAATAGTTGCGAAAGATCATCATGATGCTTCAGTCTATAGTACGCCTATGAATGATAACCCTGACACGACTGCTATTTCCGTGTCTTTTGTTGGCAAGACCAAAGTTGAAGAACATGGATAATCGTTCAAGTTTGTAGCTCAAATTATTCTTTTATGTAAAATTGTTAACGGTGATAGAGATTATACCGTTTCGAAACCACCTTGTTTCTAACACGTCAATTAGAAAACTTAAATTGTTCAAACCAATATTGTTTACCAAAAACAATAATTAAATCTAACATGCTTGTTAGAAAATGTAAAGGTTTCGTAACCAGTATTATTTTTAAAAATAATAATAATAAACTTCTAACACGCACGTTAAAAAAAATTGTTTACAAACATTTTATATGTGTTTCAAAGCCACCTTTTTTTTAATAAGATTATTAGAAAATGAATGTTTAAAAACATATTTTGAAGCTACCAAAAATTGTTCATGGTTGAATTCACAATCAAAACCCATGAACTCAAAACAATGAATCAAAACATATGTCTTGTAACACGGTATTCTGATTAAATATTGTACTCCAATTACAAAATCCGACCAACTTGTACTAAATATTTTTCAAATATTTACTAGATTTTATCAAAAATCTTAGTTTATATTTAACTTTCATGAACTCAAAATCCTTATTTATAAGGTTTTTCACGAAAGTCTGTTTTAAGATTGTAGGATATGGGTTCACGTTTTTTTTATAACACAAAAATAAAATATAAATAATAACGAGACTCTCGTTATTTGCAAGAAATAATCTAATACAATACCGGTTACAAGACTAAAATAATAGAATATAAATTACAAATTTATATAACAAACTTGTTTTGATCAATGTCTTTATTGGGTACTCCAAATAGCTTCCTTGAGTAGAGAATAATTAATATCGAGTCTTCAATCAAGCATCTTGACGATGTTTTCCTCCCGGTGTGTCTTTCACTTATTCTTCACTGCAACAAGATTAAACGTGTTAATGATTGTGGTTGAGGCACGTATTCAATACGCTTCCCTTAAAACAGATTTCGCACCTCTTCTCAAGACGAACGTGTCTGTCTCACATGGTACAACAACCGAAACAGTATGTGTACTGTCAGGATTAACCTAGCACTCGAAAAGATATCTTAAACAAGAGCTTGAAGAGTTGATAAACTAGAAATTCTTCAAAGTATGTGGTAGATTGTATGTAGCATTCTTGAAATCATCAAGTAGCCATCCAAACAAGACACCAATTGTCTTGTATTTATACTACAAGATTAGGATTCCAAAAGTCTTAAATTAATACATATAATCAACACATGAAATATGAAAAGTCTTGAGTAATTTGAAAAGTTTTGATTTTAATTTAAATTTAATTTGATAATTAATCAAATAACTCAAATTTCCAACAGAAAGAAACACTTTAACACCTTAACATATTTAAACATTTAACACCACTTTAATATCATCACAACAAATGTCTTTTTGGAATTTAACTCATGATATTTATAAGCTTACCCATTTTTTGGTTAGAATAAATGTCTGAAAAGCTTTACTTAATTTGTTGCCAATGTGAGACTAGCTCACTTAGTAGAGGCTTGCCTTCTAGAATAGAAGGTCATGAATTCAATCACATACAAAGGTGTAATTATTGTGTAATTTAACAGAAAGCAAGCTTAGTTGTTAAAAAAAATTAGTAATTTGTCAAATTAATTAACATGTGACATCTTTTTTAGCATACCCAAGCAGCACATTAAGTAAGTTTATACATTAACAAACATACAGCATATTATAGCAACTTTTTTAAGAAAATCTATGCACTTTTCATGTACAAATTTATACAATAGTCAAACCCAACCATCACCATCTATTTATCAACGTAGTAGACACACTAGCTTACTTAGCAGAGATATCGTCTTTTACGAGAAAGATCTTGAGTCAAATTCAGACAAGATGAATAATTTCAAGTAATTTATTAGGAATATGATGATTTAATGTTTAAGAAGAAAAAATAGTTTTTATCTTTTCATACAATTTATACTTAAAACCAAGACTTGTCAAATACAATATATTTTAATTATTGTTTTTCAACAATGTAAATTTATAGCTCGTAAATTTTTTTTTTTGCTCACGCCCAATTTTTTCAATTTGGTGCGCTCTCCTTACTTCTTTAATTCTATTAGGTTAGTCAAAATATGGATATTGGTTTTATCACTGGTGAAACTTTTGTTGAACAATATTAAAACCATCTTATGTTATAATTTAGAGTGCTAATTGTACGGTTTCAAACCAGTAAACGTCTAAACTGGTCATCGGTTTGGTTTCGTGGTCGATTTTCTTCCAAAAATTTGGTCGGTTAGTTTCAAAAGTTTGAAACCTTATTGAACAGTTCGGTTTACGTTTTCCACTAAAAACCGGTAGTTAAAAATCGGACTGGACCGTATCTTTATGTAGAGATTATTCCAGAATGCGTACACAATTTACCACCGGATGAATTGAAAGTCGTGGATTACACTTTCTGATCAAATTATTTGTGGTTCACTCAAATGTTTAACCGGCTAAAATTCAATTTGAAAATCAATACCAGTATGAATTGCAGGATTTCGTGAATGAACCAGAGAGCCAAAATGATTGATCAATCATGTTTTGAAAATACACGGATTTGGAAACTGCCTCCAGACAGTTTTCAAGTTTTCTAATTCCTGAATTTGCCATTAAAATTATAAATCGAATTTTATGTCAAAATTCGTAAAATCAATTTTTCTATTGATTTTTCAACATAACAACTTCAACTCCAGCCAGGGGCTCTGCCCCTTGGACCCCACTAAGTGTTTCTACTGCACTGCCTTTCTTCTCTTACGATCTTTCTAGTTGGATGCCCCCTTGGAACCTCCAATGAATCATAAAACCTTAAACAAGTATGCACTCCACACCCAACTTGTTTAATGAATTTTATAATTCAATTGATCAATAAAAATTAATCCAATTACATTAAAATATCTAACAGTTTATATGCGTGTGTAGAGTTAATGATTTCGGTGGCATTCAATAAAAAATTACATTTTGGGTTTGCAGTGTGATTAACACATCTCAAATCATAAAACACTTAGGTATGTTTTTGTTTCTGTTTTTATTTTTAACGAGTTCAGAAAGCCCAAACCTAGAAAGCCAAAACAAGAAAGCTCAAATTGTAAAACCAAACAAAAACCAAGACTAAACTGTTAATAACTGTTAGGTTTTAAAATGTAACATTTCGATTTTGGTTTTCATTATTCAAAAACCGTCATTATCGGTTTGGTTTATGGTTTCACCTAAAAACCATAAAAAAAGAGCGTGAACAACACTAATTAGAATTGCTTTTACAAGCCTTAAAAATTCACATTCACCCAAACGGAGCATCACCTACCAAAATTAATGAACAAAGAGAATGCTTAAATTTATTTTCCACAATGACTCCCACGGAACAAACAACGAAGGCAATTGGTTCTATGATTATCAACAAGAAAGCCTAAACATCAATGGACTAATATGGCTAATTATAGAAGACACAAACACGACATGTATTAGAGAAGACAAACCTATTTAGAAACAAGTTGCGTAATAAAACATGTTTAGAACACGATAAAATTCACAAATTTATATATTTATAAAAAATTAAAATAAATAAACATGTATACAAGTTTTTAACAAATCATAAACAAATTTAAAAAATAGTGTATTAGACATGAAGACAAACCTATTTAGAAACAAGTTGCATAATAAAACATGTTTAGAACACGATAAAATTCACATATATATTTATTTATAAAAAAATAAAATAAATAAACATGTAAACAAGTTTTTAACAAATCATAAACAAATTTAAAAATAGTGTTAACAAATTAAAGGCTTAAAGCATGTCGTTAATTAAGAGTTTTAAATATAGGTCTAACTAGGCTTAAATAAATTAATACAAGTCGTTAACATATCTAGATACGATTTTTATAGTGTCTTAAACATGTTGAAATGTTTATGACACAACATTTGTTAAGCTCAAATATAAAACCCGATAACTTTGTGTTATGTCGTATCAACATGTCTGTGTTGGCAATTGTCTACCTCTTGGTATACTCAAGATATACTCTTTAGACTTGACATACAAGATTTATGTTCTCTAATGTTGTATTAGAGATGCCCAAAAAAACCGGTTAACCGAACCGGTACCGGTTCGTAACCGGTTAGAAATTGGTTTTTAAACCGGTTATTCGTATACCGGCGGTTTAGGACCGGTTTTAGGTTTTAAGAGAGCAAACCGGTTAACCGGTCAATCTTACTAAAAAATCGGTTATTTTGCGGTTAACTAATTTCGTTTATTACATCGGTTTTGGTTTTAGATGTTGAAAAACTGGTTATTAACCGAACCGGTTATTGGTATAAACCGGTTCCTAGACTTTGACCGGTTAACCGGTTCGGTTATTACAATACCGGTTAACTAGGTTGTAAACCTCTAGTTGTATATCTTGATCTTAATTTGAAGAGAAAATAAATTATCTAAATGAAAATAAACAGGTAATAATTGGCTAAATCTCATGTGACTGAAATCATTAAAACTAAAGAAAATTCAACATGAGACTATGAGATCATCATGTTATTTAAACTTTCCAACAAATTAATTAATAAATTATTCTATTAGAAAACATTCAGAATAAATTAAATATTAAGAATTATGACTTATTGTCTATCACATGCATGATGCATGAATATGTTTCCACTATGACTCCACCATCCTGCCTAATAATTTATTAATTTTGCTCATTTAAATACGAGGTAACCACATGTTAATTATTATAAAAAGGTGCATTAAATCATAAATTAAACTTAATGTTTTCTCTTATTAATAAAATTAACAAATGTACTAAACAAACTCAATTATTGAGAATATAAAAATTTTATAAATGAAAGAGAAATTTGATTTCTTTAAACCTTTAGTCTCATATACTTGACACGTGTAGATGAAACAGAATCCATGTTCGAAATCAGTGAAAATTTAGATCCATTATTTTCAGCCACCCAAGGCTGACAAGAAAAGATGGACTTTTTGAGGAGGGGCAAACCCGACCTCCGTTCAGGGCCTATTTATCGTAAGGCACAAAAATTTTAAAAATCTTTTTTTAAATTATATATATTTACTCATATCTCCAAATACAAAACCGAAAAAACACAAGGTTACAATTTAGTAGGGGTCTTTTTTTCTCGGTACGTCCGGGACACTTGAATTCTCAGGGCCACCCTAGGATTTTTGATTGCAAAGGTAGATTCAAAGAAGAAACTCATATGATTCAGATTTATTTTTGTTGGCCTCGAACGTGTATGTTCAAGTGCTGATTCTATCCTCCAGTTCGGACAGGAAAGAACCACGAGGACCATGGTGGTCTCGCACAGGTTGTTGCAGGCGATGGTTCTGATCCGAGGCATGTAAAAGTAGAATCATGAGGGGCCCGACATTGTTAGAAATCAGTTTTGGTTCATTGAAAAGAGGTGAAGAGAAGTTATGCATCTAAATATGAAGGCTACAAACATGAAAAATAAACTTTTCTTTAATTTGGTGTGATTCAAAATCAAGAAAAGATCATGTCTTTATTCAGTGGCGGAGCTTCACATAATTGACAGGGGGGCGAAAACTTACGTGAACTCAAAAAAAAATTTCCCATTCGATCGGTACGTCTCGGTTAGTCGGGTTAAATGTACGGGTCAGTGATCGGGTCAAACAATAAGGAACATTCATCTCGAAGATAATACAATATTTTAGATTAAACATGACTAATTTGATTAATCTAAATTTCATAATTACATTGAAAGAAAATCCTGAATATTAACATTAAAATAGGTTGCTTTTGAAATAATTTAAGAAGAAAAGAAAAATACCAACTAGAATTGTGTCAAGATTAGCTGGTAAAATGGTTGCTGCTAAGCGCTTGAAAGAGAATGGGGCGGTGGCTGGAATCTGTGGAGGTAAAATGGGGGCGGGCGATGTGGACCTCTGATCGGGAACACGAAAAAGAAAGAAAATATGATAGGAAGTAAGGGGGAAATAAAAGCATGATTTAAATATTTAGGGGAATTATAGAAGAATAAAATAAATTGAGGTTCTTAATAAGTGGGTAAAATTTAAAGTTAGTTTTTTATTTACTAATTACAAAAAAAAATTGTTTTTTATTTAAAATAGATGGTAATATATATTTTTTGTAATCAACGGGGCGAAGTTATTTTTTTTCTTCAATCAGGGGCGAAATCAAATATTTTTAAAAAAATTAACCTTTTAACCCAAAAATTAACCCTACTGACGAAAAAAAGAGGGGGCGGTCCCGGTCCCTTCAAATCTACGCCCCTCTTTATCTATGTTTGATCAGATTTTTTTTCATTTGATTCAAGATCATATGTTTGTGAATCTGTTTTCTGGTCTCGAACATAGTTGTTCAGGCAGTGTTCCTGATCCAAAACAAGTCAAGGTCACGAGGGGTTATGTTTGACCTCGCACAAGGTGGTGCAGATGTTGGCTCAAATTTTGAGTTTTTGGACAAAATGGGATCACAAGGACCTTGCAGATTTAGAATTTGTATCTTGTTTATGAAAGGAGACTACCATAAGTTTTTCACTTGATCAGGAGTTACACTCACATGAATTTTGAATTCCAGATGCAATCAAAGCTAATGGAAATCCTGTCAAATTTGACTTCAGAAAAAGTCAAACATGGTTGCATTCAAGAAGATTTGAAGGCTACAACAAGTGTTGAAAATTGAAGATTCAATAAGCTGTAAAGCACTAAGCAAGGGAGACTAAGAATAAAGCAGACACAAATTGGGTCAACAATTAGGAGATGATTGTTAGCCTTAATTTGTTAACCAAGTTTGATTAAAAGTTAGTGGGTAAAAGTATGTTATTAGTCAAAAGTGTGTTTTAGTGATATTATGTAATAGTGGTTAGTTAAAGGGTCATTATATAAATTTATTATTCTAGAATCCTATATATAGGTTTGTTGAGTATGTAGATTTTAGAATGGACGAACACCACTTTTGTAATTAGATTGTTCTTGTCAATGTTTTGAAAACCAGACCGGCCGGTCGGACCGGGAACCGGTGGTCAGACCGGTCCGGTTAGGGGTTCTGGACCGTTTTTGGGCGAATCGGCCGGTCGAACCGGTGGTCAGACAGGTGGTTGAATCGTTTTTTTTATATTTTTATATATTTTTATTATATATATATATAGGGACTTATTCTATTGAGAACCAAAATTTTGTTAGGAACTTAAGAACTGCATAATACACTTGTACATTATGCTTTAAGTTTTATACATGAGTTGGTTTTTTAACTGCTCCATTTTTTTCTCCTGCTACTTTAAATTTTTTATGCATAATGTACAAGTCTATTATGCAGTTCTTAAGTTCCTAATAAAAATTTGGTTCTTAATTGAATATCTCCCTATATATATATATATATATAATGTATATAAAATCATCTGGTTCTTAAATCCGATCCTACTGGTCGGACCTCTGACCAGTAAGGAGACCGGTTCGACGTCCGGTCTAGTTATAAAAACATTGGTTCTTTGTATTCCAATTTCTTTTTCTTGCTTGATGATCCTGTGAAATTGAATCCTATGGTTCATCAATTAATATAAGTATAAATTTGTAAGAAGAATTAACATCCCTTAAAGTAAGCAATAATCATGTAGTCTAGCAAAAGCTACAACATAATTGAAATGCACACCAATACTTTTCAAGATGAATAAATTTAGCAGAGGTTTGAGATCATCAACAGATGTAAAAGACAAACAATCAACAACCTACAAACTTCCAACTCAATAAAAATGAAAACACAACATTTCCTTTGTAAAACAATCAACTATAAAGCAAATGGAAAACACAAAAAGATACTGAAGAAATGAGTGAATAAGAAGAGATATGGTTAGACATACTTCAATCTTTCAAGGTTTACCAACTTAGCTTACTTGCCATCAATATTTTCAAAACCAGGCCGGACATCGAAACGGTCTTCTTACCGGTCAGATGTCCGACCAGTCGAAGCGGATGATTTTATAAACATTTTATAAATACACTTATATAAAATCAAAAAAAATTAAAAAAAAAAAACCGGTTCAATCACCGGTTCACCCAAAATGACCCAGAACCCCCTAACCGGACCGGTTCACCCACCGGTTGCTGGTCCGACCGGCCGGTCCGGTTTTCAAAACATTGCTTGGCAGTAACAATTTCATCCACACACTAAAATGAGATCTAATTCTTGAGTGTCTATTTCATGTTCACCTTTATATGAATATTGAACAATATTGATGAAGGTTGATGATCATCAGTACGAAGGAAGTCAAACTAATGGATTAATGAAGGTTTTTATATTGGGTTTGCACCATTTTGAGACAGTTTAAGTTCATAAGTGGTAGAACAAAGGACTACTTAAGCAATCTCATAATATGCTATATTATTTGGGATTTTGAGTTGTGCTCGTCAACAAATTAAGTTGGTGGTTTTTACAAATAATAAAACAACACAAGCATATACACCTAGAACACTCATCAAGACTTCATATAAATTTTATCTTATCTTATCTTATCTTACTATACTAATAAAGAAAAATAAAGTTTGCCACTCGTCATAATATAGAAACACTAATGCCACACGTCAATTTTCTATCAAATTCATTTAATTATTTTCTATTAAATAATTAAATTCTCTTTCTAATATATATATATATATATATATATATATCTATATATACTCTATAATCTTACTACTATAATAAATAAGTATTTTTTTTTGCCAAATGTCAATTTATTAGACAATTATTGCCACGTGTCATTTTATTAAAAAATTACTACCACATATCATTTTTTTAATCTTTTCAATCATTCTCTCTAATATTAAATGATAATTATAATTATATTGTTTAATTTATTAAAGAATCATAAATCTAATGACTAATGACTTTATATACTTTTTTCATATTAAAACACACTTAAACAAAGTTTACAAAATATGAAAATTTTCTAAAAATCAATTTTTTTATAAAAATAAGAATTATTTTAAATTTTTAGTTTTAGGAAAAATAAAGTTCTGTAAAAATAAGTATTCTTAAAAAACAATTTTTTAAAACAAGTTTCTTTTAAAGTAAATAACATTTCAGTTTTCAACCCATGTAATACACGAGATTTTACCTACTTAACTAATAAAGAAAAATAAGGTTTACCCCTTTTCATAATATGGGAACACTAATGCCACATGTCAATTTCCTATCAAATTCATTTAATTTTTTTCTATTAAATAATTAAATTCTCTTTCTAATCTATATATATATATATATATATATATATATATATACATACTTACTCTATAATAAAATATTAACAATTTTGCCACATGTCAAATTCTTACATCATTATTGTCACTTGTCATCTTTTTAGATCACTATTGCCACTTGTCAAATTCTTATTATTACACTGTATTCTCTCTCATATTAAATAACTATATTCTCTCTTTTATTAAATAAATTGTATCTCTTATTAAATAATTATAATATTAATAACTAATATATAATTTATCTTTTTACTATAAAACACACTTAATTTTTTTTTTATAAAATACAAAATATATTATAATCAAAGTTTTTTATAGTAATAAATATTTTATTTAAAAAAATTATGTAAAAACAAGTTATCTTAAAAAATGATTTTTTTAAAATAAAATATAATATAAAAGGAGTATTTAGACAATAAGATTTTTCAAACAAATGATGTTTTTTAATTTATTTAAAAACTGAAGTAATGAAAATGATATAGAAAGTTACACTTTTGATCTGTTATGTTTAATGTTATTTTTAAATTGGGTCGTTCAACTTTAATAACTACAAAAATTATATTTTATATTATTAATTTATAAAAATTAGTTCTTAATACAATACAAATTAAAGTTTTTAACGTTAGTTATTTCGAAGATATCAATGTTACACATTAAAAGATCATATATCATTTTTATAGTACTTAAAATTTTTAATTATTTTTTATTACTTAAAATATTTATTAATATGTAAATTAATCATTTTACATCAAACTATCGGTTTATAATTGCTAAATTTTCATCACTAGCTGCTTAATATTTTATGTTAAATCCGTGTAATACATGGGTTAATAACCTAGTAACAAAATATAATAAGACAAAAACAATAATAAAGCCATCAAAAGAATAAAAAAACCGTAATCATAAAAAAAGAGCAAAGATTATTGAACCCGTATGAGTTGCTAGAGACGGCAGTAAAAACTATAACTAACCTCAAAATATTTTGTTAAATCAAGATTTAACTTGATAGCAACTAGAAAGATTCAAAATTTAAACATCACTATTTAAAAGCTATTAAAAATATTTCTCTATTAAGAATACCAAAAAACCTAAATTACCATATTTAACTTAAAACAAATGGCCTTCAATCACACCTTCCCTTCTAGATGAACCTTATTGTGACATCTCGTATTTTCTAGGTCAGCATTTTATTTATTTTAATAATAATTTATATTATTATTACTTACTTGGCACTATAATTAGTTAATTTAGTGTAATACGTGGCACAACAGCCCAAACATGAACAACATAGCGATGATTTGAGGAATTATTGAAAAACGCAAACACGTGTCTTGTTTAACGAACGTTGGTGAACGTCGAACAAAACGAATGACTAAACTATAAATAGTTCACAAGTGATCAAACATTGACCAAATATAACCCGAACAATGATTAACAATGAACTATAATCGAGAAAACAACGAAAAACAAATCAAACGATCGAAAATAGGGAATTTGGATTCAACCGAGATCCTTCGCGATACGCGGGGGACCCCGGAGTGGGCCTTGGCGGCACGCGAAGGGTGGGCGAACAATTTGAATCCCGAAAACCATCGCGGTACACCAAGATCCTATGGGGACAGTCTCAGCGGTATGCGAAGCAGCCTAACACACAAAATCTTTATAAAACCAATGCTAATCATTTCTTAAGCCACCCTATACCCAAACTCTCGATCAGCAGACCTCTATCTCGGTCATTTCTCTCTGCAACATTCTTTCTAACCTGCTGGAAGCCATTGTTGAGTCCTTGGAAGCTCAAGATTGAAGGTTAGAAGCTTGGAGCTTGACATCAACATCACCATCACTTGCAACTACTAGAGAGCCATTCCCAGGGGATTGTGGAGATGTGAAGCTGTCGTTCTAGCCATTTACCTGTGTTCTAGAGCCTTGAGAGGTAGTTTATATATTCATTTTGCACAAATATTGCACAAACACACAGATGCAAGGCCATGAACCCACATGCAAGTCTTCTAAAGGCACATGCACGTAATTTTATCTTTTGAATACGAGATTATATGATTTTGTTGCTGATTTGATGTTATAAGGATGATCCATGATGATGTTAATAAGATTTGATGAGTATTTGTTGTTATTATTAAGAGATGGTGACATTTGACCACATGCATGCATGATCTAATGAATTTTAGATGATCTTGAGTATAGATAGGTGATTATTGATGATATTTGGGATATTCTACATGGTTTATTATGATTTTTGTTGTTAAAATTTGATTATGGGATATTCTTGCTATTTTTAGAAACTTTCTTGCTACAAAATGGTGATAAATGATGAAACAGAACATGCATGTGTTTAAAGATGATAATCTATGATTAAAATGATGATTTTTGGGGTATTGAATAGTTAAAATTGACATAAAATGAGATTTACACCATTATTACTAAATATAGTAACTTTCAAGTTACAAGTGTTTGAAGAATGATGAACTTGACATATTTTCATGCTTAAATGGTTATTTGAATTTAATATGATAATATTAGGTGTTATTGATTTAATAGAATAATTGAAAATGAAGTTTTCACATGAGTTACTATAAATAGTAACTTTGTTATGATGAATCAATGAATAACGATGTGTTAGACATAGCAAGTATGCTTAAATGATTATTTGGAACTAAGATATTGATATTAGATAAGTTTGATATATTAGATTTGATGAAATATGTATACTTGTTACAACTTTCTATAAATAGAAACTTTTAAACGAGAAATGTGATTATATGATTATGTGTGACTAAATGCTATGTGATAACATAACCATATAGGATAAACAAGCATGTTAGAATAAATGAAAAATGATTTCTTGTGTGAAATTGCTTAAAATAGAAACTTTCCTAAAATGGAAACTTACTATAAATAGTAAGTTATCCCACGAGCGTAACTGATATGTTAACATATCACACGACACTAAAACACGTTGAACGATCACTTAAACTAAACACGTCACCAACGAGTCGTTAAGTCAAACACGGTCGGACACGGTCAACACGACCAACATAATAACTTAGAGTTGTTTGGACACAAACGAGGTCTAGTGAGACCCACATGAACATGAACACGAACACGAACATAACCCTCACAACACCTATGTGATATAGGTTACCGCTAGAGGCGAACAGATAATCGTTCACGCAACAACCACAACAACTAATAAACTCAGGTGAGTTTACAACCCCGCTTTTACTTTTAACTGTTTTGTTAAACTCTTGGGGGTGAGAATACTATGCAACTGTTTTAGATGTATGACTAGTATGTTGTAAAACAAACTTTTTGAGTGTAACTATATCGCTACAAAAGTCCTCACATACCATTACCGTTAGTTGTGTAACAAACGAGTCGTTATTACGTAGTACTACTGGTTTGACTAGCCCCACTCGACAACAGGTGTGACTGAAGGTCACGACGAGTGTAATATCGATTTGATGATGGGTTCCGCGATAACCAGTGGAGGCAACGTAACAGTTGAGTTTCGATAAGATGAACCGACACACTCAGGATCGTAGATCCAACAAACAACTTAACATACCCAGTATATATCTGTTTACTGCTTTTAGCTATCTAAACCTGTGAACTCACCAACTTTATGTTGACACGTTTTCGCATGTATTCTCAGGTAACTGAACGCATGATGCTATGATGCACTTACAGTAGGACCAAGGAAGAGTCTTGCATGCATTCTAGGCTTTCATTCTAGACATTTAATGAACTTGTACTTTTATAACAATGTGGTGTCTTAGACAACTTATTTCCGCTGCATAACTTAATTACTTTCCGCTACTAAACAATCAACTTATTTTCCGTTGCTATACTTATTGCAACTTGTGACACCCCGCAAATTTCAGGTCAACATACTAATTATTTAAATGTTTATTTAAATGCTATTTGTACACGTGGCACGACTAAACAAACACTGACACACAACGAGATAATTCGAGGAATTATTGAGAAACCGCACACACGTGTCAAAACACACGAACGTTGGTGAACGTTTAGCACATCGTGTAACACAACACTTGAAGCCTCACGAAACACTTGAACACTGAACTTGGAAGTTCAAACGAGGTCAAACGATAGTTCGTAAGCGTGAAAACGATGACGAACGGATTAAACCCATTAAATTGGGCTTATTGGGCTCTTCAGGGAGCCATCGCGGTACGCGATGGCCAACTGAGAACCCATAGCGATACGTGATGGATGGGCGGAGGATTTTAATCTCGAATTTTTCGCGGTACGCGAAGCATCTTTTTGCCTCTCTCCGCGGTACGCGACGAGGCCAGCACGCAAAATCTTTATAAATCCAAGATGTAATCATATCTAGCCACCCTATGTTTCATTTCTCGAGTCCAGACCACTCATCACTCGTCTTCTACCTCTGAAAACCTCCATTGGAGCCTGGAGAAGCCATAGAAGAACCATTTGGAAGCTTGAGACTTGGAGGTGAAGCTAGAAGACCACATAGAAGCTCGAACACCATCGTTTTCGTCTTGTTCTTGTCGAAACCCACGAACCAGGAGGTCAAGGAGGCTGTTATTCATCATCTCAGTGTTCCTTGAAGCTCTAGAAGGTAGTTCTATGCTTAAAACCCACATTCACACCTATTATACACACATGCATGTGTTAAATCTCACATGCAAGCACCTTTGATGCACATACACGAATTTTAGATCTGGGTTTGTTGGTTTTGATATGTTTCTTAATGATCTAGAGCGATTTAGTGACATATTGTGATGATCTATGATGATGGATGTTGATAAAACCCATGATTTGTACACAAAGTGTGGAAATAATGCCATGCATGTACGATCTAAGACATTTTAGATGATCTTGAATGTTGTTATATGATTATAGATGTTATTGGTGATGATCCACATGATCGAATGTTATTAAAATGGTGAAAAATGTGATTTTTGATGAAACTTGCTAATTTTAGTAACTTTTTAGTTACAAGATGTTGATGTGGAGAAAATGATGAACATGCATGCATGTTTGAATGATAATAGGATGATGATGATGCTTAGAATATGATTTGGATATTGATTGTGGTCATTTGGGCATAGTTACTATATTTAGTAACTTTTATGGACCAAGTATTGCTAAATGGTGAATTTGGCTATGTTGGCATGTTTAAATGATGATAAATGGTTTATTATGATGATTTATGGTATAAAAAAATGAACTAGAAATGGTTAGGATGATCATTTGATGTATTTGTGTCAAAGTTACTATTTTTAGTAACTTTATGTTACGAATTATCGATTTAGAAATGTCATGAACGATTTGAGCATGCTAAGTGATTTATTATGTTTATGATGATTGAATGCTAAGTTAGAAGGCTTCCGATATCACGCATGCTAGAAATGGAAACTTTCCATTTTAGGAAACTTTTATATTGCAAACGTGACTTATGTGCTTATGTGAATCACGTGACAAGGTGCTAAGTGTTAACATGATTACGTAGGACTTAACAAGCATGCTAGAACTATAAAATCGTTATGATTTGTGAAGCTTGCCATAAATGGAAACTTACTATAACTAGTAAGTTGTCCATAGACGCGACTTTGCACGTTTTGCACACGATGAGCACTTACACGAATACTACACGATTCACAACCGACACACGGTTCACCAACGGGTCGTTGACTTGACACGGTCAACTTTGGTCAAACACGGTCAATGTGGACCAACATGAGCTAACATGGTCATTGTGGACCGACACAGACAAACATGAACAACCGAGGGTTGTTGGGTACAAACACGAGCACGGTCACTCACACAAACTCACGTATGGTATACGATATAGGTAGCCGGTGACCGACTACGCAACGACGCAGGAGCTTACGCTTGCTTTATCACATTTTCACTAAGGTGAGTTTACGGCCCCTCTTTACTCTTTTCAAACATTTTAAAATAGGGGATAATACTAGTTGCATCGAGTCAAACATCTATTACTGTACAAACATTTTACCGTGTATGCTTGTTTATTAGACAAACATTAAGTGTTGAACTCGTAACAAGTCCTCACAAAGTCTTACCGTTAATGTACAAACAACGTGGTAGGTTTGAATGGATCCGTTTGGGTGTGACTAACCCCACGGGGCACAATATTGACGGGATGTCATAACCCGTGAAACACTGACCTAACTTGCTATGTATACGAGACATAGTGGAGGCAATGACAAACAAATCTAGTTCGGTAGTGACGCACTGACACTTGGAGCCTAGGGCTCGGTACTAACATATGATAAACAACATGACACATGTTTTTCTATTACTATATGTATCTATCAAAACCTGTAAACTCACCAACCATTGTGTTGACACTTTTTCTTAACTTGTATTCTCATTTAACTGACAGACACACGGAACAAGAATGCACACTTAGGGGATTTGAGCATAGGATCCCGCATGCATTTATCCTTCTGTCTTTTGAAAACAATTTAAACTATTGTTCAGCTTTAAACAATGTTGTATTTGACCATTTATTTCTGCTACATATTTTAATTTGTTATTTTCCGCTGCACAAACATTGTATTTCTGCTGCTTATTTATTTAAACTTTATGGTTGTATTTATGTCAAACAATGTATTTTGAAAACGCATATAGAGGTGTTCTATATGACCATGAGCTGCGATTCTGGCCACGTCACACCCACGTGGACTAACACCACAAGTGGGAATTTGGGGGTGTGACACAGCTTGAATTAATTATCAAAATTTTTTGCTTTCAAACTCATATAGATTCGTTCTATATGACTGAGAGCTTTGATCCTGGCCACGTCACACCCGGCGGCTTGACACCGCACGTGGGAATTTAGGGGTGTGACACTTATCTTCCTCATTAACCTCCCTCATCAGCACTCTTTTGCAATGCCAATGCATTACACCTTCACCTCCACCATCAACATCATTAGTCCTTGTATCATCTATGTACAAATTTATTCGTTATCAAACATAAACATGAACAGATCATTCAGGATCAATTCTTAGCCATTTTGACATGTTACCTCATATGGTTGATATCATTATCATAACTACGCAATGCTAAACAACGTCCAAACTTCATTCAGAGGATAAATTAATGGGAAACTGGAGTTTTTGGCTAAACACTAACAATGACCTAATCGTGGCATGCTGAAAGGCTAGTGGGCTGGCAGGTGGGCTTGACCCTACGTATTCCCTATACATAAAATTTTTCGGTACATCGCAAGAGTGTTGGTGTATAGTTTTAGTACGTAAATTAGCTAATATTATATGCATAAACTATTGTTCAATTTTTTACGTTACTTCGCGAGAAATACTAAGATAGACACATGTGTGTGTATCCGGTTAAACTAATAATCTAAAACAAACAAATTTTTTATAGAAAGAAAACAAATAACTTTTTAAAATACAAATAATTTCATTTTAATAATAAAACTTTTAAAACGTGTTAGCACGAACGCAATTACACGGGCGTGTGTACACGTACACGGGGTAAAATACCCATTTAAAACACCCACATATATAACACTTTCACCTCTTTCATTTTTCTCACAACTTCATCTTCCCTCTCCAAGTTATTTTCGGCGATTTTCGAAGTTGTAGAAGCCGATCTCCACTATTCCCATTCGAAATCCAAGCTCACCTTCATCACCAACGAGCTTAGATAAGGTAGATCAGAACTCCTTTCGTTTTTGTTCGATCAAACCAGTTCTCATTTCACATAAAACACACTCCAAACATGTTCAAATTTATTTTTAAACCATAACAATAGGGAAAATCACGTTAAGACATGTCTGATTAGTTGCAGGTTTCTGGAGGTTGAAGACGATATACTCATACTAACTGTAACACCATCTGCCATGGTGATACTACATCAGCCATACCAATACTGACAATATCACCATCAGGCATGCTGATGCTAACGAAATTACCATCATGGCTGATATTGTTGTTGATACTAGCACTATCGCCATCAGACATGCTGATACTAACTTCAATATTTCAAAACATCACAAATTGACATAAAACAAACTCAAAACACTTAAACAAAATCATAAAATGTGAAACCACCCTTATAATGTGTATGTACAAATTACGATTATAGGATTCGGTTAGTATAACATTGCTTACCTGCTTAGCGAAGACTTAGGCAAATTGGTGAGTTAGTTGAGAACATGGCCCCTATTCTACTTTTATTTTGTGAACTCTCGAATGGAACATGTACTAAAACATTATTAAAATAATTATTCAAACCATTTTTTGCAACAAACCGTTTTATCAAAAACTTTCGTATCAAAACAATGGATCGTATTTGGAGGTGCAACTTTGTATCATGTATCAGGTGTCATGGGTGCAACAGTGTATCAAAACAATGCAATAGAACATGTTCAAACAAAATTTTTATTATAATTATGTGCTTCACATATGAAACATTAACGGGTAAACTTATGATAACATAAATTGCAAATAAACTTGAACCACACTTACGACGTTAGTAATGTATATAAGTTTATACGTGCTTAGATTCAAATCCTATATAGAGTAACTATAATACATCATTTTTATGAATTTATTTAAATTTTATGTTATACTCACCAGCTATGTAAATAGTTGACCCAAAAACTTTATTTTACATATGTAACAAGTTAGGGTGAAAACTAAGGTGAAGACATAAGATAACCTTTAGTAGTCCCAATTCAAAATTTTAAACATTGTTTAGAATTTCAATTTGTATGTTAGACTTGAAGTATGCAAAGAATGTTTGAAATTTGGTTCTGTGAAGCACAATGAGCGAATGTTTGGTTTAGTGTTAATAATGAATGCTTTAATTACACAAACGTTGTAAAGGTGTGTTTGCAAACTTCATAACCAACCTTCAACATCATAATGTTGTCGTGAACCTTGTTATGATGGTGGAATCGACATTGTCAAGTGCCTAAAGGGAATCATAAACTGTGATTGTAAAAACGACTGTTCCGAAACATAGATACAATTTTTTTCCTACGCGTATCTGGTGCGTCTAAGTTTAATTTACTATCAAGTAAACTTGTGTCCGAGCAAACTTAAATTTATACCATTAAACCAAACCGTATTATATTTGACACGACTTATTTTCGAGCAAAATTTGCGTTAAGTACAACAACTCAAAACGCACATAAAAATAAACACAAAAAATATTATATTTTCACTCATTCATATCCGAACAAAATTTACGCCAATACTTAAATTAACTTAAATTTATGCTAACATGTGCATAAAAAATCACGTAGCAAAATAATATTTTTAAGCTAACGAATAAAAGTTATTAAAAAAATATACTGCATGAAAATAAGTACAAAAAATATTATATTTTAGCTAATTCGTTTTCAAACACAATTTATTTTAAAACATAAATCAACTCGAGTTTATATCGACATGTATATAAAAATGATCATGTAGCAAATCAATTTTTTAAGTCAACGAATGAAAGTTATTAAAGAAAAATTACATCTTATCTTATTTTACTATTATAATAAACAAAAAATCTTTAATGACACTTGTCACAATTTTATACCTTTAATGACACTTGTCACAATTTTAGACATATAATGACACTTGTCATTTTCTTATACAAGCTAATTATTTCTCATATTAAATAATGATATTTGATAACTAATTATGTTATATATATTTTTCATATTAAATATAGTTATTTAATAAATTAAGAATCAACTCTTTTGACTAAAAAACACACTTTAAAGTTTATAATATATAATAATTTCTAAAAATCTAAACTTTTATAAGTACTACATATTTTGAAAATAAAAGTTTCATAAAAACCAAGTTTTCTTAAAAATAAAACTTTTAATGAAATAAACTATCAATTGGAGTTTTTAAGCAACATATTTTTTATAAAAACGATTTTTTTTAAAAAAATATTAGAAATATTTTAGAAGCAAAAACTTATTAAAATTATAACAAAAATTATGTTTGTTTCCTTTATGTTTAATGATATTTAAATTGAATTTTTTAACTTTAAAAACAGAAAAATGATACTTATTCTCTTGATATATAACCATTTTGTTTTTACGTAATACTTCTGAAGTTTTTAACGTTAGTTAATTTAAATACTTAATTGTTACAAATCTAGAATGTTATGTACTAATTCTATAGTTTTAAACCAAATATTGTTCTATAATTTCTAAATTTACATTACAAACTATTCAATATTTTATACGTAATTCGTGTAATACATGGGCTAATAACCTAGTTATATATCATACATGAGGTTAACTTAAAATATTATAAACTAAAAAAAAAGCAAAAGTGACAATTGTTAGTGTAATGATGTGTGTTAACGGTCACATATATTTTATTAAATGAAGGTTTTTATGTTTTTAAATTATGTTGTGATATTAATATAAAAACATTTGGAATATTATATAGTTATTTAATAGTTAACCTCTTTTGGTTGGTTAAGTGAGTTAACTATTTTAAAAGTTTGAGGAACTAGAAATGCCAATCAGGCAAAGTTGATTAAACGGAAAAAGGATTTGGCTGAAGTCAAAACCCTAATTTTTCCCTAACAAATGTGTGTGTTCGTAAATGGGAACCAGAGAAGGAGGAAAAGAAACCAAAACCTAGCTCCCAAACTTTGATTCTTGTGAGAATGTCACACCCCGAGCCGGCGGGCTGGATCGAATGTCCCGCCGGGCGGAAGGTTCCCGGGGCGCGATATCGTGAGTGATAATTGAAATGATCAGATTGTGTACATAGCACATGATAAATAAATGAGAAATGCAATCACGACAACGTTATAGAATTACAAGATTAAATTACAATGTATCGTTCATAATTTAATCAAGTAAATCTATCCCAAAAGAATCAATGAGTTTGTATCTTGTATCTGTACAAGATATACAAAAGATGATTCAATGTTTTGCCATCCAAAAGTATGCAACACAAAATGAAGCTAGGTCTTCTAAAAGTCCACTAGCTTAGCCTTGACACATGAGTGACTACACATGTTCGTCACCTGAGAAAAACATGCATTTAAACAAAGTCAACACTAGGTTGGTGAGTTCATAAATTTGATAGTTGAAAACCTTGATTTGTTCACATGCACATTCACAATGTTATTCCTGTTACTTGTATGATAATTGTTTCACCCGTTCACCCATTGGCCTCTCAACAGTTATATTTACAAGTAATATCTCGTCCTAGTAGTTATGCTTATATATAGGGCATATGTAGGGGAACCAAGCCCCAACCAACATCCCACCACATAACTACTAGAACTCCACACTATTTGCAATACAACTATCGATATCCATTTCCATATCACCTGTTCATCCCGTTTGTTAATCACATGTCTCATCGTATAGTCTCACATAGTCTCATATAGCCTCTTATAGTCTCCTGTAGTTTTATCACATAGTCTCATATAGTCTCATCACATAGTCTCATATAGTCCCATGTAGTCTCATCACATAATCTCATATAGTCTCATCACATAGTCTCATATAGTCTCGCATAGTCTCATATAGTATCATATAGTCTCATATAGTCTCATATAGTATCATATAGTCTCATATAGTTTTATTCCCTATGCACGTAGTCACACAATCACGTAGTTTCATATTGCAGTCATAGTGTTATAAGATCAATTCTTAATACACTTATATTACTCAACAATTTGATGATGTCAGAACTTACGTTGTTATAATATCATTCTAGGTATGTTCAAATCATGAAATGTACACAATGCTAGGAACTCTGGTTTTTAAACATTTTCTTATAAGATCATGTCTTATAATGCAATGTTAATATACAAAGGGGATGACATTTTGAAACTAGGTTATCATGATGTCATCCTAGATATCACAAATAATAGTATCATATGTTGTATCGGTGTTATGTATCCCTCTGTGACTTTAACAACGTGTTATAAGCACTCGTCTTATAACATGGTGTTAATAATTGTGGCGAATGACATCATCATCATGAAAGCATATTATCATGATTATCATTCTTGTTATTATTTATAATTCTCTCAAGTCATCTCCTGATTTCTCATTGACGAATAATAAAGTATTATAAGTTTTAACCTTATAATTCTTTTATTCCCTTGTGTTGATGACTCGTGATGCTATATCATCATAAATCATCTTAAGTATTTAAGATTTGTTATTTTCACACAACACACATGTAATGATAAGCGATAATAAAGATAAACAATATTATCTAAATCATAATATAAGCAATATTTTGTACTAAATCTTCTAAGTAAATAAAAGATTTAGCATGTTTCTCAGCCCCGAGCTTTGAAATCAGTTAAGATTAGAAAAGGGGCATATGAACTCACCTTATGTTTGAAGTGGTTGGCTTAGCTTAAAAGAAGAATGCATGCGCTCTTGACTGTTCTCAACGTTGTTTTCACGATCCTGTGTTGATTTCACAATGTTTGTAATCTTATAAGTATAATTCGTATGGATTTGTGTGCGTGTATGTGTTAGTTCTAAACTGATTGTCTCGTCTTGGTCTCGGTCATCATTCGGCCCCATGTACTAGTTATAGGTTGTTAGCCTACTTAACCCAATTAAGTTTATGTTAGTGTACTTTGTTATTGATTTTTCTGCTCATCTTGACTCAAGGTATCATTATTAAAAATTCTAAGTATAAAACTTACATTTTACATGAAAGATTATCAATCTTAAATGTCTTGAATTTAACTATGTGTTATCGTCTTCCAATTTGTATCAACATCTCCCACTTACCACCTTTGTAGTAAATATACTTAGTATATGATTTAATTGCATGTTATACATAGTTATTGATTCGTTTAGGTGTTAGGCTAAACCATCACCCATGTGGGCCGAATGTCACGCATATGGGCCAATTCGGTTGTCCATGAGCCGATCTAGCAATCATGGGTCCAACGCATGTATCTTGGGCCGAATTAAGCTCATTGAACCAATTGCTTTCTGTTGGGCTTAGGCATTCGTTATTGGGCCTTGGGCCAACAGCTTTACATGGCCGAAAGGTTGGGCTGATCAAGGGACATGAGCCCACTGTAATGAATTTGGGACTGTTACTTTCTGAGTGGGCCGAAGTAATAGTCTATTGGGCCAAGGTAATCGGGCTCAAACAAATTACTGGAAAACATAACAGGTTGCCCAGCGAACCTTTTGTTTTTATTCACTAGAGGTTCGTGATTCTGGGGGGGGAATAGGTTCAGTTCTTAGGGTTGAAAGTAGGGAAGATGGTTCGGGACTTGAAGGTTCGCAGGTGGTGACATACCCAGCAGCAAGGTTCGGCTCTCGCCTGGTTTGATTGTCTCGGCTGGTAATGTAACGACCGGTTTTCAATTATCGATCACGTTTGAAATAATCATTAATAAAATGATTGTGATTGTTACAAATAGAAAATATGCGAGAAATGATAAACGTAGGCAAAAACGGTGCGCGAAACGGAGTTACGGATTGTCCGGAATCGCGAAATAAAGAAATTATGTTTTGGAATGCTTCGCGGTACGCGAAGACGTTTTTGAGTTCCTCTTCGCGATACGCGAAGGACCAAAAGAATTGAGAGCTCCGGATTTCTTCGCGGTACGCGAAGAGATCTTTAGCCCTCCTTCGCGGTACGCGACGGATGAGGCGGTTCAGCAGATTCTTGATTTTTATCAGATTTTCATGAAGAAAATTTATTTTCTTCTTCTCGAACCTGTGCACCATAAACACACACATAAACGAAAAAATTAGCATTTGATCTTCATTTTGAAGCTATCAGATCATCCGGATCGATCCAGGAGTCGTTTCTGCAAAGTTCTGATCGTCGTATTTCAACCAGAAATCCGGTTGAAGGGTAACGATTCGTTTATCTCATTTATCTTGATAATATACGGATTAAATTGAATTGTGAGCATTATATGATGATTTGGGATGATTAGAAACGAAGGATTAGATGTTTTAACGGTGAAATCTTGATTTTGATCCGTTATGATGTCCGGTTGGTGTGAAAATCATATTATTGAATATGATAACCAGTGGGATGATTAAATCATGGTTATGATGATTTTAGATCATTCTCTGGAATGATAGATCTAGTTCAAGTGTTGATTAAATGTTTGAAATTGAAAGTTAATGATTTTAGCATGATATGCTAATTATAAATAATGACTTGACTTCTGTATGCCACATACTAATAAATGAGATTCAAATGAGTTTGAATCAATATGTATGGGTGTTAGGTGAATTGAAACTGGTTGTATACGTGTGAGTTACAACCAGATGTTGATAAAGGAAGTCAAGCAACGGATTTTAAAATATGAAGTTGTGATAAGTTAAATATGATTAAGAACATGTGTAGATTAGTTTCTACACATGAGTTGTTTGATAAAAAGCCTCAATGAGCTTTTGATTGAATATGAAAAGTAAAACAGGTCAAATGAATTATATTATATAAATAACACAAGTTGTGTGTTCATGTTGTTAAATCCTGTTATATGTGAATATATAATAGGAAGAGGAGGTGAATCTGGTTCTAGAAGGCCTGGGAAAGAGTTGGAGATTGTTGATAACTCTCCAAAGCGAGGTAAGTTACCTATTTGATTGAACTTGTAGTTGAAGGACTGGGTGAGTCCACACTATAAGTAGTTATGCATTTAGCATATATATATGAATTGTTGAGTTGACTGGAATGATATAAATGAATGTGGTTATTGTTGTTGCATGATTCACAAGGTGTGTGAACATGTGGTGATCTACTAATGTGTAGATGTTAGATTGGAAATGTGTATGCTGATTCACAAGGTGTGTGAACATAAGACATGTAATTCCAATGTAATAGATTCACAAGGTGTGTGAACAAATGGTGGATTGGAAGTGTGCATGTTGATTCACAAGGTGTGTGAACATAAGACATGTAATTCCAATGTAATAGATTCACAAGGTGTGTGAACAAATGGTGGATTGGAAATGTGCATGCTGATTCACAAGGTGTGTGAACATAAGACTTGCAATTCCAATGTAATTGATTCACAAGGTGTGTGAACGATAAATGACTTATAAGGGGATAGACATTTGAAATTCAAATGTCAAACCACGAGTTGTGATTTTTGTGAAATATAATGCACAATCGGAGTTTTGTGGGGTTATATATGTGCTATATTAAATTATAATGATTGTGCATGAATGGGAGATATAATGAGGTTTTGGTTGAAAACGAACCGTTAGTAAATCGTTTTGTATGTGGTTGACTGTTGTTGTCAAATTTTATTTGGGACCTCATTAGTGTATCCATATGATATTATGGAATACACTGGGTGAAATAGTGAGGTAATCTTACTTAGTTCTAACGAACTAATGGTGAATTTAAATGTGGTGTTTACAGGTACTAAGGAGTCGGGTGAGCGGTTATGGTGATCGGGAATCGAACGTGAAGGCTCACATGATGGTTTTTAGTTTTAATAACCAAACAGTTGTGTAATTTTTGTGTATCAAATGTTTTGAGGAGTATGTAAACATATGTAAATCTGTTTTTAACAGGTGTTAGTAAATAGTATGTTTACAGGTGTGTAAAACACAAAAAGTTTTTACTGGGACCTAAACGTAAATTATTAAATATTGATGTTAATGTCCGGAGGGGACATGAAAGTGACAGTGGGTGTCACAGGTTGGTATCAGAGCCAACGGTTTGAGCGATTTAAGTGCGTCATGAACACTTGAACTCAAGCCATTGAGCTCTGGGTAGATGGGAAGAGCCGTTCGATTCAAAATCCGATCACAAGCCGAACTCACCAGGTATGATGTATCTGTAAATTGTTAAATGATATGGAAATTGTTTTGTTATAAACCAATATTCCTAACTTGTGTGAAACAGTGAACGCAAGGACACGGGTATATGGTGCATATCTTGCTATGCCTGGCCAGCTTAGTAACATATACATGATATGAACGTATCCTTAGGAACATTATTTCACACCAGTATATGGAAGTATTGGTAGGGTGTTAAAAGTGAATGTATGTGATCAGTTAGAATCACAATTGTGTCATCATTAGTTGAATAATTGAGTAATTCACAAGAGTGTGAATATTCAATAAAGACACATATACATGTAATGTATAAGTCCGTTAAGGACGAGTGTGTGGTTTGGAGTATGTGGTTTGCATATATGTGGAGTATAAATATGTAAACTAATGATATGTTATATTATTTCAGTCATAAAATGGCTGATGAACATAACCCCGAGGGGTTTGGGCATGAGGAAGAACATCTCACCGAACTGCAAGTGATGGTGAGGGAGGAGGTAGCTAAGGCATTTGAAGCTACCTTACCAACTCGTTTAGAAGGATTACAAGCTTCGTTGAAAGATTTTATACATGAAGAGTTTGCAACTCTTAAAGATGAAATGGGTGGTGAAAAACCTTCTAAAAAGGTTACTTATAAAGAGTTTGTGGCTTGTAAGTCAACTAAATTCAAAGGTGAGGTGGATCCACTGTTGAGCCAAAGGTGGATAGCTGATATGGAAAGCACGTTTGAAACGTGTCATTGTGATCCGTCTGACGAGGTAATGTTTGCCGGAAACCAATTGAAAGAGCGAGCAAAAGATTAGTGGGAACTTTTTCGAAAGGAAAAGGGTCGGGATGGTATAAAGGATTTGACTTGGGGTGCATTTAAGGAGTTGTTCCTTAAACGATTCTGTCCTCAGGCTGCTATTGATAGAATTACTGAGGAATTTTTACATATGAGACACAAAGAGGAGGATATAGACACTATTACTGCAGTGTTCTTTGATAAAGCTAAATTTTGTCCTGATCTTCTTAGGACTGAACGAATGTGGATTAACAGGTACCATAGCATGTTGAATGCTAAGTACCGGGAGTTCCTTATACCCTCAAAGTTTGAAACTTTGTCGGAGTTGATTGATTGCGCTCGTGAGCGTGAATTGGAGTTAAAAAGGCAAGAGGATCGTGGAGAAAAACGAAAGGTGGAAAGGGATGTGGGATCCTCTAAAAAGGGGAAATTTGTTAGTCCACTTAAAAAGTTTAGTTCTCTGGGAGAAGCTAAACATTGTTCAAAATGTGGAAAGAAACATTTTGGTGAGTGCTATTTTAAATCGGTGGTATGTTATAAATGTGGCAAGTTGGGGCATCTTGCCTCTCAATGTGCCAGTGCACTCAATTTGTGCTACAACTGTTATAAACCGGGACACCGACGAAGTGAGTGTCCGGAGTTGAGGGGAGCAGGTCAAGGAGGTACTAGTGGTGGGTCTTTTAAGGCCCAAGGTAGTGGCAAGAAGGTTGAAATACCCCCACCAAAGGGTAGAGCCTTCAAAATTACGGCGGAAGAGGCTAAAGTCACTTCAGACGTGGTGACAGGTACTTTTCATATTAATTCCTTGCCTGCTTATATATTATTTGATTCTGGAGCTAGTCGCTCTTTTATATCTGTGAAATTTGTAAATCATGATTCGTTTGTACTAGCTAAGCTACCTTATCCATTAAAGGTAGAAATAGCTGATTCTAAGAGTTTCTTAGTATATGACATCTATCATAGATGTAAACTCACTATTGATGGTGAGGATTATGAGGTTGATTTGATTCCAATGATCTTGGGAGAATTTGATGTCGTGATTGGGATGGATTGGTTGTCCAAATATGGAGCTAACATTGTATGTAACCGCAAGGTTATTCAATTAACATCTCCAGGTGGTTATGAAGTATGTATTCAGGGAGAGAAACGAGGTGGAACCATATTGTGTTCCTTAGCTAAAGCTATGAATTACATGAACCATGGGGGTCAGTCATTCTTAGCTTATGTTCTTGATGTAGAAAAGGAGATAAAGGAACTTAATGATGTTCCAGTAGTCAGGAATTTTCCTGATGTATTTCCGAATGAATTACCGGGAATTCCTTGTGATAGAGATGTTGATTTTAAGATTGATCTTATTCCTGGGGCTAAGCCCATAGCTAAAGCTCCATATCGGTTGGCACCATCTGAAATGAAAGAATTAATGACACAGTTACAGGATCTTTTAGATAGGGCTTTATCCGTCCGAGTATCTCCCCGTGGTGTGCACCAATTCTTTTTGTTAAAAAGAAAGACGGAAGCCTTAGAATGTGTATTGATTATAGGGAGTTGAATAAAGTGACTGTGAAAAATCGATATCCTCTACCTCGAATTGATGACCTTTTTGATCAGTTGCAAGGAGCGTCGTGGTTTTCTAAAATCGATCTTCGCTCGGGTTATCATCAACTCAAGGTTAAAGAGGAAGATATTCCCAAGACTGCTTTCCGTACTCGTTACGGTCATTATGAATTTCTTGTGATGTCGTTTGGATTGACAAATGCACCGGCTGCGTTCATGGATTTGATGAACCGGGTGTGTCGCCCAATGTTGGATCGATCTGTTATTGTTTTTATCGATGACATTCTTATTTATTCTAAAAACGAGGGTGATCACGCCTGTCATTTGCGTTACGGAAGGAGAAACTATATGCCAAATTTTCTAAATGTGCATTTTGGTTGTGTGAAGTCCAGTTTTTGGGACATGTGGTGGGTGCTGATGGCATACTTGTTGATCCTTCGAAAGTTCAAGCGGTGGTGAAATGGAGTCCTCCTAAAACTCCAACTGAAATTAGAAGTTTTCTTGGTCTAGCCGGTTACTATCGGCGGTTTATACAGGATTTTGCAAGAATTGCATCTCCTTTGACTAAACTAACAAGAAAAGATGTGAAATTTGTATGGGGTGATGATCAAGAAAAAGCTTTTAATGAACTCAAGTTCAAGTTAACTCAGGCACCGGTATTAACTCTACCGGATGGACCTGATGATTTTGTGGTGTACTCTGATGCATCTTATCTTGGGCTTGGTTGTGTCCTTATGCAAAGAGGTAAGGTGATTGCCTATGCGTCGAGGCAACTGAAAGTTCATGAAGTAAACTATCCTACTCATGATCTAGAATTGGCAGCGGTAGTGTTTGCCTTAAAAATTTGGAGGCATTACTTGTATGGTGTGAAATGCACAATTTACACTGATCACAAGAGCCTGAAATATTTCTTCACACAGAAGGAATTAAATATGAGGCAAAGACGATGGATAGAACTACTCAAGGATTATGATTGTGAAATCCTTTATCATCCGGGAAAAGCCAATGTGGTGGCGGATGCCTTGAGTAGGAAAGAAGAACATGAACCCATTCGGGTTACAGCAATGAAGATTGTGATTTCTTCTGATTTGGTGGATCAAATTAAAAAAGCTCAAATTGAAGCTTTAAAAGAAGAAAACTGGAAACGAGGCCGAATAAAGGGACAAGCTCATAATCTGGATGAAGATAGTCGTGGGTTAAAGACAAGATGGGGTAGGGTGTGGATACCTCCCACTTGTTCTTTGAAAACTGACCTGATGGAGGAAGCTCATAAATCAAAATACTCAATTCATCCGGGAGCCACTAAAATGTATCGAGACCTTCGGGTAAATTACTGGTGGCCAGGTATGAAACGAGATATTGTTAAATATGTTGAAAAATGTTGAACTTGTTTGCAAGTAAAGGCTGAGCATCAAAAGCCTTATGGCAAATTACAGCCTTTGGAGATTCCTATGTGGAAATGGGAACACATCACAATGGACCTAATTACTAAACTCCCGAAAACCCGAAAGGGATATGATACGATTTGGGTCATTGTGGATCGGTTGACTAAAAGCGCTCATTTTATTCCTATTCGTGAATCGTATTCTTCTGAGAAAATGGCTGAAGTGTATGTGAAAGAAATAGTGTCGCGTCACGGGATACCAGTGACGATTGTGTCCGATCGAGACACACGATTCACTTCTCATTTCTGGAAGAATTTTCAAGAGGAATTGGGTACTAAACTGTTGTTGAGCACGGCGTATCATCCTCAGACTGATGGTCAGAGTGAACGGACCATTCAAACACTAGAGGATATGTTACGAGCGTGTATAATTGATTTCGGAGGTAGTTGGGATGACTATCTACCTCTGGCGGAATTTTCGTATAACAATAGTTATCATTCTGGATTGGGGATGCCTCCATACGAAATGTTATATGGAAGACGATGTCGTACTCCCGTTTGCTGGGGAGAGGTTGGACCGCGAGAGCTTGAAAATAAAGAAATACTGAAAGTTACAAATCAACGAATTGATCAAATTCGAGCTCACCTGAAAGCGGCACAAGACCGTCAAAAGTCGTATGCAGATAAACGAAGACGACCGATTGAATTTCAAGTGGGAGACTTTGTACTGTTAAAGGTTTCCCCTTGGAAGGGTGTAATTCGTTTTCGTAAACGAGGGAAGTTAAGCCCGCGTTTTATTGGACCATTTAGAATTACAGCTCGGATAGGTAATGTTGCTTATCGCCTTGAGCTACCAGAGGAATTAAGTGGTATACATGATACTTTTCACGTATCATATCTGAGAAAATGTTTGGCGGAAGAATCGGCTTATGTTCCACTTGAAGATTTGGAAATTGATGATAAATTAAATTATATTGAAAAGCCAGTCGCGATTTTAGATCGTAAAGTCAAACAACTCAGAAACAAGTCCTTAAACCAGGTGAAGATTCAATGGAAAAACAGGAGGGGATCTGACGCAACATGGGAGTCAGAAGACGAGATGAGGAAATTTTATCCTTTTCTTTTTGATGTATAAGCGGTTTCGAGGACGAAACCTTTGTAAGGAGGGGAGATTTGTAACGACCGGTTTTCAATTATCGATCACGTTTGAAATAATCATTAATAAAATGATTGTGATTGTTACAAATAGAAAATATGCGAGAAATGATAAACGTAGGCAAAAACGGTGCGCGAAACGGAGTTACGGATTGTCCGGAATCGCGAAATAAAGAAATTATGTTTTGGAATGCTTCGCGGTACGCGAAGACGTTTTTGAGTTCCTCTTCGCGATACGCGAAGGACCAAAAGAACTGAGAGCTCCGGATTTCTTCGCGGTACGCGAAGAGATCTTTAGCCCTCCTTCGCGGTACGCGACGGATGAGGCGGTTCAGCAGATTCTTGATTTTTATCAGATTTTCATGAAGAAAATTTATTTTCTTCTTCTCGAACCTGTGCACCATAAACACACACATAAACGAAAAAATTAGCATTTGATCTTCATTTTGAAGCTATCAGATCATCCGGATCGATCCAGGAGTCGTTTCTGCAAAGTTCTGATCGTCGTATTTCAACCAGAAATCCGGTTGAAGGGTAACGATTCGTTTATCTCATTTATCTTGATAATATACGGATTAAATTGAATTGTGAGCATTATATGATGATTTGGGATGATTAGAAACGAAGGATTAGATGTTTTAACGGTGAAATCTTGATTTTGATCCGTTATGATGTCCGGTTGGTGTGAAAATCATATTATTGAATATGATAACCAGTGGGATGATTAAATCATGGTTATGATGATTTTAGATCATTCTCTGGAATGATAGATCTAGTTCAAGTGTTGATTAAATGTTTGAAATTGAAAGTTAATGATTTTAGCATGATATGCTAATTATAAATAATGACTTGACTTCTGTATGCCACATACTAATAAATGAGATTCAAATGAGTTTGAATCAATATGTATGGGTGTTAGGTGAATTGAAACTGGTTGTATACGTGTGAGTTACAACCAGATGTTGATAAAGGAAGTCAAGCAACGGATTTTAAAATATGAAGTTGTGATAAGTTAAATATGATTAAGAACATGTGTAGATTAGTTTCTACACATGAGTTGTTTGATAAAAAGCCTCAATGAGCTTTTGATTGAATATGAAAAGTAAAACATGTCAAATGAATTATATTATATAAATAACACAAGTTGTGTGTTCATGTTGTTAAATCCTGTTATATGTGAATATATAATAGGAAGAGGAGGTGAATCTGGTTCTAGAAGGCCTGGGAAAGAGTTGGAGATTGTTGATAACTCTCCAAAGCGAGGTAAGTTACCTATTTGATTGAACTTGTAGTTGAAGGACTGGGTGAGTCCACACTATAAGTAGTTATGCATTTAGCATATATATATGAATTGTTGAGTTGACTGGAATGATATAAATGAATGTGGTTATTGTTGTTGCATGATTCACAAGGTGTGTGAACATGTGGTGATCTACTAATGTGTAGATGTTAGATTGGAAATGTGTATGCTGATTCACAAGGTGTGTGAACATAAGACATGTAATTCCAATGTAATAGATTCACAAGGTGTGTGAACAAATGGTGGATTGGAAATGTGCATGTTGACTCACAAGGTGTGTGAACATAAGACATGTAATTCCAATGTAATAGATTCACAAGGTGTGTGAACAAATGGTGGATTGGAAGTGTGCATGCTGATTCACAAGGTGTGTGAACATAAGACATGTAATTCCAATGTAATAGATTCACAAGGTGTGTGAACAAATGGTGGATTGGAAATGTGCATGCTGATTCACAAGGTGTGTGAACATAAGACTTGCAATTCCAATGTAATTGATTCACAAGGTGTGTGAACGATAAATGACTTATAAGGGGATAGACATTTGAAATTCAAATGTCAAACCACGAGTTGTGATTTTTGTGAAATATAATGCACAATCGGAGTTTTGTGGGGTTATATATGTGCTATATTAAATTATAATGATTGTGCATGAATGGGAGATATAATGAGGTTTTGGTTGAAAACGAACCGTTAGTAAATCGTTTTGTATGTGGTTGACTGTTGTTGTCAAATTTTATTTGGGACCTCATTAGTGTATCCATATGATATTATGGAATACACTGGGTGAAATAGTGAGGTAATCTTACTTAGTTCTAACGAACTAATGGTGAATTTAAATGTGGTGTTTACAGGTACTAAGGAGTCGGGTGAGCGGTTATGGTGATCGGGAATCGAACGTGAAGGCTCACATGATGGTTTTTAGTTTTAATAACCAAACAGTTGTGTAATTTTTGTGTATCAAATGTTTTGAGGAGTATGTAAACATATGTAAATCTGTTTTTAACAGGTGTTAGTAAATAGTATGTTTACAGGTGTGTAAAACACAAAAAGTTTTTACTGGGACCTAAACGTAAATTATTAAATATTGATGTTAATGTCCGGAGGGGACATGAAAGTGACAGTGGGTGTCACAGGTAAGGTTCGGCTTAGGTCATGGGTTCGCCGAAAGGTAAGGTTCGTTCGTGGTGAAGGTTCGGTGCAGCAGCACACGCATGGTTCGTGGCACATGGTGGTCACAGGGTTCAGCTATATGGTCTCAATTGGTTCGGCCATCCATAGGTTCGCAGGGGTTCGTTCCTGTTCACAGGTTCGTGAGATGATGGTCACAGGGTTCGTTCGAGTCACATTGCTCAGCCAAGGTTCGGCTGGTGAGTCCATCCCCCTGGTTCAGCCGGTTGTTCCTTCCACGAACCTGTTTTCAGCAACACTCTGACCGTCGACTTGGGGTGATGGTAGAGTCGTGATCTTACTGTGGTTACACCAATGCGAATTCTCACAGATGTAAAGCATGGGAAATGTGAAGGTTTACTCGGTTGATGGTGTGTGCTTATGGCCGAACAACAACAATATGACAAAACCCTAGTTTTCGAGCCTTTCAAGCTCAAATACCTCATATTCGGCTGGATAAATGCTTAGATCCCTTGTACTTCTAGGTAGAGGAGGTCGAGAGCTTCGCGTGGACACCAAGAACGCCCAAATCCGTCCACAAACGAGTGAGATATCGCGATTAGAAAAGGTATTATTCTAGAGATAGAAAGGATGCGGGAATATGTGTTTTAGAGAGAGAGAGCTGCCAAGAAATTAAGGAAAAACACCTCATTTGGTGTTTATATACCCCGGGGTGTTCGGGTTTGTTTCGGTTGCTCGGTTCGCGTTTTTGTCGCGTTTCCGGAACGTAACGCGTAATTTACGCGGTTTTAAAATGAAGGAGTTATTTTAATTATTTTTGATGAGTTTCAAAATTGTAAAATTATAAAATATTATTTTTCTTAATTTATTTTCGTTCGGGTCGTATTTCGTTTTTGTTTCGTCAGATCGCGTCACCATCGCGCGTATTCGTTCGAATCGTCACTCGATCAAACACGATGATAGTTTTGCTTTCCGAATTTTGTTTTCTACTTTTCAGTCACTATTTCAGAATGTTAAACTCACAGATATGTTTGTGTGAATCGTCACCCACGCAAACACACTGTCAGTTCGCTATTCTGAAATAACACTGAAATTTGTGTTTGAATTGTATTTCCTCACTGTCGGACTCAACTAACATCTTGTTATCACATTGTTTTCACACTGATTTGTCGGTCATCTGATTCCTGTCATCTATGAAAATCAGATCGCAACCGATTTGTTCTTGTTATTTACTTGAACACTGTTGTTCCTCTTGTTTCGTTGTATTATCTGTACTTAGGTTTTCACCTAAATACTAACAACTATTGTTTATAATGAAAGTTGTACTTACTGCATTTACGTTTACACATAAATACGTACAACTGTTTCTTGTATTTTGAATACTGTTAATACAAGTACTGTTCACAAACATGTATTTACACATAGTAACTGTTGAAAGTACGCATACCGTACGGACTTGCCGGCCGGTCAGGTACTAGTTGTCACAGAGAACTTCTCAACTGCAGTACGCTCCTCTCGCCCTATACCCACCTTTGCTGATTTACTTGCACGGGCTGAAAGTCAAGAACTTTTCTTGCGGTCTTTACTTGGAACTTCTCCAACCGCCGTTGCTTTTTCGGCCCAAACTAAATTTCCTAGATCCTCTTCTTCTGTTAGAGGACGTGGTGGTCGCTCCCCTCGAGGTGCTTCTCTGGCCAGGGGTCGGTCCTGTGGTAGTCGTCGCCCTCCTCATTGCCAATTATGTCGACTTGAAGGACACTATGCTACTCGTTGTCCTCAGCTCAGTTCCTTTGCATCTTCTGCTGTCAACAATGATGACTCTCTTGCTTCTGCATTCTTTAGTCAATGCAATCTCTCTTCTCCCACCCCTGATTGGTATGTAGATTCGGGCGCCACCGCTCACATGACTCCCGATCCCACTGCTTTATCTAATCCCTCGGCAGCATCAGGTAATGAAACTGTTACGTTTGGTAATGGTCAGTCATTGCCAGTTCTTCAAAAAGGTTCTTTATCTCTCTCTAAAAATTTTCATTTAAACAATGTTCTTGTGGTTCCACATCTCACCAAAAACTTGCTCTCTATTAGTCAATTAACCAAGGATAATTCTGTTGATGTCTTACTCTCATATCCTTCTTTTTTATTCAGGATCGGGACACCCGCCAAGTTCTGGCTCGCGGTCGCTATGAGAATGGGCTTTATGTTTTGCAGCCTGATCACCAAGCTTTTGTTGCTATTAATAATTGCCCTAAGGCTTCTTTTGAAGTTTGGCATGCTCGTTTAGGGCATGTCCATTTCAATACTATTGTTTCTTTACAAAAATAGGGTCGTTTATCTATTACTGCCTTACTTCCCAAACCTGTTATTTGTTCATCTTGTGAATTGGCTAAAAGCAAACGATTACCTTTTGATAATAATATTAAACGAGCTGCTCATCCTTTGGATCTTATACATTGTGATTTATGGGGTCCATCCCCAGTTTTGTCTTGTGATAATTATCGATATTATGTAATCTTTGTTGATGATTATTCACGTTTCTGTTGGTTGTATCCTATGAAAGTAAAATCAGATTTCTATGATATATTAAAGGTGTTTGTAACCTTTGTTCAGACCCAGTTCTCCCGTGTCATTAAAGTCTTCCAAAGTGATGGTGGAACGGAATTTCTTAACCACCGTGTTCGATCTTTGTTCCACCATAATGGCACACTACATCGTCTTTCTTGTCCTTACACTCCTCAACAAAATGGACGTGCCGAACGCAAGCATCGTCACATTGTTGAGACCGGTCTAGCCATGCTTTTTAATGCCAAGCTTCCCACCAAATTTTGGCTTGATGCTTTTGCTTCCGCAGTTTATATCATAAACCGGTTACCATCCCTTGTTCTCACAAATAAATCTCCATTCGAGTTACTATATTCTCAGCTTCCTTCTTATGCTCATTTTAAGGCATTTGGGTGTCGCGTTTATCCGTATCTCCGTGATTATTCTCAACATAAACTTCAACCACGTAGCCTTCCATGTGTCTTCACAGGATATAGTCCTATTTACAAAGGCTACCGATGTCTTGACACTGCCACCTCTCGTGTTTATGTCTCCCGACATGCAAAATTTGATGAATCCTTCTTCCCGTTTGCTTCACTTAATTCGTCTTCCTGTCCTTCTACACTTGAACTCAGCAGCTTTCTCTCGCCTTATGAGAGTTCCCCTCTCTCCCACTCCCTCTTCTCTATCCTCTTCCCTCCCTTGTTCTCTTTGTTGCGATCCAGCCCCCAACCTTTCCCAACCTCCTGCCGAGCCCCCCTTTCCCAGACCCCACAGCCACCTGCACCTCCCTCTCCTTCGGCCTCATTCCCACCTGAACCACCTACACCATTATCCTCCAGTCCTGTTCCCATGCCCCCACCTTTGCCTCCACAGCCCCTCATCCCCACCCATCCTATGGTTACACGAGCTAAAGCCGGTATCTTTAAACCTCGACATCACGCTAATGTTTCTGTTCAGTCTCCACTCCATCAGTCTCTTTTTGCTTCTGCCGATCCCAAAGGTCTTAAATATGCTATGAAAGACCCCGCCTGGGTCTCCGCCATGGTTCAAGAATTGCATGCTCTCAATAAAAATAACACGTGGACTCTCGTGCCTCGCCCAGGGCATCGTCAAATTGTCGGTTCTAAATGGTTTTACCGTACCAAATATCATTCTGATGGTTCTATAGACCGGTACAAAGCTAGGCTCGTGACTCAAGGATTCAGTCAAACTCCAGGACTTGATTACTCTCATACGTTTAGTCCGGTTGTTAAGGCTACCACTATTCGTATTATTTTGTCCTTGGCTGTTCTTCATACTTGGAAGTTGCATCAATTGGATGTTAACAACGCCTTTTTACATGGTAACCTTCACGAAACTGTCTACATGGAGCAACCGCCTGGTTTCATTAACCCGCAATATCCCACTCATGTTTGCAAACTTAATAAAGCATTGTATGGCCTTAAACAATCTCCTCGAGCATGGTTTCATCGTTTAAGTTTATTTTTATGTGGCCATGGTTTTACTTGTAGCAAGGCTGACACTTCCTTGTTTATCTATAAAGGTCCTTCTTGCATTATGTATCTTTTAGTTTATGTGGATGATTTGATTCTCACTGGCAATGACGATTCTGTTCTCCGGTCTTTCATCTCTCGCCTCAATACGGAATTTACTATCAAGGACCTTGGGGAGCTTAACTACTTTCTTGGGTTAGAGGTTTCTTACACCTGTGATGGTCTCTTTCTTAACCAATCAAAATATGCTAGAGAGATTTTGGAACGTGCCAACATGGCCGATGCTAAATCGGTTCCCACTCCTCTTGCCACATCTACGGTTTTTTCTTCATCTGGAGAACCTTACCAGAATGCTACTCATTACCGCTCACTTGTGGGTGCTTTGCAATATCTCACTATTACTCGACCGGATCTGGCATACGCAGTTAACCAAGTTAGTCAATTTTTACAAGCGCCCACCAATGATCATTATCAGGCTGTCAAACGTATTTTGCGCTATGTCAAAGACACTCTTGCATATGGTCTCACTTTTTCCAAACCGGCAAAATCTCTTCTTTTGGGTTATTCAGATGCGGACTGGGCCCGTTGTCTAGAGACACGTCGTTCTACTTATGGTTACTCTATATTTTTAGGGGGTAATCTTGTTTCTTGGAGTGCAAAGAAACAGCCCACTGTCTCCCGCTCTAGTTGTGAATCGGAGTACCGAGCTATGGCTAATACGGCTGCTGAAATGATATGGATTACTCACCTTCTATCTGAGTTACATGCCCTCCCATCTGCTCGGCCAACTCTCCTTTGTGATAACAAAAGTGCACTTTTTCTTACTCAGAATCCCATCTCTCACAAAAGGGTTAAACATGTTGAGCTTGATTATCATTTTGTTCGCGAGTTGGTTTCTAATGGAAAATTGCACACTCAATTTGTTCCTTCCAAGCTTCAAGTGGCAGATATTTTTACCAAAAGTTTGCCTCGACCTCAATTTGAGTTTTTTAGGAACATGCGACGTCTTGGTCCGCCACCGTCTCGCTTGCGGGGGGATATTAAGTAAATACTAGTTTCTTGTGTATTACTTTTGTATATTTATTTCTTGGTGTATGTAAAGTGTAACTTTCTCATGTATAAATATATTCTCTCCTTGATTGTGGAGAGCATTGGAATCAATATTCATTCAAAGGTCATAATCCTATCTCATGGTGATTCCTAACAACTAGTAAGTGAGTTTAACTTATTGTTTGATGTTGGTTGTAAGTCAATATATTTTATTGAAAAAGTTTTGCACATCTTATTTGGTTACCATGCGGATCTCAACATAATATTAGTTATGAAAGAACACTTTCGTTTTATGCATGCACACACACATAAACATCTTTGAACGTATACATATGTTCTTTTTTGTTGTTGATCATGAGAAGCCTTTTATGTAGTAAACCCTTGTATCTCCTCCAATATCTGACTAACTAAAGAGAATAACCTTAGTGAGATTTAAATTTGAGACTTATATGTTCTCCTACCACTTTTGTGGAGGTTTTGTAGGGATTGTTTAAGAAAATTTGAAGAGGGGGTACATGGATAGTAATATACATATTAAAACGAGTTGAGTGATGTTGAATAATCTGACAGATAACTATAGTTAATAAGAACATATTAGTCAATTCGACTTGAAATTGTTAAGTCGAGGTTACATAGATGCCGTTTATGAAACATTCTTAACCGTGGGGTGAGAAACTTTATGTAGTTATGCCTATTGATGCTGTGATAATCTGATTATTAGTCTTTCTAATGCTTAGTCATTGGTGAATCCTTTTTGGTTAGGAATTAACGTACAAGATGATGAATGACGGAATTCTTATATTTTATTAGAAATTCCAATTTTAAATATAACAATCTATTTTTATGAACAAAAAACCTTACATAAATTGCTCACCAATATATAGGACAAAGATTAAATAAAAAGTTTATTTTGTCTAAAAAGGTTAAAAAGAATTTTCAATACCTCCTAAACCAACCCTAACGAACTCCTATTGAACTCATTTCGATAGTCTTGAAACCGCCTCATCGAACCCTACAATATTAGATTTTAGGTGTTAACTTTAACAACGGGTTATAGACTTTAAATTTTAGGGCTTGGTTAGTAGCTTTTATGTTTTGTCTTTTGGTTTAAGGTTTGTTTTTAAAGTTTTGATTTTAGTATTAGTGTTTATTGTTTATGATTTAAGATTGGATTTCAGGGTTCAACAAGCCAGTTCCAATGATATAAAGATGAATTCAATCGGAGTTTATTTGGGTCGGTTTTCGAATGTTTAAAAATTCTTCTTAGACTTCTTAGGTAAAATAGACTTTTTAGGGTAACTTTATCCTATATATAAGTAAAATGAAGATGAAAGACAAAAAAAATTTAAAATTCATATATATTATATACTAGGTTAGTATCATGTGTATTACACGAGTTAAATAAAAAAATATAATAAATAGTTATCAATAAAAATCTATATCTATACTATCTAATAAAAGAGAGATTTTTGTCACTTGTCATTTTCTTACACACTACTATTGACACTTGTCACCTTTTTACACCACTATTGACATTTGTCAATTCATTATCATTTCACTTAATTATCTCCCCTATTAAATAACCTTACTCTCTCTCTCTCTCTTATTAAATAAATTATTTCCTTTATTAAATAATTATAACACTAATAACTAATATATTATTTATTTTTTATTATAAAATACACTTAAAATATGAAATTTTATAAAATCAAAATTTTTTAAATTAAGAAATATTTTATTTTCAAAAAACAAAAATTATGTAAAACACAAGTTATCTTAAAAAATGATTTAAAAAAAATAAAATTATACTATAAACAGAAGTTTATAAATATTGAGATTTTTATAAACAAATGACATTTTTTAATTTATTAAAAAAATTCTGTAACAAAAATGATAGAGAATATTACACTTTTAGTATGTTATGTTTAATACTACTTTTAAACTGGGTTGTTTAACTTTAAGAATTACAAAAATTATATTTTATATTATTGATTTGTAAAAGTTAGTTTTTAATATAATACAAACTGAAGTTTTTAACATCGGTTCTTTAGACACTGTGTTTTAAATAATTGTTTTTAAAATTTTATAATTTATATAATTTTTTTAAAGAATGTTTTTTTTAATATTAATATATTTTAATGTATTAAAAAATCTTTTTTATTTTAAAAATGTATAAAAAGTATATTTAATAATTAATATTATTTTTTTAATATTTGATGTATATAATAGGAAAAAGAGATGAAAAATCAAGGTTAATATGCTTTAAAAATATGACATGTGACATGAAAAACATTTATTTATTAAAATACATAGATAGATAGATAATGTAAAGACTTGGCTACAATTTCCTTTTTCTTTTTGAATCACTAATTTGAATTAGGGGTCATTTGGTTGGATATGAACCATTAAGTGCTAAATGGTTTAAGATGTCTGAATGGTTAAGAAGGTCTGAACCATTAAGTGTTGAACCGGTTAAGGCCATTTGGTTACACATATGAATGAAAAATAAAAAATTAGAAAAAAAAGCTTCTTTTCGTTCAAAACCTAGAGCCACAGCAGCTCCCATGAAAATCCCTTCGTTGTTGAGTATGCCATCGCGACGGTTTTTTTAGGTTCATTGGTGTTCAAGTTGGGTTGGGTCGGGTCGGGTTAAAAAACAATCAAACTAAATTTTATATATATGACATAATGAAAATACAATATATTTAAAGTTGTTGACTACGTGATTTTATTTTTTATATATTCAAAACAACATATAAGGAGACATTCCTAACTAACTCATTTTGTATAACACAAATACAATTATCGCTTAAATTCTCATAATCATATCGATTACGTAAATTTAACTTTAAGTATGATGTTAATATGCTATTTAAATTAATAGTATAATTTTTTATAATGGGCTAGCTAGGGCGGCCCTGAGAATTGAAAGTGTACAGGACGAGTCGAAGAAAAAGCATCATAGTGAATTCGAATATTAAAGTAGGGGTGTTAAAAAAACTGAAAATTGTTAATACAGAAAATAAATCGTATTCGTAACCGAAAAAATGAACCGAATTCTGAATTCGGCTTTTGGTTTGGTGGTTTGACTTATTATAAGTAATACTAAACTTAATTTTACATTGGGTTTAAATTATTAGTTAGACATTTTTCAACTTAGTTTTATTAATTAACACTTAGAAATCAAAAGTTTAATGGGGGCGATTTCAAAATTTTACAGGAGGCGATCTAGATTTTAACATATATATATATATATATATATATATATATATATATATATATATTACTAAAAAAAATTTTCAAGGTGGGCGGCCGCCCCCCACGGCTTTAAGTGGGTACATCACTGCCATTGCCGCCCCATGAAAATTCCTTTGCCGCCGCCACCACCAATCGAGCCGCCACTGGTGTTCCTTTGAAACTACCATCATCGATTGAACTACCACCACCTATTGAAACACCTAATCAAACCCTAAAATTATTATCGATGTTCGGGATGGTGGCGACGGTGGGTCTCCATTTAGACAAGAGGCGATCAAGATGATGGTGACGGGTTCAGATGAGGTGACCGGGACAATGGTGGTGTTGGTGGGTTCTCCATTCAGACGGGAGGCGTTGTTAATCGGATGACGACAGGTTCAGATGAGACGACAGGGGCGGCGACGTGCGGAGTGACGACGGTGATGGGGCGGAGGGACAACGACGAAGTATTTCAGTCGGTCGAAGGTGATCTAGGCCCATCGAAGATGACGACGTGCGAAGTATTCCAGTCTGTCGAAGATGTTTTTTTCCAATTCAGACTTGTTCTCAAGTTTGAATTATTCAGACCTTCATTCAGACATTTACCTCATTCAGATGTGTTTTTTTTGCACCAAACAAATTATCTGAATCTAAACCATTCAGATTCAGACCCATTCAGATGCTATCAAACAACCCTTACTAGAATATCTTTGTGTCATCAGTGGAACCATCCAATCATATTTACTACCAAATCTCATGTTCAAAAAAAAACTTGATAATTTGAGAAAAACCCTTATAAAATGCGAACCAGACTAGTTACAATTTCTTTAGTGACAAATTTATACTAGTAGTGGTGCGCACAATGTTTTCAGAACCGGACTGTACGTCGAATCGGTCTCCTTATTGGTCAGAGGTCCGACCAAACATTTTATAAATATATATATATATATATATATATATATATATATATATAAACAGTGGCGGACCTAGGAATTTTTTTTATAGGGGTCGGAAATTTTGTTAAGATAATTATTTGTCGTTAAATTTTTTTTATTGGACCAATTCGAACGAGGTCGGGTCGGATCACCCAAAAAATATGAAACTAAATTAAATCACAAATACATAATAAAAGTACATCAAATCATCCGGTTAATTAGGATGACTAGTGATATGATAAAATTGGTTTCCTTCAACAGAATTCGAATGAATACTATTCAAATCAACAAATTCAAAATTCAACTAAGCTTTATTTTGAAAAATTGTTCCATATTGCGTTATTTGGGTACCATTTTATAAGTTTTGTTTTTAAAATTGTTTTAGAATGAACTTTATTGGGGCTGTCAAATTTTTATGGGTGTCGGGAGAAAATTTTCTTGGGGGTCGGTCGAGATCGGATCCTATATATAACGTTAAAAATAGAAAGCTCATGGGGGTCGGGAGAAAATTTTCTTGAGGGTCGGTCGAGATCGGATCCTATATATAACATAAAAATAGAAAGTTCATGGGGTCGGTCAACCCCCATACCTACATGGTAGGTACGCCCTTGTATATAAAATAAAAAAAACAAAAAAAAAACGGTTCAACCATCGGTCCGGCCACCGGTTTTCCGATCTGACCACCTGTTCGCCGGTTTGACCGGCCGGTTGACCCAAAACGGCCCAGAACCCATAACCGGTTGGTTCACCAACCAACCAACCGGCCCCCAGTCCGGTCCAGTTTTCAAAACATTGGGTGCACATGTTACACTAAAATATATGAAACTTACAAGTAAATATACCATTCGTATGTTATTCAACAAAAACCCACCAGGATAACACCAAATGCATGTCGGGTCAGCAAATTTGTTACCTATCTTACGGACCCTCTTTCACCAGGTAGCGTTTGTAGCCATGTGTCTGCGCATCAATACATTCAACCTGCAGAAACACGAATTCATGGCCGACTGCTGTTGATTGTTGAATCCAATCACTAAATAAAGAACGTAGTCAGGCAAATCGATGGGCGATGAAGAGGAGAGATGGAATCAGAAGAAACAAACGCTAATCGATGAAATATCTGGTAGATTGATCAATGGAGAGCTTCCGATTAAGATTCAAGCTGCTAGAGAGATTAGGAGCATGATCCGTAATGGTAATTCCTCCGGAAAGATTCGCGCCAAATTCGCAGGAGCCGGTGTGATTCAGCCGCTTGTTCTTATGCTCTGCTCGCAACACCATGAGGCTCGTGAAGTTTCGCTTCTCGCGCTCCTAAATCTGGCCTCGAGGAACGAACGGTTAGTGTTTGATTCTTACGTGTGTTGTATGTGTTTTGCGTTGATTTCGAAAGGAGAGACGGGATTCTCGATTGCTAGAGGTGTATAGAACGTTAATCAAGTTAGGGTTTGTGCAATTTGTAGCTTAAATGATGAATTTAAGGATGGAAATCGTAGTGATTGATGTTTAATCATGGAATTGGGTGTAAAAGGGGATATAAATCAAAATTCTTTTGTTTAGGAGCATCTCATCAGTTAGGGTTTTAGAGAACGTCAATATAATTGAGAGAGAGAGAGAGAGAGGGAGAGAGAAGCATTAGAGTTATGAAGTCTAAATCATTATAGTTGAAAACCTGGATCAATCTTGATGCTTAAGATTATATGAAACTTTTGAAACTTGTTGATGAGAAAAGATGAATCAATAAACAAACAAACATAACTAGTAAAGTCTTGCTAATCTATAGGGTTTGGGAAGAGTGAAACGACGACAAGACCTTACCCTTACCCGAATGTAACAGAGATGTTGCTTGTGTAGAGACACTTGACTTATATATGCCACTTTTTTTATTGTATCCACGCCCTAGCACAAGCATAAGCATTCAGACGAACAATGTACCACAGAGGAATCACGTATAAGCAACAACTAGAACAACTAAAACCGGGGAACACAAAGCAGAAGCATAAATTAAAAAAACAAAAAACATTTGACCTAAGGTATACCTAGAACTACAGTAATATTTAGTACTATATGTCTCTAACTTTTATCCTCAAAAACACTACCAATCTTGATGCTAAATTAATCTGAATACTAGCATCATCATCATCTCTTTTAGGGAGTGTTAGGTATTTAGTTTGGAACTGATTATCTAAAATTAAAACAATGAAAGGCAATTGTATCTTTGATTGTGAGAAGCCATCTGTGATTATGGATTGGGTTCAGAAGTGCAGGCTGCATTTTATCAATGTTTGTGAGATGTATGCTAGTTTAAAAGAGCGAAAACGAGCCTTGAGACGTTTTTTGTTAGTATCATGAGGTGGACCAAGGCTTAAGTCTCAAGACATTATTAAAGTATAATTAAAATTATATATACATCTCATAAAAATCACAATTTAATACAAAATAAACATCATAAGTGTCACAATTTAAGCATAAAAATAGTTCAACAATCTAATTTAATAATGTCCAGATTTAAGTGTTATAAAACTCATTTTTCCCTTTATAATTTTAATTAAAAGCACCTAGAGATGATTGAAAGTCAATTAAGAGGTGGGTTCCTCAATCTGAAAGTCAATCAAATCTTAAAGCCATGAGTTTGGAGATGATAGAATCTAAGTTGATCGAATGGCATATGAAGAATGATGATGAGTGTTGGCATATGAAGATCAAGCGTTTGGGTTGGCTTAAGTAAAAAGAATGATTGAATCTTAAAACCACGAATGGTTGAAGTACTGAAGAATGAAATTAGGGTTTGGGTTGGCTAGCCAATTTTCTATTGAATGGGTCAAAACAGTCCAAAATAGATAAAAAAACAATCCAATGTTTAGTGAAACTTAAGCCTCAAAGCCTTGCCTCACCGCCTCGGACCGTAGGCTTAGGTTCCAGCTTACTCCCATGAGGGCAAGCCTCTTATGCTTTTTTCCGAAGCTTCGAGGCAAGCATCAGACAACCTTTGTAAACCATGTCATGACTCATGCAGCATGCGGTGGCATCTAGGTTTAATAGGAACTTGGCTTTGCTACCAAATTGTACCTTGATGATGATTGCATGTTGATTTTGTGTTTGGGCATGTTCAATTCAGAACCAATGATATGTTGAGAATTGTATATTGCACTTTTTAAGTTGTAAATAGTGCATAAAAGATTATCAGAAGTAGCAGGAAAGAGTAACATAGTCGGTTCATGTTTAAAGCAATATGTACATATACATTATGCAATTCTCGCAGTTTTCAACATATTATTGGTTCCGACTTATGAAATCAACATCCCTAACATGAGGGATTAATGTAGTATAACATTCCACACAACTGCTTTCTAGACTATTATTATTACATTAGTCTAATATTTAATAGCTTCATCCCTGTGAAATTACAGAAACAAGGAACAAATAGTGACTTGCGGGGCCATCCCACCTTTGGTGAAGCTTCTGAAGTTCCAAAACACAAGCAACCTAAGAGAATTAGCCACTGCTGCAATTTTAACATTATCAGCAGCACCAAACAACAAACAAATGATAACCGATTCCGGAGCAATCCCACTTTTAATTCAAATCCTCAGCTGTGGCAGCATTCAAGGAAGAGTTGATGCAGTCACCACCCTCTACAATCTAACTACCTCCAATGAACAACCGTCAGTAGCTCTTGATGCTACTGCTGCCCAACCGCTAATCAACCTCCTTAAAGAATGCAAAAAACACTCAAAATTTGCTGACAAAACCACCGCCTTGATTGCAATCATATCCAAATCTCATGAAGGCATATGCGCCATCACAAAAGCCGAAGATGGGATACTAACATTAGTTGAAACAATTGAAGATGGATCTTTGGTTAGCACACAACATGCAGTTAGCATTTTGCTTGAACTGTGCATGAGCTCGAGAAGTAAATACAGGGAACTTATTCTTAACGAGGGTGCCATCCCAGGTTTGTTACGGTTAACCGTGGATGGAACCCATGAAGCCCAGAACAAGGCTAGATTGCTCCTGGACTTGCTTCGGGACTCTGCTCCTGAAAAGAGACTGAGCTCATCGGTTTTGGAAAAGATGGTTCATGAAATTGCAGCACGAGTCGACGGGTCTGAAAAGACAGCGGAAACCGCTACGATCTTGTTGCAGGATATGGTTCAAAGAAGCATGAACATGGCTTCATCTTGCAACCCCTGAAAATGAGGTGATTTTAACTGACCTTACAGGAATTTGTAAAGTGAAATGGATCGAAATATTGTAGTGGGAATATGGTATATGCAAACATGGCACCCATTTTGACTCATCCACCCTTTTAAGAAATCGAGTGTTTATTTTTTATAAATTTAACTTTGGAGGCAAATATTACTTCTGATTTTGAAAGTGATCAACTGATTGTGAAAGGGTGTGCATTGTTGTACGTTTATTAGTGACACTTTGACTTGTATTTGGTGTAAACTCTGTTTTCTAATGAAGGATCGCAAATTGAAAAACCTAAATGGACTAAAACCTGGAAGTTTTTGGTTTGGGTAAAATAATTATTGGATTTTAAATTGAAATAAATTACATAACATGAAATAGGTTGATGAACAACCTATAAATTAAGATTGGTAAGAATAGTTAATAACTCTAATGACGAGAAATTTGCTAAATATTAACCAAACTAGTAGGCGCAGACGCGTGTTGCCGCGTATATCAAACAATCTTGTTTCGCATCAGGTGATCTTGTTCCAAAAATCCTAGCCAAAAATAAACCGAGTATGCATACGTTGGCTTAACAATAAAAATAACATTAACAAAAGCAAAAACTTAGAAAGAAAACCATTATTACTCAGCGCAAGTTGATAGCTGAGTCACGTACGAACAAAATCTAAAGAAACAAATATTTTAATTTGTGATGAGAGATACCTCATAAGTTGATCTTTATATGTCTGAAGCTTTCTAAGATTAATTTTTAAATAAATCAAATTTTATAATTGCTATAATTTTATAATAAATATACACCATTAAAATTGCAACATAAAACAAATATACAAACTTACCAAGTATATTCTCACTCTTCAGTAGGGTTTGGGGGGGAAATGATAGAGTCAAACCTTACCTATATACCAGTTGGGATAGAGAGGTTGCTTCGAAAAAGTCCCCGGCTCAAATTTATCATTTGGAGTTAATCATCCCAACGCTTTTAACGTTATTTTAAAATAAGTAAAATAACGTTAAAATTAGTGCAATTTTACTTTTAGCCCTTGAAGGCTATAATAACGTTTCTCAAAGGAAAAAAAAATGTGACATTGGTTAGGTACATAAACGAAACTTATGTACAATGAATTGATTATAGAGACTGAAACCTATATACAAAATGGTTATGTAAGTGTATGGATGTTCTTCAGTCGATGTCGTCTTATTTAACATCATTCCAGTTGCGATTATTTTTTGTTTAAATTAACGAACATATTTATTAAAGAAAAATCATATTATATATATATATATATATATATACATATATATACATATACTACAGTGGATAGACTTTAAATTTAAAAAACCTAAGAGGCTAAAGCTGGGGTGTGTTTAGAAATAAAGTCTAAAGGAAATGAAGAAAATTAACGAACGCATTAAAGAAAAATCTGATTACAAATGTATGATTAATTATATATTTCCAACTTTAGAAAATGTTACGTATGTTTTACGCAGGTTTACAAAATATTATTTTAAAAAAATTAAGTTGTTTTTTTTAGTTTTTTTATAAAATTGTGGCAATAATGTTATCAATCTGTAAAAAAAATTCAGAAAAAAAACGTTTTTTTACATTATTTTTACGTGTTTTTCATAGTTTAAAAAAATTCAAATTATTTTTCTTATATATATATATATATATATATAGGGCATGGAATTTTTGATAACCCTCATCTTTTGTTACAACCCATTAACCATCATCCAATGGTTACTTTAAAAATGTAAGTGTATAGGATGGTGTCACGTGTCAGATTCCTTTTTTTTTTCTTGTTTTTAATATAAAGGGCATTTAAGACATTTGTTATTTAAGTAAAGTTTACCCCATTTTTTATAAACATTCATAATTTTTTTATACTATATTATTTTTTTAAAAAAATTGCACCATTATACTCGTCTCATTTTTCTCTTTAATTTCGTTATAGTCTCGACTAGTTTTTTTTTTTTTTTTTTTATGTCATGTATTTACATCATTGTAACGAGCTTAAAGATAGCAAATTAATTAGAAATTTTTTCTAACAATGGTAAATTACAGTAATGTAACAAAAAATGAAGTAATGTAACACAAAATGAAGTAATTTACAATGACATAATTAACGGTGACGTAACACATTATTTTATTTTTTTCTCTAACAATGATAATTACAATGATAAATTACAGTGATTTAAATAGAACACATTATTTTGATTTTTTTCTCTCACAATGATAATTATAGTGATGTAATTTATCATTGTTCGAAAAAAATTTAAACTAATTTGTTGTCAATGTAAATTACATCACTGTAATTTAAACCAAATTCACAGAAAAAAACTGAAACCGAATTTTACGTCAATGATAATTACAATGATAAATTACAGTGATGTAATAGAACACATTATTTTGATTTTTTTCTTTCACAATGATAATTATAGTGATGTAATTTATCATTGTTCGAAAAAAATTTAAACTAATTTGTTGTCAATGTAAATTACATCACTGTAATTTAAACCAAATTCACCGAAAAAAACCGAAACCGAATTTTACGTCAATGTAAATTACATCACGATAAATTACGTCAATGTAAATTACATCACTGTAATTTATCATTTTTAAAAAAATTTCAAATAAATTTGTTATATTTAACCTCGTTACAATGATGTAAATATAGGGCATTTAAAAAAAGTAAAAAAAATTAGTCGAGACTATAACGGAATTAAAGAGAAAAATGAGACGAATATAATGGTGCAATTTTTTTTAAAAAATAATATATTATAAAAAAGTTATTAATGTTTAAAAAAGAGGGGAGGAAAACTTATAAGGGGTAAAATGACTATGATGCCCTTTTTAATATTATAATGTAATACTTATGTGTAAGTTTATGATTGGTTTAAATGGGTTATGTAGTTGTAGCAAAAAAAGAGGGTTATTTTTTATATTCTCCCCTATATATATATATATATAAGCTTTTAAAAGAAAGGGATTCCACCAACATTTCAAGATATATATAATTGGTTATATGATTTCCTATATATATATGAATATATAAAAGTATAAAAGTAATGCCTAATAACAATATTATAAATTTATGGCAAGCAAAAGGGTAGAACCCACAACCCCTTCCTTGCTATCCGTTAAGTTTAGGGGTATGCAAAAGTCGGATCGGTTTGGTTAGGTTATTAGCCTCAAATTTTGGAAACCGAAACTAAAACTGAGAACCGGTTTCGGTTATTTCGGTTTTAAAGATCGGTTTCGGTTATTTCGGTTATTTTCGTGGTGATTATTTTGAAGCTATAAATTTGGTTACCGAACTTGTTTTTGTTGTTTTGAAGTGTTTTGAATCTCTTTCAAGCAACATATACAAGAAAATTAAATCAAATACACGAAAAGTACATGAAAATAGGTTTAAACACATGAAAATATGATTTAAATACATGAAAAAATATGGAAAACATATGAAAAATACATGAAAATGTATATATCGGTTTGGTTATTGCCCTATGTTAACCATAACAGATCGGTTAAGTCGGTTTTGGTTCAGTTTTCGGTTCAGTTTTGGTTTTTTTGGTTATCGGTTTGGTATGCTCACCCCTAGTTAAGCTTACCGCTTGGCTACAAAGAAAGTTGGTCCAACAATTTGTCTAGTTTCCTATTTATAAATAACTTTTAAAGTAAAAAAGATAGAGGTCTTGTAGTCATAAAGGAGAATAATAAAAAGATGATTTAGTTAATAAAACAAAAGAAAAAAACCTTATAAAACGTTAGAGGTTAAAAAGTTATCTAGAAAACTTTAAAACGTAAAAAAATTAATTATAAATCTGTAAAAAATTATTTTATTAATTAAAAGTTAGAAAAGTTAAGTAAAAAGGAAAAATGGAGGGTATGGGAATTGAACTTGGGTGGCTATTGGAGAACAAAAAGGTTGTAACCAGTAAACTACAATTGTTGGCTAGTCTTATCTCCATCATTGAATATATATATATGATAAGAAATAAAAGAAGAATGGCCCAAAACCTTTGCCACCGACGTTACTTTTTATATATATAGGTAATGGGTTATTTGTTTTGTTACAACATATATTGACTTTAATTAAATTAATGTGTTTTAAAAACGACTGATTTAAACTCAACGAATTTTGCTTAAAACACGCCCTACCCAATCCGTCTATTTTACAAGGCTTAACTGGTATAGATCAAACATTATTCGCCCTAGTCAAGTGTAACGACCCGTTTTTTTATAATAATATGAAAACGTTTGAAATAATCGCCACTAGAACGATTGTGATTATTAAAAACTGAAAGTATGTGAGAAATTATGAACGTGGGAGAAAACCGTTCGCGAAACGGGGTTACGGATTGTCCGGAATCGCGAAATAAAGATAATGAGGTTTGGGACTCTTCGCGGTACGCGAAGAGGATTATGGAGTTCCCTCGCGGTACGCGAAAGACCAAAAATATCTAAGAACTCCGGATTTCTTCGCGGTACGCGAACAGTTCTTGAGCCCTTCTTCGCTGTACGCGACGGGTGCGGCGGCTTGGCAGAAAGCTTATCTTCTAAGGAATTCACTCAAACATACATCTATCTCTCTTTTCTCGATCTCTTACACCATAGACACACACACAAACGAATTTTTAAGCTCCCAACATCAATTTTGAAGCCATCAGAACGTTCGCGTTGAGCCGTGAATCGTTCCTACGTGTCCAGATCGTTGTTTGTCAACCAGAAATCCGTTTGAAGGGTAACGATTCGTTTTACCTCATTTATTTTGATAATATACGGATTAAATATAGTTTTGAGTATTATATAATGATCTGGGATGATTAGAAATGAAGGACTAGGTGTTTTAACGGTGAAATCTTGATTTTGATCCGTTATAATGCCCGTTGGTCATGAAATCATATTATTGAGTATGATTATTAGTGGGGTGATTAAAGAATGGTTGTGATGGTCTTTCGGGTCATTCTTTAGAATGATAAATTAACGTGTAAAGTTGAAAGTTAATGATTTTAGCATAAAACGATGTTGTGATAATTTAAATATGATAAAGAACATGTGTAGATTAATTTCTACACATGGGTTGTTGGAAAAACCCTCAATGAGGTTTTAACTGAAAATAAAGAATGAAACAGGTCGGATGAATTTGATTACATAAATAACACACGTGTTGTGTTCATGTTGTTAAATTCTGTTATATGTGAATATATAATAGGAAGTGGATGTGAATCTAGTTCTAGAGGGCCTGGAAAAGAGTTGGAGATTGTTGACAACTCTTCAAATTAAGGTAAGTTACCTATTTGATTGAACTTGTAGTTAAGGACTGGGTGAGTCCATACTACAAGTGATTGTGTTATACGCAATTGTAGTTATTGTTGCTGCATGATTCACAAGGTGTGTGAACATGCCGTTATCATGATTGTAGTTATTGTTGATGCATGATTCACAAGCTGTGTGAACATGCCGTTATCACGATTGTAGTTATTGTTGCTGCATGATTCACAAGGTGTGTGAACATGCCGTTATCACGATTGTAGTTATTGTTGCTGCATGATTCACAAGGTGTGTGAACATGCCGTTATCACGATTGTAGTTATTGTTGCTGCATGATTCACAAGGTGTGTGAACATGCCGTTATCATGATTGTGGTTATTGTTGCTGCATGATTCACAAGGTGTGTGAACATGCCGTTATCTACGAATTTGTAGATGTTGGATTGGTAAGGTGTATGTTTGGTGTAGACATTTGAAATACAAGTGTCAAATTTGTGAATTACGATATTTGTGAAACATGATGCACAATTGGTGTGTTGGGTGTTAATATATGTGTTATATTAAATTATAATAATTGTGCATGAATGGGGGATGTATTGAGGTTTTTGGTTGAAACGAACCGTTAGTAAATCGTTTTGTATGTGGTTAAATGTTGTCATCAACATTTTATTTGAAACCTCATTAGTGTATCCATATGGTGTTATGGAGTACACGCGGTGAGTGACGAGGTAATCTTACTTAGTTCTAACGAACTAATGGTGAATTTAAATGTGGTGCTTACAGGTACACGGGAGTAGGGTGAGCGGTGATGGTGATCGGGAATCGAACGTGGAGGCTCGTGTGGTGGTTTATATAAATAATCGAACATGCGTGAAGCTTTTGTGTAATAAATGTTTGGTGGAGTTTGTAAACATACTTAAACTTAAACTTGTTTTTAACAGGTGTTGGTAATAGTATGTTTAAAAATTTGTAAAACACAAAAGTCGTTTTTGTTTTGGATTGGGACCTAACGTAATTTATTAAATAATGTTGTAAAATGTCCTGAGGGGACATGAAAGTGACTGGGGTGTCACATCAAGGTAAGAAATCACTTATACATATTCTCTTTCTGCCGATTCGGGTCTATTTGAAAATAGCTAGAACATAGCATTTTCTGGAGACATAATCATTTTTCGGCTGAAGCCGCTAATACCATATTTTGCTAAATGGATATATGTGTTATGATACAAACATCAATTTCAAAAAATATATATATATATAAATGAGATTTTGTGCCATCAGCTCTAAACAATCTTGTTTTTTTGAACATGAAGAAATAAAGAAGCCATTGCGATTGCCGGAAATACTAGGCCTACTAAAGGGACCAAAAACCGTCGTGTAGAAGAAACCAGATAAACTCACTGAGTCATGATTGCCATGGAAGCCACGGCTACGAGTTTCATCATCTGTCCCCGCGATGGTGGCTTAGTGGTAAGGGGTGGGAATCTGTAATGGAGGTCTATGGTTCAAAACCCAACCCCACCCAATTTTCCCTGGGTCATGCGATTTACCTCTCTCATGTTGACCGTGGAACCGGTCGGTGAGAGATGTCTAATAGTGGCGTTCATCGTTTAATTTTGTAAGTATCATCAGTTACAAATTACACGAAGTTAAGGCTTGTCAAACATCCTCTTTTTTTGTTTTCTTCCTATTTTTTGGAATCCCTAGGATCTGTATTATTTTGACTATGAAAATGAATAGTTTAACCACTTAAGGGTGCAATGATTTTATAATTAGCAATAGATTAAATTAAAGTGTGGAAAGAATCCTTACTTAAAGTAAAGATGAAAATAAATCTAAAATTATAATAAAAGAATAAAAATTTTGTCACTTTTTACATTTTTAAATTACTATTGTCGCTTGTCTCATTATTACACAATTATAGACATTTGTTAATTAGTTATCATTACATTTAATCTCTCTCATATTAAATAATTATATTATTTTTCTTATTAAATAAATTTTCTCTTATTAAATAATTATCATAATAATAACTAATATATTATTTATCTTTTTATTATAAAATACGAAATTTTCTAAAATCAAAATTTTTAATAGGAAGAAATATTTTATTTAAAAAAACAAAATTGATGTAAAAAACAACTTATCTTAAAAGACATAGATGCACTAAATTATTAATATTAGATAAACATGTTACATGTGTGAATAAAATGTCAAATATTGTATACAACTAATTTTTAGAGATTAGTAGATTGTTTTAAGTATTTGTTTGCAATTAATCTTCGTAATATATCAAATGTTTATTATTTTATTTCATTTGATATGCAACAATGTTTTGTAAATTATAATAAATTACATATTTTTCGTGACTCCAACCGTGCTATACACGGGTTATAACCTAGCATATATATATATATATATATATATATATATATATATATATATATATATATATAAATAAATATATTTCCTTATTTCTTTGGAAGGGTGGACAAAGTCTTCACAAATTATAATGCGTAATAGCATATAAAGACAAAGTCTATGCGAGTTCCTACTATGAGTACTACTTTCTAAAATTTGAAAAATTTTTAGTTTTTTATATTTCATAGCATCTGACACTAGTTATTTGAACCAAGGGTTTGAATCTCTTTCTTTCTATTTCCGTTGAATTATTCGTTCACGATTGAATTCAGTTTTCTAGTTTTATATTTAGCAAGTCCCTAGCTGTTTTTTTATATATCGAGGATCAACGAAATATGTATACAACTCTCCGTTATACCATGTTTTTCAAGTATGTCTAGAACCCGTGATAAAGGAAATATATTTTGTGTATGAGAGAAAGAAGTAAAGAATCTTCTTTTTGACAGGCGAGGTTTTAGTTAAACTCATAAGATGTGAAGCGTATACTAACCCAAAAACATAACTGTTGTATTCTTTTTGAGGGTTGGGTTCTTAAGACCATCTTTAATACCTACTCCACTGAAATTCCTTCCACCGAAATTTTTTGTCACGTCATCACTCTACTGAAAACCTTTAAACCTCATAGTGGTCATATCACTGGAAAAACCTTTCTTATTGTGAGCAGTGACGAAGCTTTATCCCCCCTCTTTTTCCGTCCATAGTGTTAATTTTTCGGCTGAAATGTTATATTTAGTTAAAAATAGTGCTTTCGTCCCCCTTGCTTCAAAAAATTAACTATGTATTCCGGGTTTCAAAATTTTCCGCCCCCTCTTACTCCGCCCAAGTTCCGTCACTGATTGTGAGAGAGGAGAAAGCAGGGTGTGAGATGGGGAGAACGGGGAATGGGGGCCGTTGTGGCTCGAAAATCAACCCCGTCAGGGTAGAGGGGTGGTGTGCCCGCTCAAGGCCGCCCAAAAAGCTTCCCCGCCCGTCCAGCAGGGATGTACTATGGATGGTCTAATGCTTGTGTGGCAGTGCTTCTAATTATGCCTTCGTGAGTTCGTGCTACTAAATTAGCTCCATAAAAGTCATAAATGCTACCTTGCGCCATGTGAGGAATACACAATCACCGATATTCCAAACATGCATGAACATATTTTTTCATCATTACTCGTCGAACCTCCATCACTCCCTTTCTTCTCTCCTTTCTTCTTCCTTCAAGCTGTAACCACCTCACGCATTGTCCCGGTCGTGCCCCGGTCACGCCTATATGTAATGAGAAGAGGGTGTCATAGGAACCCATGCCCGCCTTACTACCATGTGACTACACAAACCTAACAATCTAAGCATCACAAGATGCAGATTTGAAGAACACACATCGTGTGGGTCAATTTCTAGTACAACCACATTGCTACTTGTACAAGATAAATCGAAATTATCGATCCAGATTGTTGTACATCTACTTTAGGTTGACATCGTTTCAGGTCTGTAAAAATCGTAGCTTTCTGACATTTAAATCGTCAAATATTATGTTTGGTTGAATAGAGACGGAATCATCGTACTCCGTATATCCCATCATTAGCAAAACTAATGTAAGGTCTGAAAAGGGTAAGATGTAGACAACCTTACCTCTACCCTGTAGGAATAGAGAGGTCGCTTCCATTGAGACCCGACTTATGATTGCCTGATTAACCAACTAACACAGCGCTTTTAAAGTTATTTTTAAAAAATTAAGTAAAATAACGGAAGGATGCTTATAATTGTATAAGGTAAGTCGAAATTATCGATACAGATTGTTGTATACATTTTCATCTTTTTCATATCTGTAAAAATCGTACCTATTCGTCATTTGAATCGTGAAATACTGTTTGTTTAAACCGAGAGGAAATGATGCTTGGCCGGAGTTTACCGACGCGATCTGGTAGTTTCCGGCCGGAGAATTTAGGTCAAAACGCATCAGCTATAATCGGAAACCTGTTTTTCACGTTTTTTGTAATCGGTGTACTTGTTTTCACGATCATTGCTGCTATGTATGAACCTGAAGATCCGTTGTTTCATCCTTCGACCAAAATCACAAGCTTCTTTACTTCCACTTCGAATGCTACATTTGTATCAGATAGCACCGTTGTGAAGACCGGTGAGGATTTTATGACCACCAATGAAACGGCGTTTGGTATCTCTATAAATGCTTCTGATGTTATCAGTAATGTCGTGATCGATGAGGTTGGAGAAAAAGAGGCACTCGATTGTAAGACTAGTGGGTATGCCTCTTGAGAGGGCGTGGCACACCGCCCCCCTTGGGGCGTGAATGGGCGTGGGAGGGGGAGGCGTGAATGGAACCACGACGTGAGTGTTTCTTCCTCTCTCTTTCTCTCAGACACACACACATTTCTTCCTTTCTCTCTCTCACAGACACACACACATGTATATATATAAAGGAATGATGACATGGAGTGAGTGGGTAATGGGGCATTTCCACCAAAATGGTGGGGTGAGTGGTTGTGGTGAGTGCTTATGTGGCGCCTACGTGGCGCATAGGTGGAGTGAGTGGGTCACTTGGCATACCTAATAGTCTAATGGTAAGATTCATAAAGCTATAGACTGTACTCATCCAGAGGTTTTTCATCTCATGATGTCTGCTGCTATAGAGCGATTTAAAGATATACATTTTTATAGGTTTGGAAGTACTAGGGCTGTTCAAAAAGTTCGCGGCTCGAGGCTCGGCTCGAAGCTCGCTCGAAAAAAGCTCGAAAAAGCCCGGCTCGAAAAAAGCTCAGCTCGAAAAGAGCTCGGCTTGAAAGAAGCTCGTTAAAAACGAGCCGAGCCGGAGCCAGGGTTGGCTCGGCTCGAGCTCGGCTCATGGCTCGACTCGTTGGCTCGGCTCGATTTTTAATATATATTAAATTATACACACACACATATATATTATATTACACACATACATATATATTATATATAATATATATACAAAGTTTATACACATATTTATATAAATATACATATTATGTATAATATATATGTATGTATGTATGTACATGTATAATATATGTGTATATATTAGATTTTATATATAATTATATATATACATATATATTGGATTTTATATATATATAGGGGACGGTTAACGTACATATTAGTGTTAACGTGCTAAATGTAGGAAGCCACAGGAACGCGCCATGTGTCATTAGGGTAAGGGGTATTATCGTTCATATAAAATTAAAGACCTTGATTTACAAAATTACAGACTGATATTTAACACCCACTATCACAGACCATTGGGATAATCACAGACCAATAATTACGGACCACATTATATAACAACCATAAACCGTATTTTAACACACATAATCAAGGGCAAAATGTATAATCACGGACCAATAATCACGGACCACGTTATATGAAATCACGGACCGTCATTTAACATGCATGATCAAAGGATCAACTGCATAATCACGTACCAATAATTACGTACCAAGCTTCAAAATCACGGACCACGTAAAAAAAACTTAAAAGAACTATAACAATACTATACTCAAATTAAAGATAATAAAATTCTCAATTTTATGGTGTAATTTTTTTAAAAAAATAATAAAGCATGTAAAAGTTATTTAATTTTTAAAAAACGAGTGGAACTTGTTGTAACATTATAAAATGTGGTTGTTTCCTCTTTTGCCCTTCCAGTTATATTTTACACTTATTTTGTGGAAAAAGTTGTATAAAGTGGAGACCATTAAATCTTAATCATTGATTACTTTGATCAAAGGGTGCAGAATCCATCCTACGTTTAGCACGTTAAAGAGCATATGTATTTGATCCGGCTCCTATATATATATATATAATATAATGTGGAGGAAAAAACACGAAGAAAAAAACGAGCTGGCTCGTGGCTCGAGATTTTTTACGAGCCGAGCTTGAGCCAGGATTTTTGGCTCGAAAAAAATTTCGGCTCGACTCGATTACAGCCCTATTTGGGACATAGTTGTCAAAGGCATAAAGCGTACTCATAAACCGTGCCAGGAGCCTAGGCCTAAAGCGCAAAAAAATGAGGGTTTTTTAAACTAGACGCATAATATTAAGTTATCATTTTTAGAGGTTTGATATGTTTTAAGCTTAAAATTTTTTTTAAAATATATAAAGTCTAACTATAAAACAATTATAATCTAGTTATATATAATTAATTTTAAATATTTGCCGGAATGTAGCCAGAGTGCGCCTAGGCAGCCACTAGGCGCCTTTTAATGCGGCTGACTTTCTTCTGGGGCCTAGAGGAGGGCGCGAAGGCTTTTGACAACTATGGTTTGGGAAACCAGTTCCTAGGATGAATGATAGTTCTTGTCACATGGCATGGCGGTTCAGGCCCAAAGAGGTAAAACTTCATCACTTTACAAGGACTATCTTAGCTTTGTGATCTCCAGGTCGCGAAATTGTGTTCTTAGACCATGTGCAGCCGTTCCCCCGCCCGCCTAGCGAGGATGCACCCTTCGGCGGCCTAGCGCGGGAACACCGCCCCCCTGGCCACGGGTCCCGCCCAGTTAGGCTCCACGACCCCCGCTCCCCGTGCTATCCACCCTCACCTCATTGGTCAATTCAAATTTCAAGTGGGCCTCCCCTATTTCTTTGAACGGCTAGTTTTTAAAAAAAAAAAAAACTTTATATAAACATCTCATTCCAACCATTTTACACACTCAATTTCATTCAAACTATCTCTATTTTTATACAATTTATTTTTTATAAAAATGTCATCATCCTCTTCGGTGTTTTCATCATCCTCTTCATCTTCTGATAGCGAGGGTACAGGGGTTTTTATCTCGTTGTTGGCGACGATGACTCAACAAAACGCGTCTCAGATTCCTCGGCCTATCATTAGAAGACTTCAAATTAATCGAGACAGGGAAACGAGGCATAATCTTTTGATGCATCATTATTTTAGAAGCGAACCGTTGTATAATGAGAAGGCGTTCAAGAGGCGTTTCCGGATGCAACGACCTTTATTTGAACGTATCGTCAGCGACCTAGAGGGTGTGGATACTTATTTTCAATTGAGATGAGATGCTCGAGGCAAGCGAGATTTACACCTTTACAAAAGTGTACGTCGGCTATTCGACAATTGGCATACGGGAGTACGGCAGACTTAATGGATGACTATTTACAGATGTTAGACAACACTTCTAGAGAATGCCTTAATAATTTCTGTAAGAATATCCGTCGACTCTATGATCCTAAATATTTGCGCAAACCAAATTATAATGATGTTATGAATTTGTATGAATACCATGAAAATTATCATGGGTTTCCCGGTATCCTTAATAGTATTGATTGTGTAACACCCCGACCGACGGCGGAATCATCGGGATGCCACGAGGGATGTGTAGATTGTTCAAAAGCTCGTGGGCATCTAAATCAAATCATCATATATCATTTAATCAACCAAAATAATTACACAAAAATCATGTTCATCATGAATCAAGTACATTAGTTACACAAAAGAATTAGTTAAACTAACTAAACTCTAATCGCCAGAAATTTAGTTAATTAACTAAGTCCAAGATCCTATATGATGATGTCCAAAATAGAAGAGATCCTCTCTTCATTCCTACTTGTCTCCATCACCTGAAACATGTAAGAAAAATCAAGTGTCAACTACAAAAGTAGTTGGTGAGTAATCATAAGTTTTTATATTAAAAAAAAAGTTTTAGTAAAATGAGTTTGACAGTTTATGCTTAAAATGGTTTTATAAAATGCTTTATTCAAAACGAGAATAAAACTTATGATCTTCTTGAGAAATCCATATGAATACCTGTATGAGATAATCCAACACACATCCATCAGTTCAACAATCAAACACATACGCAATCACATAACCACATAACCAAATCAATCATAGTCAATCACAAATAATCATAATCAAATATAGATAATCAATCCACAAATAAATCAACCAATCTCATCAATCATATTCTCAAATAATGTTCGTGACTATACATGATCATTATGTAATTAACATAAGTTAAATACATGATTCATGGAGTGGTCGCTAACCACGTGACAATACATGAAGTCAAAGCAATTAACCGAAGTCAAGAGCAATACTTCACGGATGTGGAAACCCTCCACGTGACAATACATGAAGTCAAAACAAATAACCGAAGTTAAAAGTAATGATTTCACGGAGTATGAGACAATACATGTAATCTTTGTTATTAACCGAAGTCAATAACAATGTTTACACGGATTTATAATAATCAGTGATAATCCATAATAATGATAATTCATAATAGTGAATATCATAATGATAAACAGGTATTATCCTTGTGTTATCAAAATAAAATTTAAACCGGTATACATGTTTCACCTCTGAGTTTTAAAACTAAAACAGTTTAAATAAAGGGAGGTTATGAGAACTCACCTGAAGTCCTTAGAACTTGTGTCCTACTAATATGCGCGCTCACGTATGTGTAATCAAAATCAACCTGTAATTATTATAATGCTTGTGTTTATAAGTATAGGCTTTATATTTCAATAAAGTATCCATATGTTTTCTTTTATTTACCAAGTTTATCATTAACCTAGTTCACTTCGTCTAAGTTAAAGTAATCCCCACTATTACCTTATGATTAAACGCCATTTCTTTATAACTAAACTTGTAAATTCCTATGTGTATCTCTCATAGATGTACATGCTAAAAGGAAATGATATCATCATTCACACATACATCATACACACATCATACATACCTGCATGATAATTACTTTCCACCATAATTATTTAGTGTATAAAAATTCCACTTAGGTTTTAATGAAATTGCATTGAAATTATTCCCATAATTTAAATTAAGCAATATAAACTCATAATTTAACTTAGATAATTTAGAAAATTTAGCCACTTGAATTAAGCATGCATACATGGTTGTTCTTGTATGTTCATGCCTATGTATGTTCTTGCTTCCATTTACCCTTAATCTATTTAAATCGATGGATCTTAGTTTGACTACCCATGAGAGCAGCGAACCCTCTATGGTCCCCCGTAGGTTCGGCTAATTCACAGTGTAAGGTTCGGCCCTTGTTTCATGCTAGGGTTCGTTGCAAACTTGTCCAAGGTTCGGCCTTAAAGGGTTCGGTTGCAGCAGCTAAGGGTTCGCCACCCAGCATGGTTCGTGGGTGAGGGTTCGGTAATGGGCAAAGGTTCGGAAGAGACTGCATGGTTCGCCGAGGGTTCGCTCCACATGTCGGGTTCGTCGAGACTTAGGGTTCGCTGGACCAAGAGGCTCGTTGGACTAACCTGCAAAGGTTCGTTAGGCTAGGTTCGGTGCAGGAGGGTTCGGTCCCTAGGGTTTGGCGATGCCACCATCACAGCCGCCACAAAGGTTCGGCTAGAACCAAAAAGGGTTCGGCCCTCAAGCTGTGTCGCGAACCAGCCCACCATCATCTTCATCTTCGAACTTTTGCAGGTTTAAGATCATCAATAATCTCCCATGATTCAACAACAACCCGATTTACACCATACAAAACTATAAATCTCGATCTAAATAAGTTTTCATAACAAAATAGGGTTTTCCCCCAAAACCGAAATTAAAATGGACCTCTTACCTTCAAATCGTGAACAAAAGCCGGATTTCTTCGTGGAATCTTGCTCTCGATCACCCGGTCACGTTGACGTCAAGATCTCGCAAATCCGACGAGAGACGAAGGAGATACGCTTGAGAGAAGGTAGAGAAATGAGAGTGTGTGTGTTTTAGAGAGAGAAGGGTGTTTGTAGAAATGAGGGAAATGGTGGAGTCTTCCACCATTTGTATCTATCCCGCTTCCACGTGTTCGGTCTCGTTTTATCGCGATTAAGTATAATAAATGTTCGATTTTTAACGTAACATATTTAAACATAAAGCCTTTTAAACATTCAAACAATATTCTAATAAAAATGTTTTTAGTCACATCATTTCTTAAAATGATTTCATTTGATACGCGTTAAACTTTATAAAATTACCAGATTCTTTTCGTGGACATATTTGCACATAAATCTTTTAGATAATTAGGCATTTGTTGTGATAAAATGTTTTTAAAGAAAAATCGTTTAAATAAAGGTTCACCATTTATTTTAATAAAATCAATGATTTAAATAATTAAACTATTCGAATTCGTTTTTCGTTGTGATTCCTAATAAACGTTTTAAATAAATCTTTCCTATTTTATTAACAATAAATATTATTTAATTATCTCGTCGAAACGCGTTACTCGCGTACGTAATTCATAAAGATCGTCACCTTTGCGAATCTAACGCTTGTACCGTATTTCGATTCGATTTACGATTTATGGAATATTGTTTCAGAATATTATTCTTAATAATTATATTCGTGTGAATCGTCACTCACGCGAATACATTATTAAGTTAATATTTCTGAATCAACATTCGCGTTTAAATAATGATCGTAACCTCACTTCGCGTAATTAATTCCCGTTATTTATTAACTTTACTATTATCATTTTCCCAAACCAAAACCCACTAAACCCTAGTCACTGACACATCCATGATAGACCGAAATATGCATATATATAGGGCATATGTAAGGGTCAGTCGCAACTGCCCTAGCCACCGTCCCACCGCTATTTCGATAAACCATGCCCATGGGTCCTTGACTATGTTTAGTAACCAGACTCAAACAAACTCCCAGTTCCATCCCAAATCCATTCTCAACCAATAATCCTTCATCATCAGTAATAAGTAACTGCGATAAACATTACGGGTCTGTGTAGTTGAATTACAACTAAACTTCCCGTGGTTTATGCGTATAATAAATGTGCTATAACATGTATACCAGTACAGTGATAATATCAGTGATGTCAATCAATAATCTCACAATCATTAATAATTATAAATATCCAGTCGTAACAGTACATTCGTACAGATGTACGGACGTACGGACAACCGAAAGTACAGCGATGTTACAGTCTCCCCTAGTTAAAGGAATTTCGTCCCGAAATTCAACTTGGAGTGACCGTAGTAAATAAATGTGGGTACTTAAGCTTCATCTGATCTTCCCGCTCCCAAGTGAATTCTGGACCTCGCTTCGATTCCCAACGTACTTTGACAATGGGAATTCTACTGCGTTTGAGCTGCTTAACCTCACGATCCATTATCTCCACTGGTTTTTCAACAAAGTGCATGGTATCGTCGATGCGAATGTCATCGAGTGGTACCTGAAGATCTTGATCAGCTAAGCACTTTCTTAGATTGGACACGTGAAACGTCGGGTGCACATTACTAAGTTCAGGAGGAAGTTCTAATTTGTAAGCAACCTTCCCGATCCGTTCAAGGATCTTAAAAGGGCCAACATATCGTGGAGCAAGCTTCCCCTTCTTTCCGAATCGAACAACGCCCTTCCAAGGCGACACTTTAAGCAATACCATATCTCCCACTTCAAACTCTAGAGGTTTTCTTCGTTTATCCGCGTAACTCTTCTGTCTGCTGCGAGCAGCTAACAGATTGTCGTGGACCTGGCGGATCTTGTCAGTCGTTTCCTGAATAATCTCTGGACCAGTAATCTGCGAATCGCCGACTTCGGTCCAACAAATAGGTGACCGACATTTCCTGCCATAAAGAGCTTCAAACGGTGCCATACCAATGCTCGCGTGATAACTGTTGTTATACGAGAACTCGACCAATGGTAGATGGCTATCCCAATTGCCACCGAAATCGATGACGCAAGCCCTTAACATGTCTTCCAATGTCTGAATCGTTCGCTCCGTTTGACCATCCGTTTGAGGATGATAAGCAGTGCTAAGATCCAGTCTTGTTCCAAAGGCTTCATGCAGTGATTCCCAAAATCGTGCCGTGAAGCGAGCATCACGATCCGATATTATGCTTAAGGGAATACCATGTCGGCTAATGATCTCATCAATGTAGATACGCGCTAACTTTCGCACAGGATATGTTTCGCGTATCGGTAGGAAATGAGCCGACTTGGTCAATCTATCAACAATTACCCATATACTATCTTTACCGTTCGTGGTCCGTGGGAGTTTAGTAATGAAATCCATGGAGATATTCTCCCACTTCCACATCGGTATTTCAGGTTGTATTAACAGTCCCGAAGGTCGCTGGTGTTCCGCCTTGACTTTAGCACAGTTAAGGCACTTAGACACATATTCAGCAATATCCTTCTTCATTCCAGGCCACCAGTACAAGGCCCTAAGGTCTTGATACATCTTGTCAGAACCTGGATGGATTGAGTAACGAGACTTACGGTATCCATAATCGATTCAAGTAATACATTAAACCATCATCCTTAGTTTCCAACAGTATTTCAGCCCCGCAAGACATCTCATTTTTCAAGTCATCTTGAGCCAATGAGTGTTGTTGGGCTGTGAGAATATCATTACGGAGGTTATTGTGCACTCGGACACTATGGATTTGAACTTGACTCTTGCGACTAAGCGCGTCTGCTACTACATTCGCCTTACCAGGATGGTAGCGAATTTCACAGTCATAATCATTCAACAGTTCAACCCATCTCCGTTGTCTCATATTGAGTTCTTTCTGATTTAGAATATGTTGCAAGCTTTTATGATCAGTGAACACTACACACTTAGTGCCATAAAGATAGTGTCTCCATATCTTCAAAGCAAACACGACTGCACCAAGTTCCAAGTCGTGTGTAGTGTAGTTCTTCTCATGTATTTTCAGTTGTCTTGATGCGTAAGCCACAACCTCTCCCCGTTGCATAAGAACACAACCGAGACCTAGGTTGGATGCATCACAATAGACTACAAAATCATCATTCCCATCAGGCAGTGTCAAGACAGGAGCATCACAAAGCTTCTGCTTCAAAGTCTGAAATGCCTCCTCTTGCTTCGGTCCCCACTCGTATGGCTTGTTCTTTTGAGTCAGAGAAGTTAGTGGGACAGCAATCCTGGAGAAATTCGAGATGAACCGCCGATAGTAACCGGCAAGTCCAAGAAAAGATCGAATCTCCGTCGGTGTCTTCGGTGTACTCCAATTCTTCACAGCATCGATCTTTGCAGGATCCACGTGAACACCGTATTCGTTGACTATGTGTCCCAAGAATTGAACTTCCTTAAGCCAAAATTCACATTTAGAGAATTTGGCATACAGTCGCTCTTCTCTCAGTATCTCCAAAACCAACTTAAGGTGTTTCTCGTGTTCTTCCTTGGTCTTTGAGTAGATCAGGATATCATCAATGAATACAATCACAAATTTATCCAAGTATGGCCTGCAAACACGGTTCATGAGGTCCATGAAAACCGCAGGTGCATTGGTAAGGCCGAAAGGCATTACCAGAAATTCATAGTGGCCATATCTCGTTCTAAAAGCTGTCTTGGGAATATCATCATCATGTACTCGAAGCTGATGATACCCAGACCTAAGATCGATCTTTGAAAACCATGCCGAGCCTTGAAGCTGATCGAAGAGATCGTCGATGCGCGGCAGTGGATATCGATTCTTAATTGTGAGTTTGTTTAATTCGCGATAATCGATGCACATCCGAAATGACCCGTCCTTTTTCTTGACAAATAGAACCGGTGCACCCCATGGCGAATGGCTCGGGCGAATAAATCCTTTATCGGTAAGTTCTTGCAGCTGACTCGCCAATTCTTGCAACTCTGATGGCGCAAGTCTGTAAGGAACTTTGGCGACTGGGTTCGCACCAGGTACTAGGTCGATTCGGAACTCAACTTGACGTTCTGGTGGAAGTCCCGGCAAATCGTCTGGAAAGACTTCTGGGAAATTTCGTATCACTGGAACATCTTCAAACTTCTTTCCTTTCTCTTGTTTCTCCACAACGTGAGCTAGAAAAGCTATACATTTCTTTCTAAGGTACTTATGTGCTTTAGTGCAAGACATTAACTTAAGACCTTTACTAGCAGTTTCCCCAAATATTCTCAAAGTTTCACCCGAAGGTAAGGGAATACGAATATACTTTTCATGGCATACAATCTCCGCTTTGTGGGTGGCTAACCAATCCATGCCTATGATAACATCAAAGCTACCAAGATGCATAGGTATAAGATCAATTGGGAAAACGTGATCATTTAAGTTCACCGTACATCCAACAATAATAGTGTCAATATCAATAGTGTTTCCGTCAGCCACTTCCACGTTAAACGGTTTATCTAAATATGTACGTGTTCTACCAAGCAAGCATTCAAAATCATATGAAACGAAACTCCTATCGGCACCAGAATCAAACAAAACAGATGCATAAGAGTTGTTGATCAGAAATGTACCGTTGACGACGTCCTGGTTGGCTTGAGCAGCTGGAGCATTCAGTTGAAATGCTCGGCCTCTTGCCACCCTCTGATTATTTCCAGTCAACTTTGGGCATTGATTTCTGAAGTGACCCACTTCACCACATTCATAACAGGCTCTTGCATGTGCTTGAGGTACCTGGCGAATGGGTACAGCTGGAATAGGTTGTGCATGCGGAGCTGTCAGTGCAAGCGGTGCCTGTTGCATCCTTTGTGCTTGCGGGGCACTCCGACAAACATTAGCAAAATGACCAAACTTGCCGCAGTTGTTGCAGACGCGACATGGCAAATTTGGTGCGTGATGATATCGGCAGATATTACACTGAGGAGTGTTCCCAATGAAATTCCTGGCAGTTGAATTGTGTGATGATTGTTGCGCAGTCTTAGCAGCCGGAGCAGTGACCATGAAGTTCCTGGTCTTTCTCTTCTTGTTGCTGCTTTTGGATGAGCTAGCAGCTTCAGACTTGACTTCAGTTTTGACTTCCTTTGCAGCAGTCTTGGTGTCAGTCTTCTTGTATCCTTTCCTAGTGAGTGTTCCATTCCTCACATGATTGTCAGTAAGAGTTGCAGATAATCGGATTGCAGCCTCAAGTGTCTTGGGATTGCTCCCGTAGACTGTATCCTGAATCTGTACCGGCAGTCCCCCGATATATTTCTCAATCGCCCTTTCCAAGGATGTCACCATGTGAGGTACCAGTAAACTATACTCATGAAACTGAGTATTGTAGATGACATTCTCTCCGCTATCTTGCTTGAGTTCCCAGAACTCAGTCTCAAGCTTCCTCATCTCGCTTCTAGGACAGAATTCAGTGGTCATCAAAGCCTTGACCTCTGTCCATGTCAGTGCTAAGGCAGCATCTACTCCCCTAGTTCGCTTTTCCCCATTCCACCAAGTCAGTGCTCTCTTTTGGAAAACACTGGTGGCATAGCGGACTTTCAGATTCTCGGGACATTCGCTGTTGATGAAGGTGTTCTCCATACTCTCGAACCACTGCAGCAGACCAGTGGCCGACTCAGCACCCGTGAATTTCAGGGGGTTGCAGGAATTGAAGTGTTTGAATGTGCAAGTTGTCTGGTTTGCACCACCTCTGTTCTGGTTGATATTCTGGTTAGCCTGAGTCAGTTGGCTCACCAATCCAGAAATAAGTGTGGCTAACTCTTGTATGCCGGAGTTGGCATTACCGTTGTTAGCATCCCCACTGTTTGAGTCATCTTCGTTGTGACGGCGAGGCGGCATGTTTCTGAGAAATTAGAAACATGTTACTACCGTTTACAACGTAATTCATACAAACAATGGTTAATTGAGTTTATTTTAAACAGTTAGGATTACATATAGGAACTATATTTATTTCCTATCTGTTATTTAAACTCATAATGCCTATAAATTTGCCTAGTATTATTCTAAGTGTCCTAGTTGGTCATAACTAGTGTTAGCTAACTATTCCTAGGTCCTATACATTCCTCACCCTATACTAACACTGACAACCTCCCAATGCAATGCAACAAGCTTATATATAGGGCATATGCAGAGGTAGATCGCAATCTCCCCTACACCGTCCCACCACCGTTCCATTGCACCACGATTATGCCCTTGTTAACATTTAGGGTGTGTCATGTATCTTACCATCGTTTCACTTCACAAACCTTATCCTAAGTAGGATAATTTTGAGTGAAGTGGTCTCTAGTTCCCTTAGGCAATTTGGTTCGTCTAATGTCTAAGTTCACCTGACATATAGGTTTACCTATTTCTAAGTTCACCTAATGTCTAAGTTCACCTGACATTAAAGTTCCCCTAATTGTCTAAGTTCACTAAAATCCATGTCAATTCCAATGTCAATAATCATCAATGAGGGTTCATATCATCACAAAGTGCTCTTATTGTCACTAAGTGTTCATATCTTCCCTATAGTTTATTTTCATCAAGTGTCCATACTATCACTAAGTGTTAGTATCATCACTATGCGTTTATATTATCACCAAGTGTCTATATCATCACCCAAATCCATCTTTCATCACTAATCGCTCAAACCGTTCATTAATCCTATGCACCCTACGTGTCCAATCCGTATGTTTTTATAAATAAATTTATAAGTGTTTATCAAGTGTGATCATCCAAAGTGTCATTCCAAACCAACCTTAACCTACAGACCATCAACATCCATCTCACAATAATTCCTAGTACTATCCTAAGTTCCTGACACTGACAGACCCCCAATATACTACAAATGGTATATGTATAGGGCATATGTAGGGGTCAGTCGCAACTGCCCCAGCCACCGTCCCACCACCTTTGTAGCATACCACGAGTGTGTCCTTGTCTGGAGTTTATAGATCAAACAAATAACTCCTAAAGCAGATAATTCCTAAGCATGTAATTTCCTAAGCAGGTAATTTCCCAAACGGGTAGTTCCCACATTCTTCAATACTGACATCCACCCAATGTACCGTAAATGGTATATATATAGGGCATATGTAAGGGTCAGTCGCAACTGCCCTAGCCAACATCCCACCACCTTTACGATACACCACGTGCATGTCCTTATCGAATCATTAGGGCACACGTAAGCAAGAAATTAATATGCAACATATATATATCGGATGTATAACAGGAGTTCAATTAACATGTAATAAACACATAAGCATGAAATCCTGAATATACTAACTAGTGTATGAATTCATTCATACTAGGGTATCCTACGGTTATAGACTAGGTCAACCATTTCTAGTAACCTAATTCCCTATAACCCAGTCTCTGATACCAATCTGTAACACCCCGACCGACGGCGGAATCATCGGGATGCCACGAGGGATGTGTAGATTGTTCAAAAGCTCGTGGGCATCTAAATCAAATCATCATATATCATTTAATCAACCAAAATAATTACACAAAAATCATGTTCATCATGAATCAAGTACATTAGTTACACAAAAGAATTAGTTAAACTAACTAAACTCTAATCGCCAGAAATTTAGTTAATTAACTAAGTCCAAGATCCTATATGATGATGTCCAAAATAGAAGAGATCCTCTCTTCATTCCTACTTGTCTCCATCACCTGAAACATGTAAGAAAAATCAAGTGTCAACTACAAAAGTAGTTGGTGAGTAATCATAAGTTTTTATATTAAAAAAAAGTTTTAGTAAAATGAGTTTGACAGTTTATGCTTAAAATGGTTTTATAAAATGCTTTATTCAAAACGAGAATAAAACTTATGATCTTCTTGAGAAATCCGTATGAATACCTGTATGAGATAATCCAACACACATCCATCAGTTCAACAATCAAACACATACGCAATCACATAACCACATAACCAAATCAATCATAGTCAATCACAAATAATCATAATCAAATATAGATAATCAATCCACAAATAAATCAACCAATCTCATCAATCATATTCTCAAATAATGTTCGTGACTATACATGATCATTATGTAATTAACATAAGTTAAATACATGATTCATGGAGTGGTCGCTAACCACGTGACAATACATGAAGTCAAAGCAATTAACCGAAGTCAAGAGCAATACTTCACGGATGTGGAAACCCTCCACGTGACAATACATGAAGTCAAAACAAATAACCGAAGTTAAAAGTAATGATTTCACGGAGTATGAGACAATACATGTAATCTTTGTTATTAACCGAAGTCAATAACAATGTTTACACGGATTTATAATAATCAGTGATAATCCATAATAATGATAATTCATAATAGTGAATATCATAATGATAAACAGGTATTATCCTTGTGTTATCAAAATAAAATTTAAACCGGTATACATGTTTCACCTCCGAGTTTTAAAACTAAAACAGTTTAAATAAAGGGAGGTTATGAGAACTCACCTGAAGTCCTTAGAACTTGTGTCCTACTAATATGCGCGCTCACGTATGTGTAATCAAAATCAACCTGTAATTATTATAATGCTTGTGTTTATAAGTATAGGCTTTATATTTCAATAAAGTATCCATATGTTTTCTTTTATTTACCAAGTTTATCATTAACCTAGTTCACTTCGTCTAAGTTAAAGTAATCCCCACTATTACCTTATGATTAAACGCCATTTCTTTATAACTAAACTTGTAAATTCCTATGTGTATCTCTCATAGATGTACATGCTAAAAGGAAATGATATCATCATTCACACATACATCATACACACATCATACATACCTGCATGATAATTACTTTCCACCATAATTATTTAGTGTATAAAAATTCCACTTAGGTTTTAATGAAATTGCATTGAAATTATTCCCATAATTTAAATTAAGCAATATAAACTCATAATTTAACTTAGATAATTTAGAAAATTTAGCCACTTGAATTAAGCATGCATACATGGTTGTTCTTGTATGTTCATGCCTATGTATGTTCTTGCTTCCATTTACCCTTAATCTATTTAAATCGATGGATCTTAGTTTGACTACCCATGAGAGCAGCGAACCCTCTATGGTCCCCCGTAGGTTCGGCTAATTCACAGTGTAAGGTTCGGCCCTTGTTTCATGCTAGGGTTCGTTGCAAACTTGTCCAAGGTTCGGCCTTAAAGGGTTCGGTTGCAGCAGCTAAGGGTTCGCCACCCAGCATGGTTCGTGGGTGAGGGTTCGGTAATGGGCAAAGGTTCGGAAGAGACTGCATGGTTCGCCGAGGGTTCGCTCCACATGTCGGGTTCGTCGAGACTTAGGGTTCGCTGGACCAAGAGGCTCGTTGGACTAACCTGCAAAGGTTCGTTAGGCTAGGTTCGGTGCAGGAGGGTTCGGTCCCTAGGGTTTGGCGATGCCACCATCACAGCCGCCACAAAGGTTCGGCTAGAACCAAAAAGGGTTCGGCCCTCAAGCTGTGTCGCGAACCAGCCCACCATCATCTTCATCTTCGAACTTTTGCAGGTTTAAGATCATCAATAATCTCCCATGATTCAACAACCCGATTTACACCATACAAAACTATAAATCTCGATCTAAATAAGTTTTCATAACAAAATAGGGTTTTCCCCCAAAACCGAAATTAAAATGGACCTCTTACCTTCAAATCGTGAACAAAAGCCGGATTTCTTCGTGGAATCTTGTTCCTCTCGATCACCCGGTCACGTTGACGTCAAGATCTCGCAAATCCGACGAGAGACGAAGGAGATACGCTTGAGAGAAGGTAGAGAAATGAGAGTGTGTGTGTGTTTTAGAGAGAGAAGGGTGTTTGTAGAAATGAGGGAAATGGTGGAGTCTTCCACCATTTGTATCTATCCCGCTTCCGCGTGTTCGGTCTCGTTTTATCGCGATTAAGTATAATAAATGTTCGATTTTTAACGTAACATATTTAAACATAAAGCCTTTTAAACATTCAAACAATATTCTAATAAAAATGTTTTTAGTCACATCATTTCTTAAAATGATTTCATTTGATACGCGTTAAACTTTATAAAATTACCAGATTCTTTTCGTGGACATATTTGCACATAAATCTTTTAGATAATTAGGCATTTGTTGTGATAAAATGTTTTTAAAGAAAAATCGTTTAAATAAAGGTTCACCATTTATTTTAATAAAATCAATGATTTAAATAATTAAACTATTCGAATTCGTTTTTCGTTGTGATTCCTAATAAACGTTTTAAATAAATCTTTCCTATTTTATTAACAATAAATATTATTTAATTATCTCGTCGAAACGCGTTACTCGCGTACGTAATTCGTAAAGATCGTCACCTTTGCGAATCTAACGCTTGTACCGTATTTCGATTCGATTTACGATTTATGGAATATTGTTTCAGAATATTATTCTTAATAATTATATTCGTGTGAATCGTCACTCACGCGAATACATTATTAAGTTAATATTTCTGAATCAACATTCGCGTTTAAATAATGATCGTAACCTCACTTCGCGTAATTAATTCCCGTTATTTATTAACTTTACTATTATCATTTTCCCAAACCAAAACCCACTAAACCCTAGTCACTGACACATCCATGATAGACCGAAATATGCATATATATAGGGCATATGTAAGGGTCAGTCGCAACTGCCCTAGCCACCGTCCCACCGCTATTTCGATAAACCATGCCCATGGGTCCTTGACTATGTTTAGTAACCAGACTCAAACAAACTCCCAGTTCCATCCCAAATCCATTCTCAACCAATAATCCTTCATCATCAGTAATAAGTAACTGCGATAAACATTACGGGTCTGTGTAGTTGAATTACAACTAAACTTCCCGTGGTTTATGCGTATAATAAATGTGCTATAACATGTATACCAGTACAGTGATAATATCAGTGATGTCAATCAATAATCTCACAATCATTAATAATTATAAATATCCAGTCGTAACAGTACATTCGTACAGATGTACGGACGTACGGACAACCGAAAGTACAGCGATGTTACAGATTGTATGCACTAGAATTGAGAAAATTGTCCGGTTGCATGGAGAGGACAATCCATGAGAGGCAATCACGGATACCCTTCAATTATTCTTGAAGCAGTTGCTTCACAGGATTTATGGATTTGGCATGCCCGGTGCGAATAACGACCTAAACGTTCTAAACTCATCACCGTTACTCAATGATATGGAAAACGGTGTGTTTTTACAATCATCGTTTTTTTGTAACGATAAAGAGTACGCTCACGGTTACTATCTTGCTGACGGGATTTACCTAGAATGGCCGGTTTTTATGCAAACAATAACATGTCCAACAACCTTTAAACAGAAAAGGTTTCAAGTAGATCAAGAGGGTGCATGGAAGGATCTCGAGCGGGCTTTTGGTGTTTTTAAAAAAAGATTTCAAATTATAAAAAATCCGGATAGAGCATGGCATCCCAAAAAAATTAGATCAGTTATGTTAAATATAATATGAAACCGATATTTTCGCAGCATTAGGTCACTAGATCAACCGGTTCATACATATTGTGTGTGTGTGATGGGTCGCGGGTTCTAAACCGGGTCAGGCCGGTTTTTGAACTATTTTTATCATTTTAATTATTATCTGTTATTTAAAAATTTATTTTTAAATTCTACTTTCACAGAAAATTCTTTTTATTTAAATCCTACTATTATGTTAAATAATAAAAATAATAAATGTATATATATATAATATATAACAATAAATTATATAACATATATACATAAATAATTATGATTTAGTAAATTAACTTCTTAAGATTTATTCAGTAACCTTTTTACTTAATTTTACATATTTCATAAAATAAATATTTTCATTTTTACCTAAATGTATTTAATCCTAATCTATAAGTTATTTTAAAACACCATATTATATATATATATATATATATATATATATATTTTTATATATGTTGCATTTCTATTCAAATAAATTCTTGACATTTTAATTTAAAGTTTTATAAAATATAAAACTAAATTTTCTTTTTAACAAAAATGTTATGTTTCATTCAAAAATAAGTTTTTTTTTAGAAATCTTAATAAACTAAAACTTTATCAAACCAATTTTTATACATTTTATAGAATATATTTTGTATTTAAAAGTTTCGAAATTCTTTTGAATGATCATTATTTTGGTTAAACATAAGGTTGTTTAAATTTTTATTTACATATGTCAACATAAGAATTTAAATATTTTCAAACATCATTACAATTTCTCATAAATCATAATGAATTTTAATTTCGAGATATTAATTATTCAACACAAATTGAACCGGTTGATCCATTAAGAACTTAGATAAATCCATAGAAAGACATAGTCATGTTAACATATGCCTATTGAACTATTTAGGTGAACATTGAATTTGTGTTGGATATTGTTGAACTATACTTGAACAACTATTGCAAAGACTACCTCACATACTAAGGTGAGTCTTCATAGCCCCCCTTTTACTTGTTTTGAACTTTTGGGGTGAAACATGTTATCATTGAACTTATCTTAACTTTTAAACATCTTCATGTGAACTTAGCTAATGGCTTTATAGTTTGTGAACTTTAGTTAAGGATAGGCATTGATCACACGCATTTAGTGACTATGATAGATCTATTGGACCGACCATCCCACCGTTGTTTGATTTACCCTTCGGGGGAAGCCCGCGGTGATAGTTTGCTAGCTTTGAGCATTGTTTGTAGTGCTAAACATTGGTCAAACATCATTTGTTAACATTGATGATCTGCTTTACTTACTAGTTCATTTTAACTATGTTCATTATGCTTTGTGTTCACATATGACATCATTTATAACATTTTTATAAACATATTTTGGGTGTGAGTATTCAAACCTATGAAACTCACCAACTATTCGTAGTTGACACTTGATTTTAAACATGTTTCAGGTGGAAATGACAAGTTAGCTATACTAATGAGCTTGGATTAGCTTACATTTAATTTGTGTTCAATGTAATAGAATTGAAAGGATGTAACAGTTAGGGTTTGATAATTTGAAACGATGTAATGAATGTTTGAATTTAACGTATGAAATATTTACAACTTTATACCTTGTGCTCTGAACATGTAGATTCTACGAATGCGAGACAAAGGACACAATTGATGAATGATTTACCTAAACTCCAATTTTGGTTGAAAACTATGAGCTATACCTATATGGACAACTACATGTAAACATCAAAGGTGAAACATTTTATGTTGTGTTGTATTGGTAGGTGATCGGTATGCTTTCAAAGTATTGGTGATGTGGTGGGTTGGCTGCGGTATACCCTATATATAAGCACCACCAATATATTGGGAGTAGAATCGAAAGCTTGACCAATGATAGGATTCTTATATTTGAGTGTTAACATCAAGGAAACTAACCTTAGTCAAAACTAAGCGAACTACACCTATGTGGTGAACTACGTGTAAACATCAAACAAAGTGAAATATTTTATGTTGTGTGGTATTGGTTGGCGTTTGGTATGCTTTCAAGGTATTGGTGGTGTGGTGGGTTGGCTGCGGTATACCCTATATATAAGCACCAACAGTACATTGGGAGTAGAACCGAAAGCTTGATCAATGATAGGATTGTAGATTTTAGTGTCATCCTCAAGAGAACAAATCTTAGTTAGGGCTATAAGTGATTCCTGCATACTAAGACTTGGTGTATATTGTTATACTAAATCAAAGGTCTTAGTAGTTCTTACACCAAGCCAATTAAGCAATCGTTAACCTAAAAACGATTAAATGAAAACTTTCAAATTCCATGTCCCACATCGAACATCAACATATGAGATTAGCATCTCAAATGATTTGATCTCATAGATACAATACAACAACTTACATACATCTAAACGATAAAACTAACAACATCATAATGCATTATCTACGACCGTATTGTTTAACCTGGTTTCTATTGATCACAAACAAATAAAAAATTCATACTAAGAAACAAAACATATTTCACAAAACATGAACTTGATATTGTCATCTTTAACTTAAAAGAATTGAAAACATTGTCCCTTTAACGTATCCCTAACCAAAAATAAATACACATGAGACAACAATGTTGGGGCAAATTCCTTAACGAGTTCGATTGCAAGAATCAAATGTTGTACAGGATGCACCCAACCGTAAGAACTGTATCTAGACCCAGAGCAATTGAACCTAAATCAATCTGTGTAACAATATATTCGTAGTTCAACAAATTCCTTTGACCTAAGACAAATTGCATGTCTAGTGGTGTTGAACTTTAAATTAGAAGTCAATTTTTGTTGTTTGTTATACCTCTTGAACCGTAAAGATCTTTGACTCATGTTCCTGAACGAATCAGTCAAGTCTCGTTATTCTACTCAACCTTCTACATACAAAATGTATAATGATCTGCGAGTCCTCTACTAATGTGCTTTTATCATTTTATTCGATTATTATGATCGTTTCATGGCTCATTATTTTTAGAACCTCTTCATGGGCCGTTTGTCACTTGATTTGATCTTAGCATGACTTACTATCCACAAACAGGGGGGTCAAATCGAACAAAAAAATTTAATTCCTTGAGCCTCCATTTGAACTTAGCAACATTCACCAACTTTCACAATTTGAACTTGAAAATACTTAACATCGTTACAGTTCTCTTTAATTTCGGGACGAAATTTCTAAAAGTAGGGGAGACTGTAACATTTCTGTAAATTATAATAAACAAATACATATATTAAATAATTTATGACGTCGTTTGGAATTTTTTTTACATATAACATCATTAATAAACACACACACACACACACACATATATATATATATATAAATATATATGTGCATGTGTATGTAGGTATTTAAAATTTCACAAGATAAGCAAAAACATATTTTAAAATATATATATACTTATAAATTTATAATAAGATTAAAAAGATTTAGAACTTGTTTATAAATAAACACTAAAAAAATTTTTTTTTTTTATTTATTATAAATTTTATAAAAAAAATCACAAAATATTTTATTACATAAATAAAACATTTATAAAATTCTATATACTTTAATAATAATTAAATGTCATAAATATTACAAATAATTTGGTTAATTATATAGAATTTAAAATAGCATAAAAATATAACTAACTTAGTTATATTAATAAAGTTTAAATAAATTAAACCAAATGATAACAAATTTAAAAATCATGGTTTTATAAAGTTAAGGGGTTATTTATGCCAATAATGAAACTGTTTTAAACCACACAAAACCTGGAGGGACTAAAGCTGACAACTCCCTATTCTCCTTTTCTTCTCTACCCAACTCCCCATCCGGATCACCCCATCCGACCCACTTCCTTCGTTCGACCCGATTCGCAAATCTCGACCATGACAGCTTGATTCCAGTCAATCGAAACTATTTTTAGACATATATTCGAACACGTAATCGATCTCAATCACAATTAAATTCCATGACAGCTCAAATACGCGTTAATCACCTCCCAAAAATAAGAACATAAGGCCGGTCATTCGAATTCGAAGAAATCATGTATAAAGGCCAAGTAAAATCTAACCAAAACCTTCCTTTGGTTCCTGCGATGCTTTCTGTGTAAATGAGTAACACACACAAACAAATAAAATCAAGAATTAAAGCAGAACTTATTCAGCCAACGTGTTTATGAGCTTTTACTCCAAACCCATCAAAATCAAAAGCTAAGGTTAGTAAATTTTTCATCTATCTACTCGTTTTTTTTCATCTAGAATATTAGCCCTATGGTTTGGATTTCAATCAGGAACCCATTCAATCGAATTTGAGGGAAAAGGGAATTAGGGCTCGTTTTGGTTATGAACTGATTTGGGGATCAAAAGTGTAACGACCCGTTTTTAATAAAACGAAATGTAATTGCTATAATCGTTAATTGAACGATTGTGATGGTTGTTATGACAACTCAAAATTCTCAGGTTAGAATCATAACTCGAGAATGAAGAGAATGAGTGTAAGCGAAATCACGAAACGAGGCTCTGATTTCAAGATACGCTAAGTTGAAGATAGCGTTAAATAAGAGATCATATATTTTGAATTTTTCAGGTCTTGAAATTATAACCATTGGAAAGAGCTCGAAAAATCGTGAACGTGGGCGAAAACGGCGCGTAAAACGGAGTTCGTATGCTCCCGGAATCGCGAAAACAAAATTGGAAACTAACTAAGGCGGCGGAGGTACGCGAAGGAAATCCTCCGCGGTACGCGACGGACCAGAACGCATAAATATCTGATTTTCTTGATCAGATTTCATTTCTGGTCGATCAACTCGACTTCCAGGCGCCTAAACTCAAACTTTTACCCCCAAATCTCAGTTTTGAAGCCATCCAAACATCCGGATCAAGTTAGGAAACGTTTCTACAAGTCCTGATCTTCATTTCTATCCGAGAAATCCGTCCGAAAGGGTAACGATTCGACCTCTTCTATTAGTTTGATAGAATATGAGTTAGATCTAGATTTTAATAATGATATCATGGTTATTGTTGTTGATTATTGCCTAGTTGATAACTAGGGATCATTAGAAACGAAGAAATTGATATTTGGTTGGTGAAATCTTCGTTTTGAAGCCGGGATGATGTCCGGTTGTTATGAAACCCATATCATGGCATGATAACTAGTAGGATGGGTTGAATATGATTGTAAATAAATTATGGATTATAATCCATAGATTAAATGATGATTTTGATGAATTGATGTTAAAATTATTAACAAGTTATGATCTTAAATAAAAATTAAATAATAAAAGTGATTAAAGATCGTAACTAATATAATGAACATCAGTTATTTGATAAATTGCCTGGGGAGGCATGAAATATGATTAATTGTGATAATTGACTAAAACTTGCTAAACGTAGTAAGATAGAGTCAGTTATGTGATGAATTGACTTTGAGGAAGTCAAATCAGTCAAGTGTGTTGAACTTGATTGTATGTGTTATATGTATTGAATATAGTTGTATATGTGTGAATATGCAACTAGGTGTTGGTGGTGAAAGCCAAGTGACAATTCACATAAGTGGAAAAGAGGTTGTAGGAAGTGAACAACCGTATGAACCAGGTAAGTTACCCAACTTACTGTAACATTACATATAAGCAGTAGAAAGAGTCTACTTGCGTATTTGATATATGTGAATAATGTTAAACATGTGATTGAAACTATGGGATGAGAAATCCTTTAGTTTGTGTTTGTTAAGTTTCAATGGGAAACGTATATGCAATATATTTGCATTAGAATAACTGGATGACCCGGTGATTGATTAATATGATTTGGTGTTTATAAAATAATGGGGCATAACTTGATTAATGAATCTAATGGAATTATAAGACCTTTGAGAAGGCATTATTAGTTTCAAAACGAATGTTATGCTTGTGTGGTGTGCATAATATAAATGCATTAAAATTTAGCCGGATGAGCCGGTGAAATTGATTAAATTGTTGAACCACAAATGTGTGGCTAACCGGTTAATCCGGGAACTAAATTGTTGAACCACAAATGTGTGGCTAACCGGTTAATCCGGGAACTAAATTGTTGAACCACAAATGTGTGGCTAACCGGTTAATTCTGGAATTAAATTAAATATGATTCCACAATGGTGGATAGCCAGAGGTGCTGGCAATTGTCTAGATGGAAGTACCGGTGGGTGAACATCTTAGACTTAATAAATATGACTCCACAATGGTGGATAGCCAGAGGTGCTGGCAATTGTTTTAGATGGAAGTACCGGTGGGTGAACATCTTAAGACTTGAATTATTTATGATATCACAAATGTGTGAATAGTCAGATGTGCTGACAAATAGCTATGGTGGAAGTACAGAAATGTGAACACCATAGTGTAATTTTGATTAAATTATTGTGAACAATGGTTGACGATTGGTAATGTGATATTATTACCTGGTGAGAGTCAATTCGAATAGAAATGACTCAGTTTGAATATTGATTGTGAAAAATGTATTTATACATTTTGTTGTTGAGAAACCATTGGGGTTACTTACTTAGTTCATATGAACTAATTGTGACTTATATGTGGTGTTACAGGTCAAAGATAGATATGCATTGGGCCATCAGATCGGGCACGTTGTGAAGCAGAACCAAACGTTATGTAAATCTTTGGTGAGATCAAATTTAAACACACCAGCTTTTATTAATCATAAATGTAAATGATTGAAATCAAGTGTGTTTAACTTATAAAAATGAAATTTCACGCTTCCGAACATAAAATTTTGATAAAGTTTAAACTGGGACCAAGATTGGACACGTGTAATCGTGTAAAAAGTTTGGGTGTTACAAAAAGCTGGGTTATGTTAAATATAATATGAAACCGATATTTTCGCAGCATTAGGTCACTAGATCAACCGGTTCATACATATTGTGTGTGTGTGATGGGTCGCGGGTTCTAAACCGGGTCAGGCCGGTTTTTGAACTATTTTTATCATTTTAATTATTATCTGTTATTTAAAAATTTATTTTTAAATTCTACTTTCACAGAAAATTCTTTTTATTTAAATCCTACTATTATGTTAAATAATAAAAATAATAAATGTATATATATATAATATATAACAATAAATTATATAACATATATACATAAATAATTATGATTTAGTAAATTAACTTCTTAAGATTTATTCAGTAACCTTTTTACTTAATTTTACATATTTCATAAAATAAATATTTTCATTTTTACCTAAATGTATTTAATCCTAATCTATAAGTTATTTTAAAACACCATATTATATATATATATATATATATATATATATATTTATATATATGTTGCATTTCTATTCAAATAAATTCTTGACATTTTAATTTAAAGTTTTATAAAATATAAAACTAAATTTTCTTTTTAACAAAAATGTTATGTTTCATTCAAAAATAAGTTTTTTTTAGAAATCTTAATAAACTAAAACTTTATCAAACCAATTTTTATACATTTTATAGAATATATTTTGTATTTAAAAGTTTCGAAATTCTTTTGAATGATCATTATTTTGGTTAAACATAAGGTTGTTTAAATTTTTATTTACATATGTCAACATAAGAATTTAAATATTTTCAAACATCATTACAATTTCTCATAAATCATAATGAATTTTGATTTCGAGATATTAATTATTCAACACAAATTGAACCGGTTGATCCATTAAGAACTTAGATAAATCCATAGAAAGACATAGTCATGTTAACATATGCCTATTGAACTATTTAGGTGAACATTGAATTTGTGTTGGATATTGTTGAACTATACTTGAACAACTATTGCAAAGACTACCTCACATACTAAGGTGAGTCTTCATAGCCCCCCTTTTACTTGTTTTGAACTTTTGGGGTGAAACATGTTATCATTGAACTTATCTTAACTTTTAAACATCTTCATGTGAACTTAGCTAATGGCTTTATAGTTTGTGAACTTTAGTTAAGGATAGGCATTGATCACACGCATTTAGTGACTATGATAGATCTATTGGACCGACCATCCCACCGTTGTTTGATTTACCCTTCGGGGGAAGCCCGCGGTGATAGTTTGCTAGCTTTGAGCATTGTTTGTAGTGCTAAACATTGGTCAAACATCATTTGTTAACATTGATGATCTGCTTTACTTACTAGTTCATTTTAACTATGTTCATTATGCTTTGTGTTCACATATGACATCATTTATAACATTTTTATAAACATATTTTGGGTGTGAGTATTCAAACCTATGAAACTCACCAACTATTCGTAGTTGACACTTGATTTTAAACATGTTTCAGGTGGAAATAACAAGTTAGCTATACTAATGAGCTTGGATTAGCTTACATTTAATTTGTGTTCAATGTAATAGAATTGAAAGGATGTAACAGTTAGGGTTTGATAATTTGAAACGATGTAATGAATGTTTGAATTTAATGTATGAAATATTTACAACTTTATACCTTGTGCTATGAACAATCTACACTTCGTGCCGCCCCGATGTTTCCGCCATCGGTCGGGGTGTTACAGATTGGAGTATTGGACAAAATGGCATCTGAAAGACGGGCTAAGTATATCACTCGTTGACGATTTCAGGGTCACTCCAATGAAGATGGCCGGGGTGAAGGATACATTGATAATAAGAAAGTTTGGAAGTGTGGAGCCTGATAACTACTGGTATCGCGTGTGTGAAGGTGAAGCAGAATCTGTTATTCAAAGACCATGGCATATGATATGGAAATCTAGACGATTAATGAACATAGTTTCAACAATTGCAGCAAAAATGAACTGGGATTTTGACTCAGTTCATGTTGTGAGAGGAGAGAAAGCAAGAAACCAACAACAATGGCCGAATCTTGCAGCGGATACATCACCTGAAGCTCTTGTTTCCTCCTTACAAGACAACGTTGATGACGGGAGGAACTTGTATATTGCAACAGACGAACCTGATGTTGATTATTTCAACATCGTGAGCGGATCGTTAATCAATTCAATCCAATAAACATAAGTAAACATCAATCAATAGCGTAAAGATACTTACTTGTTTGAATATTCAATTATGTTCTTGATGATAATATCATTGTAGTGATTCTCTAATCTTCTTTCATGTCCAAGTTATGATGAAGAATTCATATGTATGGTGTTCTTCCTTACTTCTCATAATTTTGATTAGAGAAAATATATGTAAGTGAAATGAATCTTTGGACATTAAGAAGAATTAGTGTAAGATGCCTCCATATTTATAGTTTTATGTAAGGCCAATATTGTCCATCAAAATGTTGTCATGGAGGAACTTTAATGCAATTATCAATAAATTGATAATTGCAACAACTTATACATAAAGGCTTATTGGTTAATTATCAAATCTTAATATTAAACTAACTTATCAAATAGTCACAAGGTCATATTATGTAATAAATTCCAACACCCGACACATGTTTTTTTGACCCGTTAAAAGACAAATATTTCACTCATTTTCTTGATGAATACAGGGGTCTTTGGGACGAGACCAGTGAGTGGCATAGTGAGATAAAAATGCTGAATAATGGTATTGCAGTAGAGTTTGATGGATACATGAGGGCATCTGTAAATACAGAGGTGTTTTTGAGGGGTAAAAAGCAAATTGAAACTTTCAATGATCTCACTAGAGACTGCAAGGATGGCATCAATACATGCACTTCCTCGGCTAGCTGATCTCATACTCGAGGTTTTGATCTCTCTTTCTGTGTTTGGTGTAAAAAACGTCTGGCACTTTAGTAGCACGGTACATATAAAAAAGGTTTTTTTTTTTTTTTTTATTATTTATTTTCCCAAATGCGATATTTCGTTAATATAATATAAGTGATGTATCATGTGAAAACCCAATATTACAAAAAAAATCCTTAAACTCTATCTGGGTCATTTATTTGGATCTTGAAAATAAATATGTGGTTCATATTAAAGCTGATTAAAAATTTGGGTTTCGTATAAACAAAATCAATTTTAATGTGGTTTAATGTAGGGATGTTCACAAGCCGAACCAAGCCGAGCTAGGGGTTAGCTCGGACTCGGACTCGGCTTGGCTCTGATTGTAAACCGAGCTTGAAATCTTGGCTCAGAATCGGCTCGTTTTTAACCGAGCTGGCTCGGCTCGGCTCGTTTTTGGCTCGGTTTTTACATAATACATTTGAATTCCATTCACCTCAACTCGGCTCGGTTCGTTTTTGGCTCGGTTTTTACATAAGCGAAGATGTGTGAATATGTGGAACTAGTAATTAATAATATGATTTAGGAATTACGAATGAGTGAAGCACGTGAGAATTGAGATTAATTTCGTATTTCCGTCCTTTTTTCTTTTACTTCTGTTATTTTTATTTTTTAACATAATTACAAAATAACACCAAAGTATATTTATTACTGAAAGTAATCCTATAGTTTTATACTTTAGTATATCATGTTGTGCAAACGAGCCGAGCCATGAGCCGATCATACGAGCCGAGCCAGCCCTGGCTCAGCCTCGGCTCGGTTACAAAACGAGCTGGCTCGGTTACAAACGATCTTTATTCGAGCCGAGCTTTTTCCGAACGAGCTACGAGCCGAATCCGAGCTTCGAGCTTTTTGGACAACCCTAATTTAATTTGAATCACGTATTTCGTTTCAAGATAAGATTTCAAATGGATGGTTTTAAGGGTTTTTTATATAAGATCAGGTTTCACATGATACAATCCCATATAATATATTTTGTGATACTTAGTGTTGTGGTGGACCATGAATATCGTAGTGTACTTTGGGTTTCATCGCTCATGCATTCATTCTGAGTTGCAGCCAAGCTTTCCAAGGGAGATCCATTGGGAATCTAAGGAACAATTGGGCTATTGTTGTGGCCATTTTGTTATAAGGAGGGTATTGTTTAAACGTTGAGATGTTTGTATCAAGCTAAGCCCCGTGTACGGTCCGTTCATATAATGTATATATATGTGTGACTCTCGAGAGAAAAAGTAAAATTGCACTAATTTTAACGTTATTTTACTTAATTTTTGTAAAAATAACGTTAAAAGCGTTGGGTTGGTTGTTTAATCAGGCATTATGAGCCGTGGGTCTTTTTGAAAGCAGCCTCTCTATTCCTACGGGGTAGAGGTAAGGTTGTCTAAATCTTACCTTCTTCAGACCCTACCTTAGTTTTGCTAATGGTAAGATATACTGAGTACGACGATGATGATGTTTGTATAAAGCTAGAGTTCCATTTGTTTATTATGTATAGAAATATATAATTATATGCAAATATATAATTTTAACATATCCATTTGAAGCTTGGTTTGCAACAAGGTCTAAAACCGAAGTGCAAAAACGGCGGGTATTTTTACGTGTTGTGTATATATATTGAACAAATCTTATAAATTATTTATAAAAGACGTAAAAACACGTTATTATGTATATTTAACATCATTATATATATATATATAGAGAGAGAGAGAGAGAGGGGAAGGTTCATGAGAAACTTCTTATTTTGAAAAAAAATAGAAAACCAAGAAAACTCCTACTAACCAATAAATTTTTTTTTAAAAAAATTTCATAATTTTTTATGATAAGGTTAGAATGTTATAATAAATTTTTTTTGGAAAAATATGTAAATCACGAAGTTACGCATATGCAACTCAAAAAATTTCGTATGTAACTTACAAAGTTACATATACGTAATAACCTAAAATACTTATTTTTGAATTTTTTTTACATTTATATCTAATAATGAAAGGAAATAAAAAAGAAAAAATTAAAAAAAAAATAATTGGTAATGATTGTGATTAGTTTTTTTAGTTTCTCCAAAATGATGGTTATCTTAAAGTGAATTAATAAAATGATAACCCTATTTTAGTGAGAAAACCGTGAAAAAAAGGCAAAAAAACATGTAAAAAAACGTTTTTTTTTAATTTTTTTTACAGGTTTGTAACACTATCGCACACATTTTTATAAAAAAATCAAAAAAAAGCCGAGTAAATATTTTTAAAAAAAATATTTTATAAACTCGTGTAAAACATACGTAACGCTGCATCAGATCTCACGAAAAAAATTTTACGTTTTGTTACGCATGTTTTACATGTTTTAAAAAATAATTTTTTTAAAAAATATCTACGCTGCGTTTTTTTGAATTTTTTCATAAAAATGTCCCCAATAATGTTACAAATTTGCAAAAAAAATCCAAAAAAATTTTTTTTACATGATTTTTGCCTTATTTTCACGGTTTTCTCACGAAAAAGTGGTTTTTAAATTATCCTTACCCTATATATATATAGGGGGTGGATCTACTAAGAAAATGATTTTCCCTAAGAACAATAAAAAATAATCTTAACAATTATTTTTTTAGATCAAAAAGTCCTAATTAATTGCATACTAATCACTATTTGCTACCTGTGAATTTTTAAGAATAAGGCAGTAGGGACATTTTCAACAAAGTTAACGATCAAAACATACAACCATGCACATAATCAGAAAACCTTACTCTCACCATCCTCTGCTCCTTCACCGGTGGTTCTCCGTCGATTGATCATCGGAAACCGTCTTCAATCCTTCATTAGTTCATCGTCATATTAAGTGACTCAAAACATTGATCGATTTAAATGGATGAAAATCTTTCAATTGAATCCAGTGGTAAGTAATTTGATATGTGTTCCTCTTCAAATCTCTGCATTGCGAGTAAAATTTCATTGATCGTACTACTTTTTTTTACTTTACAGGCAAATTTCGAGTTCTTCCATCCAGAAAACGAAAAAAAAATCAATTCCTGATTATGAGAAATCAACCACAAAAGGTACGATCGATTAACCATAAAATATTTGAGATGTTTAATTTATTATAGCATAACCTTAAAATGTTTGTACTAGAATCCTTAAAGATGTTATGTACAACTTTTTTGAACTATTAAGAATGGTAAATTAGATTCTTCATTTAAACTTAGTAATTTCTTGTGCTGCATTATAGGATTAATTCTAGTATATTATACTGTAGTTAATTTCAATTAGTTTATCAAGTGATTGTATTGCATCTTAGATAACATTTATGTGTTGTATTTGACTAGTGCCATAGATCATGATCAATTATGTTATGGAATTTATGTAAAGTATTTATAGATCCTTATTAATTTCATCACTACTTAGTAATTGTAAGTAACAGGCCCTCTTTGTTTCGATTATGTGATTGCTTTAATAGAAGTGATAAAGAAAACATAAAAGAAACGAACAAATTAAAAACTGCTGCACTTCGTTATTCACTAAACTTGCCTTATATAGGCTTACAACTTACTGAAAAAACAAAAGAAACTTTCAACCTAACTCTAACGGTTCAATGTAGCTTCCTAAAGAACCGCACAACACTTACCTAAAAACCAACGGAAACAATACTCATTCAATTAGCACATGCTTTATTTCTAATACTAACTACTTGACCCAAGACCAACCAATAAAAACAACCCACAACCCATGACCCGTCAAGATTAACCCAACATTCACCGCCTTAATCTTGATCTCGGTTCTTGGTACTTGCTCGTTTCTTGCTACGAACCATACACGTCCGGTATCTTGCTAACTTTCGGTCTTGATTCGAACTCGTTCGAGTCATCTTGCTTCTTGCTATGATTAACAGGCTACTTGCTACATGCTTTAAGAACACATCGGTTCTTCTCTCTTGCTTGATCGGTTCACAAAGATCCGACCCGTCCCTTGCTCTTGCATTCTTTTCTTGCTTTCCTTGCTAAACCACATTCGGTTTTCTTGATAAACTTGCTTGCTTGATTCAAACCATTCTTGCTTGCGTCGAATCTTCTTACTCTTGCTCCATATTTTCACTTGCTAAACTTGCTACTTTCTTGCTCTTGCTATACGAATCACAAAGATTCAATCTTGCTAGTTAACTTGCTGATCTTGCAGACTTGCTTTAAACTTGCGGACTTCCTATTCAACAACTCCTCGGTCTTTTGTTGTTAAAATATCGGTCTATCTTTCTTAGCTTACTGATCTTGGTCAGCCTTCTTTCTTCTTTTTTTTTTCTCGACTTTCATCAACATTAACCAAAACAATCGATGCTTCCCTGCGTTCTATTTCAATTACATCGATCTGTGCGAGCCCTTATAGCAACCATCTTGAATTCTTTTAATTCTTGTTGCAGTCATAAAACCTTCCTTACTTCCTTCAAGCATGACCTGCTTGTGACTCCAATTTGATTTTGATGCTTCCGATCGATCTATCTGGTTAGTCCATACTTCTTTTTTTTTTTAAGCAAATGCCGGTCCCAATTTCTTTCTTTGGTCGTCACTCTTTCTGTTTCTCGGTCACCCCTTCCGTCTTTTTCTTGCATACTTGCTTTCTTTCTCATACAAACCACCGGTCTTATTTACCTCCTTTGGTCTTCATTCTTTCTCCCACCGGAGTTCACTTCCGGCAGCGGTCTACTTCACGTCGGTTCGTCTCCGACGTCGGTCTCTTACTTCTTTAACAACAGCCCTTTCACAGCAACACGCGAGCACCGCTAACAGCCACAGACAATCTTCGGTCACCCCCGTCATCTCGAACGTACTTCCCGTGACACCGACTTGCTTCCGCTGCAATGGTAGACATGCACCCGAAGGCTACTCCTCCTTCGAAAGTCGACTCTCAAACCGGCCTTCTCCGTCTTCTCGAGCCCTAGGCTCTGATACCAAATGTAAGTAACAGGCCCTCTTTGTTTCGATTATGTGATTGCTTTAATAGAAGTGATAAAGAAAACATAAAAGAAACGAACAAATTAAAAACTGCTGCACTTCGTTATTCACTAAACTTGCCTTATATAGGCTTACAACTTACTGAAAAAACAAAAGAAACTTTCAACCTAACTCTAACGGTTCAATGTAGCTTCCTAAAGAACCGCACAACACTTACCTAAAAACCAACGGAAACAATACTCATTCAATTAGCACATGCTTTATTTCTAATACTAACTACTTGACCCAAGACCAACCAATAAAAACAACCCACAACCCATGACCCGTCAAGATTAACCCAACAGTAATTTCATAAATACTTAGTAATTTCATGTACTGTATTATAGGGCTAGTTCTAATATGAAGATTTCAGTTATATTATAGTTAAGTTCAATTCGATTATTAAGTGGTTGTACTACATTTTAGATAACATTTACGTGATGTATTTGACTAATGTAATGTATTTCTATGATGACAAACTTTTTTCTTCAGAAATTTGCCATTATAATATAATTCAGAATATGATTTTGAATCACCCAAGTCGAAAAAGATTAAAACAATTAAATCTGCAATCTACATTCATACCATATGATATACAAAGAAGAGTATGTGTACATAATTCTCCCATCAATCTCAAAACATTTATTCAGTTACTAAATGTTAAACAGAGGGTTGTAGTTAAAAAGATTGGTTTTGGAAGCATTCTAGATTGTAGGATAACAAGTTTGCCAACTTGCTTGGGGTATTGATTCTCTCTAATTACAATCCAACAAGCAACAACTTGAACTTGATATCACATTCAATTAAAATTAAATCACTTCTAGAGAATCGAGTTCTCGGAATTCCAAGGGGATCAATACAAATAAAGGAGCTAAGTTATAATAACCGAAAAAAAAATTAACTATTATAAAAGTTTAAAATAAAAGATATAAACAATAACATTAAGTTATGTACCAAACATTCGATTTATTTTGATAACTGAAATATTTATTTAATGAACTTCGACTTGTTTAACAAATTGCAACAAATGATCTACTCGTAGGCCTAATATTTATAATAACTGAAATATTATATTTAAACATCAGTTGATTAAATTAGTAACATCTAATTAAATATCACTCGATTAGTATTCACAACTGTATTCAACTAAATTGAAAACCGACTTAGAAACGGACTCATACCTGAACCATATTCTAATTATATTTATTTATTTTAACCTATAAAAATAAAACAAAAAGAAAACAAGCTTCCCGTGTAAGCAGTTGAAACTGATTACAAATTATATTTATTTGAGATATCAATTGTTGTGTTGTTTCACAACCAAATAATCTTGCAAAGAAAGTCAAAGAGTTTGACCCACGTAGCATGAAAACCTGCTGCTAGCAACAACCACTTGGGAGTGTTGAAGTCGCACATGACCACTCGAGGTGACTATTGTGACAAAAAAAAAAGGAAAAAAAACTTTAAATGGTATAGTTTTCATTTTCTAAAGTTTTAGTAAAGAAGATGACCATTAAAGACCATGTTAAAGGAATTTATAGTCACTTGAATTAACAATTGGAAGTATAGTCTAATTGGTAAAACATGATAGCAGTGAAGAAATGGTTCGGTTTTGATGTTTTCTTTATTTTAAACATTTTTGAAAATTAAGAACGATTTAGAAAATTTCAAAACAAATAAATAAAAAATATAAAATTTAGTTATAAATTCAAGAGGATAACAAATAATTATAAACGTTAATAAACGACTTATAAATTAAACCAATTCGACCGGTTAAACGCTAAAAGGTCCAAGTCACCAAGATTTAACCGATTATGTATACGAATCAAAATTCGTTTAAACTAACATGAAATTAAACAAAAACACAGATTTCTGTATCATCAAGGACTTGGATTACTCGCTTATTTTTATCTTATTACTGTTGATTAATTACTAAGAATAAGGTACGGATTCCATTTATTTAACTCAGAGTATAAATTCTGATTTCTGTTATTATACGGATTTTATACCTTTGCCTCATATTATTTTCTGTTCTGTATAAATCCGATTCTGTAGTTATAAAATTTTATTTCTGTATTGTTCTGATTTCTGATTGCCACAATATAATATCGTGTTTCTCTGTTTTGTTTAACATGCAATAACTCTAAATTATATTGTATTCATTATTGCATGGTCTTAGCATGACATTAATCGGTAGTTTGACTACCCTACTGAACTTTCTGAACATGTATTCTGTTACCCGAGCATGCCCCTACCTGTATGATTACAGGCCTTTTATGACGGCAACCATGATGTGGAAACATCCGTGACAGTTAGTTGAGTTCACGGCGTAACCTTAAGTACTCTCATAGTACAATGTGCACCTACTGAATTCTGGGGAGGCGTATGGACCGGTCCTAAAATATTTTAAACTGTACATTTCTGATTTCTGGGGGATAGTGTTGTGTATGCCAACACGCAGTAACACGCAGTATCCATGTGTCTGGTAAGCGAGAGTAGCTACCCGTGAACCTTACACTTATTATATGTATAATCGGCTCGTGGTATATTCTGATTCTATTAATTCTGACTTATAATATAACATGTGTTATTGTTTCTGAACGGTTATATATTATCAAAGTCAGACTATTGATTACTGTTGTGTTCCTGTTTCTGATCACGGTTATATTTTCACTTGAATTTACATATTCGTCACCACATTCTGAGCTTCTTTATTACTGTTGTTTATCCGTTACTGAGCATTATTTGGCTCAGCCGTATTTGTATTTGTGGTGTTTATCTTTATTGTGTAGGTAATCAAGAAAACCAGGTGGGGAACTTTTAAGAGTAAAATCGAAGGTAAATCTGAAAACTTCTGTTACTGTAGTAAATGTAATAATCAATAGTTAAAACTTAAATATTTGTTTAGTTATGTCTAATTATCAACTTAAGACTTATGTATTTATGTTTTAAATACATTTGAGATTGTTGCATTTACTTCTGATTTCGTATACGTGACAAATCAGCCCTGAACCGGGTTGGGGTGTCGCATAAGTAAACCTTCAAAAAGGGATCCTATGTATCATGTCTGAATTCCGTAGTCAATTTATGGATGATATCAGACTACCTTAGATAAATCATGTAAAAGATGTAGCGAAGAATTGTGGTAATTAGGAAGGTTGTTTGAATTGAACTGTATCGTTTTATTTAGTACTAAAAGAGGAAAAATGACCCAATGATCAAAGGTGAAGATGGAATTTCTTGGTTCAATAAAAAATGATGTGGATCTTTGACTAGTGTTATTACATAATCAATTGCTTACAAAAGCCAAAACTCAAATGGAATGGTTATCAGCACTAGAACAACCCCTTACATTTCTACTGGGATGCTTTAAACAAAAATATATGTATTGTATCACTTTGTATATTTAGATTATATGCATTTATAAAATATAGTACATAAAATTCAGTATTGTTTGTCATATGAAACATGCAATTCAGTACATGAAACACTTTTCTAATGTATTGTATTCTAAAAATTTAGTATTGTTTGTCATATAAAACATGTACTGTATTTCATACATTATTATATAAATCATGTGTAGTGTTCTGCTAATATTAATCATGTAGTGCTTTTATTGTTATTTGATGCATTAAACAGTTATTCTATGCTCATGATACTTATGAAAGAGGAAATCCTGGAGAAAAAAGATATGTGTCATTCGTTTCAATAATAATGAAAGTCTTAATAAACTTGATAAATAATTGCTAAACGAACCAAGCATCATCAAAGAGAAATCAATTGAAAGGAATATGAGTAAGAAAAGTAAATTTGATAAAAAAAATTAAGTTCGATTAAATCCACGCATACAAAAATGGTGAATTTGAAAACAAACAAAATATAGAGAGAGAAACACAAAGAAGTAAAGCGGAGATAAAAAGGCAAAGGAAACAAAAGAAAGTTGCACAAGAAGACGAAGAAGTGAACCATGAAGATGATTTCAGTGCATCTAAAGATGATTAGGAGGAATAATCATTCTTTCTGGAAACAAATTCATTTAATAGTATGTCTGCTTATGCAAGTATTCAGCTACGTTAACAACTAATTAATACAAAAGTATTTAGTTATCTCACGCATATGTACTGTATTGCAACATGTACCATATTTAAAGATTATAAACAAGGTAAAGAAACTAGACAATTTTCTTAGAGATGTAGAAAATTAATTACCAAATGTTTTCTAGAGATTTAAAAAGATGATGAGATGTTGGAACCAATAGAAGAATGGATCTCAAGGTTAACAAAATACAAAAAAATAAAAAAAAAATCACAAGACAGATGATAATGAAGGTGATGTCAATAAAGAAGTTGTTCATTTGCAAGGTAATTGAAAATATATTACATGAAATTATGTGCACATATTTGAATCCAACACATATTTGAATCATGTTATAATTGTTATAATTTTTTATAAATCCAGTACATGTTTAAGTTGTATGTGTTTTAAAAATGCAGCACTTATTTAAAAATATAATACAAAAATATAATTAGAAGTGTTACAACTATTTTGAAAACAATAAAAATATGTACATGTTATCCAATACATGTGTTAAAGCATGTTTTTATTTTTAACATTTCATGTTGAAAAGAACAAATATAACTAAAAGCAGCACATAATCCATTTAATATAATTTAGTTGTATTGTATTCTTATGATAAAACCCACTACATATTTAAAAATACAATACAAAAATATAATTAGAAATATGTGTAAATACAGTACATGTTATCCATGACATATGTTAAAACATGATCAAATTTTGATACATTCCAAAAAGAGTATGTGAATAGAGTACATGTGTTAAAACATGTACTGTATCTTTAACATGTATTGTATTAAAATGCATTTCATGTTGAAAAGAACATATATAAACAAAAGCAATACATGATCAATTAAATGTAAATCCAGTACATATTATAATTTTTTTCTTAAAATGCAGTACATATGTGAATCTAGTACCATATCTGAATTTTCATTTACTGGATTGTTTGAATTTACTATATTCTTGATATGTACAAAAATCCTTAAAATGTATATGTTTATTATATATAGTACATATATTTTTGATAATAAAGGTGTGTCAATACAGAAATGGTTTAGCCAAACGACATTATAGAAGATGATGATAAGGAAGGTGCTTCAAGCCAAGAAATGGATAAACCAAGTCACGAAATTAATGTAGCTTTGGTATGTGAATTGATTGATGCAATAGCTAAAACATAGTTAGAAATTGATGCTAAGGAAAAAGCAATTTTGAAAGGAAATCAAAAGAAAAATATTCATGTGCAAGGTAAAATTTAGAATACCGTACATGAAAATGTGTTGTATTATAATAGATATTTTATAACCTGGGTACTATATTTTTTGAACTTTAGCATATTACTCATGTTAAATATTATATAAAAATCCAGTCCTAATTGTCATGTGAAAGAATATACTGTATTTTAACTAATCATGCAATGCACTGTTTTTGTCATATGCACAAAATTCATTAAACATGTATATATATTTTTTACATACAATGTATATATTTTTGATAATGAAGGTGCTGCCAATAAAAAAATGGTTCAACAAGAGGACATTAAGTAAGATTATGATAAGGAAGGTGGTGCAAATCCATAAATGGTTTAGCCAATATCACAAATAAGCCTAACTTTAATGTGTGATCTGATTGTGCAATGTAAAATTGAAATACAATACATATTAAACTAGATTGTTTAAGTCTACTCTAATCTTGAACTTTATCATATTTTTATATATGTTAATTAAATACGATACATATATTTTTGATAATGAGGGTGGTGTCAATACAGAATTGGTTCAACAAGAGAACATTAAAGAAGATGATGATAACGAAGGTGCTGCAAATCCATAAATGGTTCAGCCAAGTCAGGAAACTGAAGCAACTTTGATGTGTGATCTGATTGATGCAATAGATAAAGCTGAGGTTGAAATTGATGCTAAGAAAAATGTATATTTGGAAGGAGATAAAAAGCAACTGTTAATGTGCAAGGTAAAATTGAAATATAGTACATTTTTTCAATACAATACATACATTTTTTGATAATGAAGGTGTTGTTAATGCAGAAATGGTTCAGCGAGACCAAATTAAAGAAGATGATGATAAGAAAGTTGTTGCAAGCTAGGGAATGGTTCAACCAAGTCAAAAAATTAGCTCAACTTTGATATGTAAACTGATTGATGCAATATATAAAGCAGATTGAAATTGATACTAAGAAAAAAGCAGATTTGAGAGGGGATAAGAAAGCAACTTTTCATGTGCGAGGTAAATTGAAATATAGTACATTTTTTAAAAACTTTTTTATAAACCATGTAATAAAACATAACATAATTTTTTAATTTATTTAAATATTTTCTTCTTGTGCAGGTAGAAAACAATTTCAAGCCTAAAATGAGAATCAATCAATTGTTGGCAAATTTTGAATCTACTCTAATATGTTCAATTTTCAAAAAGATTGAAGATGTTGGCATAGTGATCATCCCAGTGTTGCAAGATACACACTACTACTATCTGGCAGTTGAGACAAATTCTGGTTACGATTCAACTGACAGTCGAGACTGTTTACCCAATTTATAATATAAACACATCACATGAATCATCATTTGTGTAACTAATAACCCACATGGGTCTTGTGATAATTAAAGGCCTGTTTTATTTGGACACCCCACTTTTATATTTTTACACCCCTGCGGGCCAATACGGGCCGTAATGGCCATTACGGCCTGGTATTGAGTACAGACAAACATTCCAGAGAATTCCTAGGAATCAGCGCAACATTCTGCGTGACGGGCCGTACTGGCCATTACGGCCCGTCTTGGCCCAACCTTATTTTTCAAGTCATTTTGGGTGTCAACCAATTTTGATAAAATTTGATACGGCCCGTACTGGCCAGTACGGGCCGTCTTGAGTTAATTTCTTTTATTTAATCATAATTTACTTATTTAAATATTTTTTAACGATATACGATTAATACGTGAATTATTTGAACGATGTGTGTTATTTATTTTACTTAAACTTAATTTACGTATTTAAATTTAATTTTTAACGATATACGTTTATTATGTAAGTTATTTGAACGATACACGGCTAATACGTTAATTAAACGTCATAATGTCGTTTTAACTAAATATTTCATTTTGTAATCAGCTTGTTTACGTTAGTTAAAATAATTTAAACAATATAAAGTTTTTTGCGCAAATATTAAACAACACAAACAGAAACAATACAAACAACACAAACAGAAACAATACAAATGTAGAAAGAAACATACGTATATACACTGTACGGTTTTATATACAAGGAATCAAAATACATAAATACAAAATGAACTACGATCCGGATGGTCCAGCGTCATCGTCTGCGTAGACGCGTGGCTCCAGGAACGGTGGCAGCTGTGTCCCGTCCCGTCGCGCATGCTCTGACGCGACTGTCCACTGGACCAAATCCTCGTATCGATCGAGCCGTCGCTCGATGCGTGCCATCCGCTGGGCCGTCTCGTCGCCCCGGGCGGCTATCTGGTGTAGCAACGCCTCGAGTGGCTCGGTCAGGCGCACCGCACGATAAACGTGCGGTGGATGCTGCGGAGGCTCCTCATCTCGCGGCGGTGACAAAACCGGCTCCTCCTGAATCGGCTCGGGCTCCGGTATCGGGCCACCGTCCTGCTGCTGCTGCTGCTGGTCTGGCAATACAATAACCTGGGCCGGCTGAAACGGGCGGCCGTCCAGCCCAATGAACCGCAATCCCAAACCCGGGATGTCGGCGGCAACCTTCATGCTGATGACCGTACGAAGGCGCCTTTTTGTCGCTTTTATTTGGAAATACCTGCGCCAAGACCTTCTTTATTAGACTCTTTTTAATTTCAATAGGTTTGGAATTTATTTCTTCTGTAACCAAACCCATTTGTCCTATAACATCTATTTCTTCTTCTTCTAACAGTGTTGGGTTAGCTGCGTTAAGTTTAGTCCAAAAAATATCTATATCTGAGAGCGGTATCTTTTTATCTGCATAATTTATAATTACAGTTAATATAAATTTGTTGTACGTGCGAAACATCTAATATTTACATTTAATATTACGAACCTGTGTTGTAATATTTTGATATATTACAAGCGCACGGCAACCCACAACTAGTCCAAAGCTGGTGGCCACACGTCATATTTTTGTCACGCATTACTCTTATTTTTTCTTTTTCCTCTACCAACAAATCAAGGGCTTTATGGGACACCTTTCCTCGAAGGTTATCAAATATTGGTAGTTTATGATGACCCATAGTTTTAATCAAGCTTGTTTCAAAATCATGTTTCATTTTTACCTCTTGTGCTTGCACGATTTCATTTACGAAACCGACAAGCGAGGCAAGCGTGCTGTTTGGTGATCTGAGAAATCGTTTTAGGTTCGAGTGCTGACTTTCCACCCGGTTTGTTGTACGTTGACCAAAGTTGCGCGTTCTGTTGGTCCATGCTGTTACAAACATATCTCTGTAACTGTTTAACCAGGTGTGCGTTAGATACTCCAGAACCCCTGAAATGAAACAAAAAACCAATGATGAATTGATTCAACATAATGATGGTATATGATGCTTACTTTTTTTATCGTATTTGATAAGTCTTTCGTACAGACGATTGTAGTTGTAGTCGTATAACTCTGTTGTCGGAGAGTTACACAAATTCGCCCATCGACCTTTGAATTTCTTCCAGTCTGCGTCCGAAAAGCTTGCCTTGCAGTGTTTGGCAATATTTTCGTCTATGTGCCACCTACAGAGATATTTTGCGGATTCTGGAAACACTTTACGGCACGCATTCATAACAGCAAGGTCTCGATCTGTTATGATCACACGTGGCTCCATACACTTATTCAACATACTCTTAGCCATCTCTAAAACCCAGACGTAGTTCTCCTCACGCTCTTTGCTTACGAACGCGTGAGCAATACTAAACGTCTGGTGTGTGGATGTCACGCCAACAATTTGAATAAATGGAAGCCTGTACTGGTTGGTTTTGTACGTCGCGTCCATCATCAGTACGTGCGGAAATGCACGCCACCAGCAATACGATTTTGGATGACAGAAGAAAATGTCTTCCACGACGTTTGTTTCAGGATCCTCCCGGGTATAGTAAACGTACTGCTGACTGTGAAGCACGTTTTCCAGGACCTGCATCGGAGTATCACCGAATTTCTTCTTGTTTTTTAGCTTCTGCTGTAAATTGTATACATCCCTAGAGACGGATACATTTGCAGGGTTATGTTTCTTTATGCTCGAAAGTATGTTACGAGGATCCATGTGTCGCTCGGTCAGATTCTCCACCATATCTTCTTCCTCCTGAGTGAATCTTCTAACATATGGATGACCCTCTAGATTCTGAGCAGGCTCGTGATTGTGATTGTCGTTAATCACCAGCAATTTCCAGGATTCACGAACTTCGTTGTATAACCCTATCAGTTGAAACGGACAACCGATTTTCTTGCTGCCTGACCGTCTAAGGATTGCGATGCTATTGTGCTCGCCACCACGGTCACACATGAGCCAGACTTTGATTACACTGCCTGTTGTCTTTGATTTCTTCGTTCTTCTTTTGACTACAATGTAACCATTGTCTACTGCTCTACTTTTCACCCACCCTACTAGCGCTTCCTCAGACATAAACTCCTGACATATAAAAACAATAATAAATAACTTAAATGGATAGCGATAATATACAATTATTAACATTTAGTTTCATTTAATTTACCTCTTTTGTTTCCCAGTCAACGTTTGAAGCCACCGGCTTTTTTTCACCAGCAACCTCCTCCGTGTAACTTTGTTTACTGTCGTCATACACGAACCCATACGATGCTTCACTATCAAACCCGACATCAGCGTTAGGTTCAGCATTCAGATCTATCGTGCCGTATGAATACTCAACAGGAGGCTCTTCGTTCAAATCAGGCACGGAATAGTTGAAAAAACTCCCGTCCCAAAACGACATCGTTACAGATATGAATTATCTTGAAATATATTTGAATTCGAAAGTTATGCGTTCGTTTGAAACGATTCATGCTTATATACAAATTTGAAAATCTTCAAGACGGCCCGTAATGGCCTTTACGGCCCGTACTGGGTCAAATCAATGTCCTTCTGTCAGAATTGAAAAAGCAAGACGGGCCGTAATGGCCAGTACGGCCCGTCTTGATGTCAAATCAGTGTACTAGGTTTCAGGGAATGTCTGTACGATGAATGAGACGGGCCGTCCTGGCCATTACGGCCCGTCTTGCTTCCAATCATTGGAACATGTTGTCAGGAGTGAATGTTTGACCGAAGCCTGAGACGGGCCGTAAAGGCCATTACGGGCCGTCTCAGGGGTGTATTTTTAAAAAAAGTGGGTGTGAGAATAACAACACCCTAATTAAAAATCAAGTACCAAAAAAGAACAAAAAAACAACAAACGTTGACCAAAAGCCAATACTTTCTTAGCTGGGTTACATCCATACTTATAAATGAAACTATTTATCTCATTATTTGAAATTTAGGTTATGAATTTTGTCATCTTGATAATTTTAGGGTTTCACATTAGCAAGATTTATTGAGCGTAGCAATAAACAATGAGAAGCCCATAAAACTACATTATGATGACAATGGTGAAGAAATTCAGAAGCTAGGTTGAATGCTGCAGGTTTTAAACTTTAAAGTGATTATCTAAATTGACCCGTTACTGTTAGAACAATGGGTCATAATTACCAAGTGCTATGTGCTACTGATAATGATGTCATCAAGTGGGCATTAGGTTATTTGATTTTTAGAATTTAGATTAAGAAGTTACCATTCATAAAAAAATACCCATTTCTTTTCTGTCAGGAGGTATCTCTTGCGCTTTTGATTTTTGCTTGGTTTAATCGGTTTCATACCAGCTCAAACCCCATGTGGCGATGTATTTCGGTTCCTTGAAGGTATCACCAGACCAAGGGTTAGTCAGTTACTACTCAAGCTGGTTCCAATCCTGCTGGCTTCAATTCTGCTGGCAGTCAAGACAGTTAATAATTCCAATTCAAATGCCAGTTCAGACAGTTTTACCTTCCCTAGACCCTATCCATACTATGAAAACACCAAAAAAAAAATCATCTGTTAATTAACCACCACACATGTTTTGTAATATTAAGAAATCATGTACTAATGTACAAAACACAGATACAACAAACCTCTACTAAAACCTAACAGTTTCTCAGATGCATACGACACCGGAAACCTTAACGTGTTTTTTATATACAAAGCGGGTAAATTTCAAGCCAAGGACACCAACAGCAAGTGGTCACCAAAAAAGCATCCGAAAACTTGAGCATGGGGTCGGACAAACCCCGTGCACCACACTACTAAATTAAAACCACCAAAACCTCACATCGGGCATGTATCGTCGTCGTCTTCAACTCCTATCACCATCATCATCTGGTTTCTGCAAAGCGGGCATGTTACATTCCACAACTTCAACCATTTCTCTAGACAAGATTTATGAAAAACATGCCCACACGAAAGCTGATTGATCTCTGCATCTGGTTTAAACTCAACTAAACAAACCGAGCATTCTTGCTTGGTTGGGTGACACAATGAGTTGTAAAGGACCGATGGTGTTTGAGTTCTAAACTCCTCCATGTAAGTTTCTGAGGGGGTTCCTCTACATTCAACCAATTCTGTTGATGAACGGTTAGAGTAATCTTCCCATGATTTTACATGGATACCAATAACATGAAGGATTGAACGAACAATTGCTTTCATGATGGATATTGACATTGCTGTGTTCATTATGAGCACACACAGGACACCTGCATCTGATGGGCTTTGGTATGGTGAAAGACCCATGATGTTGTTGACCTAAACATAAGACATAAAGATGATCAAAGTTAATATCATAGTATACAGTTTGATTCTTTTATGATCAAAGATTGATATGAGTTCACTTGGATTACCTTTTAAAGGAAAATTTTTTTGATCAATTTATTGTTCTACTGAACTCCACATATAATTTGCTCTGCAAACATGTAGTACAAGATTAGACCACAAGATTTGAAAAAACACACACTCAACCCAATTAGGATTTAATAGCTGGGTTCATGAATTTACACCTACAAATTCATCAAAGATTTCTGCAAATGTTTTTCACAAAACACTAAGAATTATGATAAAATTAGAAGCAAATTGAGCAGGACGAGAATTTTAAAATATTAACACCTTTTGTTCTTCTTCTTACCCATCTGATCCCCATCAAAAACCATAATCAAAATCTCAAAAGCCAGAATTATAACTAGAAAGATTAATTAACCTACTACAAATTTTTGATGAAATAAAAGGGTCAAGTAAAATTGAGTAACAAAATGGGTTCTTGTTCTTGATTTAAAAGAGAGAGAAAAAACAAACAAATCTGAATCTGATCCAAAAGATTGGTTAAAATAGGTCAGAACAACATCCCCAAAAGGTATTTAGATAATTTAATAACAATTACTTCAAGATCAACAGAAGATGAGCTCGAATGGCTTAGAGTGCATATATAAATTGAATGTGATCGTTTAATCTTTCATTAATCAATTACCAACACAAGTACAAATTGAATAAGATAATACAAGCATCATCGGATGCACAGTAGTAATTGTATCAATAAACAAAAATCATAGAAGGCAAACAAATTAGATGAACAGATACAAATCAACGCCATTTTAAAGCTTCAAAAAACCCAAACTTACCGAAACAAATTTATTTCAACTATTTTGTAAAAATCACCGCACAGATTGAAGGAAACGAACCTCAAATTGCCGGTCGTCTGAGGAAGATGAGCTATAACATATAAATACAAAATTAGGTCAAATTTAGTTCTCAATTAGACCAATCAAGATCATAAAAGCATAATAGATTCGGAAATCAAGAACTAAATAATGCAAAATCAAATCATACCTCTGTTTCTATGCGATTTAAGAAGAAAGAGAAGATGATGTTTAGGGTTAGAACATAGCGGCTGCGAATGGAGATGATACACAGACGTCGGAGGAGGAGGAGGAAGGAATTGGGGAGAAAGGTTTTATTTTAGAAAATGGATATAACAGATTCTGATATAGGTGGCAATGGGCTACACGGATGGGTCGGGTCACCCGTTAAAAATCCGGGATAAGTCTTTTTTAACAGCTACGTCTCCGTGACATGTCCCTTCATAATCCAAATAAATTCTTTAGACCTAAAAACTCACTTGCTACGATCACAATCCTGTATCAACTTCCCGGTGTCAATGCCCAGATGTTAGGCCGTGTTTGGAATGAAAAGGATCAAAAGGATTCTTTTTATTAAATGTGTTTATTAACTTATGATTTTTTTGAAATGGAGTTTTAAAAATTTGTTTGGATTAGCTTTTTCAAAATGAATTTTTAAAATGATCAAAAAGGACATTTTTTTATTGACATCATTTTAAGGTTCTTGTGTAAAGAGTAAAGAGTGTAGTAAATTTTTAATTTTTTGTCAATAAGTCATAAGTTATTTTTAAAAGCCAGAGCTTTTAAAAAAACAACTTATTACCCTTTTATAAAAAGTTAATTTCAAAAGTTTTTTTAAGTTTGACAAACAACTTATTATCTTATTGGTTTTCAAAAAAGCGAATAAGTTGTTTTAAATGAAATCCTAAACAAAACCTTAGTAAGTGTTGTACCAAACAAATTCACATACCCCTTAATAAAAAAAACTTAGTTATAGGGTAAAATCGATGATAATTAGAAAAGAAATAAAAGGGTATCATTATTGCAAGTGATACAAATATTAGTATTTTATTAAAATCGAAAATTAATTTTTTTTTTTCAAACTAACAGTTCAATTAGAGCAATATTATGTTAATCGCAACTTTTCAATAAAATAGTGTAATTATTAGAAAAGTTGAATGTATACGAAGCAAAAGATTCTCGTATTTTTCTTTAAAATGAAAATAAAAGATTACTTCGACCAATGATTTAATTTAAAATATAGGCAGATATTCTAATAAGAACCATTTCCTTTGCAAGAACCTTAAGAACCAATCTCATCCGTTAATTTCTATGATAAGTGTTTTTTTTTCGGTTTAATAATTTGGGACAAATTGGTAATTATCCAATTCCATGTTAGTGGTCGGTTATTGGAACAAAGATAACCGCATACATAGCACATATTATCTGGGTTTTTTTCTCGCATACGTCTGATGTCGGAGAACAAATAAGAAATAAAATGTGTGATTATGCAATTATACAAGCATATGTTGAAATTGTTTTTACTGAAGATGGAACCATGATGCACGTTCTTCTTATTTTGCTTGTAATATTGCAATTTTGCCTTAATTTTTCCCATGATTGCTTTCAAAAAGTGTGGTTCAAATTAGTTCCCACGGTTCCTTCATATTTAATGGTTCTTAATAGAATAAGTCCCTTAAAATATATTTACTTTTACAAAATAAATCGAAATTTTATGTTAGTTTTGTTGGCTAAATGTTTAAAATAAATTTATTTTTAAAAGATTTTTGATACATTGTTTTTAATGATGCGTTTTAGAAATCGTCATTATGATTTGTTTCTAGTTGGCTGGTTAAGTTGAGAAACTCGAACACTACCTCTATATTGTGATGACAAGAGGAATTAGGGATTTAGCCATTTAGGGGAAATGAAAGGGGCAATCAGTCATCTAGAATTCAATTCGAAGGGACAAAATTCGAAACGTCAAAGGATTGCCTCAACAATGGTAGAGTTACAGCAAATTTGAAGCGTTGTTCTTGTTACACCATGATTCGGTTTGGATTCGACAAATTACAGTTACAACAAATGAGAATCATGATTTGAAGGGATTAGGAGTTTGGGACGAAGAGTCCTGACTATTTCTCATGAGTCATGACTATTAACGAAATAATTCTATGTATAGTTACAAAAATCGGAAGTTGAATTAGGGTTTTTGTGGCAAAGTTTTGTGATCAAAGTCACAATTGTTCCTCACGAATTAGGATTGCTCCAACTATTCCTCACGAGTCACAAATGGCTCTCCTTAGAATAGCAACCTAACATCCTTTATTGCTTGGATTTTTATTTTCTATTCCTCTAGTTTATTAGATATTTGGATTATTACTTGAATTATTCCCTTATTATTAAATGAGTAAACTTCTCTTTTGCTCCCTATGGTTTGACAATATTAACCATTTTGCTCCAAAACTTTCAAAATGATAATTATGCTCCATGTGGTTTGACATTTTAATCATTTTGCTCCAAACTTTTCCAATATATCTCCATTATACTCCATTTTTTTTCGAAACCATAGGGAGCAAAAGGGTTATAATTGTCAAACCATAGGGAGCAAAATGATTAAAATGTCAAACCACAGGGAGCATAATGATCATTTTGAAAGTTTTGGAGCAAAATGGTTAATATTGTCAAACCACAGGGACCAAAAGAGAAGTTTACTCTTATTAAATTATTACTTGGATTATCAATTATTTTATTTGCATATTACTTAAATTATTAATTAGTTCAGTAGATTACTTCTTGAATTAATGGTTTAGTTGATTCTATGTCAAATAAAAATAAAATATACAAATCTTCATACTTGAAAATAGAAGAAAATTAAACTAGATGCCATAGAAAAAGGCTCTCGAACTATAATTCCATCTAAGACTTCTGAAATAGTTGAACAAACCGTGTGTTTAATCAAAACATTAAGCCCTTGACTTTTTATGACCATTCAATTTAATTTCAATAATAAGTTTGAGTTATCTTTTTTTTTTTTGAATGGTAACGGTTAACTCCTTCTAAACTATTACAAACTAATTACACCATTGAATGGGTTAGAACTCATGACCTTTCATTCTAAGAGGTAAAGCCTCAACCTAATACGTTTGAGTTATCTCAATCTTGCATGGAGAAGAAGAAACAAGAGGAACTAACACAACGTGCCTTTCAACCATATTAAATTTGAAACTAATGAATGCAAGTTGTAACGTTTTATGGTATAAAACAGACACATAGTGGTTAAATTCATTAAAAAAGTTTTTATTAAAAACATTAAAACAACGAAATTTTTGTTTTTTCACTTTGTTTTTGTTTTTAAATACAACATAAAAATAAATTCAATACAAATAAAAACAAATTCAATGCAAGAATCATATTATTTTTTTTGTTTTTTAACTAAAATCTTTTTTATATGTTTATGTATCATATAATATATGTGTTTGCTATTAAAAAGAAGAAAAAATAAAGAGATTAAAAAGATTTTTTGGGTCCATTCTTGTTGCCTTCCTATGCTTCGTGTCAAGCATCAAACTGAAAGATACTTTCCACGTGTCAGATCTAAGACGGTTGTCATTTTAGTATATTTATTTGAGGTTATATTTGGAAATCTTCATTCCCACTCCAATGGTAGTAATTTGATAATTTAAAAAGTATTTATTTATAAATAATTTAAAAACTGGTAGGTTACACAGCTGGTAAGCCGCGAAAATATGACTATAGAGGCATGATCTTGTATATCAAACAAAATTTTAGGTATACTAATATAAAAACTAAATGTTTCTTTGCGATAAAACCGCATATTGTGCTCCTTCATAAAATTCAAAGCCAGTCTTAAAAATCAAAAAATTACGGGCCCTGAGGCAAAAAAAAAAAAAACTAGACTCTCTTAATTCTAGTAAATATTGATGTCATATACTTTTTATATAAATTTCTTTTGTATATAATATATAAAAATGAAAATTTTAAAATTCTTGGCCTCAAAAAATAAGATCTAGAGCGGTTGACAACTTAGCCCCTTCCTTGAGTTAACCCTGATATATAAAATAGAGTGTCATGAAACTTGTATGCAAGCACATATACAATAATAACAAAACGCTAATGAAAGAAAAATATAAAACCAACACATTGTAAAAAAGCAAAAAAGTAAGAACAAACATTGTTCATCCATTTGGATTTTGTTATGTATAACTCATAATCTCATAATATTATAACGCATATACGATCTCGAATATCAAAACAATATATAAAAACATGTAAAAATGGTTGTCACTTTAAAATTAAGCCTTAAAATACACACAATCATGAGTCTTACTACCATAAAAAGAGTACGAGGAATGACACTACTATCCCAAAATATAAAAACTTATACAATTATGCTCGATCTCGAATATCGAATGTCTATACAAAAACATGTTACAAGAGTTGTCATTATAATATTAAATGCTAACCTACCCTACCATAAAAGTCACTACCTACTTTAAAAAAGATATAATAAAATAAATTATCTACACTAATAAGGTTTAGTTACCAAATTAAAACCACGTGACTAGACTGAGTAAACGAGCCAAAACGGCTTGTAAATTACTTTAATTACTTTGTTAAAATTTGAATCAAGGACGAGATTAAACAAGCTCAAGCTTCGGCCTTTTATTTAGGCTCTATAAAATAAATAAACCCAAGTTGAAACTTCACTTGTTGATCTTGAGTATGCTCATGAGTCCAAACAAAGTTGCTATTTAATATAGTTAATACATTATATAATAATAAAATTATTTGTAAAATTTAATTAAATAATATTTATTATGGTATATAAAAGATATAATATAAATATATATATAGATTCGTTTATTAAATAATTAGTAATTAACAAACTAGTTAAACCCGAGGTGAGCTTGAGTTTGAAAAACTATATGTAGATTCATTTTTCAGTATTTGTTAAATAATAAGCTAGTTAAACCCAAGATGAGCTTGAGTTTGAAAACTAGTTAGAGGCATACATCACACTTAGAAATAAAGTTCAAAATGTTCAGTTTTCTAAGTTTGGGTTTAGATCAACTTGATTACACTTCTAGTCAGATTTTATTAAATTTTTTAAATTTTAATTAAAATAATTATTTTATTAAAAATGACATGTTTTAACAAAATATGTTAACGATGATTTATAGATGTTTCTATACGAAATAATAAAAAAAAGAGTTAACTATTATAATTATTTTTATTTTAATTACTGATATAATACATGCTTATATATTATATTATAATAGATATTGCAAAGACTATTATAATGATTTCGACAAAAATTTTAGAGTTTACCTAAATATAACTTGTAAATTATGTAAATTATAATGTATAACATTTTAAAGCTAAAGTAAAGTTTTCTTAACGTTTTAATTTTTCTCACATCAGTAGATTTAAGAAATAAAATGAGATAATAATAATTATAAAGAAAATATTCTCTCTAATCAAATAAACTATATTTAGTCTTTTGACAAGCTTCATTGCTTCTACCATGTGTTAGACATATACATTTTTTTGCTCGTGTATGCTACTTTTAGTATGTTTTTTCAAAAATATATTGTATATTTAATGTATTATAGTACATTAAAATACATAACAAAAAAATATATAACACAAGAAATTAATCACAAAAATGTAGTACAGAATAATATAAAAAAATAAAACATTTAAAAAAATACAATATAACATATTAACATACTGGATTTTTTAAAAAAAGTATATCATCACTCTACTTAAACTAAAAAAAAAAAAAAAAAAAAAAAAAAAAAAAAAAAAAAAAAAAAAAAAACTGGATTTTATAATGCGGTTATTTTAAAAAAAATGTTATGAATATGAACATTTAAAAAAGAGAGAAATTAAAAAATATATATAAAAAAATTTATTATAACATTCTACTCATATTTTTTTTAAACTTTGATTTTAACTAATAATTAAAAAAAAAAAAAACAAGATCTCTTCTACTATTTTTAACAAAAAAGCTTTACCAAAAATTTCAACCCATACAACGAAATATATTTTTGATATAAATAAATACTAACATTTCCGAAAAGAATTTCAGATTTTCTAAATGTAACCAAAGACAAAATAATAATTAGGCAAGATTTTAGGTTCATTGAATTGAATGTACAGAGAGCGGGCCCAAACCCCAAATTGAGAAAGCCCATATCATCTTCATGTGATGGACCATGTCTTGTATCACACGTGTCAGTTAGTGATTCGATGAAATCTTATATGACCCACATATCGTGTCGTACATTCGTTAGGATCTCACGTTTTTGTTGTCCTTTGCTTCGGCTTCGTCAATGCATTATGCATTATTTATGCGCCAATTTTTCTCTACGAAACGGACAAATTAAGCAAACAAACAAAAAATCATCTTTTAGGTAATAACTTTACAAATTTTAAATTTCAGACATAAAAAACACCAAACGCTTGTTATTTAATGAGATACCTAGAGGTGTGCAAATCGTTTTCTTCTTTTGAACCGGTTTCGATTAACAAAGTGAAAAACTAGTTTTGGTTTTTAACTAGTTTTGACCCGTTTTTGGCCTGATCTGGTTCAGGTTTTGGTCTGGCAAAGGTGAAACCGGTTCAGTTATAATTTTCTGAGAACCTAGAACCGCCTGTAGCCCTATACCCACCGGTACAGAGTTGTCGATTCCGGTTTTTTTCCCACGTCTGGAGATACAACACAAGGAATAATCATGAATAATAAAGATTAATTGGATATTTTTGTGTATATAAATATTAAACTAAAAAATTCTAACATTAACATAACTAAACTAACTTTTAGTAATTTTGACTAAAATTTGGCAGATTTTGATTTTCAACTAATATTTGATCTGATTTTCAGGAATGTGAGGTTAGCTAAAATGAAACGGCAATCTCCAAATAATAATTGGTCAACCGATTGATTAATCAGTCATATGTGGTGAAAGTGATCATATGACCCCTAATGGTACAATATGATACCATGATCATACGACTCGTATGAGACAATATGATAGGGTGAAGATGATCATATAGCCTGTATGAGATTTTATACACTCGAATGAGATGGTGTTTTTTATATCAATGATTTGTCTAGACTGAATGATATTACTAATGTAACATTAGACAAAAACACATGGCTCATATGATGACACGTAGTCTAGTGTACACTTTTGGAAGTGGCATCTTCATAGCCACATATTTTATTAGGGCATTTACATATTTCCCCTTTTTAACTTGCTGTTACAAGTCAAACAGGAGAACTCAACCCAAAAGACTAGTCTAATAGGTGAAAGAGCCTATTTGGTTTATAAACCCCACATCAATTGCTCATACAACCGATGTGGAACAAGTCTCATACCTTGCAATGATTTCGATCCGTAACAATCGACCCTCCTTAAGGGCCAACGTCCTCGTTGGTCACGGCTGGCTCTTTCCAGGCCACCACTCCGTGGGCCACCACTCCGAGTTGGCTCTGATATCATTGTTACAAGCCAAACAAGAGAACTCAACCCAAAAGACTAGTCTAATGGGTGATAGAGCCTATTTGGCTTATAAACCCCACATCAATTGCCCATATAACCGATATGGAACAAGTCTCATACCTTGCAATGATTTCGATCCGTAACACTTGCAAAACTACAAATTTCCCTAAATCATGCTTTAAAAGCATTGTACATTAGGTATCAAAATTTTGTACATTAGAGAAACATGTAATTTTTCAAGTTAAGAATAAAGTATGGGACATATGTAATTCTCCCCTTTTTTTTCTTAGCTCACACTTTTCAATTTTATACAAGCATTTATATAAAGCTACTAAATTCTAACATGTGTTCCTTACACATAATTAAGATACTTATGGATGAATAAATTTTTCTAAAGCTAAATAAAAATTTTATTGTTAGGCTCACCCTTGGGTGACCACACCAACACCAACATGCCCCTTGGACACCATGGTAATGATAGGACCACAATCTATCCATCAATCAACTTTTTTATTTCTTTTTAATTTTTAGTTTCTAAATCAATAAAAATAACTCACATAACCCTCCACCTTTTCAATCACTATATCTTTTAATTACACGTCCTTTTTATTCGACCCACTACTATCACTCTATTTATGTGGCTTCTACATGACACGCGATCAAGCATTCAAGCCTACCATTATACATATTACATAGCCTTTAGTGCGAAGAGCGTTCATAATTTGAGAGTCATACCATGAACCAGTTTAATGACCTTTTAGTGTCACTTGGAAAAACAACTTTGTACTAGAAATCTGCATGGAAAAGAAATAATCAAAGAACTGTAAATCTAAACTATAGATTCTTATCATGTCAATATAGGATTAAGAATTTATAAACTGAGAAATTTTTAAAAACCAAACTAAATTTACCTTGAATGCCGGTTGGGTATTGCACCTATCGCAAACGAGGCTGAGTTTCATCCGATCCTCCATACACCATCAAACAATCGTCGCGGCAAGAATCAACATTTTAAGTCTGTAGCCTGTTCTTACAGAACCCTAACTAAACAAAACTGTAAAGGGTTAACAAATTCAACAAGTGCACATATCTGCTGTAAGATGAACATCAAGAATGTGTAGAAACTTGAATAAACTGTAGAAATTTGTAGGAAATCAATTTGATATGAAATGTAGGAGGGGAAAAAAAATTGGATCCAACATCCCAATGGCAAATTATAACAAAAAATCAATATGCAGAAGAAAATATGGCCTATATGTGAATGGCCTTATCATATGCAGCCATGGCAGCCTCCTTGACAGCTTCACTCAATGTAGGATGTGCGTGACAAGTTCGTGCAATATCCTCACTCGATGCACCATAAGTTAATGCTATAGCCGCCTCATGAATGAGCTCACCAGCATTCGAGCACATGATATGAACACCAAGAACCTTATCAGTTTCTTTTTCAGCTATTATCTTCACCAGTCCTTCAGCATCATCAATTGACTTAGCCCTGCTGTTTCCCAGCATAGGAAATTTCCCGACCCGGTATCCAATCCCGAGTTGCTTTACCTGCTCCTCTGTTTTTCCAACCGATGCCACCTCAGGATGTGTGTAACAAACGCCGGGTACCTTATCATAGTCTACATGCCCTTCTTTTCCTGCAATGAATTCCACACAAGCAATACCATCTTCTTCAGCCTTGTGAGCAAGCATAGGTCCCGGAATAACATCACCAATGGCAAAAACTCCCTTTACATTTGTCGAAAATCTTGAATCAACAGGGATTCGACCTATTTTGTCAGTTTCAACACCGATGTTCTCCAAACTAAGCCCGGAAGTGAACGGGGTTCTACCCGCGGAAACAAGTACGACATCAGCCTCAAGCACAGATTGATCACCACCAGCTGAGGGTTCAAGGGTAAGTTTCACAATATCGGTTGAAGTGTCAACTGCTACCACTTTGGTTTTAAGCATGAACTTCATTTTTTGCTTCTCAAGAGTGCGTTGAAATTGCTTACGGATCTCACCATCCATTGACGGGACAATGTCTGGCGCAAACTCGACCACTGTGACCTCTGAACCGAGATGGCCCCAGACCGAGCCCATCTCCAAGCCTATGTAACCGGCTCCAATGACAACCAACTTCTTGGGGACTTGTGTTAAAGCTAAAGCTCCAGTAGATGATACAATCCTCTTCTCATCAATTGTGATCCCAGGTAGTCCTTTAACATCAGATCCAGTGGCAATTATGATGTTCTTGCCTTAGACTATGGTGGTGTCACCATCAATGGTGTCAACTGAAACCTCAGACGGAGAGAGGAACTTCCCGTAGCCCTTGACATAGGTCACTTTGTTTTTCTTGAAAAGGCCCTCGATACCTTTTGTGAGAGTTGATACAGCTTTGTCTTTTTGGCCCATCATAGCAGCAATATCAATCTCAACATTATCAAACTTCACACCATGTTTTGCAAAGCTAGTTTTGGCCTCATGGTACATGTGAGATGAATGAAGAAGTGCCTGAACTTCAAATCAATATTTCAGTAAAAAAAAAAAACAAATATATGTCATAATAAGCAATTTGCAACTGCTTCAGACTTCAATCAACGATTTAATAAAAGTTGAGACTCACTGCTCTGCTATAATATGAAAAGGTTTTGTAAATTGCATTCATGATAGATATACACATAATTTGCCATCTCGTTTAGAATTCAAACTTATCTTAGTTCATGCAATTGTAGTTTATGACATGCTAGGGTGATAGTGCTATACAAAAGATCTGCTGACAAATGACAATTACATAAAAGGATTGACACCACCAAATTGATTGAGCTTAACCTTAAGTCCCTTTGGCATTTTCTTACATGTAAATGTGAATTATATAAAATGACAGCCATTACTAAACTCACAAATAATTTTTTGTTTTCTATCTAAAATATATTGTTTAAATTTTCATATTATTGAGTTTTTTATTTTATTATTACTATATTTTTGTCATAGGCACATGCTTTTTTCTTCAACCTTGTGCTTAGGCAACATGCGAGGCCTTTGAACCTTCGACTACTATGATTGAATTGTTGTCGACGTTGACTTGTTTGGAAAAAGATAGATCAATGCTTGTTCCTTCATTTTCCTAGTAGTTATTTGTAAAGTTGTAATGTTTTCTTTATAGAAACCTTTTACATTACATGAAGATATAAGCAGAAAATTTTATTAAATAACACAAAACTTGGCAAACTTGATACCAAAATAATACTGTTTACAAAATAACATAAGTATAAGGTCTCCAGTGACATCATAATAGAAAGATCCATTTTCTTGCTATTTTTTTAATAAATAATTTAATCCCAAATTTTAACATCTCTAAAGATATGTATTATTAAACATTATGGATAAAAAATTGAGTTATATTGGAACTTTTCATTCCATTTCGTGATGAAATTGAAGATCAGCACCCATGGAAAGAAAATCAATCTACCAGAAGGACTCACATTACTTGATGAACGGTTATACGAGTATGACAACCAAAAACATTTACTTATTCCAAAATAAAACTTCAATGGTGGGGAAGCCATATAAAGATAGGAATATATTTAGGATGCTTAGATATGGGCTGGTTCTCATGACCACTTTGTATAGGACCCACATTGTTACACATCGAGATGGGCTTTATAGCCCACCATTTAGACTTTTTTAACATGTTTTTGTTTTAGGGATTAAACTTTATACATACTATAAATAGAAAGGTTTAATTGTCTTGTTTGTATTCTTCTATTCTTTCCAATAAAAGTTTGTCAGGGCTAAGCCCTTTTTTTTTTGAAAAAAAAAAAGCCATAAAGTGTAAACTATTACTCTATCAGTAGAATTTAGTCATGTATGAGCTCATATACATGCCTAAAAAATCTTTCAGTTTCTTGCAAGGGTAATGCCAATGCACTGGTATCACAATTACAGCCTAATTATTTACCTTACTAATTATTCAATCTTAAAATTTCAATATCTATAACAACCAGTTAAAAAGTGAGTGAGTGACTAATTAGCTGTTTTAGCTAAATGAGGTGTTTTAAGCAAAATGCACAGCATAAACAGGCCGGTTTTAGCTGTTTCAGAATTCAGACCTGTTTTAGCAATTCAGACATGTGTTAGCCAAATTCAGCTGAGCGCCTTTGACTACATATCCAACTTTCAGTTTCCCCAAATCACATTAGCAGACATCACAAATCACTGATCAATTACTCCATGTTCCCAGATTCAAAGTCACCAACAATTAAACCGAATATCTTTCAAATATTAAATCAAAATACTAAAAATCTAACAATGCAGTGAATAAATTAGCAAGTTACGACAAAAACCGATTATAATTACTACCTTAGAAGGAATACAACCAACGTTGAGGCAAGTACCACCAAGAGCACCACGCTTCTCGATGCACGTCGTTTTGAGCCCTAACTGAGCAGCCTTAATTGCTGCCACATATCCGCCGGGGCCGCCACCGATGACGACGACGTCGTTCACATCAGATCCCGACGCGAATCCTCTGGAGAGTGTGGATGAAATGGAGAAAGAATACCTGAGTGCATCAGAAGAGATTACAGTGCCATTGAAGAGACTGGTGGCCTTCCTTCTGGCCAGATTCGTCATCGCCATTTCTGCTGGAATCGGATAGTGGTGGTGTCCGATGGTTTTATATACGTGTTCGTGAGGGATGAATTAAAAATATGATTTTGGTGTAGGATATTTTGTAATACTAAAGAATAGATGAATGGTTTGAGTAAATTATCGAGATGATGATGTGGTTTGTTAGTATTGGGATATTGATAGTATAAATTACTTGCATTATCTTAAATTTTAATGTGAGGGTAATTTTGTGACCTAAGAATCATGTGTTACGATTGTTATGACAGAGATCTTAGATCACAAGCACTTTATAGAGAAAACAATAATTGCTCCACGAGGACTAACCGACTAAACATAGCATTTGTTTGCTATACATGTATAAAACAAAATTATTATGTTGTTGACGTTAAAATTTGATCGCTAGTAGTAGCCCATCCATTAACTTTTTTTTATAAGAGGTCTTACGTTAGACTTTGGAGTCTTGCCTAGAGCATATATTGCTCTGGGTTGAGCCAAAAGGTTATCCTAGTTATAGGTGGGTGTGTTACAGTGTTAGGTCACCACGTTCTATTATTCGGACGGAATCGTGATTTATTTGTCAATGTGATCCCGGGTGTCCGACGTTTGATGTTCAAAAAAATGTAAAACTAATCATGAGGTTGTTAATAGGCAATCGTTGCATTGTAACAAAACGGTTGAGTTCATATATGAAATAGAAGTCAAAGCCACCACCTCTAGCCCAGAGTGGAACAGGCAGAGATGGTGGAAAGCATGTATGTACGGTTCAGTCTTGTGTTGGTGTGTTTTGTGATAGGCTACAAAAACTTGTTTGAAAAAAGAGATATTTGTAGCAAAAAAGAAAGAGGAAAATAGATATTGTGAAACAAATTGGCTATGCTTATATGTTTTTCTTTTCGAAAGTATGTGAGTCTGGTAATTTTTTTATGATGTAACTTCTATAAATATTTTATTAACATTTAAATAAGAATTATTTGAATGTGCTCACCTTTGTTTGGAATTTATATAAGCCAGTTCAGCTCAACATAATAAAATTTCAAGCAAGATTCGAGCCATGATTATCTCAACAACTCTTTTTCGGACATGTTCAATTTTCATTTTTGGATTTGTATAAGTATATAATCTTTTGATTTTGTTTTTTCAAACAGGAATTCATAATTTATTTAATATTTCAAAAAGTTAGATCTTTTTTATTTATAAAAAACTATATTTTGAGTTAAATAAAAGTAATTCAGTAAAAGTGCTAATATAAAATAAGCTTTTGTTAACAAGGATAAGCTAAATAACTAACATCAAAGACCTCAAGAGTCAAGTGAACATGTGTCTCTATTGAATTTGTCATGACTAAACTTCACATGAGATATTGAATTGATATTTACTACCATATAGATATCGTTGTCACACCAATTATTTATTTACATTTTGCATAACCATTTGTGTGTTCCCACAACCTATAATCTAGGGTATATATAGCCTAGATGGTTTCAAACTATCAAACATTATTGTTAGTGTAGGAATTATCAAACCTAGGGAATCCATGTTTATAATTTATACCCATGCAACCTCTAACGACACGAAAAGTTGGATTAGCTTTTTCTAAGCCGGTCAATATTAATTTCACATTCTGTTACATCGCACCCTGCTCGTAACACCTATTTCAGTCCATATTGTCGTATGACAACCATCAAGCGACATGAGTTACCGCCTTCAAAAGACTTAGTTGATCTTGCTTGCAAGGCATTGCTCATTTGAGGACTTCTTCGTCACTATATTCAACAAGAATTCTCTATTATCATACCAGAACCTTCGAACAAGTTGTGAGTATCGTAAATTAAACTGATAGAAGATAATAAGGTGAATGCACGCACTTGATCCTTCCTCCATTGTCCATGTTACTACCTACATACTCACCCTAGCTTCATTTTAAAAAACAAGGCATGCCTTTTTTAAATAATTTAAGTATTTTAATTATAAATTATTTAAGTATTTTAAATAATTTAAGTATTTTATTTTTTTATAAATTTTTAAAAAATAATATAATATAAGTTGATGTCAAGAATGGCTTAATTTTTCTAATTCATAATTTTTCCAGGTTTCTTAAGTTAAAAATATGTGTCAAACAAATAAAATAAAAACAGTTGCTACAACCAAAATCAAAATATGCGGTTCCTTGATCCCGGCCCCATCCTCACCAAAATATCAAATCATGGTTCTAGTTTCGGTCATGTGTCATTTTAACTATTAAGTTTTTTTGCGACTTTGGATGGTAATTTTTAAGGCAACTTTTTTACTAGTAATTTTGAAATGTTACCTTGATTTTTTTAATTTTTCCTTAGTTCTTCAAGATCGTTTTTTAAACTCATTAGATTATATCAATTTAAATTTATTAGTTTAAATGTAACGAGTCAACTGGTGAACCGTTAAGATAAAACACTCGTAAGGATGCTAAAAGAGGGTGGTGATGTGGGCATGATGACGTGGTTTTCAAATCATAAATAAAATTGTAAGGTTGAATAGTTGAACCTTTTTTTAAAAATTGCTAAAAATAATGCACCAATAGTTTATGAATAAACCAAAATAGTATATAGAAAAAGAAAAATGACAAGTCAAAAACATAAAATTAGAATTGGGTTGTGCATAAAATAGGTAACGTTTTAATAGATTAATTGTAATTGAATAATTAAATTACTTAACTACCACTAGGTGATTAATGTATTTGACAAATTAAAAAACCATTATTTGAACATATAATCTACCATCTAAAAAAACAAAGCATGTACCAAATGAAAGTCTCATATTTAGTTATTTACATAAGAATCTTTTACATACTTTTATCTCAAAGTTAATTCTTTTATCATATATATAATATAATAATTGCATCTTAATTAAGATCATACACTTTTCTCGTGAATTTAATGTCAATGTCGCTCATGTAGAAGGTCATAAGACCATGTGTTATGGTGAATGATGGAGGCGTGAGAGGGGCCGATCATGCCTCCTTGGCGTCCTCCCCTCACTATACAGGGGCGTGAGGGGCTTATATGTGACCAAGCTCACGGCATGAAAAGAGAATGGGGAAAAAAGGATGGGTGACGGGTGCTTGATAAAGGGATGATGATAACACATATGGTGATAAGGTAAAGTGATGAGGGGTGATGGTATTGGTTGTTTATGTGACGCCTACATGACGTCTATGTGGAGTGATGGAGGCTTGATTACTACACATGGCCTAAGCTTACCACTTACTGAGTGTCGTTAACATTATGGACCAAATACACAAACAACCAAAAACTTCTATGGTCAAACCAAAAAATCACAAAGTTTAATATGGTCAAATAGTTGTGGTTTTTTGAAATTTGTAAAAATTCTCGCACAAGTTTTTTTTTTTTGGCATCATTAAATACTCAACCCATGAATTACTGCTAGTGTCATTAGTGTCATACAAGAGCTAATAGATGAAAAAATGTATGCTTTTGTATCTATGTAACAACCAAGCTTGCATCTTTCATCAAACCTTTATTGAGAATATTGAAATTCTCGTTCTAGATCCCCACATATTCGCAAAAATTGATTTCGACTCGTGATAAAAACATTGAGATATTTTATCATCATACGCCGGATTTTCATAATGATAATCTTTCGTAAGACAATGTTAGACACCTTATAATCCTGGTAAATTTAAACTCCTGTTAGGCTAGTATGTGACCTTTCAAGACGATAAGCAAAAATGTCAATTGTGGTTAACCCGCTTTCATGATAAGTTCATCGCCTTCACTCAAATCAAACGAATACGACTACCAAATCGTAAAGGTGATGTCATAAAATTCCATGCAAAATTAATTACCAAATTAAATAAAAAATAAGAAAAAATGTTGTAAAACCAAATCTTATCAACCTAATGGAATGGGTTTTCATGATTAAGTTGACAACATTTGAAGTTCACTTTAGTATAAAATTGAGGTGTAAATTATGACCAACTTTAATATAAGATTAAGGAGTTAAGGTGCCAAGTTCATTGGCATTTCACCAAATTTTCGGCCAATCCCTAAAACAGTCAAGCAGGTATCCAACAAAGTCTCAACAAAGATTTCACACAGATTCCTCAATTTCTGGTCAAATCCTAAAAATTATGGCAAATTTTTGCAAAACTTGCTTGAAACTAAAAAATGACCTAAGCCAATAGTTACTTATCCTAAACAAGCTTAAAACATGTCTAAAACCCATAAAAATGATATGTTTATGTTATAAACTTTGCTTATCAAATGCTTGCTTTTTAAGCGTCAAGACTCCCTCAGTCCCTCTTTACCCATGGACCCAAGGCTCACCATTTGTGCCTTGAGTGTGCCCTCAACAACTATGATCAGAAGAGAAGTGAGGAGCTCAAGAAAATGAGAATGCATCATGAATGTACTAACCTTTAGTGAATAACACTTGTTTCAAGCAATTGTCGAATTAGATCATCAATTGGATGCAAGGACTTTTAGCTGTGCTAATCATACAATTTATAAGATTTTACAAACTCAGAAAAGAAAGAGAGAAGGTAGTCTTTTGGTTCAACAAGTGGTTAACCGAAGACCAAAACTTGAGTACTTTTTTTCTTCTTTACAAGTTCAACGATTTCTCAAGTTACCATTTACTTGTTGCTTTGAAGACTGACTAACGATGAAATGCACCTGCATAACCGTAAAATCCTTAAAAATCCCTCTTTGAGACCTTGAACTGCTGCTGCAATCTCAGCTGAGAGTTTTTCATTGGATGAATTTTGTGGTACATCCGTTGAAATGTCAATCTGGCTTGCAACAATCTCCGCTGGGTAGATACCCCTGTTCATATTTCAATGTTAAGTTCAGCAAGTGTAAATGGATGCAGAAACAAATACATAGTTCACAGAAATATAAATGGAACAAGACTGGCTAACTTAACTTTCAATTTGCATCATCATCTACGGTCAAATAATAAATATAAGGTAGAATTTCATATATAACCTTCCAAATTTGCAAAATAACCCAAATCAAAAGTTTTTAATTCGCAAATTACAATGCCCTTAAAGCATAATTTGGGTATATACAACAACCAACAACCTTAACCAGTATATTCCCACTTTTCGGTAGGGTCTGGCGGGAAGGATAGATACAAACCTTACCCCTATCCCAATTGGGATAGAGAGGCTGCTCCGAAAGAGTCCCCGGCTCAAAGTTATCGTTTAAAGTTGATCATCCCAATGATTTTAACGTTATTTTCACAAATAACTAAAATAACGTTAAAATTAGTGCACTTTTGCTTTTGCCCCTTAAGGGCCCACACATATATACATTATATGCGTGCACTGCAAATGGGGCGTTATAATTTGGGTATATATAAGATGTTAAATGGTTCTGAAGGGATATATATGAAATTGCCCCTAGAATAAAATGTCAGGCACCTTCTTAGACATGATGTATTTAGAGTTATTGTTGCCTTCTTTCGGCTGTTTGAATCAAAAAAATAGAGCTCCAGATCAAGACGTTCATCTGCAGATCAACATAGGTTGTAAGTGAATGAAAATGACATCTTAGGTGTAAAGCAATTGAGAACCAATATTAATTAAGAACTTAAAGAACCATGTTCAGTCGTAATTTTTTTATTTTAATATTGAAGTGAAAGAAATCTACTTTTATACCCATAAAATCATATGGCTATAAATGATTCTTTTTTGTTCCCAACAATTTAGCAGTTCTCATTTGAATGCGTTCATTTGTGTGTGTGTGTTGTGTTTTTACATAAGTGATATTATATGAATAAAAATGAAAAAGAAAAGAGAATGATATGTTAGACGGAAAGCAAACTACTCACTTTTCAAATACAATAACATAAACTTAGAAGAAAATAAATATTATATGTGTGTGCAGGGTTCGGTTTGTATACAAAGTGGCTTTTGTGTGCGAAATATGCAAAATGGTTGACTGATTATCCATCACACTTGCGTTATTATCCTGCGTTTTCAATGGCATTTGCGAGGAAAAAAAACACAGGCGTATGTAATAATAGCGCAAGCGTAAAAATTACAAATTGCACATGCGTCGTAATTATCAATTAAATGTTATTCAACATGTGACTATGTGAGATAATCACGCAAGTAGTTTGCAACTTTGCACCTTCGCATACAAAACCCACTTTGTATTCTAAACACACACTCTCTCTATATACACACAAACACACACATATATATTTGTTTTTGCATAAATGATATTATATGATCTCTTTACCAATGCCGTCATTATCAATAAACTATAATCCCCCTCTTAGAAAGAGTTGAATCAAAACAAGGATAACAAAAGATTAAGGCAGAATCACCCAAGGATGTGCGAAATCTTGCATAAATCAGATTCTTTAGCTCTATTTTTGCAAGTTGTATCTCCTCCATCACATCGACCAAATTTCCCAAAATAAAACTTGTCATCTATAATGAAAACATCCATATTTATTATTAACTATAAAAAATAGGGTGCTGTTATGACTTGCACTAAGATCCTTACTTGTGTTTCTTGTGCCATACTTGCATCAGTGAAATGCTTCTGTACTAAGCTGGTATCAAAGACAAACCCAAAAGCGGTTGATGCATCCATATCCTTGAAAATCTACAAGGCAACTCTCCATTTGTAAACATTATAAAAATGGAATAATCACATGAAATTCATCAACATACATGTTTAATACATCACCTTTTGTATATTCATTTGATTTAATGTATTAGAAACAGAAATGCTTGGGAGTACACCAGCAGTGATCGTTAACCTACAAGCACCAACAACAAAAATTTATAAAAACTAAAAAAAAAAATGTCATGATGAAACCTCTAAAAATGCAATTCATGATGAAGATGAGTGTGTGCAACGAACCTTTGAAACATCAGGTCAAGGTAGTTAAGAACAACATCATGATGATCTTTGCTAGTATTCAAATTGTCTATAACCCAAAGCTGGAAAACAGCAAACAGAATTTCCATTAATTAAATTATATCATAATATCTACATGATAAAATGAACCAGTGAGTTAAATATATGCAAAACCTGCAAATCCTTTCGTAAGATCTGACAATGTGCTTTTTTCATTAAATGAGCATTAGCATAATCAACAGTATCAGCAGTCTTTGGTTCTCCTTTCATCTTACATAATATGTGGAAAGATTTCGTCAAGTCAGAAATTCTTCTGTTAGTATCTTTTATCGAGAGTGTCATTGAGGTCACTTTGTCTTTGTCTGCTTGGCACTGTAAAAATCAATAAATGTAAAAAAAAAAAATTCCAACCTGCCTTTTTTTTCCCTTTTTTCCCTACAATAAGCAGTTCCATATGAGTTGGTAAAAACAGACTCAAACTAGGGTTTGATACCTCTTGAATTTCCTCAACATTGTCTGGTAAGGAATCCTGATGAGTAACTTGAGTATCTAGTGACTTTTGTAGCAAATTCAACTTTAACTTTTCTGACTCTTGAATTCCAGAGGCAAGTGAATGCACATTTTTCTATACATAAAACAGAAATGAGAAGATAGAAAGGGAGATTTTATTAAAGAAAACAGATGGGAGTGCTAACTACCAGTAACCTCTCTTGTTTCATACGCATTAGCTGCAATTTTGCTTGCTCATGCACAAATTTACACAGTATCAATTTCGTTTCTGCTGCTCTGTAATGTTCCATATAAAGAAATTGGAATTTGACTCATATATAAACCAAACTTAAGTTGGATACAAAATCAATTATCTTTTATCTCGTATATGATATATCAACTCTGGGAACTAATGGCATGCATAAGTGAAGTATTGTTTACGTATAAATTACCTCCTATCTTGAGACCGAACTTCATTAGAAAGGAGCTGATATGTTTTCGATCTCTGAAGCTGCCCCAAAATATCCACCAGGCGATCAATCTGCATACACAACAATCATCATTCACCAAAAAATATTAAGCAGAGGCCAACCACATGGTAATGGATTCCACCTTTAGAAGCAATCAGCAATTTCATGGTATTAAAACCTCCAACTTTAGAGTTAAAAAACAAAGGGAAAAAAAAAAAAAAGGAAAAGTCGGAATATTTTGAGATATTTTACCCATAGTTGTCAAAGGCGCACAAGGCATGCTAAGATGCATCACAGCATACCTTATGTGCCTCGTATGAATAGGCGCCCTCTCGTGCACTAGGGCGCATTTTCCGGCCAAATTCAGGCCAAAAATCGTCGAAAAAGATTTAAACGTGTCTAAAACAATTACACTAGCCCTAAATTAGCCAGAATTCAACCTAAACTAGCCCTAAACAAGCCTAAAACATTCTTAAACACCCCTAAAATAGTATTTTTGATACTATGTGTCTTGCTTAAAAAGACAATTGTTTTTTAACGCCATACGCATAGGCTCCAAGCAAGGCTTATGCACCTTGAATACTATGAATTTTTACCAGCTCAATGATAAAAAATATATACCGCATGCAAATTCATCTTATCAACTGAATGCGGAAGAAGTTGTGTTTCCTTAAATAATCTTGAATGAATCTGCAAAATAAAAAAGTTTGATGAACACTGATATACCACCAACAATAATGATTCTTATCAAGAATTGAGTTTTTCATTTAGAGCAAGTTATTCAATAACAATACAAAACATCAGTTGACAACCAAACCTCAGTCAAATGTTCCAGATTAGGACCAGTGGTTAACAATCCAGTGTCACTTGGGAGCTTAAGATCAGAATTGGAACTTGTTTTGATTTTAGCAATTTTGTCAGTAGTAACATGCTCAGCTTTTCTTTTCCGCTCAATTGAGCTTACGTTATACATTACGTTTTCTGCATGAGAAGAACCATTGTTTCCGTTGTGCAACATACTGTACATCTCTTTATTTAAGGGGCTTCTACCAAACTCCTTTGCCAGATTCTGAAGAAAATGTGGCACAAGATGACAAGAGACTAACTATATTTAGTATATATAAAAATCTAAATAAATAAAATTAAAAAAAGTCTTTACCTTATGAAATGATTGTTCATCCATCCTGCCATTTAAAACAAGAGAATCTGCCGTTCGTCCAATAGATATGGCACTTCCTCTAGAAATTGATTGAAATATTTCGTGTTCTATATTGTTTGATACGTTATTTAAGTTACCCCCTGCTTCTGAGTTAATATTGGCATCATTCAGAAAATCTTTCCTTTCATGCATCATTTCTTCTGTATTGGAGCCTGCAACATTTACTGGAGTTGAAGTTTCTCTCCCCCTGTTGTACAAGGAACCCATCCCATCTGATGCAGTAGCTAACCCTCCAACATGGCTCTGCCCAAATTCCACTGACTTGTGCTGAATGGGTTGCTCATCTCTATGAGGACTGACTGGTGTTGCCTTCTTTAACATCTTTGGGGAAGAATTAAAAGTTTGCAGGGAACTAATCTTATTTTCATCATCTTTAAAACCATATCTGATATCCGGAGATCGTAAAACAGTTTGATGCATGTGTTCTCCAGATCGTGTGTTTTCCAATGGTAAGACAAGTTGTGATGGAACTTCAGCACAATTTTCCTTAGTCACAAGAATTATTGGTGCTTCGGTCTTATTACCATCTATGTTTGCAGATGTCCCTTCTTTCTCCAACAAATTACCCAAAGGAGTCATCTTGGATAGCCCCACTAAAGATCCAGAATTAGATTCTAGAAGTTTAGCCGCCAAAGCAGCAGAAAAAGGAGAGGCTTCTAGAATTCTTAGTTTAGAGATGCTTTTTTGTAAAGATGAAACACTAGCACTTTTAATGACACTTGCTGACTTGTTGAAAGGAGTAATGGTTCCTGGGGATTTACAGTTGCCAACACCATTCAGAAGCATGAGGCTTGGCCTATTGGTTAAATGGGTTATTGACCCTACCAAAGGAGATTTATTTTCCTTTTCCACTACATCGGTTAATTGATGAACCAAACTTATATGATTTAAAGGAGTCCCTTGATTAGGAGCCAAGAATTCCAAGCTTGAATTAATTCCAAATGCTTTCACAGGCTCGTTTGTTTTAACAGTAAGAGCATCCTATAAATCAAAAGTGCATTAACAAAAATTTATTTATTGCAAAACACAGTTTTCCTTTATATGCATTCTAAGGGATGATAGTAAAAGATGGTGATGATAACAATTCTCTGATTGATTCTCATTGATGAATAAGTCATCCCTTAAATAGGGATCGACATAACCATAAAGTACAATAAATTAGGAATAGATAAACATCACCCACAAGACTTATCTAAATCTAGTTAATAAATATAAAACATAATAATATAAAATACGTCTAATACGCCCCCGCAGTTTGAGCGAGAGGACAAACGCTCAAGCTGGACCGGAAAGATTGAAACAGTTGCCTTGGTAATCCCTTAGTGAATATGTCAGCATACTGGAAAGAAGCAGGAACATGTAGAACTCGAATATGGCCAATCCGGACCTTTTCGCGCACAAAATGGATGTCTATTTCAACATGCTTCGTACGTTGATGCTGAACCGAGTTATTGGACAAGTAGACAGCAGAAATGTTGTCACAGTATATGACTGTAGCATGCTGCAAGGGATTGTGAAGTTCCAACAGCATGTTCCGGATCCAAGTAGACTCAGCAACAGCATTTGCAACAGCTCTATATTCCGCTTCCGCGCTTGATCGGGAGACGATAGGCTGTCGTTTGGAGGACCACGATATGAGATTATCCCCAAGAAACACGCAATACCCAGATGTGGAGCGCCTGGAGTCTGGGCAGCCCCCCCAATCTGCATCTGAGTAGGAAATAAGGGAGTGCGAAGCAGATTTTACCAAGCGAAGGCCGTAGTCAATAGTTCCCTGGAGATAGCGGATGATCCGTTTAAGAAATGAGAAATGAGCGACCCGTGGTGCATGCATGAACAAGCAAATTTGCTGAACGGCATATGAGATGTCCGGTCTAGTAAATGTTAGGTATTGGAGTGCTCCGGCTAGGCTACGGTATAGGGTTGGGTCCGGGAACATGGGGCCATCAGAGGCGCTGAGTTTTGCTGAAAGATCTACTGGAGTTAAGCAGGGTTTACAGCCTGTCATTGAAGCCCGATGAATGATGTCCTTGGCATATTGAGACTGAGAGAGGAACAGGCCATTCTTCTGTTGAGTCACGGTGATTCCCAAAAAGTGGTGTAGCTTTCCCAGATCAGTCATGGCAAATTCATGAGAAAGTGTTCGGATGATGTTGCTCAGTAGGGTATCATCCGAGGCGGTGATGACAATGTCGTCTACGTATAGGAGCAGGTAGGCAGTTTGTGAGCCATGGGTGTATATGAACAGTGAGTTATCACATGCGCTGCTGATAAAACCATTGGAGGTAATAAAGGTAGCAAATCGAGTGTACCACGCACGGGGGGCCTGTTTGAGCCCATATAGGGACTTCTTTAGGTGACAAACATGATTGGGGAAGCGTTTGTCAACGAAGCATGGGGGTTGATGCATGAAGACGGTCTCCTGTAATTCGCCGTGTAGGAAGGCGTTCTTAACATCCAATTGGTGAATCGGCCACGACCGGGACACAGCGAGTGAGAGAACAGTCCGGATTGTTGCGGGTTTAACTACCAGGCTAAACGTTTCATCGCAGTCGATGCCCACTGTTTGAGAGTTGCCATTGACAACTAATCGAGCTTTGTACCTGGCAAGTGAGCCATCGGAGTGAAATTTGTGGCGGAACAGCCACATACACCGGATAACCGGGCTGTGTGATGGCCTAGGTACCAATTCCCAAGTATCGTTGTCCTGTAATGCAGTAAATTCAGCTTGCATGGCGCTCAACCAATTTGGATCAGCGAAGGCATTAGCATAGGATTTAGGGATGGGAGAGGGGGTGACTGTGGTTAGGGCTGTAGGAATATGGTCACGAGATTTGGAGCGGGTTGTCATTGGATGGGAGGTTGAGGCTGTGGCTTTGGGAGGATGGGGATTGGTAGCAGGTGGTGGAATGGGGGAAGCAGCAGGCGGCTTGGGCCTGCGAGAGTAGGTGAGTGGGAAGCTGGTTGGAGGTTTGGAAGGTCTTATGGGAGGGTGAAATTGGATGCCAGGGGGGATAGAGTCATCAAGGAATGTGTATGAAGTAGGGGAGTTGTGGATAGTGTAGGGGAAAGTTTGTTCATCGAAGGTAACATGGCGGGAGATGAGAACTTTGCCGGTGGTTGGGTCAAAGCATCTATAGCCACGGTGGTCAGGTGGGTAGCCGAGGAAGATGCATCGAATAGACCGGGGGTGGAGCTTGTGGGGTTGGGAGGCTGAAGTGTTGGGGTAACAGGCACAGCCGAAGGTGCGGAGGTGGTCATACCGTGGGTGACGAAGGTAAAGAGCAAAGGTGGGAGTGTAGAAGTTGAGTCTTTTGGTTAGGAGGATATTATGGAGGTAAGCAGCTGTGTGGAGGGCCTCAACCCAGAAGGATGGGGGTAAGTTGGCGTGAATGAGAAGAGCTCGAATGATGTCGTTAAGGCGACGGATCATACGTTCGGCTCGACCATTTTGAGGAGAGGTTTGGGGACATGAGAACCGGAAAAGCAGGCCATGTTGGTGGGCAAAGTGTTTGAACTCAAGGTTGTCAAATTCCCCACCGAGGTCACATTGAAAAGTTTTTATTTTTCTGTTAAATTGTGTAAAAATTAATTGGTGAAATTTAACAAAAGTGGGAAAAGTGTCAGATTTGTATTTGAGGGGGTAAACCCATACAAAATGTGAGAAATTGTCGATGAGGACCATGTAATATTTGTAACCAGATTTGCTTGAAATAGATGAAGTCCATAAATCGCAATGGATTATGTCAAAAGGAGCAAATGTAAAGGAATTAGATAAATGAAAAGGTAAACGTTTACTATTAGCCAAATGACAAGAATTGCAAAATTGAATTGACTTAGGTTTATTACAAGGAAAATTGAAAGTACGACATAAAATATCTAAAACTTCGTGGCCGGGATGGCCAAGTCGATCATGCCAAGGGAGTTGTGGTGAAGCAAGGAAGCAGGCCTGTTGAGGGAGATCTGGAGAAGTCAGTGGATAGAGGTCACCCGAGCTGTTGTGTCTTGAAAGTATCCTTTTAGTGTAAAGATCCTTCAAAGAGAAACCAAAAGGGTCAAATTCGATAGAGACATTATTATCACGTGTAAAACGTCTAACAGAAATAAGGTTTTTGATAATGTGAGGGCTGTAAAGAACTTGTGGAAGAATGTAGGTACGGTTGTGGAGGGTGTGAAAGCTGGTGCCTGAGCTGTGAATTGGTAAGTGATTGCCATTGCCAACAAGAATTGTACTACATTGAGGATTAGATACAGGGAAAGAGAGCTTACCCGGGTCATGTGTGAGGTGGGAGGAAGCACCGGTATCCATGATATCAGAAGTCCAGGAGCTATTGGAGGAAGATCCTTGTGTGTGGGAAAAGGCAGCACTTAGATCGGATGGACACAGGGCATTGAAGTCTCCGAAGGAAGAAGGAGAGGGGCTGGGATGGTGATGCTCAGGCTGTCCAGCAAATTGGGCTTGTGGGTAGGCTACATATTGAGCATGTGGTGTTGGTGGTGGGGTGGAGTGATGAGGCTGGTTGGTGGGAGATCGCCCTGTGGACTGGGTAGGGTAAGGACATGGTGGGGGTGTCCACCAGGCCCAAGGTGGATAAGAAGGTGGGTTGGGTTGATTGGGTGACCATGGTGTGTAATGAGAGCGACCACCGCCTCTGCCGCGACCACGCCGGTTCCATGAGCCACGGCCCCGGCCGCGTCCGCGTGAGGAGGAGAAGTTGTGGTATGGGTGTGTGGGAGGCATGGATTGTTGGTGTGATTGTGGTTGTGATGAGGCAGAGGGTGCTGCAAGGACGGTTGATGAGGTTCCTTGGCGGGCTTCAACTCGAATCACTTCATCTTTAAGCATCGTAATGGCTTGATCCTAGTCCACTCCATGTTGGTTGATGAGTGCGGCGGTGGTGTTGTATTCAATTGGCAGACCACGTACCAATTGGATCACCAGGCGTGATTCGGGTACCGGTTGATCTACATCGGCTAGTTGGTTTGCTATGTCAGACAATTGTTGACAGTAGTCGTCAACGGAAGAACATGCGGCTAGGTTAAGGTTGCACAGTTTTGTCTCCAGCGCCGCGGCTCTTGCCTTTTTGTTGCTCAAAAAAATCTTCTCAAGTTTCTTCCAAGTTGCGTAGGCCGTAGTTGTGGTGTCCAGAACCCGGGTTAGAAGTTCGTCGGATATGGTACTATATATCCATTGCAGTACCAATGCATCCAGTTCCAGCCATTGGTCATGTTCAGCGGACTTCAGATCAGGTGCGACGGATCCATCGATGTGATCGGATACTTTGTAAGCTGTTGCGTGTAGGCGGAAAAGCTTGACCCAGGAAGAATAAGTGACTTTCGTTCCATCCAGGGTTCTGATCTTCGTTTGGACGTTTGTGACTGAGTACGCCGGATGAAGAGATGCAGGTTTCTGCACGTGATCTGCTGCTTTCTTGGTCATCGTGTTTGGTAGGGTTTAGGTAAATCAAAACCGTAGCTCTGATACCATAAAAGATGGTGATGATAACAATTCTCTGATTGATTCTCATTGATGAATAAGTCATCCCTTAAATAGGGATCGACATAACCATAAAGTACAATAAATTAGGAATAGATAAACATCACCCACAAGACTTATCTAAATCTAATTAATAAATATAAAACATAATAATATAAAATACGTCTAATAGATAGTACTGTACATAACTATACTTAGCAAAACAGGTGGGTCAGGTGAGGTGGTGTAACGAATTAAAACGAATTCAGGTCATGATAGGTTTGGGTCAGAATTGGTTATTTTGGTCCAGGCCAAAACATGTTGCAGTCGTTGCTAAAAAAATGAGTACGGGTCGAAACAGATAAATTTGAATATCTATCATTTTTTAAGATTAAAAAGCCACATATACCTAGACCTTAAAATTGCAATGGTTCTTATACTTCTCCTTCTAAAACCTAAAAACCATAAACACCACAGTCCATCTTCCCTGTCTGCCTCCACCATCTGCCTTCACCATCCACCATTCGCAATCTGATGTTGCCGTCACAGTCCACCACAGCACCAATAGTACATGTCAAGAGTCAGCACGAGTGCATGACGCCACAAATCATTTCTTCATCTGCCTCCCACACCACCGGCATCCACCATATCTTCTTCAATCAGATCAAGAACCAGCCAACAGATCCGCAAACCAACACCAGCAATCACCATATCCACATGAGAAATCAAATGAAATGACTAATCCTAGTTTGTCTACTTCACATAGATGTTTCGTTATCGGAAGCTAATATCTGGGATATCGATGGCAATGGTGAACCGACAGTTGCAAAATTGTGATGATAGGTGTTTGTGCAAAGGTGTTGATTATTGGTGTATTGCGGAGAGGACAGGTGTTGATGGGAATGTGTAATAGTGGGCGATTTGTCGATGGAGTTGCCATACGTGATCTTTTGTTGTTTTCTGGGCAATTTTATCAACTTTATTTTACCCGTATGGTTTTGTTTCACAAACCCAACCTAACCCGTACAACTTTTAATCTAGCTTTTGCCTGGCCATTTCAACTCATCCATAATCGAATGTCTGCCCATCTCAAACCAAATAAAAAAATAGTTACCATACGAACCCATTTTTCATGTTTCGTGTCAAGATTACCATGTTGATATGCAACGAGTTCCTTGTCACAGGTCAATTAAAAAAACAAACAATAAATGGATTATTAGATTGATATAGAATGAGGGACATATCAAATAACCACAATCCAAATTGTGATTCAGTCCACAAAAGTTAAGCCATCCATTGTAGTTCTATACTGCTATTTGAGTGTGTGTGCGTGCGCGCGCGCGTATAAAGTGTAAATAAAAAAATATATATATAAAAAAAACTGAATATATGCAGTAAATCAGGCAGATTGGGCAAGTTTGGTAAAAAGCTAAACCAAGTCACTATTTTTGTGCCAAATATGGTTGCCAAAATTTACACAATTTCAACGATAGTAAATTGATTTAGAAGGTATTATGCATTTTAAATAACTTGGGAAACTTTGAACTAATTCTATCCATTTGACATAATTCGTTTAGGTACTTTTGATTTGTCCTGTAAACTGACAGATAAACCAATAACTTTATAATAAAAAAGACCGAATTGACTTCTTTAAATAAGTGAGTCAAACTTGCCACCTCTAGTTGAACTTTGGAGGATGGGGGTTTGGCAAAGAAAATTCAGCATAAATAAGAAATCCCTGTGATATGCATGTTCTATAATGTGGAGGGAGGTGAAGGGAAAGAATGCCATGCTGCATAAAGCAAGAATTGGCAAGGTAACATCCAAAAGAAAGAAATAAAATAGAAATAAAAGGCCAGCAATAACAGTTTAAATTAGTACGAGATGCTTACCCTGATAGATTGATTGGGAGACAGGGATTTAGAAGCCTGGATATCAGATGCATTAAACAAAACACCAAATGTGGTCTGCTTACTAGGAAGAAGCTTAGATCCTTCATCTGCAACGCCCATCTCATCAGGTGTAACAGAAACAAGTTCTTTGTGACTGGTAATTCCTTGCATTTTATTATCTTTACCAAAACTATAATCCATAAATTCAGGTTCGTTTCCGTTTTGTTTTTTGGCTTTTATCGGTGACTTTATCACCGGAATATGGGAAACCATTTGCATATCATTGTGATCTTCTGCCAAGAGTGGATCCATTGCAGGTGATAATTTCCCATAGTCATACTTATCATGATATTCACCAACAAGGCTCATGTCATTTGACTGAGAACCTGTGCTCAATTTAGAGGTAGAAACAGGTTGAGAAGTTGGCTTATTTACAAGTGTCAGTTGCATGGAGTTTCTTGTATTAGAAGGAAGAGAACTTGAAGTAGGGGTTTTCTCCTCAAAAGAAAGGTCAACACTTGTAGAAGTTTTCAAATCTCCTTCTATGTCTGATCTAGCAAGGCTACGAAAATGCACTGAAAATGCTGTTGAATCCATGGTTTGATCATGATTATCATCTGAGATGGCACAGTCTAACAAATCTCGTCTAATAAAATTTGCTGATACAGGACCAAAAAAATTATCTTCTGCAAGCATTAATTCATTTGGAGAAAAAAAGTTAGCAGCATTTAAATATGTTCAGGGGAATTCACAAACATCAAGGTACTGCTTGTGTAATGTTTGTATCATTTCTTATAACTTATAAGCAATAAAAAAACATGTGTGTACTTTGTAGTGATTATATTTACAGAGTGAATTGCACATTTGCGTGAATTTGACTGTCCCTTGGGTCTTGGGAGGGGACAGTGACATAGCTAGGTAGATATTCACTTAATCCCGTTTTCTAACATGATGTTCCCGCTAAGTTATTGAGTATTACGTTTTTTCTTTTGTGATAATTCAACTATTCAGTATCAGATCTTGCAAAATTCAAATATGAGAGGGTGACAAAAGCAAACCACCACCCATGGTGCAGTAATCAGACAAATGCACAAAACAGTCTAGCTTTTTCTATTCATAAACTATTCTATGTGATATAAGCCAACACTTTATGCATTTTATATACAAAAAAACAAGAAAAATAATCTACCTGTCTATCTTGCACACAACCCTGCAGTTCTGGTTATCAAAATTTAGAGGAAGATGCATCAAGCTATGTAGTTGGTATTAAGTCAGCAATGACTCCTAAATTTTAAATAAATAATATCAAATAGAACTACTTTCTAAGAGGTTCATGTCAAGTATTCCATAGAAGTATACATTGCGCCAAGCAAATGGGTGAAAATTCAGACATCTCTCAGAAAATTAAACATAGGATATTAAGAGAGTTTGATAAACTTTAGCTCAATAGTTACCACATGAATAACTAGTTTCTTGTGCTCTAGTATGTCAAATCACCAGCCTTCTAGATATATTTAAGCTTAAAAAGATCATGACAAGCCTTCATTCCAATAGGACTATAGGAGCCTTCGACAAACTTTCATTTTTGTTGGAGCTTTCAATCTTCAAGACAACCCAACTCGTTACTAACAACTACTATTCTTATATAACAGGTTTAAAAGAGATCTCATAATCAACAGCCAAGTAGCTACATCCACAGTAGTCAAAGGCTTAAGGTTCACTTAAGAAACAAAGTGTGAGCATGTAGATTGTAGCCTAGCTACAAGGCGTTTAAAAAGCAAGGGCCTGAAATACACAAAGCATACAAAATAAACTTGCCATTTTAGCTGCTTTTAACATGTTCTAGGTTGCTTAAGTATAGACTGTCTAATTTAGCCTGTTTTAGACTAGTTTAGACTGTTTTTGGCTTGTTTAGACTGTTTTAGACTAGTTTACACAGGCTTCTCTAGGTTTTTTGCCGATTTTGGCCAGATTTTTGTACCTAGATGAACGCAAATCGGTTTTGCTGTGCTGGCCTGCGTCTAGACATGCGCCTTTGACTACTGTGGATATATCTTTCTAATTTCAGGAAACGTCCAATGCAATCCCTAGTACATTTTCTTGCAGTGCTTAGAAGTCGGAACCATGTGTAACCCCAAACCCAGCTCAACTGCTTGAGTTTTGCTTCTCAAGGTGAATACAAACAAACATACCCAATAATATCTCACGAAACATTTGTGTGCTTCTCAAGGTGAATTGTTTCGCTAAATGGTTACCGTAGACACCTCTCAGCTTCAATAACTAGTGCTCGCTTTCTTTTCTGACCCAGTTGTAAAAAATCAAACTCCTACATGTTTTGTGAAGTTTACACAAGAACTGTGATATGAGCATCCTGTCATGACCTGTCTAACTCTAGATTTTGAACAATGTTGCTGTGTTTCCGGGATATTATACGCAACCCTAGCCCAATCAAGACCCCAAAAAACAGCCAGTAACACTTATCATCATTCATAAATCTGGTCCAAGTGGACCAAGTCATGAACAATTCCTTGAGTTCTCTAAAAATAGATAATTGATGATCTAGAAAGATATATAGAATAGCTACATTCAGCTTATATAACTGTAAAAAAGATCTAGATTAAGTAGTTCTAGATATAAGACACTAGTATACATGAGGGCTACTCATTTTAGCTCATCGACTTAAAAATTCAGCAACCAGCAACGCATTTAATCACAGCACAGGAGTTCGAAATCAGTTCATGACAATAGGCGTCAAGTCTAAATAACACGGAACAATTAATATGAAATCACATGAACTGAAAATAGAGACATTCACCCTAATTTAGCCAATCAAGAGATAAGACTACTAGGAACACGAAAACTTGCCATCATTGGAGGTAGCAGAAACAGTGCTTCCACCGGATGAAGGAGACCCAACCACCCGAATAAACGGCATCCTTGGACCGGGTTCATCATCTTCATCATCTTCATTGTTAGAAAACTGTTTTGAGTCACTATCTCGTTCAGTAAACCCTTGATCATCGGACGGTGGACTAGGGGGCTCAGGGTCCGGCGGAGTTTCGAATTCATCATCACGGTCAAAAATATGAATCGAAGTGTTCTCTGCAAAGCTCACGCGTCGAGACCGCTTTCTATGGAATGCCGTCATTTCATCCTCCGTTTTCGTGTTGGAGTGGTCGGCGGCGGTCGCCGGTGACGACATTTGTGTTCTCCGATGGAGATATTGCAGGTGATAACAGCGACTGGATGGATATGATGGTGAGAAAATTGGGGGTGGGTACCTAGGGTTCAGTCGGCAATGGAGCGTTGAAAGGAACACTTTTTTGTGCGGGAAAAAACACAACTTTAAAATGCTAAAATTGTTTTGAAAGTTTTCACATAAAACTACCCGCAATGCTAAGACTGTGTTTACATGCTACCTAGTCATTAATGTCACATCAACATTTTATTCTTTCTTCTCAAATGCATTCTCTCTCCTCTTTTAAACTCCAACACATCCTTTCCACATGCATTCTCTCTCTTTCACATTACCATTTCATTTGCTATTTTTCTTTTAAATAAATGATTTTTTAATGTAAAAACATATTTAATAAATAACTAAATAATTAAAAATATAAATAAAAAATTAAAATGACATTACATAAAAAGAAATTACATTTTCCTAAAAAATAAAATAAAAATACTTAAAATTAAACTACACCTAAAATTTAAAAAAAAAAACTTAAAAGAAAACAAGACCGAAAATTAAGTTTTTCTAGAAAATCTACTCTTGATTAGCTTGCCTAAGATTCCAAAGATGTTCCATAAGATCATTACGTAGTGCGATATGAGTATTTTTGCTTCGTAAGGATTTAAACATCTGTAGATAGTTTGCAAATTCAGCCGGTGCACCTTCATTATAACTTGATGGTTCAGGCTCGTGTTCTTCAGGGGACCAATTAGTTATCGCATGACCTTCATCTTCTACAGTCATATTATGTAAAATAATACCTGCATGCATTATATCACCCAACACTGGTATGCTGGTAGATCTTCCAGGGCCTCGTATCATTGCCAACCTTGCTTGGAGGACACCAAATGCTCCATTCAACATCCTTTCGACAAGACTCCTGCCGTCGCTTATAGTATTGCATTTTAAGATTATTGTTTGGACTTTGGAGGATAAACGAAACTCTTTACCAGTGTTGACCATTATGGGTAAATGTCATCTGCAAGATAGTATCCTTGCGTGTACTCATGCCCGTTCACTGTAAAGTTACATTATGGTGCATTCACTTCCAAGATTTGATTGAATACCGGTGATTGATTAAGAACATTGATATCATTGTTTGAACCTGCCACTCCAAAGAATGCATGCCAAATCTAAAGATCGTGTGATGCCACAGCCTCTAGCATGATGGTTGGATAATCATGATCACCTCTAGTATATTGCTCTTTCCAAGCCATTGGGCAGTTTCTCCAACCCCAATGCATACAATCTATGCTTCCAAGCATTCCAACAAACCCATGTTTTTCAGAGTGCAGCTGTAGCAACCGTTGAATGTCATTTTCGTTAGGCCTTCTAAGATATTGTGGTCCAAAAACCTCAACAATATACCTATAGAACGTGTGCATACATTCGATGGAAGGGCTTTCACCTATGCGTATGTACTCATCACATTGGTCAGCTGATGCACCATGAGCCAACTGACGAATTGCACTTGTACATTTTTGTCTTGGTGAAAGACCTTTTACACCAATGACATCATATCGTTGTGTGAAATATTTAAAATGTTGACAGCTTCCTTGTTTAGAGATTTCTTCAACAATGTGATTAAAAAGACGTAGGCTCATCTTGAACCTTCGTCTAAAGAAGCTTTCATCGTACACCGGCTCTGAAGCAAAGTAATCGTTCCACAAACGAGTGTCTCCGTCCTTCCGGCCTCTATTTATGTATTTTCGTTTGCCCTTCTGTCTAGAAGAACTTCCTTCTTGTGAATCAACATCATCTTCAGCATCAAGTGCAAAAAACTGCGTCGTTATTTCTTCAACATCATTGGAAATGAGATTTTGAAAGTGTTCAGACAAAATCATTGGGATGTTTTGTGGGACTTGTTCATCATCTAAACTCATTTTGAATTGTGTAGATAAGTGTTTGAGGAAAAGGAATTGTGTGTGTTGAAAATGGCTGGTCTAGATAGGTATTTATAGTGGTGGGAAAACTAGCCGTTGGGAAAACTAGCCGTTGGAAAACTAGCCGTTAGAAAACTAGCCGTTATGCTACACTTTCCTAAAAATTAATCTTTTATTGCATAAAAAGATATTACACTTTCCTAAAATTAAAAATAAAATAGATAAATCACAATAGACGTAACAATAAATTACTCTAAAAACTTTCCTAAAATTAATTTAAACATGACGATTGTAGCCGTATTTCTCGCGGATTTGCTCGCACATTGCCTCGTGTTCAGCTCGTTGAAATGGATTAATGTTAGTGGTGTCAAGGAAGAGTATTTGCCACTCTAGCATCTCAATTTTTTTTGTTTCATCTCGAGCTTCTTTTTCTCAATTTCATAGAATTTTTCGATTCTATGCTCGAATTTTTCAATTGCTTCACTCTTAGCACGATTGGTTGAAGATATCTCATCAATGAGCTTGAGCTTCCTTAGGTTGTATTCAGACGGCTATATTCCTGCTTTGCCTTTTAACTTAGTTTTGCCTTTGGCTTCTACTTTGGCCTTGTTCCTCCCAATTGGATGTGTTGTAGTAACCTGCTGAAGTTGAACTTCAAAGTCTTCTTTGTCAATATTTTCAAGTGATATTGTGATTTCAGGATTCTCACCAAAGTTGGCATCAGAAGCTGAGCTCGTATACGCCCCCAATCTGCTAGTTTTTGTTCTTTTAGGGGTTGAAAGCCATTAATATGAGTAGCAGAGTTGTACTTACAATGCTCTTTCACAGCATTCCATACATGTTCATATGTGAAAGCAGCATAATTCTTGTTGGATTGATCGTTAATGTACAATTGTCTAGCCTCTTGGATGTACTGGTCGTATGACCAACCACTTCTATAACGAGATTTGACCTGTTAGAACAACTCGTTAAATCTATTCAACTTTGATTTAAACATATGCCAATGACTTCTTAGATTATGAGCATCTCTTAGAATTGAAGGTTGACTTTCATTGTAGTATTTTTCAATCTTGCTCCAAAAAGCATCTACATGTTGGTTGTTGCCAGTGATTGGATTCTCGGAAGTTGAAATCATAGCTTGTGCAAGCAACACCTCATCACTTTGCGGCCACTTTTGACGACTCGTCTTGGTTGGTTGCTCGTCATTCTCAGTCACCATCTTAGTTGGTTTCTTCTTCTTTTCTGCGGCATTTTCTTTTGATGGTGATTCCACATGTTTCTGAGTTTGTTGAAATTAAGTTTGTTGCATTTGGGAGGTTTTTTGTTATTCTTGCCATTGAAAAAATTGTTGCCATTGTTGAGCATTAAAAGCTGGCTGTGGTTGACAAAACTGTGGCATGACTGGAAATTGACCAAATTGGGGGAATGAATGTCCTTTTTGGTGAACCTGGGGAAATGGTCGTGGTTGTGAATACTGAGAAAACTGTTGTGTTTGTGAGAACTGAGGGAATGAAGGTTGTTGCGGTGGGTTTTGCTGGACATCATCGTCTTCGTTTAAGAATTGAGTGAACGAAAATGGGGCTCTTGGATCCATTTTGACAGTGTGAAAATTGAAAAAAATTAGAGAAGTTGTATAAGATTTTTGGGTGAAAAATGAGAAACTTTGAGTGAGTATTTATATGGGAAAAAAACTAGCCATTTTTTTTAAATATCGTTGTTAGAATTTTTTAAAAATTAAAAACTTTTTTTCAAAATATAACCGTTATTGTTTTTTAAAAGAAAAAATGATTTTAAAGAGGGCCCACCTCTTTTGTTTTTCCATGCACGTCAGAAAGTGCAAAATAAATTCAAAATGTTGCTTTTGCTTCACTCCAGTGCGTTTGTCAGACTAATTAGGTGTCACATAGTACGGCCAAATGCGGTTTGCAAGGAGTCTAATCATATCTTCTAAAATGAGTCCACGTCATGGCCACCGTGTTACAGTGTAACGAGTTTTTTTCCTAAATGGGTGTAGTTTGAAAAAAAATAATTACCAAAAATATGTAGTTGAAAACTTATTTATCAAAATAGGTGTTTTTCTTTATTATTGTTTTTTCTTTTTTGATTAGTTAAAAGTAATTAAATAAAGGAAAACACCCATTTTGGTAAATAAGTTTTAAACAACACATATTTAGTAAATATGTTTTTCAATTACACCCATTTGGTAAAAAACTCCATGTTTGATGGTAATGGTATAAATCTATCTATAAATCTATACTAGGTTAATACCCCATGTATTACACGGATTATGTAAAAAAAATATTATATAATAACTAATTGTTATAATATAATTATGATTAGCACACCTTAACAATCTTTTAGAGATGATTATAAGAGAAAGATAGAAGAGATTTTAGAGAGAAGAATGAGAGTTGTATAACATATGAAAATGCATACAAGAGGTGCATATTCCTCTTTACATTGAAGTAGTATTTATAATACAAAAAAGTTGGCTTTTTGGGATACAAGAAAACAAGAACATTTAATGCTTAGTCCAAAAATATGTCCATGTAAATTTGGAGTGTTGGAAAAGTTTTGATCCAATATCTTCCAATTATATAAAATATATAACATTCCCCCTTAGATTAAATTTTTTTCAAACTTGGAGTTTTATTTTAAACTACTGTCTTATTAAAAACATTGTTAAAGAAAACCGAGTGGTAAAAAACTGTAGCTAAGGAAAAAAAAAGTGCAGTATATAACTCCCCTCAAATTATTATTTGATGTTAACTAGATCGTTTGTACACGTCGCATTCCAATATCATGTATGTGTTTCCTGAAAATTGATGTAGGTAGTGCTTTTGTGAAAAGGTCAGCTGGATTGTTGCTAGACGAAACATATCTCATTTCAACTTGATTGTCTTTAATAAGATCTCGAGTGTATGAAAAGAATCTTGGTGGTATATGTTTTGTTCTGTCGCTTTTTATATACAATTCTTTCATCTGTGAGACACAAGCTATATTGTCTTCATAAATTGTAGTTGGACTTCTATCTTTATCTAACCCACATGAAGTCAATATAAAATTAGTCATAGATCTTAACCACACACACTCTCTAGATGCCTCACGTAGTGCAATAACTTTAGCATGATTTGATGATGTTGCAATAAGTGTTTGCTTTTGAGAACGTAATGAAATTGAAGTTTCTCCGTTCAAGAATACATATCCAGTTTGAGATCTTGCCTTATGAGGATTAGATGAATAACATGCATCTGCATAACCAACTAATTTTTCTTTTGAATCGTTAGGATAAAATAAAGCTAAATCAGTAGTTCCTCAAAGATATCGAAAAATATGTTTAATTCCATTCCAATGTATTTTTGTAGGTTCTGAACTAAATCTTGCTAGTAAATTAACTGCAAAAGAAATACCTAGTCTTGTACAGTTAGTAAGATACATAAGAGCACCAATTGCACTAAGGTATGGTATTTCCGGACCAAGAACTTCTTCATCATCTTCGCATGGGCGAAATGGATCATTGTCAACATTAAGTGATCTAACTACCATTGAGGTGCTTAAATAATTTGCATTGTCCATATTGAAACGTTTTAAGAGCCTTTCTGTATAATTTGATTGATACACAAGTATTCCGTTAGGCATATGCTCAATCTGTAAACCAAGACAATGCTTGGTTTTTCCTAGGTCTTTCATTTTCAATTCCTTCTTTAAAAGAGTAATTACTTCATGAGTTTCTTTATGCGTCCCAATTATATTTAGATCATCAACACATACAGCTATGATCACAAATCCTGATGCCGTCTTTTTAATAAAGACACATGGACAAATAAGATTATTTGTATAACTTTTACTTTTCAAATAATCTCTCAAACGATTGTACCACATCCTTTTCGATTGTTTCAATCCATATAAAGATCTTTGTAATTTAATTGAACACATTTCTTTAGGTTTTGAACCTAATGCTTCAGGGATTTTAAATCCTTCGGGAAATTTCGTATAGATGTCACTATCAAGTGAACCATACAAGTAAGCTGTCACCACATCCATAAGACACATTTCTAGATTTTTAGATACTGCTAACCTGATTAAGTATCTAAAAGTAATTGCATCCATAACAGGAGAATATGTTTCCTCACAGTCAATCACTAGTCTCTGAGAAAAACCTTGAGCCACAAGTCTTGCTTTGTATCTTGTAACTTCATTTTTCTCATTTCGTTTCCACACAAAAGTCCATTTGCAACCCACATGTTTTACAGTCTTTGGTGTAATAACAATTGGACCAAAAACTTTTTGTTTGCTAAGTGAATTTAATTCAGCTTGCATAGCATCTTTCAATTTGTTCCAGTCATCTCGATTTTGACAATCATTGGCTGATTTTGGTTCAGGAGCATCATCTCCGCTTATAATCTTACTTGCCACAGAATATGAAAATATCTCATCAATACTTTCCATTTCATATCGGTTCCATAATGTGTTTGTGTGACCATAGTTAATTGACATATCTCTGTTAATATCATTCATTTCTTCATCGAGCAATGTTTTGATATTTTGAATTTCATCATAATCATTTTCCTTATTGTCATTTTCTTTTTCAGATCCTTTTCTTTTTCGAGGATTTTTATCTTTTGATCCGATTGGTCTGCCACATTTCAAATGTCTTTGAGATTCATGAGTTGGATATTTATCTAATTCCTTACTTGGAATCTCAACCCGAGTTGGAACATTTTCTGCTGGTATACGAGATTTTGTTGCTTTTTTTGTATCAGTAAATGCATCTGGCAATTGATTTGCTATATATTGCATATGAATTATCTTTTGAACTTCTATCTCACATTATTTTGTTCTTGGATCAATATATAACAATGAAGGTTCACACAATAAGACATTCTTTTCTTTTATGTTCTTTTCTCCCCTAATGTTGTAAAATTTGTGATATCAAAGTGACAATCAGCAAAACGTGTTGTAAAGACATCACCTGTTAGGGGTTCAAGATATCTTATGATGGATGTTGTTTCGTATCCAACATATATTCCCAATCTTCTTTGAGGAACCATTTTTGTGCGTTGTGGTGGTGCAATAGGAACATACACCGCACATCCAAATATTCTGAGGTGGAAAATGTTAGGCTCTTGGCCAAAAGCAAGTTGTATAGGAGAATATTTGTGATTCGCACTATGTCTCATACGAATTAATGACCAAACATGTAAAATTGTATGACCCTAAATAGACACCAAAAGTTTTGTTTTCAATATGAATGGTCTTGCAATTAATTGTAGCCGTTTTATCAATGATTAGCTAAACCATTTTGTGTATGTACATGAGCAACATGGTGTTAAACAACAATTCCAATTGACATGCAATAATCATTAAAAGCATGCGATGTGAATTCACCCGCATTATCAAGCCTCACCCTTTTAACGGTATAATTCGGAAAGTGTACTCGTAATTTTATAATTTGGGCAAGAAAATTTTGCAAATGCCACATTACGAGTCGATAATAAAGAAACATGAGACCATCTGCTACATGCGTCTATTAAGACCATGAAGTATCTAAATAGTCCACATGGTGGATGAATTGGTCCACATATATCACCTTGAATTCTTTAAAGAAATAAAGGAGATTCAAGCTCAATCTTTAATGGTGAAGGCATTGTAACAAGTTTTCCAAGAGGGCATGATACACATAATGATATTTTATCTATTTGGAGTAACTTGTGACCTCTTAATGGATGTCCATTTGTATTATCGATTATTGTTTTCATCATTTTAAATCCTGGATGACCTAGTCTATCATGCCATAAGTTAAAGGTAAAAGGATCACAACATTTCTCTTTAACTACCATATGTGCTTGAGACACATTTATTTGTATATAATGCAAACCAGAATTAAGCATTGGCAATTTTTCCAGTATGACATTTTTTCTTATGATATACAAATATTTTTCATTGTCAATAGTAGTTGACTGGGTGTTGTACCATTTTGATATATGTTCTTGAAACTCAACAAGTTTCTTGTTGATTTTGGGGAATACAAAGCGTTCTCAATTAAGAGTTTTGTACCATTTGGCAAAACCAAATTTGTTTTTCCCACTCCTTCTATCAAGTCTATAGGACTTATTATTGTATTAATGGTTCCCTTTGTTGGTTTCAATACATGAAAATATTTTTTAGATTTCAGAATAGAGTGTGTTGCACCACTATCCGCTATACACATATCTCCATCACTTGTTTGAATAAATGCTCCGTTGATATTCATTTTACTCTTCAAATAAAGAAAAAATAATGAGATATTAAGAAAATTTTAATATAACCATTGAATATTTTACATAACAGGAAAAATTTAGAGAAAAATGTCATTTTAGTCCCTATGGTTTGGTAACTTTTGCCATTTTAGTCCAATAGTTTAAATTTTGCAATTTTGGTCATTATGGTTTCATTTTATTGCCATTTTGGTCATTATGGTTTCCATTTTATTGCCATTTTAGACCAAATAAATTTAAAATTTTGGACTTAAATGACAAAAATTACCAAAACATAGGGACGAAAATGACAATAAAATGAAACCATAATGACCAAAATGACAAAATTTAAACTATTGGACTAAAATGGCAAAAGTTGCCAAACCATAAGGACTAAAGTGACATTTTACTCAAAAATTTGTTATACATAACTTAGTCTGATTAAACTAGAAAATGCATAATTGTTACACTTATTTATTAAGGTAACATATTCGTTCAAAGTTCCAAATTAGGTAAAAAAATATGCGCTATTCAGTTCGATGTTGGCATTATCGAACTTGTCCGCGTGATTAACTTCTTTCTCTTTTTCCTTAAGAGATGCTTGATATAGCTTGCATAGATGAGAGGGTGTGCGACAAGCTTTTGACCAATGATTTTTACTTCCACATCTAAAACATGAACCGTCATTATGTTGAGATGTACCAACTTCATTTTGAAACTTGTATTGTTGGTTCTCATTTTGTAGGTTGTGGTAGTTATTTGCTCTTTGGCTACGATCACGCCCAGGACCACGACCACGACCACTACCATGCAACCTTTGCGATTTTCCTAAAATATAATAGTGACTAAATTTCAATAAACGAAACTTTTAGAGGTATTTTGATTTTTTCTAAACCATAAACATATGTTCAAATAAACAAAGTATCTAATCATCTAAATATAGCAAAACGATTATAACCATATGTATATTATACAAAAGTATTTTACATAAACATATATTAGTTATGTTATTTAGATTTAGTTTATATATACACTACTATATAACTTTTTATTTATATCAACACACAAATAATAATTATAAACTTAATTTTTATATAAACCATAATGAAATTTGTAATAATAAAAGTAATAAGAAATTAATATCTTTAAATGAATTATTCAAAAATCGTAAAATATTTTTATAAAAATCTTTATATAATAGTTTTCACATAAAATAATGGGTTTACAAAACAAAGGGGTTGAATGTGTAATAGAGAAAACTTGTTTTGTGAGTAAAAAGATTAAAACCAAAAGCTAATACAATAACAAAACATGGAGGCCTGGGTTGCCAAAGTCTGAAAGTTTCCTTCTTCCCTACAGCCTCTCGTTCGAACCCCTCCCATCACTGGTTTCGAATTCAATCCATCCATAACGCACGAATTAAAATCAAGAAGTAATGGGTCTACGTTCCAATCATGATTTCAAACATAAACATCCGATTATTGCGATTTTAATGCTCATTACATCGTTCAAGCCATAACCGAACAACCATTATAAAACCTTAACTCGAAATCGATCATAACATCAACCATATTCGAATTACCACACACTCACGAAACATCTATGAAACTATCAAACCAAGGATCAGCCTCTGAGGTGCCCTGAATCGTCCTATCGAGTTCATGAAGTTCTTCGACCTGTTCTTCGTTCAAAAATAATCAATCCGAACTTAAATCAGGTGAATAATTGTTCCAACAGAATCGTTTTCGGCCAAGGATCATTAACCCTATGGTTAAACGAGCTCACAAACATCCAATTAGTCGAATTAGATTTCGATTGGATTATAGTTCCTCGTCATATAGGGACAATTAGAAAATGAGTATAAGATTAAAGGAAATCAGAATCCATCAGCGAGTCTCATCCTAGCTTAGCGGTAAACTGCACCGCGTGCTAGGGTTGAGACTCGGGTTCAAAACCCACATGAGGCATCCGACCCGGTTTTTGAACCCTTTGATCGATTTTGACCTCCTTTTTCCTCCAAAAACTTTTATAAAAATTCTTTTTAATTAAAGACAAACTTTCTGTTTAAATTTTAATCTACAAAAAATTTATATTCCTGTTTTACTTAGCATTTTTAACATAAAGTTTATTTAAGTTTATATTAACAATGTATTTTTATTTAACAATTTATTTCATTAATTGTTTGGATTATTTTATAAAAAAAATACATTTTAAGTTTAATAACTTATGTTAGTAAATTATTAGATTTCCTATAAAATTATACAAAGTTTTAACATACACATGATTTCATTTAAACTATTTATTCTTGATGAGAAATTAGAAATTATGTTAAAGAAATTCAATTGCTAATTAAATCCAATTGAAAGAAATATTAGAATTTATTTCAATTAAATACATTTACAAATTGTAAGAAAATGTTATGTTCAAATAAAACATTTCATTACAAAACTTATTTAAATTCCTTTAAAATACAAGTAATTATAAACTTAATTACAACCAAAATTATTCTTTTATATTATGTTTAAAACAAATATGTGAAAAACATTTAAGGTGTTATTTCATATATTCCTTTACACAAATAGTTTTTAAATCAATATTATTTATAAATTATTTACAAGAGCAAACCATAGATTAAAATTCAAAACCCTTTTAATAGAATAAAAGTCAATCTTTAGTTACAATATTTAGACTAAGACATTATTCTAAATAGGGTGAAGGGTAGAATTTATTTACTTTACAAAAGCATTATCAAAGTCAATTGGAAAGCAAACACAAGTGAGTTCTCGTATCCCTTTTTACATTTTGTAATGTTTTGAGACATTACACATATCTTATACACAAATATTATTATTCTTATTACAAAACCATTTGTAAATGCAAAAGCCTTAGTTCTAGATTGAATAGGTTTGAATGTCATATGTGCTATACTTGTTGCAAACATTTAATTTAGGATAGAAGACGTTTCATATATAAACATATACTAGTAGCTTGGAATGGTTAGATACCTTCCACACATAGACCTCGGTCTTTGTGTAAATAAGTGAAAGTGTGCATCATTGATGTGACACCTCGCAAATTCCAGGTGAGCAATTATTTTATTTTAATAATATGTGTTTTATTATTTCATACGTGGCACTAGAATTGTGAATGTTTAGTGTGACACGTGGCACAACAGTTCGAACACACCGATAATTCGAGGAATTATCGCACAAAACTCGCACGTGTCTTGAATGACGAACGTTGGTGAACGGATCAAATCACAGTACACTTTCACTGCACAATTAGGTTCCGGAGAACCTAAGTTAGTAGAACGATTTCCATACGTCGAGAAACGATGTTCGTAGTCGATAAATTCGAGAAATTCGCTTCGAAACAACAAAATTGGGCTTATTGGGCTCCTCAGAGACCCGTCGCGGTACGCGACAGCCCACGAGAAGGGGCATCGCGGTACGCGATGGATGGGCGGGCAATTTGAATCCCGAAATCCATCGCGGTACGCGGAGCCTTTCGGAGACCCCTGTCGCGGTACGCGACGACTCCAACACGCAAGATCTTTGGTTAAACCAAGACTAATCATTCCTATTAACCACCCTACTCTTATCCTAACCCATCCCAGGCCCCAACTCGTCATTATAACCAGCTAAACACCTCTTTAACACTGTTGGAAGCCATTAACACCATTGGAGAGCTCACATTTGAAGAAGTTGAGATCTAGGAGCTCAAAGAAGCCATTGGAGGAGCATACCATCTTCATTAACACCTTCAAGCTGCTGCTATCATCCCCTCCACTGACTTCAGAAGCTCTACAACCTGTTCCAACCAAGTTTCAGCCCATTTGAACTCTCTAAGGTAGTTTCCTAGCACCATTGATGCCTAAAATCACCTCTAATCACACATGCAATGGGAAATACTCACATGCAAGCACTAACACTTCACATGCACTAATTTTTCTTTGTTTGGATCTGGGTTAGATGATAATCTTGTGTTATTAGATGATCTAGATTGATTAAATGAGTTTCTATGACGATCCATGATGGTGTTAACATGTATATTGATGATTTGGTCACAAATGGGTGTTTCTAGTAACATGCATGTATGATCTAAGACTATTGTCATGATATTTGATATTGAAATGTTATTAGATATGATATTTGAGATGTTATACATGATTAGAATGAAGAGTTATGTCGTGTAATGGTCACTTGGGCATTATTACTAAATATGGAAACTTTAATGTTACAAGTTGTGCATTTTTGATGAAATGGTCATCTTTGAATGATTAGGTCCATAAGTTATGTTCACAAATGATGTTTATGAGTTAATATGACAATTATTGATGCAATAGGATAGTCAAAGGCATGATTTGTGAATGTTTCTAAATATAGAAACTTTTTGTTGCAATGTTGCTCTAAAATGATGGGATTGATAATGTTTAGAGTCTAACATGCTCGTTTAATGTCAATATGATAATATTGAAGGATAGATGCTTTGAAGGAATGATATATGTGCACATTGTTACAAGTTACTATAAATAGTAACTTTATTTCGCAAAGCCTATAAGTGTTATCAAGTTCGTTGTGACAAATGTGATTGAATGATTATTTAGAACCAGGATGATGATATTATGAGGAGATTTATATCTAGACCTTGTGACACATGCTTATTTTAGTAACTTTCTAATTATGGAAACTTTTACGCGCAAACTCTGCTAAACCGGCTATGGGTAACTATGTGCTATATGATAACATGCTCATTTAGGATAACTACGCAAGTTAGAATAATCGGAATGTGATTTTATGCATGACTTGCCTAATGTGGAAACTTTCCTAAGATAGGAACTTACTATAAATAGTAAGTTTCCTCAAGGGAATGATTTTGGTATCCGTACACTCTACACGACACTAAACCGCACGTTACACGAACACTTGATCCAAAACCGCCACCAATGGGTCGTTAGGTCAAGCACGGTCAAACACGGTCAACATGACCCACTTAACAACTCGGTGTTGTTAAACACGAACACGGTCCTGTGAGGCCCACATGTGTAAACACGAACTCATAGTACCTATGTGATATAGGTGACTACTAGCCGACGAGCTACACTATCTCTTTTGAGCAAACGCATTACTTAACTCAGGTGAGTATTACAGCCCCACTTTTACTCTTATACTGTTTTACCAAACTTTGGGGTGAGAATAATATGCAACTGTTTTAGATATAGTACTGGTATGTTGTGAAAACCATTTTCGAGTGTAACTATTATCGCTTAAAGTCCTCACTTATCCTTACCGTTAGTTGTATCACAAACGAGTCGTAATTACGTATTACTACTGGGTTTGACTAGCCCCACTCGGCACCAATGTTGACTGGAGGTCATAACGAGTGTAATTTCGATGGGAATGCGGGTTCAGCGATGACCTGCGGAGACAAACGGGAACAGTCTAGTTCGGTAAGATGAACTGACACACTCCACGGATTGTAGTATCCAACAACAAAACTTAACATACCCGGTATATGTCTGTTTACTTTTCAGTTTGTCTAAACCTGTGAACTCACCAACTTTTTAGTTGACACTTTTCGCATGTATTCTCAGGTAACTAATGGAGCACACGCTAGGACGCACTCAAGGAAGCCTTAAGGAGTCTGAATGGCATATAGACTCATGTCCTAGGCTTTGTGTGCATTGAATTTGTTTTAAAACAATTTAACTATGTAGTGTCTGTTATCAATTTACATTTTCCGATGTAACACATTACTTTTCCGCTGCGTATTATTGAAATTTGCGTTATTCTATAAATCTGTGTGATTGCGTAACTCATATAGAGTCGTTCTATATGACCATGAGCTGTGATCCTGGCCACGTCACACCCACGTGGACTGACACCACGAGTGGGAATTTGGGGGTGTGACAATTGAAAACTTGTGAATTACATGTTTAAATCTATGACATAGCTAGTCTAGATTTGAACATTGTAATGGCACTAGTTTGAAGACATTGGTTGAAAACATAAACATTGTGTGACTTGTAAACATGTATACTTTGAATCTATTTCATTTTGGAACAATTGGTTTAGCATCTTTCATATCTATTTATATATAAATCCATGAGTTCTCACCAACTATGCAAATAGTTGATCAAACTTTATTTTACATGCGTAACAGGTTTAAAGCTTTTGGACAAAGATCGTATATGAATCATAAGACCTAGTTTAAACTTTAATCAATGTTTTGTATTTTAATTTATGATGTGATATTATTGTATGAATGATGACATGTTTATAGTGTAATGAATGTGTTGATTTAAATGGAATGTTTAAATATGAAACTTACAAGTAGCACCATGAGCTTTTGGATAATTACAAATCGCGCCCCGACGTGTTCCGCCGTCGGTCGGGGTGTGACAGATTGGTATCAGAGCCATGGTTATAGGGAATTAGGTTATTAGAAATGGTGACCTAGTCTATAACTAAGTTATCCCCAAATATGAATTATCTCATATTATACATTCTATACTTATGTGTTTATGTGATACATGTTAAACTTTACAATATGTGCTACATGTTTTATTATATGCCATATCTTGTTACCATAGATGATGCCTTAGTTTATAAATGACATATGACCTTCATAGTTAAGTATACCATAGAGGAATGACTTAGATTATAGCAATCATATGTTTCTCATAGTTTAGGTATACCATAGAGGAATACTTTAGACTATTATAAGGGTTATGACATATGTTATTCTATAGTTTAAGAATACCTTAGAAATGATCTAAGTTAATTCTTATCTCATATTTACAAACAGGCGATAACTCTTTAGATGTTAGGCATTTGAATCATTAGGCTAAATGCCTAATCAAATCTTTAATGTTAATCAAATACATATATGTTTATATGTATTCAAATTGATTTTATAATCTCGTTAGAATTCAGTTTGTAAGTGGACATGTAGTAACTGAAGAGTGAAGTACCGGTAGTTGGGATTCCTGTCTATGAAAGATATTCGTATAAATCCCCGATGTACTGTGGGACCAGTTTCCTTTCCTGGAGACTCTTAATGAGAGTATTTTCACTTATAGGCCAAAGCATGTCACACCAAACACTTCACAAATTATATAATTCTAATATGTCAAAGGTGTTCAATTTTGAATACCATTCCTTATTATTTTAAACAAGTCCAAATGATTTATTGCGTGCTATTTTATTCCATGACATTTTTATCTAAGAATAGTAATGTTATTACTATATCTAAGGTATTAACAATTTCACAATGTCAATGTACTCCCTAAATCTTCAAATTATAATTCCTATCTAAACACCTAATACACACTTAACTAATCAACTTACTGGAAATGTCTAAACAAATTCCGAACCTCAAATTCTCTAAATATCTATCTTATCTTTTCTTATAAATCCTAAGATATATAATATTATAATATCAAATTCTATATACATCTTTCAAACGGCTATATGGTTGTTTACGAGTATATGATCATTGTATACGTATAAAAATTATAATTATGAAAAAAATTTGTAGGTGTTTCGGGTAAAAATTAAGAGGCTTAACTTTTAGCAAAACCGAATTAGAAAAGTGGGTATTGTCTTTTACAAGCAAATATGCTGAGTATACCAAATATATGTTCAGGATATCTCCAAATATCCCTGGCGATATTTCAATATATGAAACAGAAAAATAGCAATACATACTAGATTTATACGAGGAAAAGCCCTTAATCCCTTAAGATTGCCGGCATAAAAACCTCGGGAGGTGACAATTGTCACTCTGCCTAGTTTTATTAATAACCAAATGAACCAAATACAAAGAAAGAGCGCAAGTTGATCGATGCTAAGTAGTCAAATAAGCTTTAGTGAGTTTCATGTGTGTTTTCTGAGTATCCAGTGTCCTACATCAATCAATAGCCTCGGTGTTTATACAAAGAATATACAAACGAACGGTCAACAATGTTCATAAGGTAGTTCTGATTATTCCGGCACCTTCCAAACGTGGGAGACTGATTCAAGGTGATTGCATAAATCTCTCTTAGATTCCTCATTCAAATTGAGTTAGTTGGCGCCTGCTTCCGTGATATTAGGGCCAGCCGTAGAACAACCTGTCAATCCCTGAAATCTCGCAATAGATGTTAAGCAACATAGATAATTGTTAGTGATAAGACATATTCTTAAAATATCCTTGATCCCGAAATATCCCCGATCCTGGATCCTGAAATATCCTGAGTGAAAATATTTTGCGCCTAACAGTAGGTTAGAAATTAACGTATACGAGTAAAGAAAAAAAATTGTTACCAAATAGAAATAAACGTTAGCGTATATAATAAAATGTTAGTATACTAATAAAGGTTAATATCAATGTTACCATAAAGTTGTTAGTATTGTTGTTTCGAATAAAAATTAACAAACTTAATTCCTAGCAAAACCGAATTAGAAAAGTGGAGTGTTGTGTTTTATAAACAAATATGCTGAGTATATTATCGTTATGATCAGGATATCCTTGAATATCCCTGAGGATATTTCCAGAATATATAAATAAAATGAACAGCTCACACACGAGATTTATACGAGGAAAAGCCCTTATCCCTTAGGATTGCCGGTATAAAAACCTCGGGAGGTGACAATTGTCACTCTGCCTAGTGTTATTAATAATTAAATGAATCAAATACAAAGAAAGAGCACAAGTTGATCGATGCTAAGTAGCTGAATAAGCTTCAGTGAGTTTTGTGTGTGTTTTCGAAGTATCCAGTGTCCTATATCGATCAATTGCCTTGGTTTTGATACTAAGAATATACAAAAGGACGGTCAATAACATTCACATGGTAGTTACGATTATTCCGGCACTTTCCAAACGTGGGAGACTGATTCAAGCTGATTGCATAAATCTCTCTTAGATTCCTTATTCAAATTGAGTCAGTTGACGCCCGCTTCCGTGATATTAGGGCCAGCCGTAGAACAACCTGTCAATCCCTGAAATCCCGTAATAAACGTTAAGCAACAGAGATAATTGTTAGTGATAATTCATATCCTTAAAATATCCCTGATCCCGAAATATCCCGGATCCTGAAATATCCCGAGTGAGAATATTTTGCGCCTAACAATTGCCCCCAATTTTACAGTTAGTTGTTTCCAACTGTAAAATTAAAAATCTAAAGTTTAAAATTCGAAATTTGAATTTTGAATTGACGGTTTCATGATTAAATGGACGGTTAGATGGGGATAACGGTTACTGTTTGGATGTCAGAATACTGCGCATATAATGATCACGCCTCTCTTCTTTCAAATCAATTTTCTTCTTTGATCATCTTCTCCGGTAAGTTTTCTTATTCGAATCCTTTCTTTTTCTACTTTTCAATTAAGTAAAAATGTCGAATTCTACTTCTTCATCTGTGGTTGGTGATTTCTTCGATCAAAACATCCTCCCATACACCGATCAGAATGCATGTATATTTGATGATGATCATATTGAGGTCATGCAGCTTTCCCAGGCATTCCCTGAAGAAACCGTTTTTCGCCGATATGATCCTGCTTTGAAAGCATAATATAGTTTTCCGGAATATTCGTTTTCATTGGGTCTATCTTTCCCCTTTCCTACTCTGAATTTTGATTTTTTTTGAATTACCCGTCTTTGTTATCCTCAACTAATGCCCATGGGTTGGCGGTTGCTTGTTACTCTCCATAAGTTGAACCATAAGTACGGTCTCAAAATCGGTATTCCCGAAATTTCCTTCGCTTACCAGCTTCGTACCCATGGATACTCCTGTTTCTTGCTTCAGAGGCGAACTGGTGCCCCTGTTTTAGTTCATGGGGTTACCATGAATGAAGATGAGTGGAGAGAAAAGTTTTTCTTTGTTAAGAGGAGTTCTATCCTTGGGGGAATTTTTCTTCCTGTTAGTTGGTTGTTGAAGGATAGGATAACTTATTTTCCATTATTATTTTTCGAGTTTTCACTAACCAATTCATTTTTATTTTTATGTTACAGCACCGAAGTTTGAATCACTGGTTACTCAAAACCAGGATACCGAACAGAGGATACAATCTCTGTTGGCGATTGGAGAAAGAGAGCGAAAGTTTGTTGCGTCCTCTAAAAAAGATATCCCTATTTATTCCTCATCTCACAGTGCATCCTCTCAGCAATCCCATGCCCAGATGACATCAGGTATTCTGAAGTTGGTCTTTGGATTTAATTGATTTCAGGATTTTTATACTCTTGTTTATCATTTCCTCAGAGTCAGCCTTTGATCTCGAATACCTTACTGACTTCTTGACTATCAAGAAAGAGAAGGTTAGCCCCGTTGTTCCCAAGGCAAGAATCATGCATACCCGTTCCACCAAAACATCAAAAAAGCGCAAGGGTATTGACGTTGTCAACGTGGATGATGTTCATGATCTCCCTGCTGTCGATCTTCTTCAAAAGGTTCTTTTTGTTTCCTTGATTTGATTATTCTAGTTTAATTATATTCTCAAAATATCTTCATTTTGTAGGCCATCCTGAAAATTGTTGGGGATAAGGAGGCCTTTGAAAAGCAGATTGAAGATCTCAAAGATCAAAAGAAGATTGCTCTTGCCAAGGCTGGTCACTACGAGAAGGAAGCCCTGAAGTTCAAGAAGTTGGCTAAGGACAATGATGCTGCCCATAAACTGAAAATAAAGGAGATCATTGAAGGCACGAAAACGTCTGCTGCCGCAGCTATCCTTAAGGCCAAGATCCAAATGGCAGGAAAGTCTAAGCAGGAGGGCTCTGACTTATGGGACAAGGATTTATCCGATTGGGTCAAGGTTTTGGCTAAGTTGACTGGGGATATGGCAGAAACTTCTGATGCGGCGGCCAAGACGGCGAGCGTGGTGGAGACCAGTAAAGTGGCAGGAGGTGAGGATATCGGAGCAGGTGGAGGCGTAGGTGACGTGGCGATGGGCGATGAAGACAAAGTTGATAAGGTCTGAGCCCATCGTGTTTGTGGTTCTTTTCATGATATCTTGTAGTTTAAACAATATTTCGATGTTAAGTCCCTGAATGGGCAGACAATTCATGGAATTTTAGGTGGAGGGACCATGTGTTTACATGGCGAAGCCTAAAATTTCCTTTTGTTCTTGTTCTAACATTTTCAGTATATTGGGTGGAGGGACCATGTGTTTTCATGGCGAGGCCCAATATACTGACCTTGCTTTGGTTAATCTTTTGACTTAGTAATCTTAATGAATGTTTTTGACTGTTATGTTTATTGTGTATGCAAAACATTTCAAAGGTAACTTAAGGATATTTTTGATGCAAACTAAGTTATACTCTTTGTGGCTTATGAGTTTTCCTAATAGGAAATTAATTAAAAGAAGATATGGGATAGTCGTCTTAGTATTATTAAGTATTCTTATTTGTATACAAACTTTATTTCAAGCATTTCTTCGATTAAGTATTTTAACGTTAGGGTATATTTGAGAAGCGTATCCATTTATTCTGATCAGGATTGTAAGAAGGTTGAGAATATTACTATAGTTTTCATTATTTGGTAAATATTTTGAGGATATTTTATTTCAGGATCAGATATTTCTAAAAGTTAACTGTATAATCATAAATAAAAATTGTTGTAGAGTTAAGAAATAAATACCAACTCCTTGAAAGAGTAGACTCATTCTCGAAGCTTTTCTTATTCATGTCAGGATAATGTGTAAATTACATACCTTATCCTTGGGTATCATATGTATGGGCCCTTAAGGGGCAAAAGTAAAAGTGCACTAATTTTAACGTTATTTTAATTATTTTGTGAAAATAACGTTAAAATCATTGGGATGATCAACTTCAAACGATAACTTTGAGCCGGGGACTCTTTCGGAGCAGCCTCTCTATCCCAACTGAGATAGGGGTAAGGTTTGTATCTATCCTTCCCCCCAGACCCTACTGAAAAGTGGGAATATACTGGGTAAGGTTGTTGTATCCTTGGGTATCATATGAATATACTTGTGCGATATCCTGAAATAGTTTTAAGAGTTGAGTCCGTCTCTTCAATATCCTTGAGAGTTTCCTGCATATGTTTAAAAACAAGAAAGATTGGGATAATCCCAATATACTGGCGACTAAGGCCAGTTAGGCTGGCGACAAGGCCGAAAATGCTGGCGACAAGTCCGAAAATGCTGGCGACAATGCCGAAAATGCTGGCGACAAGGCCGGAATACTGGCAATTAAGGCCGAAAGATACTGGCGACTAAGGCCGGGATACTGGCAACTGGGCCAGAATTCGGTGGATTCCTGGTTATAGTTTTCGAAAATATAATTTTCAGCCACTCATACGTGTACTGGTCCCAAAATCTCCAACTAAACCTGGATATTACGGGGGATCCATAGTTATAATCTTCGATAATGAAATTGTCAGCCACTCATGCGTGTACTGGTCCATTATCTTGGATTATAGCAGGATATACGTGCGCTAGTGGCGAGGGTATGAACCCTAAGTCTTTATGAGATGTATAGTCTCTACGAGAGTCTTGATCAAGTTTTGATTTCACGTCAAAACTTGGGCTGAGACATATAGTCTTGTATCTTCTCCTGCTATTCCTGCAAAAACATAAAATATTTTTGCAAAGGTAGGCATTAGGGATCCCTAAGCCTCTCCAATACTTAAGTTAGTATCAAGGTACTTTGAGAGTATATCAGGATATAAATGTAGTGATATTTTAAGAATATGAGTATATTTATAAGATAATCATGCGGGTAAAGATAAATGTCAAATAAAATAAGTCTTAAGATGAATGGCATTCCATGCCCTTGGAAGAGGTTCATCGTCCATAGTAATTAATCTATATGCCCCCTTTCGAGCTTCGGAGTCGATTTTATAAGGTCTTTCCCATTTTGGGGCAAGCTTTCCATCCTTTGGGTTAGTGGTATTCGGGAATGCTTTTCTTAAAACCAAATCTCCTACTTGGAATCTTTTGATCCTTATATTCTTATTGTAGGCTTTGGCTATCCTTTGCTGATAGGCAACCATTCTAATCTTCGCAACATCCCTAGATTATCGATAGTGTCTTTATCTTGAGATAATACTTCGTTATTAGCTTCTATATTTTGTAGAGTTATTCTTGCAGTAGGGATAATCATCTAAGTTGGGAGTACAGCTTCAGAACCAAATACTAATGAGAATGGCGTTTGACCAGTCGCATTTTTTGTAGTTGTCCTATCTGCCCATTTTCCTTTCATAGATCCCAACTTCTTTTTGATATTGTTTATGATAATTTTATTGATTGATTCTGCTTGGCCATTAGCTTGAGGATGTACTGGTGTGGAAGTAATCATTTTTATCCCCCATGCTTCACAAAAATTGGTAGTTCTTTTACCAATGAATTGAGATCTGTTGTCGCAGGTAATCTCAGCTGGTATCCCGAATCTGGTCAGGATATTTCTTTTTTTGAAGGATATTACTTCCTTTTCTCTTACCTGTACAAAAGCTTCGGCTTCAATTCATTTTGAAAAATAATCAGTCATGGCAAGCATGAACACTTTTCCTCCTGGAGCTTTTGGTAGTTTTCCTACTATATCCATTCCCTATTTCATGAATGACCATGATAAGACTATTGGATATAGAGGTTCAGCTGGTTAGTGAAGGATATTGTTGTGTCTTTGGCAAGTATCACGTCTTTGGGCATAGGACATTGCATCCTTTCTCATAGTAGGCCAGAAATATCCTGTTCTAAAGATTTTCGAAAGCAATGCTCTGCCCCCGGTGTGATTCCCACAATCTCCTTCGTGAATATCCTTCATTACTTCTAAGGTCTCTGGTTTTTCTAAACATTTTAGATATGCACCAGCTACTGACTTCCTGTATAGGATATCCCTAATGATTATGCATTTGGATATCCTGTTTTTAAAGGCTGTATGGTTTGTTTCTCCATCGAGTATTTTTCCTGTTTGGAGATACTCTTTAATACGTGTAATCCAGGATGTCTCAATATTTTTTGGTTTAAGGATTTGATTTGAATTTTCTATATTTATCGCTGGATTCAGGATATGTAGGATAGGGATATTGATATCATCATAGATTTTCAGAGATGATGCGAGGTTTGCTAATGCATATGCTTCATCATTCTTTTCTTTAGGAAACTGTGTGATATCAAAAGTGTAGAAATATCCTACTATTTCTTTAACTATCTCTAAGTATTTTGCTAATTTATCTCCTTTAACCATATAGGAACCATTAAATTGGTTTGCTATTAGTAAGGAATCAACAAATACATGGAGATTTTTTTATGTTCATATCCCTAGCTAATTGGAGGCCCGCTATTAAAGCCTCGTATTCAGCTTCATTATTAGTTGCTTGGAACTCACAACTGATCGATTGGGGTATTATGTCCCCCTGTGGCGATTTTAGTATTATCCCTAAACATGTCCCTCTTACATTCGAGGCTCCATCAGTGTGTATAGTCCATTCATCGGTATCCTCATCCAAAATTTTAACTTCTGAATCTGCTTCTGGTTGAATATCACTACTAAAATCTGCCACAAAGTCTGCTAGTGCTTGAGACTTAATTATTGTTCTTGGTCCATAGATTAAATCGTAAGTGCTAAGTTTTACTGACCATTTGGCCATTCTTCCTGATAACTCAGGTTTTCTTAACACCGATTTAATTGGGTAATTTGTTTTAATATGTATTCTATGTGTCTCAAAGTAGTGCCTAAGTTTTGTTGACGCCATAATCAAAGCTAATATTAATTTTTCTAGGTGGGAATACCTAGTTTTAGCATCTAATAGGCTCTTACTTACATACTATATTGGATGTTGTGATCCTTGATAATGTTTGACTAGCACAACACTTATAGTGGTTCGGGATACCGCTAAGTACAATGATAGTGGTTCACCATCTTCTGGTTTCATGAGTAATGGTGCTGAGGATAAGTATTCTTTCAACTCCTATAGTGCCTTCTCGTGCTCTTCATCCTATTGAAACTTCTTATTCTTTTCAAGGATATCATAGAATTCTTTGAATTTTTCATAAGATCTTGAGATGAATCTATTAAGCGAGGCTATCTTTCCTGTTAATCTCTGTACTTCTTTTACGTTTGTTGAGAATTTAAGGTTCAGGATAGCTTGGATTTGTTCTGGGCTGGCCTCTATTCCTCTTTTAGTGACCATATATCCGAAGAACTTTCCCGATCTTACTCCAAAATGACACTTAGAAGGGTTAAGTTTCATATTGTATCGATCTAGGATATCGAATGATTCTTTGAGATCCTGAAGATGATATTTGGTAATCTTTGATTTAACTACCATATCATCGATGTATACCTCCATAGTGTCCCCCAACTTATCCTTAAACATCATATTGACAAGCCTTTGATAAGTAGCTCTTGCGTTCTTCAAGCCAAATGGCATTCAATATATCCCTGTTGGCGTCATGAAAGCAGCATCTTCTTGGTCTGAAGGCTCCATTTGGATTTGCTAGAATCCCGCTGATGCATCCATGAAGGTTAACATTTCATGACATGCTGTTGCATCTACCATTGAGTCTATGTGTGGTAATGGAAAGAGGTTTTTAGGACAAGTTTTGATAAGATCTGTGTAATCTACACAAAACCTCCACTTTCCATTCTTCTTTTGAACCACAACTACATTAGCCAGCCACCTTGGAAATTTTACTTCCCTAATCATCTTGGCTTTAAGGAGTTTTTCCACTTCTTCTTGGATGATTACATTCCTTTCAGGAGCAAATTTTCTTCTTTTTTGGTGGATGGGTTTGTAGCTTCTATCTATTCCTAACTTATGTGTGATTACATCCGAGGATATCCCTGTCATATCCTCATGCTTCCAAGCAAATGTTGAAATTCTTGACTTCAGGAAAGAAATCAATTTCTCCTCAATATCCTTGGGGATATCAGTTCCTATGAGGACTTTGGTCTCAGGATCCTCAGGATTAAGTAGTATTGTTAAGACGTGATAGGACCGGCGATTTCACTTTGGACGGAAGGTTAGGTTTTTGACCCACGAAGAACATGAAGATGATGAACAAAATCATATGATAAATTGATAGAATCGAATGATTACATGATTGTATTCACATCATAAAAGAACATAGTGTTGCCAGGGAGAGATCGAGCATGATCTCTCCCCCTTTCGTGCTCAAACCCAAGAACACTCACAAAAACCTTAAACCCTAAAATCTGGAAATCTGGTATTTATAGGGGCTGTAGCCCATTCGGCCGAATGGAGCCATTCGGCCCTTCATTCGCCGAATGGGTCCCTTTACATCATTTCCATTCGCAGATGCTCCTGCGAACGACTCAGTTTCCAGATAAACAACATACAAACACATACAAGTGATTACAAATAATCAAATACAGATCTAATCTATTCGAACAGCAGCGGACACCCAAAATATGCACCAACAAGTATTTTTTTACTTCTTTTTCCCGGGATCTAGATTATCCCCAAGGTTTCTCTTTGATTGCTATGTTGAGGTTGATTTCATCGTCGCCTTCATCGAGGACGAATAACACTCTTTGGCTTCCTGTTGGTCACTGTCGATCTTCACGACTCCCCATGGTGTAGGTAGTTTAACACATTGGTGATATGTCGAAGGAACTGCCTCCATCAAAGAGTATCCTGCGCACATAATGGTTAGCAACATATAAAGTAATTACTAACCCATCGTGATGAGGATCTATGATGTTTTCTCGATCTTGTTCTTCGAAGGATATCACAGTATCTTTAGTGATTGTTGAAGTTTTTGTGGGTCTTTCTCCATTCTCCATTTTAGCTTCTTTAGCATGTCTTCTGGTTGCAGAATAAGAAGTACCACATATGTCAGATCCACCAGAGATAAAGTTTATTACCTTGGCATCCTTTGGTGGGAACGCGACTCTTTTTGGGAATCCATCAGGATCCTGCCTCCTTTCTTTCTTTCTACCGAGAAGTTCTTTGAGATGGCCTTTGCCAATAATTCAGAGGGTCATTTCGGTTTTGGATCTAGGACAATAACGAAACAAATCTAGAAAAGATTAATAAAACTTAAATAGCTTATTTCTTTCCTCAAGGCAATGCAATCTTCGGTTACGTGTCCAAAGTCTTCATGAAATGCACACCATTTGGATTTGTCTTTTGCGGCGAACTTCTTATCCTTGGGAGGTCATCTGGCTTTTTCTCCTAAATCCTGCATAACACACATCAGTTCAGGGATATCCAAAGAAAAACAATAATAAGATATCCTGGGATAATCTTCATCGTCCTCATCGTCATCCACATAATTGATCTTATGGTTGTCAGACTTTTAGTATGGCTTGGGTTTGAATGATTTGTTGGTGGGTGAATCCAACTTACTTTTGCCTTGGTCATTGGAGGGAGTTGTAGTAATCCTTTTCTGGATCTCCTTATCATCTTCCAATCTGATGAACCTTAATGCGCGGTTCCGGACTTCATCCATATTCCTGCAAGGATTCATAACCAAATCGTCATAAAAGGGTGAATTTTTCTGTAATCCCATTTTAAAAGCTTGAACGACAGTGGTGATATCCAGGTTAGGGATATCTAAAGATTCTTTGCCAAACTTGTTGACATAGCTTCTTAGGGATTCATCAAATCCTTGTGTTATCCTGTAGAGATCACTGGTTAGCCTTTCAAATGTCCTGTTACATGAAAATTGATTATTAAATAAGTTAATCAAATGAGCAAATGAAGTAATCGAGTAGGGAGAAACATTAAGTAGCCATTTCAAGGCTGCTCTTGTTAATGTCGATCCAAATCCTTTGCGTAAACAAGCTTCCTTCAGATGCGGGGGAATAGGATTTGTCTCCATTCTTTCCCTATATTGTGTTACATGCTCTTCGGGATCCGTAGTTCCATCATATAGCTTCATGGTAGGAGTTTGAAATCTTTTCGGGATCTCAGCATCACATATAGGTGGAGCGAATCTGGATATTCTGTGGGTGATTGTTGGTACTTTCGGGATAGGCTTGACCACTCCTGGTACACTTGAGATCATATCCCGAAGTTTCTGGATTTCCTTCGTCACTTGAGGAGATATTCCTGTTTCATGTGATGAACCAAGGTTAGTAGTATCTAATGGAGAATAATTGTAAGTGTTACCAGTGAATGGTGTATGGAGTGATGTTCTAGGGATAAGGAGATTATCCCGAGACATTCCCAGATCTTGGAATCCTAAGGAAGTTCCGATACTGGTTTGCATTGGGATAAAGCCCCCAGAATGATTTCCAGATATCCCTGATGTTTCAAAATCTAGGATCCTCGGAGCTATTGGTGTAGTAACTTCAACTTGCTTGTTCTTCTCAGCCTTCAAGTTTTCCATTTCCCTGAGAAGTCTTTGATTCATTCGTTGTTGAACTATCATCTGCTGCTGTACCTGTTGAAATATACTCAAAATATCATTGTTAGAAACAAGTATAGGAGCAGTAGTTGTCATATTCGTCGATGGAACACTTTCGGCCACAAAGGTAGTCTTTTTTCCAGAATTGTCGGGCTTCTTGGTGAAAACAGGAATATGCAAAGGCATATTAGTAGCAGCAGCAGAAATAACAGGTAATGAAGAAGTTGATCTCGGTTGTGAAGCCATTTTTCAATATATTCCTTCTGAAAACGCCTTTAAACAAGGTTTTAATTATAAAAAACACAAGTTTGCCCCACGGTGGGTGCCAAATTATTTCGGGTAAAAATTAACAAGCTTAACTTTTAGCAAAACCGAATTAGAAAAGTGGGGTATTGTGTTTTACAAGCAAATATCTTGAGTATACCGAATATATGTTCAAAATATCCTTGAATATCCCTGGAGATATTCCCAGAATATATAAATAAAATGAACAGCTTGCACACGAGATTTATACGAGGAAAAACCCTTAATCCCTTAGGATTGCCGGCATAAAAACCTCGGGAGGTGACAATTGTCACTCTGCCTAGTATTATTAATAATAAAATGAATCAAATACAAAGAAAGAGCACAAGTTGATCGATGCTAAGCAGCTGAATAAGTTTCAGTGAGTTTTGTGTGTTTTTCCAGTATCCAGTGTCCTATCTCGATCAATTGCCTCGGTTTTATACTAAGAATCTACAAAAAGACGTTCAATAACGTTCACATGGTAGTTCTGATTATTCTGGCACTTTCCAAACGTGGGAGACTCATTCCAATCATCCGCATAAATCTTCCTTAGATTCCGCATCCAAGTTTGGTTAGTTGATAACGCTTCCGTGATATTAGGGCCAGCCGTAGGACAACCTGTCAATCCCTGAAATCTCGCAATAGATGTTAAGCAACAGAGATAATTGTTAGTGATAATTCATATCTTTAAAATATCTCTGATCCCGAAATATCCCGAGTGAGAATATTTTGCGTCTAACAGTTAGTAGTCCCATGATTATCAATTGTCCATAATAGTGAGTCTTGGATAACTATTTTGCTCATTATGGTAGTTAACTTCTTAGAGTATTATATAAGTTGTTATTAATAAAATGTTTACCTTTGATGGATGACTTGTGCTTTTAATCATCTTCTTAATTATGATATAAGAACTATTAGTGCTAATAACGTGTTATAATATAACTATGATTATCAAACCTTAACAATCTTTTAGAGATGATTATAAGAGAAAGATAGAAGAGATTTTAGAGAGAAGAAGGAGAATTGTATAACATATGAAAATGCATACAAGAGGTGCACCTTCCTCTTTACATTGAAGTGGTATTTATACTAAAAAAAGTTAGCTTTTGGGAGACAAGGAAACAAGAACATTTAATGCTTAGTCCAAAAACATGTCCATATAAATTTGAAGTGTTAGAAAAGCTTAAATCCAATATCTTCCAATTATATAAAATATATAACACTAATAAAAATATAGGATTTAAAAAACAATTTTTGATATAAAATATATATGATCGAATTTATGTATATACACACATTTTAAATAACAAAACAATAATACCATTTTTTTAATTTTTGTTTTTTTTAAATTTATTTTTTTTAACATTTCGCTTTTTAAATTTTTAAAAAACGTAATTTTATACATAGAAATCTTGTTCTTTAAACTTCTGGTTTTTGTTTACTTTTAGAAAAATTGTTTTAGATAATTTTTATTTTCAAAATCTATTTTTATTAAAAAAATTGATTTTTAATTTATTAAAAATTTATTATTAATATAAAATGTATAATTAAAATCATTAGTAATTAGCATTTATATTTAATTATTTAATATTTAATAAGAAAATATATGTGCATTTGATAGGAAATAGAACTGGATATCAAAGTAAAAATATGACACATGTCAAAAATGGTTTAAAAATTTGACAAGTAGCATGACTGGTTTAAGAACTTGACAAGTGTCATTTGAGTTACTTATTTATTATAAGTAGAAGATATTTTATAATAAAATAGTAACAATTTTGTCACTTGTCACCTTCTTATACCATTATTGTCACTTGTCATTTTGTTACACCATTATTGACATTTGTCAATTCCTTATCATTTCACTTAATTCTCTATTCTATTAAATAATTATATTGTCTCTCTTATTAAATAAATTATTTCTTTTATTAAATAATTATAATATTAATAATAACTAATATATTATTTATCTTTTTTATTATAAAACACACTTAAAATTTTTTTATAAGATATGAAATTTTCTAAAATCAAAATTTTTTTACAGTAAGAAATATTCTATTTTCAAAAAACAAAATTTATGTAAAAAACAAGTTATCTTAAAAAACGATTTTTTTCAAATAAAATATACTATAAAAGAAGTTTTTAAACAATGAGATTTTTATAAATAAATAACGTTTTTTAATTTATTTAAAGACGGAAGTAATTAAAATGATGGAGAACGTTTACACTTTTGGCCCGTTATGTTAGACGTTATTTTTAAATTTGGTCGTTTAACTTTAATAATTACAAAAACTCAATTGGTGATCCGTAAGTAGTGTGAACATGAGAGCAGAAACTCAATTGGTGATCCGCATGGATATAAATCATGTGTTGATTGTGATATTAGTGTTGATCTATAAGTGTGTAGGTAGTCATATTTGCTTGTATTAATTTTAATCCACCTGAGTGTGGACAATGCTTTGAAGATGTATGTTGAAATGGTTCACTTGAATGTGAGGTAGTAGACATTTTAGTTGATCTACAATAATGTCGACAAATGTTGATTTTATGAGATATTGTGATGAATTCATGTGAATTTATATTGTGTGTTAAGCCATAAGTGTATTTGGATAGCTAGAGTTGCTGGTAGTGTTTGTAATGAAAGAACTGGTGGATGAACATCACAGTTGTATAATGGGTAGAACCATTACAAACATATAGCCTAAGGGTTGAAGGTATGCGGTAATTATGTGTTTGTATTGGTTATGTAAGCGAAATTGGTACACATGAGTGTGAACAACTAGTAATTGATTTGTATTCAATTGATTCACAATGTGTGTGAACATATGTATTGATGATATATTTGACGAGAACACAAGTGAATGTGTTCAATTGTGTGTAAGTTAATTATCTGTGCTGATGTAGTTATATGATTGATTGGAATCCACACTACAAGAAATTTGATGTTAATGGTCATGTTTTGGTATGGATATTATAAATGAATGATTGACATAGGCGTGAGCATACAATGATTGTCATGGGTTAATTTGATTCACAAATGTGTGAACAACTCGTTATAATGTAAGGAGTCATGATCTACAAAAGTGTAGACACTTGTTTATGACATGTGCATGCTTTGATTCACAATTGTGTAAACATAAGACTTGCAAAGCTAATGTTGCAGATTCACAGAAGTGTGGAAAACGAATGATCTACAAGAGTGTAGACATATAATCTGTAAAGTATAAACGATAGGATTTGACTTTTATGAGATTTGATGGGCAATTATGTCTCTGTGTGCACATATATAAATGTGCTTGATGTATAAAGATTTAAACATATTGTTAGAACCATATTATATGTATTATGAGTGAGTTGAATCAGCTATGTAAGGATCAAGACACTAATTGGTTGTTATGTAAACTTTGACCCGTTATGAGAAATTGATGCATAATCGTGTTTGTGTGCACATACATGCTTGAGGACTTGATTAACATGTTTATGGGGCATTATGGGATTGTATTTGGGGTAAAGGAAATGTCGAAAACAATTGGAAACATTTTCGGGGGCTGACACGCGAAAAAATGCGTACGTGTCTACATTGGGCACCTAGTGCGCCCAACAGTAGGGGCTTTCAAATGTCAGTTCGGTTATTAGGTTCCACCAAAACCGAAACCGAACCCGATGGTTTGGTTATTAGACTTTTGGAAATCGAAACGAAGCCGAGCACCGGTTTCGGTTATTTTGGCTATAGAGGTCGGTTCCGGTTCGGTTTCAGTTATTTCGGTTATTTTTCTAGTGATTATTTTGACGTTAAAAATTTGATTATCGAATTCGTTTTTATTGTTTTGAATTTCTTTCAAGCATACATATACATAAAAATTACATTAAATACATAAACAAACATGAAAATACGGTTCAAACACATGAAAATATACATATCGGTTTGGTTTCGGTTATTTCGGTTATTGGGGATGCGTAAACGTAACCGTAACTGATCGATTAAGTCGGTTTCTGTTATTTTTGGTTCGTTTTCGGTTCGGTTTCGTTTTTTTTTCGGTTTTCAGTTTAATGTGCTCACCAATACCCAACAGTGCGACTGGATTTTTATAAACTGTCATTTTGACCCCGGTTTGTTGCCATACCCCACCGTAAGGGTTGTTTAAGCTTGGGAAAAAGTCGGGAGAAATTACTTAGTTCAAACGAACTAACGGGTGATAAATTTTTTTTGGTTTTGTAGGTACAAAATAATCGTGTGAGCAGTAAAGGTGATCAGAATCGAACTTGGATGCTTGGGCATTGGTTTTGTGTAACTTATATTATGCAAAGTATGTGGATATACTTACACATGGTTTTAATGGTAGGTTAGTATGTAGTTCGAAACATTCTAAACGCAAAAGTTTTTCTAGGACCTAAACGTAAAACTAATTATATTGGTTTTAATATGTCCGGATGAGACATATTGTAACACGGGTGTTACAACTAACCTAACCAACGAAACCTAACACTTAACCCCTATAGCATGAGTACCATACTAAACTCATTCAGCTAATAGAAAACTAACTGGACATCAATACTATTAGGGTGTGCATGAGTCGGTTTGGGTCGGTTTTTTGCTTAGTCCAAACCCAAAACCAAATTTTCGGTTTTTTCGGTTTTAAACCCATTTGGGTTCGGTTTTTTTGGTTTTAACCTTTTCAAAACCCATTTGGGTTCAGTTTAGGTTTTTTTGTTTTTTCTACTTAGGCCTCAAATTATGCTTACAAAAAACAAACTAAAATATTCCATTTGTACTAAAAATATTTAAGTTTAGTAAAAGTCATACATGTTTTTGGTATCTTAAGTCAATAATAATAATAAAATATACAATTTTTATTTGATTTTTGATATCAAGACCTAAGAAAATAAAAATAAACGGTTTATAAATTGTTGAAAATTTTAAAAGGTAATATATATGCATATATACGCATGTACTCGGTTTTTTTTAAGGTAACACCAAACCCAAATACAAACTTTTGGTTTTTAGAAAACTTATACCAAACCCGTTGGTTTATATTTGGGTTCGGTTTTTTCGGGTTGGATTTTTTGATTTTTGGGTCGGTTTTTTCCACACCCCTAAATACTAGACCAAGACTGCGCAATGCTAAAGACTGCATTTACCATCACCGTCACATCAATCTTTTACTTATTCTTTTCACATGCATTTGCCCTCCTCTTTTTAACTTCAACCCATTCTTTTCCCATTCATTACTCTTTTTTTTATAAAAAAAAATTGGTTTTTAAAGAGTGGACACAAACTCTCTCTGCACTTGAGTGCACTTCTAAGAGAAATATACGGTGCTCAATTACATCAGTGATATATGAAAAGTTCCACGTGGGATGAGGGGCGCGTTGGGAGAAGCCTAACACGACCAACAACGTACGTTGTGGCTAGACAAGTGACAAGTACCCAAATTTTCTAACCAATCTACCAAAAATGCAAGAAATATTATAACCGCAACCGATCATGCATATATACACATTTAGAACCAGTAACTTGACACATGCAAAACATTATACGCGCGTGATCGATCAACATGACTCCTTGATTCAAGCTATCTTCGCGCACCCATGTTTCTAACATGTGTAACTAGGCTTGGGCTTGCCTAATAAGCTTCATTTTGCAAAAAATGTATCAATAAAAGCCACCCGAGAATCAAATCGAAACAAATTATACCACATCCTCAGAAACCCGTGTGTCATGCAACCTTTCTTCTTGGTCCATGGCTAGACCTTTCATGACAGCTTTATCAACCGAGCCCTGATCACTAAGCCAACTTTTTGAACCTCCCTCATCTGGGCTCGCGATGATTCCAGCCTGAAGTGCCTCAAGATACAACACCTTCACTAAGTTTTGAAATTTCCTTCTGAAAGTTGGCATCATAGACATTGAATTCACTATCCCCTGCAATCTGTTATTAAAAACTATCACGGTTACCGGTTTCCCAATATTAGGAAAACAATACATGAGCTATGATGATGTACCTTCTAATGATGGCTTGTAGCTGTGCGCGTCTAACATGATCACTAGACGGGAAATTGGCAGCGTCCCAGTCTTCGGGTTTCTCATTCTTGTACCTCATCACGAGCTTTCGCAAGCAGATCTCTTCGCGGTCAGTCAATTCAAGCCCCTTGATTTGCTCCTTCATTATCAAGAGTGGCCCAATGAGCCACTCGAAAACCTTATCCCGCGGCAGGTTTGTTCTTGTTATTTCCACCTCATCCGCTAGAAAAAATGTTCTATAGAATGAATGTATGAACAAAAAATGTATATTGCGACCAGTGGCATACCCACTTAGGGAAAAAGGGGGCAGCCACCCACCTTGGAAATTTTTTTTAGTAGTATATATATGTTAAAATCCCAATCGCCCCCTCATTATAATTTACAATCGCCCCCCTTAAACTTAATAAAACAAAGTTAAAAAAAAAGCTTAATTAATAATTTCAACCTCATTTAAAACCAAGTCCAGTATTAATTTTAATAAGCTAAACCATTAATAGCCTATTTTAAACAACTCCATTATTAATTTTAATAACCTATTATTAAAATAATACTTGAAGTCAGATTTGCGTAATCTGATTGTTGATGAGAATTTAAGGGATATTTATATTTGTTTTGAGAAGAACAAGTTATTAAAAAAGTTCTTTTATATGTTGTTTTGGATAAATTTTAAAAGATAAAACTTCACAGAGAACGACTTTACATGTATTGTATTTTTATTATGCTTTTGTTTATAAAATTTAGTTTGATTCTCTTTTATTAACATTACCCGACCTCATCGGATCCAACCAGACTTGAACTCAAGAGGAAAAAAGTATACATAACGATAATCAAAAGAATTTAAAAATTTTCGCCCCATAAAAAAAATTATGGGTCCACCACCGACCGCGACACCAATTTTGGTCGCTAAGAGGTGGTCAACGCAGGCTGTATTTTTATCTCTAATAGGTCAAATGGGGCTGACTAAATGGCTAAGGTATTACCATTTTGAGAGAAACTATAACATCCGGGTTTAGCATAAGTGAAAACCACCTATAGGGGTGTCACGAAAAGATTAGTCGCAAACGTGTGGCTCTAACATTAAAAGGTGTGGTTCTAACACTAAAAGGATACGAAACAAACTCGAACAAACTCACATATTACTAAACCAGGAGAATCAGATTTTGCTGAAGCAAGAAGACACTGCAATATGGACCAAGCGGGTAATTTCACGCCCAACTTCTTACATTTTCCCTTCACAATGCACTCCTCGATGTCGCTAACATCTATCAAACCGTCACGAAAGAGGATTCTTCCATTCACCTCACATGATTTGAACAGCCAATCCCACACCTGACAGGCTACAAAAGTTACAAAACACACATTCCTTCGATCAAAACCCGAATGAACTGCCTACCTGCACCGGTGTGTACTGTTGGAGAGCTTGCTTCAAAGTTTTTGACCGTTGTGAAACCAACCTAGAACCTCTCACGCTTTCCTTTTCGTTCCTTAAATCATTAACATTTGAACTCCTCCACTCGAGCCCATCAGATGTTTTCATGTTCTCACGGTATCTTGGTCTACATCAAAACAATTACCAAACAAAAACTGTTAATTTAAACAAACACATTTACCAGTCAATCCAACTAAACTAAAAATAACCGATTTGAGGTGAACTCGCAATCAAAAAGGCCAACCAAATAACTTAACAGGCCAATCTATCACCTCTAATGTAACAATTGAACAGTAGGCTGGGTGGAAGTGTAAACGAATCAAGTTGGCTTGTGAGCTACTCGTGATCGGCTTGCTAAGAACTAGAATCGAGTCAAGCTTAAATGAACTCAAGCTTTTACTATTACATATAAATTTATAATAAAAGTAGCCAAATAATATATTTTATGGTATATATAAGTTTTAGAATTATAGATATACAAAAAAATTTATAAATTTATATAAATAAAAAAATAAAAAAATAAAAAAATAAAAAAATAATAAATAAAAAATAATAATTGAGCTTAGCATGAGCCTAGACGAGCTCAAGATCGGCTAGTTTACACCCCTGAGGTCGGGGTACAATGGTACCTTGGAAAGCATGATCCTTCCCTTAAATAAAGGAGGTCATTTGTGTATTCATCAAACAATGAAACCACAGCCACAATGTATGCAAGCCCGAACTTTACCGAATCTTCCTGCAAAATGGATGTGTGCGACATTTAGAACCTACAATATCTACAACCAAATTTTATTTTTTATTTTTGGGAAGATGATTTAGATCATTTATTATTAACAAAAGTGAAAGATTACAATAAACTGGCAGGTAAGCGGGCAACTAGTTGCGCCGCAACCCCCTTTTGAATTGCAAAGCCAATCCTACTAATCGTTTCACTAGCGTCAGGTTTTTGGTCATCAGAAATCAAACCTGGTGAACGATGATGGCACTGTACAGAGCAAGACCAAAACTGGAAATCAAAGATGCGATCACTGCTCCAACCACTGCCAAAGGCCATAAAACAATTGCAAGACCAGCAAAGGGCACACAAACAGTTTCAAGAAATGGGCCTTCTCGCCCAATTAAATCTTCCAACAGCCTCTTCCATCCTATGATCAACATATATGGGCTCTTGCATAGAGCCACAGTGGTTATCAGTGGCACATCCATAGCAACCGCAACCGGAACGATGAATAAACACTTTGGTAACTTGGATATTCTATGACATCATCAAAAAGTTCTTGAACATTAAAGATACAAAAAAAAAACAACAGATTTATGTAAACTCATGAAATTATCTGGGTGTTTGATGTTTGTCTAAAAGGGTGTCTTAAAAAGCCAAGAAATATTGAATTTTTCTAACCGTATGTCGATAGGTTCCTCGCCTGCAGGCATTTCTTCACTGAGATCATCCATGAGGGAGAAGTAAGAATGGAAGCAAAAATCTGTAAAATCTCGAACAACAGTGCAACTTCCTTTGAGGGTAGAATAACAACCATCCTAAATTTGAGATCAAGCAGGAATTCAAAACCAAAAAACACAATCATAACAATTAACAATAAATCATTCATTGGTAATTCTACTTACTACAAAGCAATGAAAACACTTGTTTTCGCAATTGGTGCCAATAACTTCAAAAGTGGCGATCAATGGGGCGAAAAATCCAAAACCTATGCCGCCAAGGAGGCTGCCAATGATAGAGACAGTTGGCCATAGCACGAGAGGCAGAAATAAGAACAGAATTGTAAGCACTTTCAACACACATCCAAGTCTTTTAGTCCTGAAAAATCAATTCCAAAATGTATCAGACATACTAAACTAACTAATCATAAAAATCAATTCCAAAATGTATCAGACATAATAAACTAACTAATCATATGCATACAATACATTTAAGTGTACGTTTGGTTGTGTGTGTATGTGTGTGTTTTTTTTTTTTTTGGGGGGGGGGGGGGGGGGGAGGGGGTTCTTTGGATGTCTCTTAACTTGAGGTTTGATTTTTTGGGTTTGGAACCTGTCTTATAAATAATGATGATAAATGGCTACACAAACTGTTGAGAACGGTTCTACATCTGGTCCAAGACGAACTACTGTAGGGAATTTATTAAAACCCTTGAATTCTGAATATGGTAAAGTAGCTCCTGGGTGGGGAACGACCCCTTTGATGGGCGTCGCAATGGCTTTATTTGCGGTATTTCTATATATTATTTTAGAGATTTATAATTCTTCCGTTTTATTGAATGGAATTTCAATGAATTAGATCTATAAGAACCCCCAAGTCCTAGCTTTTCAATAAAAAATGAATCCTTTAGAGCCCGGATTTCTAGCTCATTCTATTTTGGTAGTTCGATCGTGGAATTTCTTTGTTTCTGTATTTCTGGAATATGAGTGTGTGACTTGTTATAATTGATCCTATTGATAGTACAGAGAATGGATCTGTCATCTTGATAGAGATGGTTCTCCTTCGTCGGATATTTATTCTAGTATCTGGAACACGGAATATATGAAATAGATTAAGAAATATTTCAACTACGATTCATACTTAATATTAAAACCCCGCAGCCAGACTCCAAAAAATTTCCAAGAATTAGAATTTAGAAATATAGATAGAAATTGTTTCTTCTTTCAAATGCCTCAAATGCCTGTTTATGCTTATTTTGACTCAAAGACAAATCTTTCTTCGGATTTTTGGTGATTATTTATTCATGGAATAAGTGATGATCCGATGGTTCTTACTCAGGGAATCTTTGTGCTTAACTTAGTATTTTTATTGAATCATCGTGGTTCTAGTATGAATCTGGGGTTTGAATCGATTCATAGGGTCTTAACAAGAGAATTCCTATCAATAATAAATAAAACAAATATAATAAACATTATAGTATAGACAAAAACAAATAAAAGAGCTAAAACGAAACTTTTGAGGTATCAATGACCACAAAAGGTAATACACGTTCAAGATCCTTTTAGAAAATAACTACTGGCAAAATTAAAGTGACAACAAGGTTTTTAAGTTAATCATGACCAAAAAAAAAAGTAATGCACCGTTCAAGATCCATTTAAACAAAATAACTAGACTAATTAACCAAAGTCTATACTTTTCTATATAAACTCATAAATTTCAGGGTCATTACTCAAAATTAGCAGAGTTCAGTTGAAAAATCTGTTATATTTGTTACATATAAAAAAAATGAAGGGTTGGTTAAATCTTATCAATAATGTTTAACTCAACACCACTTAACACTGCACTTAGCAAGGATTTTAAACTGGCACTACTTTTTTGCGTGATCAGCAATGCAATGAGGCTAACTGCAGGTTGGATTAGGCTGCTGGAAAGGCTGAGAGCCTGAGACGATAGGCTTTGATGCATCGGTTTTATAGGCCACTTTCTCTCACTCAATAGATCTATTTGGTCAGTAAACCCCTGAAATCCTTACTTCAAGCGACGGTTGTACTGTAAGAGACGAGCTAGACCTCGATAGCCTCAATGGATGGCCCCCGTAATGTCAAATCCAATTCTGAGAGCGGATCCAGAGAAGAGAGGTGAACGTCTAAGAAAGAATTCTATGTTGGGCCTAATTTAATCCAATTCCTGTATCGCTGATCTACTCATTCGAGGGGGCAAGGATAGCTCATTCAAGGAGGATCGGAGGACCGACGAAACTCTTGGTTATGTAATCATGTTCGCCCGCCAAGTTACATTCTTGTCATAGCCGTTTTCCAAAGAATACTGATGGAGCCGGAAATGGAAAGATCTCTATTCTTGCAAGAGGTAATCTCCTCCAATCAAATTGACTCTAAGCTACTTCCTTAATAGCAGGAAGCGGTTCTATTGCTTCCTTCCTTAGGATAGGTGGGAATAGGAATCTCCTCAGGAATAAGATGATTGGCTGAACACCTGGTGCTACCGGGAAGATTGACGAGAGCTCGGAACCTATTAGACTAGATAATTATATATTTATGTATTGTATTAGCCGGCCCTAATTAGGGTCATCTAGTCTATATATATTGTAATCTCATTTATTGAATAATACACAGAATATACATTTCCCAAAGTTAACTTGGTATCACAGCCAGGTTTACCCTATTCTGCCGTCATCCTTTTTTTTTCTTCCGGTGATACAACCACCAATCTCCATCGATCTCATCTACTGCCGCACGCATGGCTCTCCTTCAACCCTTTTCTGATGCAGCAAAAACAACACACAACTCTCACAAGTTTGGTTTCAAACACTCCCCCACAAACTACGGATACTGGAAAGCAATGGTTCAACCCTTCTTGCTCACAAACAACCTCTTTGGATACGTCGACAACACCATCCCGTGTCCGCCACCCACCATTCAATTGCCTCCTCCCTCCGACAAAGAACCGGCTCCTCCACCGCAACCTAACCCTAATCATACGACCTGGATAGCGAACGATGCTCATGTTCGCATGCTCATCGTCTCCACTATTTCTGAATCATCCTTTGCTCATGTCCAGACCAGCAATACAGCGCGAGATCTATGGCTTGCTCTTGAACGCGCCTATGCACCCAATACTTCATCCCGCCAGTACACTCTCAAGACACAACTTCTGAAACTCGAGATGAAATCTGATGAAACCTCAGCGGCTTATCTAACCAGGGCACAAGAATATGCTGACGCCCTTGCCAATATTGGTGATCCTATGAAAGAACAGGATCTTGTCATGCTGGTTGTCTCTGGTCTTTGTGATGAGTACAATGGACTCAAAACCAACCTGCTCACCCGCCAATTCCCTACTGCTTTTACTGAACTTCATGCTTTACTTTTGGACCATGACTTCATGATCCGAAAGTCCATCCCAACACTTTCACCTGCCCAAGCTTTCACAGCTTCATCCCAACCAGCCAATAACCCTTCCACACCTATTCCATCAAACACCATTCAAACCTTACAACATCTTATTACCCAACTCAGTTTACAAGTTCAGCCACAACCAACTATCCCATCCCAGCCACAAGCCTTCTATACAAATCGATCAGGTACTGCCCGTGGTCGTGGTCAAAACAACAGACGTGGACGCGGTTCCTTTCATAGCTCCAACAGTCGTAACTCCTCTGGCCTCAACCGAAATCAATTCTCTTGGGCTTCCACTCAGAACACTGTTTTTGGAACCTGCAATCGATGTGGAATTGGACATCTTCCTTCTCAATGCCCCAATCGAGATCCTGCAACATTATGGGCACGTCCACCATCTGCTTACTATGCTGACAACAGATCCCAAGCATCCACATCTTGGCTACCTGACACCGGCTCTACTAATCATGTGGCTTCTGATCTTTCAAGTTTTGAGTATTCAGAACCTTATCTAGGTGAGGACAATCTTCATGTTGGAAATGGTAAACCCCTACCTATTCTTCATATTGGTTCAACCACTTTCTCTTCACCCAACAAAACTTTTTCTCTCAAAAACATTTTGCATGTTCCTTCTATTAAACGAAATCTTCTTTCTGTTCAACAATTTTGTCGTGATAATAAAGTTTTCTTTGAATTTCACGACTCTTTCTTTTGTGTGAAGGACAACCTTTCCCGCACCACCCTCCTCACGGGTCCAAGCAGTGATGGTCTTTACCTGTTTCCTCCCTCAAGGCTGCCTGCTCCTCCAAAAGTTGCTTTTTCAACAGTTCGTGCCTCTTCACATATTTGGCATCAACGACTTGGACATCCACACCCACAACTTTTAAATTCAATGTTATCTAAGTATTGTTTACCAGTTTCCAATAAAAATTCTCATTTTTTTTGTGATTCTTGTTATGTTGGCAAATCATCTAAACTTACTTTGTCATCATCAGATTATAAAAGTTCTACTTTTTTGGATTTGATCTTTTGTGATGTATGGGGTCCTGCACCCGTTTCTTCTTGTGATGGTCATAAATATTTCCTGTTATGTGTTGATCATTATTCTAAGTTCATGTGGTTTTTTCCATTAAAACTAAAATCCGATGTTTTTGCCACCTTCACACAATTTGTGGTTATGGTTGAACGACAATTCAACACCAAACTTAAATCTGTTCAAACTGACTGGGGGGGCGAATTTAGAAACTTATCATCATTTTTTTTGGAACATGGCATCATACATCGACTTTCTTGTCCACATACAAGTGAACAAAATGGCACAGTTGAACGTCGCCACAGACATGTTGTTGAAACAGGTCTTACACTACTGGCCCAATCTCATGTTCCACAAAAATTCTGGCACTTTGCTTTTGACACAGCAGTTTATCTCATTAATCGTATGCCCTCCCGTGCCAATTCTAGCATCTCTCCATTAGAACACATTTTCCATCACAAACCCAATTTCTCCTTTCTTCGGGTCTTTGGTTGTCAATGCTATCCTCACCTTCGAGCTTACAATTCCCACAAAATGGACTTTCGTTCCATCTCTTGTGTCTTTCTTGGGTACAACACCTCCCACCATGGGTATCGATGCCTTGACTTACAATCTGAACGTCTCTATGTAGCTAGACATGTTCGCTTTATCGAACATGTTTTTCCTTTCACACCCTCTTCTAACTCACCACTCACATCTCCACCTGTCCCAAACTCTCCATATTACTCATCCTACCCTACCACCCAATCCACTCCATCAGTTCCACCTCCTTCAAATTCTGATTCACCACAATCCCCTACCACTCCATCATCTCCATTCAACTCAACATCACATCCTGATCACACAATTCATTCTACTTCATCCCAATCTCCTGTCTCTCACCCATCAATTTCAGTTGCTGATTCCTCAACTCAACCTTCCTCATCTACTATTCCCATTCCTCCTCCACCACCACCTCCCACACGCCCCAGACCCTCTCATCTGCGCCAAAATCCCAAACCCCCTAACCTATACAAACCATCCTCTTATCTCTCTACTGCCTCTGAAACTGAACCATTATCCTTTGCCAGTGCCAACAAAGATCCTCACTGGAAGAAAGCTATGGCAGATGAATACTCAGCACTTTTAAGAAACAACACATGGTCTTTAGTTCCTCGTGCTCCTAACACCAACATTGTTGACTGCAAATGGGTCTACAAGATCAAACGAGATCAACATGGGAAGGTTACGCGTTACAAGGCGCGTCTTGTGGCCAAGGGATTCCACCAACAACCCGGCATTGATTATCATGACACTTTCAGCCCGGTTGTTAAGTCTACAGCCATACGAGTTGTCCTATCCATAGCTGTCACTCATGGCTGGCCTCTTCGACAACTTGATGTGCAAAACGCCTTTTTACATGGTGACCTTAATGAGGTCGTGTACTTGTCACAGCCACCCGGTTTCATTGATCCCCACAAACCACATCACGTTTGCTTTTTTCATAAATCCCTTTATGGACTCAAACAGGCCCCACGAGCTTGGTTTCAACGATTATCCACTGCTCTTGCTGCTCTCGGCTTTAAAGGATCTCAAACTGACCCATCTTTGTTCATTTATGCTGCTGGCCGAACATTGCTATATATGCTTGTGTATGTCGATGACATCATTCTTACAGGAAATGATCCTGCTGCTATCGAAAGGGTTGTTGCCAGTCTTCGTACCACCTTTGCAGTTCAAGACCTTGGGAAGTTATCCTATTTTTTGGGGATTGAAATTGTTCCAACCGGAAAGGACATTATTTTATCCCAACAAAAATATATTGTCGATCTTCTTCATAAAGCAGGTCTATCCGAATCCAAGCCAACTACAACTCCCATTACCACCACAGCCAATCTCACCTTAACTGACAGTGCTCCCTTTGACAATCCAGTTAAATATCGGCAAGTTGTTGGGGCCCTTCAATATGTCACCCTGTCTAGACCTGACATCACATTTGCAATGAACAAAGTTTGTCAATTCATGCACTCACCATCTCAAAATCATTGGGCTGCTGTTAAACGCATCCTCAGATACCTACAAGGCACTTCTCACTTTGGTTTGCTGCTCAAACATAACTCTAGCTGTCTTCTTCATGCCTATACTGATTCCTGTCTCACTGCCTTCTCTGATGCTGATTAGGCTGGGTGTCCGGATGACCGTCGATCCACTGGGGGATTTGCAATATATCTAGGCCAAAATCTCATTTCTTGGGCTGCCCGTAAACAGAAGACTGTATCTCGGTCATCTACAGAATCTGAGTACAAAGCATTAGCAGACACAGTTGCAGAACTGACTTGGCTCGAGACACTCCTAAGAGAATTGTTGGTTCCGGTGACTACTACTCCCACACTATGGTGTGACAATCTAGGAGCCACATACCTGTCAGCAAACCCTGTATTTCATGCACGAACTAAACATGTCGAAGTCGATTTCCACTTTGTTCGAGAGAAGGTAGCTCAAGGGAAGCTTAATGTTCAGTTTATCTCTACACACGACCAGATTGCTGATGTGTTCACAAAGGCACTTCCTTCACATCGATTTATGTTATTACGGTCCAAGCTACAGGTCGAACCTCGGCCTTAGCTTGCGGGGGAATATTAGACTAGATAATTATATATTTATGTATTGTATTAGCCGGCCCTAATTAGGGTCATCTAGTCTATATATATTGTAATCTCATTTATTGAATAATACACAGAATATACATTTACCAAAGTTAACTGAACCACACATGTCAGAGAGTTTCATATGAAAGATTCTGCCAGCTGGTCTTCTAACAAAACTATGACAAGTTAGCGTAACGATCTTGGGTTCCGACATTTCTCTGACCTGCTACGCCTATAAATATCTAGCTCATGACAAAAATGAAATCATAATTCATGCCTTTATTCTTTGGGATTCCCCGAGTTTGCTATCGGCTTCACTCCCACTCATCTCCGGACCTTTGTCTCTTTCTTTGCCCTTCACTTAACCCAAGGGTGATTGTATGGCCATCATTTGGTTTAGGCAACCTCCTGAGCACCTCAACACTCCAAGACATCAGTCTCATTCTCTATGTAGACTCTTTTTGTCTTGGCGAGAAACTCATTAGTGAAAACAAAACAGTCTTCTTGATTGTTACAAGTAGTATTTGTGTCATTATTATTAGTTTCAGGATCAAGGTTGTATTATGTGATTAGTACTGCCTAAATTGTAATCGGTTACTAGGGCGAGTTGGTGTTTCTAAAACTTGCAACGTTTAGAAACAGAGGTTTGTTTAATATATATACCACATTGATCTGGATGAACAAATCAGTGAAATGAATACAAAAAATATGCTTTTTGTTAGAGCTTGTAAAACGGGTATATGATAAAACACGATTAGACATGCTGAGCAAAATGTATGCTTTTGCTAGAACTGTAACACTTAAATCACCAAGGAAAGTGTTAAACAAGCCATTTTCATGCTTTATATTTGTATTAATAGCGTCGTCTCTGGCCTCCTGTTAAACAGGATAAGACTTGTTTTATCCGTCTTCCTTTTTGTTTATTGTTTATTGATCTCTATCAATTGATTTCACCTATATACTATAGCCATCTATGAGAGCTTACTTGAGAACACAGTAGTAAGTCCAGAAGAAATGAGCCGGCCAAAGTCCGATTGCCACCGACGAATTTCCAACCACCATTATCACCACCACAATCAGTCCGATTATCATCCCTGCAACTCGATGATTTTCGACTCATTAACCGCATAATTTTTCAAATATTCAGGTATGAATTTGACATAAGAATTTCAGAAGAACATACCTTTCAGAATGCCGAGAAAAAGTAGGAGGATGAAAAACGGAAGAAATGAGATGAAGCTCCATAGCTTAGCTATAAACCCTACTGGTACTTTCATCCTGTAATCAATCCAGAAAGATAATGATTTTGATCACAAACTTAAAATTTATCAAGAACTTTTGGATACGAGCTTCCAAAAAACAGAGCAATTAGCAGGCGTTATTCATCTTAATTGGATGTGCGATTCAGGATCAGGGTTATCAAGAACTTCAATGATAAGAGAAATTAACAATATTTCTTTTTTTCTTGTTCGTGGGTGAATGATTTAGGGTTAGGGTTTATCAAGAACTTAAATTAACAGAGATTAACCAGGCTTCATCTTCTTCTTCTTCTACGTAGTTGAATGATTTAGGATTAGGGTTTATCAAGAACTTCAATGATAAGAGAAATTAACAAGTTTTCTTTTTCTTCTTGTTCGTGGGAGAATGATTTAGAGTTAGGGTTTATCAAGAACTTCAATTAACTGAGATTAAACAGTTTCTTCTTCTTCTTCTTCTTGTTCATAAGTGAATGATTTGGGATTAGGGTTTATCAACAACTCCAATGAACAGATAAATCACGTTGATTTATTATCAGGGTGAATGATTTAATTATCTGTTCGTGGGTGAGTGATTTAGCATTAGGGTTTATCAAGAAACTAACTGATTGATCTTTCTCACTCGGTGCCTGCAAACTGAAAAGGTTATCTTCTTCAGCAATGGTGGATTTGTGAATCTGTAACAGGGTTTAATGGAAACACGTCTTTGGGTATTGATGTTCTTGATAAACGTAATGAAAGTAGGATGAAGAAGGCAGGGTACGTGGATGGCGGCCATGGGTGTTGTTGTACACGTGGCGAGCTGTAAGCAGCTTCCCGCCACAACAGCAGTGACTATTTACATTTCGAGCGGTTATGGGGCCATGAGGTGTGAGTGTGTCACTCCGTTTTCATTTAGCGTGAGCGTCTTACGTACGATGCTGGATGCTGTACTCCCTTTGCGCACTACATCAAAAGAGTAAAACAAAATTATTGCTAAAATGTCAAGTATTTTAATTTATAATACTAGACGAAATTTAAATCTGAGGCCCTTTTCACACATAATAGTTATGTTTAAAACCCTCATCATTTATTCAGACTTGAGACCGGTAACAATAAACTAGGAGTCTATAGACGGCGGAGTTAAAACAGTAAAATGATTCGGGCTTGGACATTACCTACATTTTGTTGTTTATTATTTTCATTTTGTTGTTCATTACTTGATGTTGTTCATTATTTCCAATATTTTTTGAAACTGTCACATATCTTAGAAATGATCGTTTTTCTTTTTCAACTATAGCATATTTACTTTCTTCTTCCTTTTTGAGGATCCCGATTCGTATTTCCTATTTCTATTTGACATAACGAATCATTCAAGTAAAACACTAAAATAGTACTTTTCTAAAACCTTCATGAATCTTTGAATCATTAAACAAATTGAAGCAATCAACTAATAAAGTATGAACTAGACAACCTGTATATACCTAAATCAAGCAAAACACCTAATTCTGTAAACTAAATCACTAAATAAATTGAACAGTACCTAATATTTTTTGTAAACGAATGAATATGAATAATAAATCAAGCAGTATATACCTAAATCAAGCAAAACACTTATGTACACAATATGAATATGAATCAAGTGAAGAGTAAAGCAGAAAACTCACAGTCTCACAACCTCTAATATGAATATAAATCAATTAATCATTTAATCAAGTAAAGGGTAAAGCAAATCAGCAGAAAACTCACAACCTCTTTAGACTTTAGATGCCAGTTGTGTAATGTGTTCACTGATCTGTCAAATAAAAAAAATAATCAATCGGTAGTCACCTGGCCGGTAGTCGGAAATCGGGATGGTTCTTAACTTCGTCACCGACCGGTAATCGAATGGTTCGTAACTTCGTATAACAGGATTAATAGTAACGATTGAGACTCAATTGAGAGCAGATAGCCGGAATATCGGATGGTTCGTGTAAGAAAAGTGATGGTCGATGGGTGATGGGGCAAGATTGAGAGGCGACAGAAGACGAGGTGGGGTTAATGGCTTCCATGGTGCTTCGATTCCAACATCGAAGAGACGTGACGATTCGATCCCTGTGAAGATAAGGATGTCGATACCCTAATTTTTTACGTGGTGAAGGAGTGAAGATTGTCTGGTAATGATAAGCTTTGAATGCCCCCTTTTTTCCACACTTTGACTTTGAAGCTCAAGAGTGAATGTCACATCCCGAGCCGGCGGGCTGAATCGACTTTCCCGTCGGGCGGAAAGTTCTCGGGGCGCAATATCGTTTGATAATCGAAATAATCAGATTGTTTACATATCACATGATAAATAAATGAGAAATGCTAACATGACAATGAAATAGAATTACAAAGTTAAATTACATTGTTTCCTCATAATTTAACTAAGTAAATCTAATCAAAAGAATCAATGAGTTTATATCTTGTATCTGTACAAGATATACAAAAGATGATTCACTGTTTTGTCATTCAAAAGTATGCAACACCAAAAAGCAGCTAGGCCTTCTTAAAGTCCACTAGCTATGTCCCTGAATGTCTGGTGACTAAACCTGTTCGTCACCTGAGAAAACATGCACTTAAACAAAGTCAACACTAGGTTGGTGAGTTCATAAGTTTGATAATGGAAAACCTTGAATTGTTCACATACACAATCACAATAGCACACATGTTACTTGTAGTTTGTTTGAATCACATGTTCACACAATGGTCTCTCCGTAGTTATATTTACACGTAGTATCTCATCCTAGTAGTTATGCTTATATAGGGCATATGTAGGGGAACAAGCCCCGGCCAACATCCCACCACATAACTAAAAGAACTCCACACTACTTGCAATACAACTATAGATATCCATTTCTATTTCACCTGTTCATCCCGTTTGTTAATCACATGTTGTATCGTATGTAGAATAATATAATAAGGGAGGTTTAGTTATCAAACCGAAATATTGATAAACCGAAATATTGATAAACCCTCAATGTGTTAAGGAAATTAGATTAATTAATCTGATCCTTATATTATTCTATTACTTGTGGGGTTAACTGTTAATCACTGTTAATAATAAAGGTGTTAGTTAACCAATTGATATTTATTCTTAACTTGAAGTGCATATAGCCTAAAAGGAATCCATTGCAATCCTCACGTAATCAGATTGCAATGCATCCGATTTACCTCTACCCCTATCACCACAGGCCTCATCGAAACGGTTAATAGTATTATGACATGAAAGAATAAATTCCTCAGTCGACTAGTCAACATGTAACGATGATTAATTACAATATCACTGCAGATTAATATCACCATTTGTCGCTTTCCAGACCCGGACTTGAGTACCCCTGTCACCAGTCATACGTTACCTGCCAATGATTAAGTACGATCAACATACTAGCCCTACAAGCTGGAGGTTTGTCAAACCTATGGTACCACTATGCTATCGTCGGTTTAGTCACGCCAAACTAACTGGTCAACGATTTGTGAAGGGACTTACAATGATTAAACTTGAATACATGGCACATGATTGAAATGATATAATGCAGACAGTTCAATAGTAATCAATTGTATTATGTTCATCAATGTTGTTGTTTGTTCTCAATGTTGTATGTTCTCATTGTTGTTAACAAAATTAAATAAGATATTGTCTTATTAAATTATGTTAATTGTTGTGTGAATGATGTTGTTATCATGAAGTTACATTATCATGATTATCATTCCTTTTTGTTCCATATAGTCACCCTGTTTGTCATTAAGATGTGGTAAGAACTAGTCTTACTACATTTAGTCGACTCAAGTGGTGGATGATACTTGTTCCATGTTATCTTGTAATATGTGCCGAGTTGTAAGCTAAGTGTTATAGGAACTTGTCTTATTACACTTACTTAACTCTGGTGTTGAATGATATTATGAAGATATATTATCTTCGTATCATTCATGTGTTTTGTTGTTGTTGTCATCATGTTCACCTGTGATTATCTCAATGTTCGTTCTTGTAAGAATAACTAAGTGTTGTAAGATATAATCTTACAACTATGTTATTCTATTGTGTTAATGAGTTATGAAGTTATATTATCAAATTCATCCTAGTTATCCCTGTCATATTATGATCATACAAGCATGCATGCAATGATAAATGATAATAAGTCAAGCAATATTATCTAACCAAAGTATAAGCAATATGTTAAACTAAAACTATTAAATAAATAAAAGTTAAGCATGTTTCTCAGCCCCCAAGAGTTTAAAATCAGTTAAGATTAGAAAAGGGGCGTATGAACTCACTTTGTTGTTGTTGGGGATGACTTAGCTTAAAAGAGAATGCGCGCGCTCTTGATTGTACTTGTTGTGTATTCACGATCCTGTATTGATTTCATGTTGTTGTAATTTATAAGTATAAGTCGTAGGGATTTGTGTGCGCGTATGTGTTATCCCTATAGTTGGCTAACACTTGTGAGTCTCGGTCTCCATTCGGCCTCATTTCCTTGTTATCGTTTTACTAATACTTGACCTACTTGATTTAGACTAGCACGCCTTGTTTATTGATTTATGTTCCCCTTGAATCATTATCATGACAAAGTTTTCTAAGTATAAAACTTAGATTTTTGTTTAACATATTCAAAATACCACGTTTTAGGCTTTATGAATCCCATTAAACCCAAACTTGTCACCTTTGTAGTAAAGAAATTTTAGAGTTTAAACCCAAGCATTATCATTCCAATTTAAACCATGTGGGCCAATGATTAAATGGGCCGAATAAATGATGTTGGGCCGAAAGAGGCACTTGGCCCGTGTAGGTGTGTATGTGGGCCGCTTAGGCTGGGCATGGGCCGAGGAATAATATGATCCAACTCGTGGAGTTTACCTGATCGGTGGTAATGTGGCTACACTCCAGCGAACCTATCACATCAATTAGGGGTTCGACCTTGTCATTAGGTTCGGCCAGGTATTTCGTGTGCCAATGGTTCGGTCAGCTTCAGGTTCTAGCGAACCTAATGGTTCGTTCAAGTGGGTTCGGCTATCCACTGGCTCAGGTTCGTTCCACCTAAAAGGTTTGGTTGATAAAAGGTTCAACCATGCAAGGGTTTGGCTAGTCATAGGGGTTCGCATGATCAAAGGTTCGTCCCTGATAAGTTCGTGAATCCAGTGTTGGTTCGGCAATAGTGGTTTGTAGCCCAAAGGTTCGGCTGGTCGGGGTTCGCCACAACATGAAAGGTTTGTGATCCATAGGTTCCCTGCATCCAGGTTCGACACTCAATGGTTCGTTGATGTAGGTTCGTGACATGCAGGTTCGCAGAAATAGGTTCAGCCATGGGTTCGTCCTTAAGCCTAGGGTTCACTCAGCTCACAAGTTCGGTCACCTGCGGATTCCCACGAACCTGTCACTTCGATTGAACTTCATCATCATCACCATTGAACCCGAGAGCTTATAGGTTGTTCCATGGCTGTGTTACGTGCTAGAGTGTTGACGAAGGTGTAAGGTTATGGTGTAAGGGTTCTAGGCCGGTTGAGTGTGTGAGTCGAACAAAAGGGTACCAAAACCCTACTTTTCGTGGTATTCAAGCTTCCATACCTCGTTTTTGGCTGGACAAAACTTAAGATCGATTGTACTTCTATCTAGAGGAGGTTGAGAGCTTCGTTTGGACACCAAGAACGTCCGATTTCATTAAGAAACGAACGAGTTATGGAGGTTTGAAGTTGATTTTCTAGAGAGAGAGAGGAGGTTTGTGAAAGAGAGGTTTAGAGAGAGAGAATGATGAGGGAAATGAAGAAAATCCCTTCATTTAGTCTTTTTATACTTCGGGGTGTTCGGGTTCGTTTCGGTTGCTCGTTTTTCGTCTCCGTTGAGTTTCCGGATTGTTACGCGCATTTTACGTGTTTTAAATAAAAGAATTGTGTTTTTAAATATTTTAAAGGTGGTTATTCCTTGTAAATCATTTATAATTATTTTTCTTATTTTATTTTCGATCGTATCGTTTTTTGTTTTCGTTTCGTCAGAATGCGTCACCTTCGCGCATATTCGTTCGAATCGTCACCCGAATGAACACGACGATGGTTTTGCCTTCTGATATTTGTTTTCTACTTTCCAGTCATTATTTCAGAACGTTAAACTCACAGATATGTTTGTGTGAATGGTCGCTCACGCAAACACACTGTCAGTTCGCTATTATGAAACAACACTGCAATTATGTTTTGAATTGTATTTCCTCACTGACGGACTCAACTAAACATCCTGTTTCCACATTGTTTTTGTTCTGATTTATCGGCCATCTGACTCCTGTAATCTATGGAAATCAGATCGCAACCGACATGTGTTTTGTTGTTTACTTGCACTCTGTTGTTTCTCTTGATTCGTTGTATTAATTGTACTTAGGTTTTCACCTAAATATATACAACTATTGTTTATCGTGAGTTGTTGTACTTACAACATTTAAGTTTTCACATAAATACGTCCAACTGTTTCTTGTATTCTGAGTTCTTGTTATCACAAACACATGTTCATATAATGTATTTACACACAGTAAAAGATGAATGTACACATACCGTGCGGACTTGCTGGACGATTAGGTACTGGATGTCACAGTGAAGGTCTTCTCCCATTTTCTAAATCACATGCCCTGTGCTCGATGCTCACTACCCACTGCCTCGTAGTCTACCCTTTTTACAAAGAGATTATCATTAGGCCCAAATTGCATATACATATAAGCCCAATTTATTACTTTTACGAGGCCTTATAAATTTTGGGGACCCTAGGCAGAAGCCTAGGCTCCTAAAGCCCATTGGGCCGGCCCTGATACTAATCCTAACTATTTTCATGTCAATAAATGATTGGACAACTGAAAAATAGAAAACCAAATCAGAAAGTGAAACGTACGATCGTATTCGTATAGTTAGCACTTTGTGCGAAAACGCACGTAAGTTACGTTTTTTGACGAAACGGCGAAAATAAACGATTACGAATGTTAAAATAATAAAAATTAAATAAAAATAATATTTATTAGGAATTACCACCTTAAAAGAATTTTATAAAACTATTTTAGTAAAATATACGTAATTAACGTCACGTAACGAAAGAACGAGATTTAACGGTCTGATCACGAACAAAACAGTAAAAATAAGTAAAACATAGTATTTTATGTTTTACAAATTTGAAACTCATCAAAATAATATAAGAAACCTAATTTACTTGTTCAATTATCTAATTATGCAACCGTAATAAAACGCGCGTAAAAATACGCTAAACCGAACAAGCGGGTAAAGACTCGGGGTATAAAACCCATTTATTATCTTCATCTTCTTCATATTTGACAGCCATCTACTCTCTCTCTAACCTCAATCTCGTTTTTGTGTTTTTCACTATAATTCCCCACAAAAACCATCATAACTTCTTCATTCCTTAACCAAATCACGCAAATCAATACTATATAATAAAAGAATAACACTTTGTCACTTGTTATCACTAGGTTAAACTACATGCCGTATGTCAATAAATGATTGGACAAATTGCAATTGATGCCACTTGTCACCATTATGTTAATCCTTAATATTTTAAAAATAAATTAAATTTAATAAATGTAGTCAAACTTCCTAATTTAAAAAGATGATATTTATTTTTCTTTAAATACTAATAAAGATTTAATCATATCAAACATTTTCCATTTTTGATTAATAATTTTGAAATTCAAAAAATTTTCAAATTAAATTATCAAGATAATCAACACAATAATTTTAAATTCTAATTAAATAATGAATAATGATGATAATTAGATTTTATGAATGGTTTCGCAATTTGTATGATTATTAAATTTATGATACTTCTGTAATTAATATATATTTTTAATTAAATTCATTCTGCAACTTAAAAAACAAAAGGTTATCACAAAAAATTATTTTACAACTTCTATATGTTAATGGTAATTCTATTATATAATACAATTTTATGATTCAACCCGTGTAATACACGGGACCAATAAGCTAGTAATACATCGAAACGACCTTCTCGACGAGAGGAAGCTGAAAGTGCAAATGATCGTAGCTGGTTTGAGCTAAATTGGCCGGAATCTTAGAGAGAAGTTGCTGCTAGAAGTGGGTTTTCATCATCTTTGAGGTATGAACTTGTAACCGTTTTTATCCTTTCAAAACACATAGGTTCTGCACAAAAATGGATTAGGAACATCTGAAATATGTTAGAATAATGTTTAGAAGGATCGAAAATGGTTGGATATGGCTGAAAATGTTAGTAACGATGGAAGAACATGGATAGAATCGATGGGACCTGCAGAAGTGCAGCTTAGCTCCTTAGAACTTGCTAATCTTGGTGGCTTTACCAGCTTGGACTCATCAATATTAATAGATGTGAGCTAAGGAACGATCGATATTAAGGTGACTAGTATAATATAATCAATGAACTACAAAGTTTAAGATATACAGCTTGTGTCGAGGAGAATGGACCCGTGAATCATCAATACTAAACACCACTAGGCCATGTGATCCATATTAAGGTTCTAGAGGCTGAATAAAAATTAAGTCTATGATGGTGTTCCACCCCTGCTTATATTTCTCTAAGTCTCATGAACTATAGTATGAACTTAAATTAGTTGAGAATAAAATAAACAAGTAGGTACAAAGGTGGGGTGCATGAATAGAACCTATAGATTAGGATGAGATAATTGGAGGGGGTTTGGACCATCTGTTAGCAAAAATAATGTCAATAAAAGTTCATTAAAATTTTCAAAAATATCATATGACTGATGGGAGAACCCCAATTCCAAAATTATTATGGGGCACATGTTCCTTTCACAAACCTTGTAGTTTAGCCGAGAACTACAATTTACATTTTAAAAAAAATATGGTGGACCACCCACCCATAAATAATTACCTAATTTAAGTCAATAACTCAAGGGAATCTAGAAAATTTTGGTCGAGGCTTTTGATTCTAGCCAAAGAACACCTTATGTTGGTGGTCTAAACCGTGAAACCCTCAATCAAGTATCAATCGAGAACCCACTTAGGTTGGTTGCCACCGGGTTAAGATGATCTCACTCATGTTACTTAAACTATGGGTTATAAACGTATATGAACTTTAAAACAAATGTTTAATCATAAACCAAGTTTAAAACATGTCAAAGGTTTGTAACTAAGTCATGTTTTGAACAAGGTAACAACAAGGGTTAATTTTATAACATAAGTTAACCACTTTTATTACAAAATTGGTGGACTTACTTGAGTATTATAGCAATTGTTGAACCCTTTTGAAACACGTCATATGATTATGTTTTATTAACATAATATTTGTATAAACACACTCAAGCGATGTTAACCATTTCGAGATTTACACAAGGGTAACATTCTAGGTGTTAACCTAATGACCTAAGTTGGACTTAGGAAAATAGTATGACACCCTTAATTTTACAACATGTTAAAGTCAATTATGAGGATAATCATATCAACAAATAACGATTTTGGTACTAATCTTAATCTAAATTGGTTAAGTATTAGTATGTTATACCATCAAACAAGTTCAAGGAAAAATCAAGATACAAATACTTATAGAAGTTAACCAACTTTAGGGTTAACCTACGAATTGATAACTCATAATCATAAGTTACAAATAATATTGAATTCAACACATGTTTGGAATACAACATCCTCACCACAACAAAGAGTACGTGCATTTCTTAAATTATTAGTCAACAACTTCAACATCAAGGTGAGTTCATATGCTCCTTTTACTAAACTTTGCTTTAACAATGGGGATGAGAACATGCTAAAACTTTTCCTTAAATGTTTTAGTACACTGTATGGTAATAAGGTTTTTAATTTGTTATTACAATTGTATGCCTTATTATGTAAAAGTTGATGACTGTGAGTTTATAACTATTATTTCTGCTAGACAATATCTACGATTACCAATTGATAAAACTGTTATTCCTCTGTAATTACAACTGTAATTCTCATGAGGAATACATGCTATTCCTATTGGATTATTTTATTAATTCTAAGGAAAATTACAATTGTTAAGTATTTGGGAATAATTGCATTTAATTCTAAGCAAATTGATCTGTTATACCTATGAGCAATGTTTTCAGAACCGGACCGGCCGGACCGGGAACCGGCCACTAAACCGACCCTAAATAAGCATATGAACCGTCCAGAAGAGAACCGGCCGGCCCATCCGGGTGACCGGTCGGACCGGGAATCGGACCACTGGTCGGAACGGTTTTATTTTATTTTTATTTTTTTAAAAAAAAAACTAAAATCTAAAAAAAAACCATTAAAACCAAACAAGGGGTTGAAATGATAGCTTTTTCATAAAAATGGTGCCCTCCTTTCTTATTTTTTATAGTGAGGTGATGGAGGTTTTTCTTGTACTCTCACCAATGTGGGATGAAAAGTTAGGAAGGAAAGAGATGTAAACCTATGTGTGATAAGAAACAAGTTTTTTTTCTTTTTTTTTAAACCAAAATCCAAAAAATATAATATTACAATTAAACTTGTATTTTCTTAAAAAATGATTATGTTTGTGTGAATAGTAATTATGTTTGTTTAAATGTGATTATTAATATATAATTTTTTTTTTTAATTTTTTTATATATTTATTATGTCGCCCGGTTCGTGAATCCGGTTCGACCGGTCCGACCAGTAACCAGTAAGACGTCTGGTTCAACGTCCGGTTATGAAAACATTGCCTATGAGTTGATGGTTATGGGTTGAGAACTCTTTTGATTTTTAGTCGACCAATTCCAACTCTATCATTTATGACACGGGTGATGAGAGTATGATATTGTTTGCTAATTATCTCACCACTTCTATTTAATGGACCGGCAGACTAAGAGATTGACCTCACTCATGTCATAAGCTGGTGGCAGATAGTTATGAGGTCTTGTGAAAATTAATGAATCCAGATTTAATTGAGGACATTGTGGTTTGCCTTTGTGGTGGCTGCAATGTGGTCAATTCAATTATGATCACCTATTGGGATATGACTACGTGTCAGACTTTCTCTCACTTCCTAATCAGATGCGAGTAATAGTTAGTCAAAGAGTATACCACCCCTAATAAATGTGGTAATACCACCATTAATATCGGTGGTAATCCACCAATTATAACTGTGAAGAATTGTACTAATCAGAAACCTATTATGTTATGATAATATCAAGATAATGTACTGGCTTGTCATATTGGGAAGTTTGATTGTGATTAAGCCTTTGGGTGATTAAATGAATATCTATAGCTACAATACATGTGATATTGAGTTATATCAAGTGTGTGGTGGGATGTCGGCTGGGGCTTGTCCCCTACGTATGCCCAACATATAAGCATGCCTGACTGTACAATATCCTATCTGTAGGTGTATCTATAGAGAGGACATGGGGATGACTTAATGCCAAATGAGAATAACCGAGACTTGTGTAATATAATATGTTGTGTAAATAACTCTTAAGGTTTTTAAATAACTAAACTTATGAACTCACCAACATGTGTTGACTTTGTTTAAATGCATGTTTTCTCAGGTGACGAACATGTCTAGTTACCAAGCATCAGTGATTAACTAGAGGACTTTATAGAAGACCTAGCTTGCATTTTGGATGCATATATTTTGATGACATTTTGAATCTCTTTTGTATATCTTGTGCAGCTACAAGATAGAAACTATATGATTATTTTGGGTAGATTTACCTAGTTAAATTATGAACACGTACTGTGTAATTTAACTTTGTAATTCTATGTATTGAATGTCATGTTAGCATTTCTCATTATTCATCATGTGTTATGTAAACAATCTGATCACTATGATTATCACCCGATATCGCGCCCCGGAAACCTTCCGCCCGACGGGAAAGTCGATCCAACCCGCCGGCTCGGGTTGTGACAGATTGGTATCAGAGCCATGGTTATAGAGAAATATATGTCATATTACTTAAACGGTCTGGCCTAGACTATAACCTAGGGACCCTTCATGTAGAGAACATAAGACAGGATTTTATTTGCATACGTCTTCTGCATTTTATCATGCACTAACTGATATTCTTTTTGTTGTGATCAGAATGCCACCAAGAAGACCTCCACCTTTGTTGCCACCACCACTGCATTCACCTCCACATTTAGTAACACCATCACCACCTACATCTCCTCCACCTCCACCTCCTATTCCTCCGCATACTCCACCTCATCAACCACCACCCAATCGCTAGTTAGATCCGGCTACCATCGCACTGGCCACTCTGCTGACTAGTCAACTGAGGGAAGTAATTCCCGACATGATGAACATGATTAACTCCAACAACGACAACAGTAACAACAACTTAACTGGTGAGGGCAGCATAAACACCAGTCATCAACAAGATTATTCCTACAAGAGTTTTGTAGGATGAAGCCACCGACATTCAGTGGCAACGTCGGAGCTGTTGGCTTGATCCAATGGATCGAGAAATGGAGACGACCCTCAACATTAGTGGTTGTCCTGAACATCATAAGGTGAGGTATGCAGCGGGCTCGTTCAACAAAGGACTCTTACATGGTGGAATGCCTAGGTGCAGACTAGGGGCAAGGATGAGGCATTATCTATGCCTTGGGAGTAATTTAAACTGTTGCTAAGGGTAGAATTTTGCCCGAGAAATGAGCTGAAGAAAGTTGAAATTGAGCTGCTTAACCATGTCATGATTGGTGTTGGGCATCTGGCCTACACCACTAGATGCCATGAGTTAGCAACACTGGCACCGGATATAGTGCCAACAGTGGAAAAACGGATCGAGCGGTACGTCGGGGACTACTGGCTTGCATCCAAGGGAGTGTGATTTCTGCCCACCCCACTACCTTGGAGATGGACGTTACTTTGTCAGCAACATTGACAGATATAATGGTTGCCTCCGGGGCTCTGAAGAAAGAGGCTGAAGCAGCCAAGACTGGAAGCTCAAAGAAGCCGGATAAACGACCAGCCAAGAAACAGAAAGTGGTCAGAAACTTTGCTACGACCACTCATACTACAACAACCACACAACCACAACCACTGCATATCAATAAGTCGTATACTGGAACGGCTCCTCAATGCAACAATTGTCAGTTTCACCATCATCCTAGAACCCCATGCAGAAAATGCACTGGATGTGGAAAATTGGGTCAATGGGTGATTCACTGGAGAAACCCAAATCTGTAGAACATGAACAACAATGCAACGGTGATGGCTACTCCTGCTAACAACATGTCTTGCTACGACTGTGGCGAACCTGGCCATTTCTCGCGGGATTGCCCCAAGAGAATCCCACAAAGGGCTCCGGCAACTAGAGGACGTGCATTTCAGATAGGAGTTGCTGCTGCACGACAAGACCTGAAATTGGTCAATGGTACATTTCTCTTATCTGACTTTTATGCATCTATATTATTTGACACCGGTGCGGATCAAAGTTTTATCTCGTCCGACTTTGCATGCCAACTTAAACACGTTGAGGAATATTTGGACCCCCTATATCATCAAGGTAGCAAATGGCAAACAGATAACATTTAACACAGTACTTAGGAACTGTCCATTGACACTTGAGGAGCATACATTTTCCACTGATTTGATACCAATGGAATTGGGCAGTTTCGATATCATTGTCGTAATGGATTGGATATCTCTTAACAGGGCTGAAATTATTTGTTCCGAAAAGCTATTACGTTTTCCGATGGAGAACAATCAGGTGTTAGAAATTCATGGAGATCAAACAAATCGCAGTGTCAAATTAATATCATCCATGGAGGCACACAAGTTCCTAAGGAAACAGTGTATCGCATTCCTAGCTCACGTAGTGGAGAAAGACAATAAGATAACTAGTGGTGGTTAAAATTGGATATTCCGTAGTTTGGATATCCGAAAATTTTGTATAGTAGATTTCAATATTCGAATTCATATTTGAAATTTTCCATACCCGAAATTTCGGATACAAATATCTAAACTGATATCCGAAATAAGAGCAAAAATATTAATTGTTAAATTGTTTTAGAAAAAAATTAAAGTTCTAAAAATATTTAGGATGCCCGAAATATTTGAAATTTCATCCGAAATATTAGCAAATTATTCAAACTTCCTGAAAAATTATCCGAATAAAAAACTATTTCAAATAGTTAAGATATCCAAAATTCTTTAAAATAGGTTTTTTTAACCCGAATATCTAGATATCCGAACTTTTGGATATTTGAATTTTCGGACATTTCAAGCTCTAATTTTTGGAAATTCGGATATCAAAATTGTTAACATCTCTACCCACTACTAGTAGCGTAAACAAGTCGATTTGATTCTGAATTATTCAATGCTCAAATTCAACTTGTTTTAACTTTGAAAATATGGAGTGACTGAATGAGGTGGTTCTCTATTACATTTCTTTATTTATGTACGATATTATTTTTTTAAAAGAATATATCATAAAAACATGCATTTTTATCTTTAAAATGAGTATAATGTTGCTATAAAAATGATTTTTTTAGCTAATTGTGTTTAATTATCGTCATTGTGTCTTTTTAAACGTTTATGTCTAATTATCTTTTTGTGTCTTTGTTAAAGGCAGTTGTGTTTTTTTACATGTAATTGTTTCTTTTTTAATGATAATTGTGTTGTTTATACCCGTCATTGTGTCATCCTTGATTAACATTACGTATTCAACAAAATCATTATGTCTTAAATTGTTTAGGAAAACACAATATTGGGTAGTGAAACAAAAGATACAATGAACTGCACAAAAGACACAATGATTATACAAAAGACACAATGCCTACTACAAAATGGTTTATATATGTCATTGTGTCTTTTTACAGATCATTATGTTATTTATAGTCGTCGCTGTGTTATTTATACTCGTCATGATGCCATCGTTGTTTAACATTATGTATTTGTAACATCAATGTGTTTTAATTGTTCACGAAAATACAACATTGAGCAGAAATACAAAATACATCACGACCTGCACAAAAGACACAATGATTTATACAAAAGACACATTAAACTAAAAAAACAAAATTTTTTCTGTAACAATACTATGCTAATTTTGAAAATAAAAAAATGCTTGTTTTTATGGTATATTTTTTTTTTCAAAAAATAATTTTGTATTTAATAGTTATTAATATTTAAAAAAGACGAGGGAGTTGATAAAAAGTCAACAAAAGTAATCATTACCAAAATACCTCTAACAACTTAATTTAATCATAGTCATTAAGACTATCCACAGCGGTCACCCTACTGAAAACCCTTCCCTACTAAAATTTCATGCCACGTCATCACCCCACTGAAAACCTTAAACACCCACAATGGTCACCCCACTGAAAACCCTTCCCCAATATTCCACGTCATCAACATTTTTTAAATATATTTGATTTATTTAATTTTTTTTTGCAAACTAAAAATAATAAACTTAGAATTTAATTAAACCATTCAAATAAAGATACAAATAAAATAAAAATTACATTGCAAATTTAAATAAATAAAACATAAAAAAAACTAACAATTCAAATAAAATTTAACGATATTTATCCAAGAGTTTCTTTTTCATTTTTTTCATTATTTCACGATATTCGTCGTCGAGCATGTCGGGAGGCATATACTCAAGTGATCTGAGGTCGGCTCGGAGAGTTTCCTCTTCGTGCATTTTTTCCTATCTTCGTGTTTTTGTTTTTGAAAAGTTGTGAAAGCTTGGAGTTGATCAGCGAGTTCGGTTGTTGACGGGTTAGAGGAGACAGTTTGACGACTCGAAGAGGAAGCCCGTTTTGTTGTATCTCGACCCGTCGGTCTAACTGGTTCCGGTGGGGTGTCGAACTCGGCTTCTTCTTCGTCATCCTCGAGTTTAACCGCTTAATTTGTATGTGCGGTCGAACCCCCCGGCGAATACTCGTTCGATTCGGAGTTTTTGGTTCTTTTAGAAGAACCTTGGACCTCGTTACCTTCTTGGCAAAGAACACTGAATTTTGGCGAGTCTTTTATCGCCACCCAAACGTGGTAGTGGTTAAACATTTGGCCGTTACTCTTTAGTTGGTATTCCTTTTCGGCCCATTTCAACACGTTCTCGTCGCTCATCTCGCCTTTTCGGTTGTTGGCGCAGTTGCTATAGATCCCAATAAACTTTGTTAACTTGGTGCACATATCCTTCCACTTTGAATTTAATTGATGATATGTGCGGTATTCGGCATTGTATCCCATCACATTGTGCCAACTAACGGTTACTTTTTTCCAAAAATTTTCACGTTTTTGCGAATTACCTACAAAAAAAAATTAATCAAAAGTAAGTAAAAAAAATTAAACCCTTTAAAATAATATATAACAAAACTAAGTAATCAACCTTTTACCTTTGGTTTTGTTCTCGGATTCGTCCATGTAGCATCTTCCGAGAGCAATTTCTTCATCGTGAGTCCATTGCTTCGGTGCCATTGGACCACTACTCAGCCCTGTTCCGGCCGGCTGTTTGTTTTTCTTACTTTTTTGCGTTTTTGAGTGTCTTGTGTCTCCGGCACGACCTCGTTATCAGGTTGACTCGGTGACACAAAATCTGATTCGAACTTAGGTTGGGAGTAGGGAGCAAAACCGGGTTGAAAGTTTGAAGGAGATTGGAAGTTTGGTGGATGTTGTTGAAAGTGTTGGATGCTTGGGTTTTGTTGTAGTTGAACCAATAAATTTCTAAGCGATTCAGGATCGTATGAGAACGAGTTGAATTCGGGATTATGATTGTTAGGCATTGGATTCATGTTTGTAATTTTTTTTAAAAAAATATAGAGAGAAAGATGAAAGATGAAGAGATTTGGGTTATTTTTTGGGTAAAAAAGTTGAGTATTTATTTAGTTTAAAAAATTTGTTTTTTTTTTTTGCAAAATTGCTTTTAAACAACGGTCATATATACTGGCCAATCAAAATCCTTCATCTTCGACGGGGAGCGGTTGGAGGCATCTCCGCGGGGGCCGCGGGCAAGGAGGCGGTGTTCCCGTTTGACCCTGCCGCGGGCATCAACCCCGTGGGCCGGGCGGGACAACCGCTGGAGGTAGTCTAACTAATGATCAAATGACTCAAGATCTTTTTAGTTTTACTTAACCTTATGTTTGAAACCAGTTTTATAAGAGTGAAAATTAGATTAGTTTGAAGCGGATTTTGGATCATACAAGATTGGTATTAAACTTTTAACCCGTTGCAAATAGGTTCTAACGATAATTTATACTAACTCGAACCGGTTTCGGATCACAAACCGGTTTTGACGAGCACGGTGCACCTGACGTTTGGGCCTTCAATTTTTCAGGTTTGGGCTTTTACCAAAATCACTTGTTCTTCATTCCCAATTCGTATCTTCAGATCTAGACGTTGTTGAGATTCGATTATTACTGATATAAACTACCAAAAGTTCATAATCAATTTCACTCGATTCGTTTAGGTGTTTCTGGATTTGTTTCCTTGTAAATTCTGAAAGATCTGAAGAATCATGTCCTACGCTTATCTCTTCAAGTACATCATCATCGGTGATACCGGTAATGTGTTTAATATATGTTGAAATTTATTGTTAAATCATCGATAATCATTAGCATACACGCATAACAGATGTGTGTGTGTTTATCGCGTTGTTTTGTATGATGTTAATCTGGACATGAATCACGTCATGATCTATGTGGATGTAATTGATTGTTATATGCTCTGTTTGATTGGTATATTTTTGTTTATCATAGCTGTTTTTCTATTTGAGCATACAATCTATATTTGTGTTTTCAATGAAATTGTCTGTACCGTTATGCCCTAGCTTATGGCTGTCTTGAATGGTTTGTTTAGAGTGTAGATTGAAATATTGTTCAAGTCCTAAAAATTGTTTGATTTGCGTAAGTAAGTTCAGCCTCATTTATGACAAGATTTAAAATTGAAAACAAACAAACCTATACTCAACAATGTTCAACTAATAGCCAAGCTATTAGTATGTATTCCTCAAGAGAGACCCTTGGCTTAGAACGATAAACAAACACAAACACAAACACACAATCAAAGAAAAACTACACGTACAAACAAAGACCAACAGATTGTTTTAAGCAACTAGAGATTAGTAATATAGCAGGTAAACAAAAACCATAACAAGATTTTACAAGCGAACTCCATTGTATGAACCAAAAGTGCTCCAATATCAGCCAGTCTAGCCTAAAAAGGTTATGTTGGATTAATCTTGATTAATTTATAAGTTTAGGGGCTGTTTTAGACTTTTAGTTAATGTTGGAAGAATAATCAAGATTTAGTCATTATCCTAGGTAGTATACTTATTATATTTGTGTTATTAGTTATAACATAAGATTAGTTGGTTAAAAGGTAGTTATGGTGGTTAAAAGGTAGTTAAATAACTGCCAAGTTTGAAGGGTATAAATACGCAAACAACATTACTTGTATCAATGTAGAATTGATAAATAAAACTCTAAAATTGTGTCTCTTGTTTAATCCTTACGTAAATTATATTCTGTTAGTGTGTGTGTTGTATTCTCTAAGAATTACTATTAGAGCCAATTGATCCTAGGAGGCTCGTAGATCAGAAGGAAGTCTGAGTGACGTAGATGGAAGTCTGTGTAACTGTAACTGAAATTGAAGTCTGTGTAAGTTTTGGGGTTGTTTTAGTTAATTGATAATTATGTTTTGTTTAGTTTAATTGGCAAGGATAGAATTAAATATGTAGAGTTTAGTTAAGTATTAGTTTATTTGAATTTCCTAAAAGCTAGGTTATTGAGTCGTAATATGATATGTTTTTGGTTAGTTTAAATAGAGGTTTTAGGTTATGAGGGTTTTGTACGTATTTTTGATTCAATAAAAAGTTTCTGTTTTCTGGTTCATAAGTGTTTCATAATCGCAAGTTTCTAGATTGAATTTTCTGTTCGAATAAAGGATCTTGTCTTTAGGTTATGGCATGGCTTTACCTATTTGTTCACATCTTCTATTTTCAATTTGACCGAGCATTACACTCACACAGATCATGCTAAAAGATAATCAATTTCTTTAAGAAATAAATTGATACAAGGGCAGAATCTGGAACCGAGACTTATTCATTCCGGTACCCATGTAGTGTTTTGTGACCATTTTTATCTTATTGCCTCTTAGTTCAAAAACCTGCAAGACATTGCTTAAATATATACCAATATTATACGTATATATGCTTCACTGTTTAAAATTTCTTCTTGGTCCTTTCTTTGTCTTCTCCCAACTGTCACTGCGTGTGCAAAAGTGAAAGGGGATTCAGTTAATGAGAAATAACAGTGAAGGTATGTAATTTATACATTTTGTGCTAGATTTAACAAGCTTATTTAGAGAAAGAAAAGCAAAATCATTAACTATGAAAATGTTACTCACTTGAAAGGTAAGACACACATATGCAAGGAGCATACTCTATTCAAAGTATTGAATTTCTGAGAGCAGACATGGGATACAATGATACGTATAGATGATTGTTAATCAATGTTCATATGGACATAAGTTTTCATGCAAGTTAATATGTACTGCCATCAAAGTCACGTAAATTACGAAATGATGTCAACAATCTTTAATATGCAGGGGTTGGAAAATCATGCCTTCTTCTGCAGTTCACAGACAAACGTTTTCAGCCAGTTCATGATCTAACCATTGGTGTTGAATTTGGTGCCAGAATGATCACCATTGACAATAAACCAATAAAGCTGCAGATCTGGGATACGGTTTGTTATTTCCTTTTTTATTCATTTCTTGTACCTCTATAGTTATGCAATATGAATGCCAATTTTCTATTATTCTTTTATGTTTTATTTATTTATTTGGTACTCCATCAGCACTTTTTGGTAGCCTTTTGGCTATTTGTGTTCGTCTTTATGCCTCTTATTATTGTTTTTTGTTATGACAGGCAGGCCAAGAATCTTTTAGATCTATAACAAGGTCTTACTATAGAGGTGCTGCTGGTGCACTCCTGGTTTATGACATCACCAGGTATGATTCCATAGTAATAATTCATAAACATATTTGCTTGCTAATGTTGCATGAGATTTGTTCATGCATTTCATTGTGTAATATAAGGTTCAGGTTTATGAGGAAGTCCAAATTCTATCTCCATCATGTTTTGGGGTATCTAATTTATTTTTTTAAAGAGAGTACGAGCCCAAATTTAGTACCAGATTGATGTTCTACACCTCTACTATCTAACTTATTTTTTAAAAAAGCCAGGGAAAAAGGGCATCATTGGAAAAAAAGATACTAATAGGCCATATAATTTGTAATATAGAGATATTCGGTAGAATTAGTTTTTGCATATATCTTGTATTTATTTAAATCATATATATCCCTAAAATAAGGGGATCATGTTGTATCTACATATTGATGATCAATGGAAGAGAGGAGGCAAGGGATTGATCAATTATTTTATTGTCTAATATGGTATCACGAGTCTAAAACCTGGCCGCCCTCTTTTGTCTCTGCTGATCATCTTTTCCTGCTACCATCTGCCGATCATCTTCTCCGGCGACCAACCGATCCTACTTTCCACCTTCTTTCTTTCTATCATGGATAAGATTCGCCCTGCTATCACCGTTACCAACATTCACAATTTTATTCCTATCAAGCTCGAGATGGAACAAAGCCAGTATACTTCTTGGTCCGAGTTATTCAAAATCCACTGTCGTGCTTTTGACGTGCTTGACCACGTCATCCCATCAGCCGCCACCCTTCCTCCCTCCGACAAGGAAAAAACCGACACTCCCAAACCCTCTCTAGCCGTCGCTGAGCAATTCCTCGTCTCCTTCCTCTCGTCTCCAATGGATTCAAAATTGCACCCTGCAATCATAGTTTCTAACATCAAAAACTTCATTCCTCTCACCCTAGAGATGGAATCGAGTCAATACAGCTCTTGGGCGGAACTATTCCGCATTCATTGCCGTGCATTTCAAGTCACGGATCGTCTGTTGTCTGACTCTCCACCAGAACCCCCTGCTCCGGCTGCCGCAAGGGCAAAGCTCCTCCGCCGCCTCCCCCTGTTACTATGGACCTTTGGTCCCGAATGCTATTGTCCTTCAATGGATTTATGGCACAATTTCTAATGACCTGCTGCACACTATCCTCAAACCTAATACAATTGCCTCTCAGGCTTGGAAGGCTCTGGCCAATATTTTTCAAGATAATCAAAACTCCCTGGCTATCTACCTTGAACATAAGTTTGTGACTAATCGACTTGACAACTATCCTAACATGGCTGCCTATTGTCAAGCCTTCAAAATGTTATCTGATCAGATGAGCAATGTGGCTACCCCTGTCTCCAATCAGCGCATGGTTCGTCAATTACTTGTTGGCCTAACCAAAGCTTTATGGCAACATTGCCATGCTGATTCAGCAAACCACTCCCCTTCTAGATTTCTATGAGGCCCACTCCCGCCTAATCCTAAAAGAAACTTGACAGTCTCATCTTGCATCCACAACCGCCACTGCAGCAAACACAATCTTGCATACTAGCACCCAACCTCATTCTTCTCAGCCCAAGCCCTCTCAGCCACCTACCGATACACAACAGTACTCACAGAGGGGTCGTAGTCGCGGAAAAGGCCGTGGTTGTGGCCGTGGTAGGCCTGGTTATTACTCATCCTTCCCTGGACGTGAACAAGGTGGCACCTTTCCTCACAGCAATGGACAGTGGTTTTCAAACTGGCCCCCAAATCAGTCTTCTTGGCAGCCCAATATCAACCAGCAATGGGCCGATCAACAGCTCCCTTGGCCTTACCCACCTTGTCCACATTCAATCGCCCCAATGCCTCGCCCAGATCCATCTCAAGTGCCTCTTAGGACCTCGCCTGCAGCAGCCTTATGCAACCTCTGAAGCAGGTTACACTTCCACTGATCTTGAACGCGCATTCCACACTATGCAGCTAAATCCACCCGATAACACTTGGTACATTGACACCAGGGCTACATCTCACATGGCAAACAATTATGGTAATTTCTCGTCTTATGTCAAAATGGGTATTTGTCGGAATATTATTGTCGGGGATGGTTCAAAAGTTCCAATTCACGGACTTGGTCAGTATACCTTACCACATCCATTCCCACCCTTCCAACTCAAAAATATCTTTCATGTTCCTAACTTAATCAATAATTTATTATATGTTCGTCGCTTTACCATTGATAATAACTTCTCACTTGAATTTGACCCATATGGTTTTACTGTGAAGGATTACCAGACGCGCATCCCTCTCCTCCGATGTGACAACACTGGAGACCTTTACCCGCTCGGCTTCAACTCATCTTCCAAAGTCACCACTCCTTCTGCATTTGCTTCTCTTTCCAAAGACCTATGGCACCAACGCCTAGGCCATCCAGGAAAATCTACTTTAGTTTCTATGAATAATTGTTTAGATTTTCATTCAAGTTCTGGTAAAAACATTTGTCATTCTTGCATTTTAGGAAAGCACACTCGCTTACCTTTTAATGATTCAAATTCAACAACAATTTATCCTTTTGATATAATTCATAGTGATGTTTGGACTTCACCGATACTTACTTCTAGTGGTCATCGTTATTATGTTTTGTTTCTTGATGATAAAACTAACTACTTATGGACTTATTGTTAGGTTTGCGAAGGCCTTTAGGGGATTAGGGCAGCCGGCCCTAGTTCGGCCCTATGTTCGGCCCGTTTATTTGTTTAACCTAATTTGTATCTCTATATATACCATTGTCATGTAATTGTAATCTTTGTACTGAGCTTAATAATAAAATACCTAGTTGCAGCCCGTGGACGTAGGTCACTCCGACCGAACCACGTTAAATCTCTCGTGTCGTTTATCATTTTCTCTTGTGTGTGTGTTAGTGTGTGTGAGATTAACCCCAACAACTGGTACCAGAGCTTAGGTTCTCAGTTTCACCACTAACCGCCACTGTTACTGCCGGAAATCACCACTGCCGCCGTCGCCGGAATCGTCGCCGCCGTTGGATTCCGGCCACCGCCGCGGGAACTGTTCAGCCGCCACTTGGATGCTAGGGTTTGATTGTTGAACGCAAATCACGACTGGGATCAAGGTCGTGATTAGGGTTTTGAACTGGTCAGCCGGCGCTTGCATTCTGCCGTCGCTAGGGTTCCGCCGCCGCCGTAGGGTTTCTGGGTATTGGTTGCCGCCGCCGTCTCTGATTGAAGCAGTTTAGGGTTCAGACGAACCCTGTAGCCGCCGATTGAGGGTTTTGAGGTACCAGTGAAACCAGAAAGCTCCGATCAGTGATCCTCTGCCGCCGCCGCCGCCGTTCTCGCCGGATTAGGGTTCCGGCGCCACCGCCACTGCCGGATTAGGGTTCCGGCGAACCTGATTTGACCAGAAAAGTCCGATTCCGACCTGAAACGTTCTGATTGCAGCCGTTTGCTGCTGTTCGGGGTTATTCGACCGCTTCCGCTGTTGTTCGGGTCAGGGGTGTTCGGGTTTGATCGATCGGGTTCAGATTGGGTGTTATCGGGGTTTGATTTCGGGTGAAAGGTTTTGTTTGGGTACCGGGTTAAAGTCTGTTTCGTTTGACTGATGTATTATCAACTTTGGAACCGGTTTGCTTTGATCAGATTCTGTTTGTCGTTATGGCTGAAGACGGAAAGTTCTCGATTGAAAAGTTTGACGGTTCGGATTTTAGTTGGTGGAAAATGCAGATGGATGCATTGCTTTGTCAAAAAGACTTGGATATGGTACTAGACGAGAAACCGGAGAAAATGGAGAAAGCTGCTGAAGCTCTGTGGGATGCAAAGGATAAGAAAGCTAAGGGCATTATTACATTGTCATTGACGAGAAACGTTGCGTTTAACATCATGTCTGAGACCACTGCGCATGGTATGATGGTAGCGTTGTCAAACATGTATGAAAAGCCGTCTGCAGCTAACAAAGTGTTCCTGATGAGAGAGCTGTTTACGATGCGGATGAGAGAAGGAAGTTCAGTTACCGAGCACATTAATAATCTGAATTCCATTCTGTCCAGATTATCATCTGTGGGAATGAAATTCGATGATGAGACTAAGGCTGTACTATTGCTATCTTCACTGCCTGATAGTTGGTCCGGGACGGTGACTGCTGTTACCAACTCGGTGGGAACTGACGGGTTGACATTTGAAAAAATCCGGGATTTGGTGCTAGGCGAAGATGTTCGTCGAAGGGGTGCTAAAGCGGGATCTTCTTCTGAGATGTTTTATGTTGGCATGGGAAGGGAGAATAGCCGAGATAGTGGGAGCAGCAAGGGTCGAGGCAGGAGCTCGTCTAAAGCTCGGCCTAGTGTGCGTTGTTGGGAATGCAACGAAAAGGGACATTATAGGGGTACATGTCCGAATAAGAATTCTGGTGGAGGTTCAAAGAATTCTGGTGGATTGAACACTGCTGAAGTAAGTTATTCTGATGATGATGCTTTGATACTTTGTAGTGAGAGCAGTGTGGAGTCCTGGGTCATGGATTCCGGTGCATCATTTCATGCTACCCATAGCAATGATGGCATGCGGAATGTCAAAGAAGGTGATTTTGGCAAGGTTAGGCTTGGAAATGGCGAAGTTCTTGATGTGACTGGCATGGGAGATTTGGATCTTGTTACCACTTTGGGTACTACTTGGACTTTGTGTAACGTCAGAGTTATTCCGAGGCTTGAAACGAAGTTGATCTCCGTTGGGCAGTTGGATGAACAAGGTTTGGATGTTAAGTTTGGTAGTGGAAGGTGGAAGGTCGTGAAGAAGAATCTTGTGATTGCCAAAGGTTTCAAGACTGGGTCATTGTATTTGGTGCCTGTTCCGTCTGGGGAAGTGACTAACCCTGTTAAGACGAATGCCAAAATCGGGCTCGCTAATTCGAGAGTTAAAAGAGTTCAGTTTACAGCAAAGAACTCGGGGACTCCAGGTAATCAGTTTGAGCATATTCGGAGGTCTGAGCATAGACGGGATTTTCGTGACAGTGGGAGCATAGAGAGTGTCCGGACACAGTCAGGAAGTCGACGTTGGGTTCAGAAGACCAGGAAGCCGAATGAAATCTCTCCTGGGAAGTTGCTGTTAGTGGGGAGTGTTCCTCTGAGAATCCCTGTATCCGATGGTTCGAGTCTATGGGAATCGGTTGGGATTGAGGATGAGAAGACATGGTCTGTTATGACCGGGTTGGGGCCTTCTAAGGCCTCAACGGGCCCTTCAGGTTACTGATGAGAGGGGCCGCTGCAACTAGGGTGATTGTTGATTGAAGATACACGGTTTGAAGTTTGGTTTGTTCTTGGGAACTGTACCTGAAGACTTCTGTTTATGAAGATTACTGAAGTTACTGGATGACGGGGTTGCTGTGTGCTTTGGATGGCGGGCTTGATTCTATCGCAAGGCCTCCGAGTGGGAGATTGTTAGGTTTGCGAAGGCCTTTAGGGGATTAGGGCAGCCGGCCCTAGTTCGGCCCTATGTTCGGCCCGTTTATTTGTTTAACCTAATTTGTATCTCTATATATACCCTTGTCATGTAATTGTAATCTTTGTACTGAGCTTAATAATAAAATACCTAGTTGCAGCCCGTGGACGTAGGTCACTCCGACCGAACCACGTTAAATCTCTCGTGTCGTTTATCATTTTCTCTTGTGTGTGTGTTAGTGTGTGTGAGATTAACCCCAACACTTATCCATTAGCTAATAAATCTCAAGTGTTTGCTACGTTTGTCCGATTCTACAAACTTATACAAACTCAATTTCACACATCTATTACAACTTTACAATGTGACAATGGGGGATAATATGCCAATAATAATTTTCATCAATTTTGTTTCGTTTCTCTTGTCCCCACACCTCTTCCCAAAACGGTAAAGCAGAACGAAAAATACGTTCCATCAACAACATAATTCGCCCCCTCTTAGCACACTCTTCTGTACCAAATCGCTTCTGGCACCATGCTCTCGAACTCTCTACCTACTTACTCAACATCCTTCCCACTAAACTCCTTTCTCACTCCAACCCAACAACTTGTTTGTATCTCAAACAACCCATTTACTCACATTTAAGAGTTTTTGGTTGTCTTTGTTACCCACTTTTTCCTGCAACCACAATTCACAAGCTTGCCTTCGGCTCTACTCCTTGTGTTTTCCTAGGCTATCCACCCATCATCGTGAACACAAATGCTACAACATCCAGTTCGGCCAACTCTTCATCTCTCGTCATGTCTTATTTGACGAAATCATCTTTCCATTTGTTTCGTCTGCTCCCTCTTCCTCCACCAAATATGACTTCCTCACTTCAAATCTACACCAACTAATATGGGCCACCCAAACTCATGAAACCCACCCAAATAAAAATAACCAGCCCGTCTCCCATCCACCACCCAAGCCCATTATCACATACCAACGTCAGCCCAAACCAACACACGGCCAATCTCAACAACCTACTACCATTGCTGACCAGCCCTCCTCTTCAAACAATCCCCCTCGTCGCACCATTCAAACTCGAAACATGTCTGCCATTCACAAACCAGTCCAACCCACCCTCCTTCACTCTTCAGTTTCCATTAGCTCCATCCCAAAATCTCCCATTGCTGCCTCCAAGACCCAAATTGGAATCAAGTCATGCTTGACGAATTCTGTGCCCTTATCGATAATAACACGTGTAAATTAGTACCTAGAACGCCTAATATGAACATTGTTCGTAGCATGTGGATTTTTAAACATAAATTGCACTCTAACTGCACACTTGAGCGTTTTAAGGCTCGTTTAATTTGTGATGGCAGGTCTCAACAGGTTTGCGTGGACTGTGATGAAACATTTAGTCCGGTAGTCAAACCGGTTGCCATACGGACTGTTCTTAGCCTTGCTTTATCCAAATCTTGGGAAGTTCATCAACTTGATGTAAAGAACGTGTTTCTTCATGGCCATCTTCATGAAACTGTTTATATGCATCAACCTCTTGGTTTTTAGGATTCTCGATTTCATGATCATGTTTGTCTTCTTCAAAAGTCCCTTTACTGACTCAAGCAGGCTCCACGTGCGTGGTACCAACGCTTCGCATACTATGTGTTCAAAATTGGTTTTCACCATAGTAAATGTGACCATTCGTTATTCATTTACAAATCGGGTACACATACAACCTACATCCTCCTCTATGTCGATGATATTCTCTTGGTTACTTCCTCAACGGTTCTTCGCAATCAGATGATGCACAATCTTTCCACTTAATTTGCTATGAAGGATCTAGGCCCCTTGTCCTACTTTCTTGGCATTGTTGTGACTCGACAAATGGGCTCTTATTTTCTATCCCAACAGAAGTATGCTACCGAGGTCTTGGAACTAGCAGGTGTCTCCTCTTGCAACCCTGTGGCTACACCAGTTGACACCAAACATAAGATGAGCAGTTCCGATGGCACCCTTCTGGATGATGCCACACCATATAGGCAGCTTGCTCGGGCATTACAATATTTAACATTCACCCGTCCAGACATCTCTTATGCAATACAAGAAGTCTGCATGACATGCATGCCCCCAGGACCACACATATGAATGCTCTAAAAAGGATTCTACGTTACATTTAGGGGACCATTTCCTATGGGTTGACACTGACCAAGTCTAATGTCTCCTCTCTTGTTGCCTACACGGACGGTCGGACGCTAATTGGGCCAGTTGCCCAGACACTCGCAGATCGACTTCTGGCTACTGTGTCTACTTAGGAGACAATCTACACTCCTGGTCTTCAAAACGCCAACCCACCTTGTCCCGTTCTAGTGCTGAAGCTGAATAACGCGGCGTTGCCCAAGTATTTTCCGAAACGTTTTGGCTACACAATCTTCTGTTGGAACTTCATACTCCTCAGTTTAGCATCAACGAACCAAACACATCGAATTGGACATTCATTTTGTTCTAGACAAAGTTGCTCAAGGCCATGGTCGGGTTCTACACGTGCCCTCTCGTTATCAGATAGCTGATATTTTTACAAAAGGACTCCCTCATATTCTCTTTGATGATTTTCGCTCCAGTCTCAACATTCGTCGACCTCCCGTTTCGACTGCGGGGGTGTATTAGTCATTAGATAAATATAGATATTATTTTGTAATTTGAATATATTATTTTGTAATTTGAATTTTGTAATCTTATCTGTAAATAGATTAGGACTATTATATATTTGAGATTGGGGAATAGAGAAAGGGCAATCAAATTGATCCCTGTTTACAGTATATCCCTAAAATAAGAGGATCATATTGTATCTATATATTGATGATCAATGGAAGAGAAAAGGCAAGGGATTGATCAATTATTTTATTGTCTAAGAGATACAATTAGAAATAGTTGTTTAATTGGTACCTGCGTGAAGGGTGGACATATACTAAAAAGTTAAGTTTGGGCAAAAAGGGTTGGGGGAGTTTGGAGCTAGCACATGGTAGGGGGAAGAGCAAAATCATGAAGCAAAAGAGACAAAACATGGAGTGGATGAAGATTAATAAGGAGTGACATGTGTCTTCCACTCTCTTTTTTCATTATATATACTTGTATCTATAGAGAGACACTGTAGAGTCAATCTTAAATTAAAAGGGTCATTATGTAATTTGGTTTATTAGTGTTAATGTTTATCGGTTTAATGGACCAAGTCGATAAGGTTAAGGATATAACTCAAATGGAATTGAGTTTATCCATTCCTATTTTCTTGTGGTTTTCTTTTATAAATAGGAGACAGTTTTTCTTTCTTGATTGTAAGTTTTTATCAAAACAGTTTATTGGAGAAGGGATTTCCGATACATTGTGCATCTGTTAATTGTTTTGACTTCTTAGATCTGGTACCAACAGCTTCAATTGGTATCAGAGCTACGTTCGAGGGACCGAACCTTGATCCAAAGGGCCGGATCAAGCACCAGCATCAAGAAAGTCAACAACCGGAGAGTTTGCAGGCGCGCAAGCAACAAGAAGATCAAGAACGATGGCTGATAAGGAAGCTACGCATAATCAATTGGCCACGACCGATCGAAGCATCAATATCCCGTTCCAGTGCCCGATCCTAACCGATACAAATTACACAATTTGGTCGCTTAGGATCAAGGCAATCTTTAAAGCACAAGGAATCTGGGAGGCTGTCGAACCAGGGACTGGAGTCGACCCGAGGAAGGATAATGCAGCCATTGCTCTGTTATACCAAGCACTACCGGAGGACCTGGTGATACAAGTGGCTTACTGTGAATGAGCAGCAGAGATATGGCAAGCAATCAAGACCCGACATGTTGGAGTCGAGCGAGTCATGGAAGCCCGATTACAGACATTGAATGTGGAGTTTGCTGCTGCAAAGACGAAGGATGGAGAAAAAGTTGACGACTTTGCAGCAAAACTATCGGGTTTTGCCTCTAGATCAGCATCACTCGGGAAACCCATTGAGGAAACAAACTTGGTAAGGAAGCTGCTCACGGGGCTGCTAGAAAAGTTCATCAACATAGCTGCAACAATTGAGCAGCTTGTTGACCTCAACACGGTCAAGTTCCAGGAGGTAATTGGGAGACTTAAAGCGTACGAAGAAAAAACCAGGAGCACCAAGCCAAACCATGACCAACTGCTGTTATCCTATGAAGAATGGGACCAGAAGAGGAAACAAGCAAAAGGCCAAGGCCGGGGCCGAGGGATTGGCCAAGAAACAAGGGGCAGAGGCCGGGGTCACGGGCGCGGGGGTGGTCGAGGCAGAGGAGTGGGCCGCGGGCAGACCTCCATGGAAGGGGCACATGAACCAAAGAAGAGAGATCGGTCAAAGCTACAATGCTTTAGATGTGATGCTTTTGGCCACTTCTCAGCCGACTGCCCAACAAGACAAAACGAAGAAAAAGTGAACCTGGCTCAGGCAAATGCTGATGGCCCGCCCTTCTAATGTCAGTTGCTGAACAGACCAAAAGAGAGCCGATCTACGTAAACGAAGACAAAGTACTCCCTGAAAAATACGGGTCTCACAGTGAGGGTGAATGTGTGTGGTATTTGGACACAGGGGAAACAAATCACATGACCGGAAACAGGGAGCTGTTCTCAGTTCTTGACACAAGTGTAGGAGGGGAGGTACGGTTTGGAGACAACTCCTGTGTCAAAATCGAAGGTAGAGGATCCATCCTACTCGAGTGCAAGAATGGGGAACAGAGACTTCTAACTGACATCCTGTATATCCCGTATTTAAAGGCGAATGTATTCAGCATTGGGCAAGCCGAAGAAGGTGGATGTGAGATTTCCATCAAAGATGGGGTGTTAGCCATACTTGAGCAAGATGGGACCTTGTTGATGAGGACTAGCAGGTCACCAAATCGACTCTACCGGATCAGCCTAAAGATTGGGTCACCAATCTGCCTTCTGGCCAAAGCAGGAGATAAAGCTTGGTTGTGGCATGCCCGGCTTGGGCATGTTAAGTTCGACACCATCAAAAGGCTGGGAACGAGCGGCTTAGTCCAAGGAGTGCCTCCCATTGAGCACCCTTCACAACTTTGTGAAGCCTGCTTAGCGGGAAAACACACTAGACAAAGCTTCCCAAGCCAAAGCACATTCAGAGCCGAGGCACCTCTGGATCAGGTCTACGCAGACTTGTGCGGACCTATAACACCTGCCACCAATGCTGGGAACAGGTATATTCTACTTTTTGTCGATGACAACAGCAGATTCATGTGGCCCTACATGCTGAAAACAAAGGATGAAGCGCTGGAAAAGTTCAAGAACTTGGCCCTACATGCTGAAAACAAAGGATGAAGCACTGGAAAAGTTCAAGAACTTCAAGGCACTGGTGGAGAACCAATACAGAAAGAAGATAAAAGTACTTAGAACGGACCGAGGTGGAGAGTTTACCTCCAACGAGTTCAAGGAATTCTGTGACCAATCCGGGATCACAAGGCAGCTAACTGCCCCATATACCCCTCAGCAAAACGGCATCGTTGAGAGGAGGAATCGAACTGTAATGAGCACAACCAGGAGTATCTTAAATGCAATGAAGATGCCTCAAGAGTTCTGGGCAGAAGCAGTAAGGCACTCCATCTATGTCTTGAACCGGATACCAACGAAAATACTCAAAGATCAAACACCCTACGAAGCCCTAAAAGGAAACAAGCCACGGGTCGACCATCTAAAGGTGTTTGGATGTGTTGGGTTTGTAAAAACTCCCTCACAGCTCACAAGGAAGCTTGATAATAGAAGCACAGCCATGGTACATTTGGGAATTGAGCCTGGAACAAAAGCCTACCGGATGTATGATGTTGAAGGAAGACGAGTGGTGGTAAGTCGGGATGTGGTGTTCAATGAGACTCAAGGCTGGGATTGGAACAAGCATCAAGATCAGGATCATTCTAGCCAAGCAGATTTTGTGATACACTCAACCCCACTCGAAGAAGACTCAAGCAACTCTGAAAGAAGGCAAAGCCCTGACATCAGCAGCCCAGCAAGACCCCAAGTTGGAAGTCCGGCCCAGAGAAGTAGCCCACTCTCCGCAGGAGAAACCTCCTCAAGCTCAACCGGCCCCAGCTTCAGCAGCCCTAAGTCAACAGTTGCTGGTCGGGGCCCCATGCTACCAGAATCTGCAACTCGGATATATGGAAGTTCAGATCCTTCTGTGGCTGAAAGTGAAACGTATGATGATACCCCACTACAAGGAACTAAGAGCCTGCATGAAATATATGAGCTGCTACTCACCGAAGGAGAACCAACAAGCTTCAAGGAAGCCACAAGCAATAAAGAATGGGAACGAGCCATGGAGACTGAGTTGGCTTCAATTGAGAAGAATCACACCTGGGAGTTGACTGACCTACCCTCGGGGCATCGGCCCATTGGCTTAAAGTGGATCTACAAGATCAAAAGGAATGCAAGTGGTGATATAACCCGGTACAAGGCAAGGCTAGTAGCCAAAGGGTACATTCAACAGTTCGGTGTGGATTATGAGGAAGTATTTGCGCCCGTGGCTAGGCTGGAAACTATACGGCTCATCCTGGCGCTAGCAGCTCAAAGGGGCTGGAATGTTCACCATCTAGACGTGAAGACTGCATTTCATCACGGGGAATTGAAAGAAGAGGTGTTTGTGTCACAACCAGAAGGCTATGTGAAGAAAGGCAAATAAAGAATGGTGTACAAGCTGTCAAAGGCCCTATATGGTTTGAAGCAGGCTCCTCGAGCCTGGAACACGAAGCTGGACAGTGTTCTAAAGGAGTGTGACTTTCAAAAGTGCAAATTGGAGCAGGCGGTTTATGTAAAAAGGTCACGAGAAGGATCGTTGCTAGTGGGCATCTATGTGGACGACCTTATTGTGACTGGAACAGGTATCGAATTGATTGAAAGGTTCAAAAGACAAATGGAAAGAAGATTTGAAATGAGTGATTTGGGTCCACTATCGTATTACCTTGGCTTAGAGGTAATGCAGGAAGAAGATGGAATCAAGATCAAGCAGTCAAGTTATGCCAAGAAGATCTTGCAGCAAGAGGGTATGTGGGAGTGCAACCCTACGAAGTATCCAATGGAACCGGGTCTCAAACTTGCGAAGGATGATGGCCGTAACTTGGTAGATGCAACTGCATATCGAAGAACAGTGGGATGTCTTCGGTACCTGACTCATTCGAGGCCTTACCTTGCATATTCCGTAGGATATGTAAGCAGATATATGCAAGCCCCAAGGAGTACGCATGCTCAAGCAGTAAAGCAGATCCTTCGGTACATCAAAGGGACTACAGATTTGGGCATTCAGTACAAGAAAAATGGAAGTAACAGCCTGATAGGCTTCAGCGATAGCAGTCTGTTGGCAGATAGTGATGATGGAAAAGGTAAAACCGGATTGGTGTTCTACTTCGATGATGGTCCAATCAGTTGGTGTTCCCAGAAGCAACCAACTGTCGCATTGTCATCTTGCGAGTCAGAGTTCATGGCTTGCCACTATGGCAGCTTGTCAAGCTATATGGCTGCAAGGGTTGTTAGCTGAAATTACAGGAGCAAGCGAAGAGGTGATTACCATTCGGGTAGATAACAAGTCAGCAATTGATCTTATGAAAAACCCTGTTTTTCATGGTAGGAGTAAACACATAGACCAGAAATATCATTTTATCAGAGAATGCGTGGAAAAGAACAAAATAAAGGTTGAGTATGTAAGTGGGGATCAACAACTAGCCGATATTTTAACCAAGGCACTTCCAAGGATAAAGTTTACTGAGATGCGAGAAGTTTTGGGAGTCGATCTGATGGAAAGTAAATGAAGACCAAGGTGAATTTAAGATTGAGGGGGGTGATTGTAGAGTCAATCTTAAATTAAAAGGGTCATTATGTAATTTGGTTTATTAGTTTTAATGTTTATCGGTTTAATGGACTAAGTCGATAAGGTTAAGGATATAACTCAGATGGAATTGAGTTTATCCATTCCTATTTTCTTGTGGTTTTCTTTTATAAACAGGAGATAGTTTTTCTTTCTTGATTGTAAGTTTTCTATCAAAACAGTTTATTGGAGAAGGGATTTCCGATACATTGTGCATCTGTTAATTGTTTTGACTTCTTAGATCTGGTACCAACAGCTTCAGACACAGGTTCATTTCAGAACCAACAAAATGTTTTGCGTTCAATACATCTCCAATTTTAAATGGAAATCTCTAGTACCACATAAGCACTTGTATGTAATGCTTGTCAAATATAGTGGAGAGAAAGAGATGTGGTAATGCGGTTACATAACCGCCTTATGTCAGTTACAAGTGCTTAGTGGTTTTCATAGTTCTTTGTAAAATTGGTTGTGCATTTAATGGCCCTATATTTATATCTTTAATAATAATACTCATGGGATCATCATGTGCCACTGTTCTAGTTCCTCAAGGTTTTTTTTCCTCGCTTCTTTTAGTTTTCAATATCATTGTTTTATTACTTACGAAAAACTTAAAATATTGTTTTAAATTCCTAAATCATTATTGCTAACTATTTAATTTTTTCTTTACTGAACCCGTGCATTAAATCGGTTTTTATCCATGTATACATACGAAATACATTTTATTTTAAGACGAAATTCTTAACAAACAAAATCAGAAAGTTTGAACATTTTTCTATAGCTTGTGTTTAGACTCATTTTTCTCTTTTACAATGTCAATGAAGCTTATGTTTTTTCATGATCTCACTCTTAATCCTGAAAGCTTATTATAACCAGGATATGTCCAATATTGTTGTTCTGGTGGAGCTTTAATGGTGTTTTTTGTTTGAAGATCTAAGTGTTACATGTTAATTGCGTACAATGCAGGAGGGAAACCTTCAATCATCTTGCAAGCTGGTTGGAGGATGCTAGGCAGCACGCAAATGCAAATATGACTGTTATGCTTATTGGTAACAAGTGTGATCTTGCCCACAGACGAGCCGTTAGTACCGAAGAAGGAGAACAGTTTGCTAAGGAAAATGGTCTGGTATTTATGGAAGCATCTGCAAAAACCGCACAAAATGTTGAGGAGGCAATTTCTTATATATATTTTTTTACTTTTTGATTTATAATTTTATTTTTTTAGAATGCCATGCAATTTTTATGTCTTGATTAATTACTGATTACCATTTCTGAAAATCTCACTTTCTGATGTACAAATCCTCTTCTCAGGCATTTATCAACACCGCTGGAACAATTTATAAGAAGATTCAGGATGGAGTTTTCGACGTATCAAACGAGGCATGCAATTTTCTTTTTTATTAGCAAACATGGCAATTTCAACCCATTACTTAACATCTAATTTGGGTTGTGTTTTTACCTCACATAAGTAAAATAACAGTTAAACAAACGACACAAATGGTTGAAAAGTCCCTAAGTAGGATGTCAATGGGTTGGGTTAGTAGTCCAAGCCCCATGTCCGATTATAAATCGTGTCCCATACTTGTTAGTAATTACCCTGTCGGATTTGGGTTTACATGTAGGTAAGAGATCTACTCATTAATAGTAGCACGTGTTAGAAGTTACATGTTGGATTCTCGTTACCAAAAATCCGATCTTAAATAATAAATTCATCCTCAAAACCGACTTGAAATGTGAAATACTCAATTACACTTCTTGCAATTCTACATCTTTAATAAGTTCAAGTTTTTAGCAACTTGGATATATAATTCACTGCATTTTTTTTTTTGATATCACATCTTATGCTAATATATTTAATTTTGAGGCGGGTAAATAGGTCCACGCAATTGGACGGGTATCTCAAAATACCCTGACCATCCCTAGCTCGTAAAAGCATTTTTATCATTAATCCCACACCCAACATCTCGAATACTCATCCTGAATGTTCCAATTTTTTATGCTTTTTTTTCTTTTTGATCTCTGACCCCAAGTCTAATTTATTATATAATATGCTAAATTGCTAATATGTTGAGTTTTGAGGCGGGTTAATAGGTTCCGGTAATTGCACGGGCATCTCATAATATTCTGACCATACCTAGCTCTTAAAAGCATTTTAATAATTAATCCCAATACCCAAAATACTCATCCTGAATGTTCCTTTTTTTTTTTTTAATTTTTTTTATTATCTCTAACCCCAAGTCAGTTTTACTACATACATGAATCATAATACTCACTTCTAAATTGTTTTATGTAAAGATTTAGTTTATTATATGGTAATATATTGTTTCCATTGTCACAATTAACAATGCTAATTATCTATAAGAATTTACACAGGTTTAAAATAACAAAAAGTGTTTGCAGGTCAACCCAACCCAACCCATCGTTATGCTGATTTTTACAACATTCATGTTTGTGGTCGGGTAGTTAACATGGTTGTTCCTTGTTGGTTATGACAGTCTTATGGGATTAAAGTCGGATACGGTGGCACTGCCGGGCCATCAGGAGAAAGAGATGGTGGCCAGGCTCAAGCAGGAGCCTGTTGCAGTTAAAAGGAAACCCGCAAGCTCATCTCTTGATCCATTCATGTCTTCATTTGAGTCAACGGTTATTTTCCTTTTTATGATATATGGCATCCAGTCTTCTGTTAACATGTAGATTTTTTTATTTTAATATTTATTCAGTAATTATTGTTATCCTTATTAATTTATATAAATGTTCTTTGTGAGTATTAATATTATTGTTATTACGTGAAAAATTTTTGGAGGTTAAATATGATGTGACAGTTTCTTTTAATTCTTTTCTATTCATTTTGTCTTTCTGAAATTAATTTTTGATATGTAAACAATGAACAATGAATTTTAGTTAGTTGACAATCTTGGCCTATAACAAGATAAATGAGTTGTATCAATCAATCAACGTACTCAGTATATCCCGCCATTAGCATGCTAAGGCAGGGTCTGAGGAGGGTGAGATGTAGACAGCCTTACCCCTACCCCGTAGGGGTAGAGAGGCTGCTTCCAGTGAGACCCTCGGCTCATGATGCTTGATCAACCGTTCGAAACGATTTTAACGTTATTTTCACTGAATAAGTAAAATAACGTTAAAATTAGTGCAATTTTACTTTTGCCCCTCAAGAGCTGTCGACACATATATACATTATATGTGCGCACCGCTAACGGGGCGTAACAAGATAAATGAGTTGATTTAGGTGAAACTTTTGCATTTTGGATTGAAACGGGTAAACTATAACATAAAACAGGCTGCGATGACTGACACCTTAACATAACACGGGCTAATACATGTAACCTAAAAACTATGTGAATAAAGTTGATTCCAACGAGTAATAATGGATTTGAACCGGCAATAATAGTCAATAATATATTTGATAAGAAAACGATTAAGATTATTCAAATAAACTATTTGTTTATTTACAACTCATTTTAACTTAAACTGAATTGATGTTTTTTTTAAAAACAATTTATTTATACTTAAATTGATTTTGCTTAAAATGTATCCTGACTTTAACCAGTTCTGACATCTACCTAACCCGACCCAACCCACTTATTTTGCGAGTCTTATAATTTTTGTTAATGTGTGTTTAGATGCAAAAATTCTTAAACGAAAGCTAATTATAATCGTCTTTCTTTTAATGTTTACAGTAAATTGATTAAAAATTATGGTCAATTACATATATTCTCTTGCTAAAACTTTTTATTACATATTTAGCCAATCATAAAACTAAATTACATTTTTTTTTCTATTTTTAAACCAAATATATTACATATTTATCCATTTCATTAAAAAAAACATTATGTATTTCCTATTCTACTTTTAATGAACTAACTAAAAATAATTTACATATTTCTCCTTACTAAGGGACAATTTTGAAACATAGAGATATTCGTAATTTTACTTTAACATTGGGATTTATGTAATTTCTATGTTTAATAAGGGGATATATTATATTATCCATAAAAATTAACTTTGAACATATACTTTAAAATTTTATGACCATAATTTAATATAAAACATTTGTGACAATAATTTATTATAAAATATTTGAAATACAACATAGGTCAAAAGACACATGAAAACATATAGCGAGTTAGCAACCAAGGTTCTACATTAATGACTGCCCGGCCATGTAACAACATAAGTGTAAAAATTTTACAACTCAACTAAAAAAAATAGTTTTGGTGATTATAAGTTTATGTTTTACTCACATGTGACACTATTTTTTAAGTTACATTAGTTTTTTAATATCGTTTGGTATATCATGGTTAATTTTTACAAACATTTACAAATTACAATGAAATAATTCAAATGACAAATTGCCAAATCGATCCATAAAAAATTAATATCAATCTTGAAATTAACAACATAAATTAGAACATTAATTCAAGACACAATGTTCATCAAGGTTATGTAAAATTATAGTTATTCTAAAACTAAAGCAACGAATTGTCACATCAATATCAAATTACCAGTTTACTACTTGTTGGGCTAACCCCTTGAGTGGGATAAGCCCAATTTCATCAAGACCATCAGAAATGGCCCAAAACCTTATTATAAATAGTGAGGTTTCTCACCAAAAGAGAGGTTTTTTTCTCCATAAGGCATTCTCTCTACAAGAGAGTTTCACCAGGTGGATGCTTCTTCCACCTCCTTACACACACAAAAAAAAAAAACTATTTTAACAAACCCACTGCATTGTTTGCACACACATGCACGAGAGGCCATGATGGTAATGATGATATACGGATCTGAGCCGGAGGATTACCCCTCTTCACGTTGCAGCCGAGTCCCTTACAGCTCACGGTGGGGATTTTGGCTTCAACACTACCCAACTTGATAACTTCAAGACCAACATGATGAATTCATGTTTCTAACATTTAACATCATTCTTGAGGAAGGAGAATATAAGGTGAAGAATATGGACATCATGATAGAGTGGTGACGTGAAGATGGGATGAGGTTTAAATGGCAGAAAATTCATCGTAGGTTATATTATCTAAAAACAAACCCTAATAAACAGTTCTATGTTAACCAATATTTTTTAATGGTTGGACAGTTAAGTTGAAGGCCAAATGATTTGTATCGACTGACATATAGGGAAATTGATTATGTTACTGACATATATTATTCATAAATGGCCATAGTTCTTTTATTTATCTAAAACTTAATCAAGCCACAACTCACAAGTGTCATAATTTAAGATGATTAAATGAGTTATGTTTTCGCATGAAATTATAAGACACTTCCTAATATTATGGGTTATTAAAGATATTAAACACTAGGTTGTCATAAAAGGAGTCTTATCACTCTATTTTTAACTTGTTACACATCTCTCTTTAAGTTAAATATCATTTATATTGATAATTAATTTCACTGATTTAACATTTCAAGAATATATAAAAAATAAAGACAAAACATAATTTAAGCGGTGTTTTTTCCCCAAAAGATCTGCGCATGCTCTTCTGTTTACGCCACGAATACCACGTGCAGACATTGTCATCTGCAGACTGTTTGTTTTTTCGAAAATGTTTATTCTGCAGACTATTTGTTTTTTCGAAAATGTTTTATTAAAAAATGTTTACGCGAGATATTCTTTGTACATATCTAACCTAGCCATTTTTAAAATCTTCTAAGGTCTGTCTAGACCACCCACCACCACCACTGACCACCCACCCTCCCCCACCACTGTCAACCACCACCACTGTCACCCACCACCACCACCACCAAAGTCGGACACCACCACCACTGTCGGACACCACCATCCGTTGCCACTATCCACCACCACCATTGTCATCCACCCCTATCACCCACCACCATCATCAGTACCACCATCAGTTTATTTTAACAGTTAACAGACGTTAAAAAACAAATAGTCTTCTTCTTGCAGACTATAGAGATTTGGTTCATCTCTTCTTTTACAAATATCTGTAAATGTGGTCCGCAGACTATGTCACATCCCCACCTCTCGTCACCTGGTAATGATGTCACTGATCAATCTAAGATGGTTGCGAAAGCAAAGTGGTGATGTCTCAGAGATGGGATACAACTTACTTGATTCGGTATCACAAATACACAGATTAATCTAAAGTTATTACATTACAAGGGTATCGTTATTACAAACCGATAGTTATAATTTACAAACTAATTTACTTATTTGCAAGTTCTTGAAGTGCAATCTCACTGCCGTCACTGTCTACCTGCAAAAAGGTTTGAGTTTGAAAAGTCAGCACAAAGCTGGTAAGTTTGTAATGATTAAGTTACACAATATGATATGATATGTAAGCTTTTGACACATTTTCAAAGATAACCATTAGGGGTGTAAACGAGCCGAGCCGATCCCGAGCTCGTTAAGGCTCGAGCTTGGCTCGGCTCGGCTTGTTAAAATTTTTTTAGGCTCGAGCTCGGCTCGGCTCGGCTCGTTTAGATTATAATTATTTAATTTATTTACTTTAATTATTAATTTAATTAGATTTATAATTATATTTTCCAAATTTAACATAAAATATTTTATTTAAATATATTTATCATAATTTTATATATAAAAATAATTAATTTTATAAATAAATACCTAATATAATAAATAAAAGTTATATAATGAAAAAGCTCGTTAAGGCTCGCGAGCCGGCTCGAGCTCGATATGTAAATCTCGAGCTCGGGCTCGATAACTAAACGAGCCACATTTTTTGGCTCGAGCTCGGGCTCGTTAAGGCTCGGCTCGTTCGAGATTTTTAACGATCCGATCCCGAGTATTTCACAAGTGTTGGGAATTCTAGTAACCATTTTAAATTTTAATTAATCATATTATTATTAAAATCAGATTTTCGATAGCTGAGGCGATTAGGTTAAATATTTTGTTTCATAAACAAAATTCCCAAAACCATGAATCCAGTTACATACGAATAAACGAAAATCAACCATAGGGTGTTTAGAATTGACCTCAATAAAGAACCCCTAAAAACACACCTTGGATTCGATAGTAGTCTCGATAGATGACTTGAATCACGAACCACGTTCTCTATCGTGTATCACCGCAACAACCGCATGTTCCAGAACCACCCTTGGTGGTTCGACTATGGTGTGGTGGTGCTTGGTGGTGTGTGGCCAAAACCAAGAGGAGAGGGGAGAGAGGGGGTCGGCCGAAATAGAGAGAGGAGATGGAGAGTGGGTGAAAGAGTTTATAAAATGTGTTTGTTAGATATATCTTTTAAAGTCAAAGTAGATCCACAAAAATAGGATCTTGGATTACAGTTCAAAATTGGTTTCCCACCCTTTTTTTATTTCATATATTATTTAAATTAAACTCTTTTTAATTTAATTAAACTCTTTTATTAATTAAACCATTTAATTACTACTCTCAATATTAATAACTAACAATTAGTTGGTAACATTTAATCAAATGTCTAAAGTTTAACTAATTAACTTTATCAATTTAATTATAATTAATTATCACAATAATTAATGTAACATCAGTGCCGGAAACGTCACCGGAACAGTGATCTCTACAGTACGTGAACAGTAAATCAGGTACACATTTCAGTTATCATCTGTAAATCATTGTCATTTCATGTTATCGCAACTCAATTTCAGAATCAATTCAGAGAAACGAAACTCGAAACTATGGTTCATCAGTCAGATAATTATCTGGCATCACAAAACCATCATGTGATTAATTGTTAGGATTTTAGTATGTATAAACGTATGCGAGGCTTTACAGAACAAAACAACACGGATGTCGTTATGTGAATGCTAAACCGACAGATTGTTCGTAGAGGTGACGATCTGTACGAATAAATCTGAAAGTTTAACGTTCTGAATGATATCCGATAATTAGAAAACAATATTGAAAAGTGTAGTTATTGTCGTATTTGTTCGGGTGACGATTCGAACAAATACGCGCGATGACCGCGCGATTCGATTTAAACGTTAATTAAATAGTTTTGAAATTTAAATAAATAGAAGATATCTAGTTAATTTATTAGGAATCACAATCTAAAATAATTTTTGAAATTCTAATTTAAGATCGAGTCGTTTCGTTACGACAACGAAATGAAACCGACACTTTTACGCGAACCGAACAACGAAAACGAACCCGAACTCACCCGGGGTATAAATACCCGGAATGAGTCTTCTTCCTCATTCACCCTCTCCACTTTCTCTCTCTAAACTCAAAAACCCGGAACTTTCTCTCTCTAGAAATCCCCACTCTCTCTCTAAGATTTCTTCCTCATTTCTTGATGAAATCATGTGTTCTTGGTGTCAAAATCACCACCACAACTTGTAGATCATAGAAGTACAACCGATCGGAGCTTAGATCCATCAGATTCGAGGTAAAATCCGAGTTTTTGTTCGGTTTTAAAGGTTTGAAAACCCTAGGAGTCAGCCACCATTAGAACCGGTTTTAAACTACCTTAACCCGTAGGATTTGCACTACATCACCATACAATAGGGTAGGAACAAGCCTCACTTAAATCCCTGGCCATCTAGCTCGAAAACCTTGGCTGCCATGGCAGCTACTCGATCGGCCGAATGGCCAGGAACCAGCTCGACGAATGAGCAGCCGAAGAACCACCCTCATTCGCCACTCTCTCCTTCGGCGAATGGCCAAGACTCCTCATTCGATCGGCCTTGCTTCGCCCGAACCAGAGTCATTCGACCAACTTTCTCTTTCGGCCATAGCCCCATACGGTTAACCCTATTCGACCAAGCACCCTTTCGGCAGATCTTATTCGGCCATGATACTCTTTCGGCCAGGCTCTCATTCGACAACTCCCATTCGACAAACTGGATCATTCGGTCGCCATTAACCTATTCGGCCAAGCTTACAGTCGACCCAAGCCATTCGCTCGAGCATCTCCTTCGGCCAACCACCCTACTCATTCGACCAGAGTTCATTCGTTGGTCGATCTCATTCGGGTTGCCATTCGATCAACATAGAACTTTTGCGGCCCAAGTCCTTCGGCTCAGACCCAGTCGGCTCAGGTTGTCACAGCCCATGATTAAATCGAGTCGGATGGGGTGGTTACGCATGGAATCTAGTGGTTAGTGTGTATACATATGTTGATCATGTGTGTATGAATTGCATGGGAAATACATGCATGTGTGTGTGCATGGGAAGGAATTGGGAGTTCCATTTTCATGCAAGCCACTTTGGATGAATAAGTTGTTATCATGATTTAGTAAACTAAGGATTTACATATTAACAATGGGGTTTAACATTAGATATGAATGATTAATGTACAAATTTCTAGCAAGAAATCACATAAATCTTGATGCTACTTAAGCAAGGATTGTCGACATTATTTTGGGGATCAAACAATAACCTAAAGAGTATAGGGTTGATTTATATATTAACACCTAAATCTTCGGGAAATCTATAAATATGTGTGACTAACTTAGGTAGTTTATTTAAAACTATCTATGCTCAGTTAATCGATGCATTGAAAGGGAATCAATTGAGAATCAAAGTCTGATAAATGGGCCCAAGGGTGGCCCAATGGGTTTAATATAAACCCATCATGTTTAATTACACTTTTCTTAAATAAAATATGCTTTTCATAAAAGAAATTAAATTATAAACCTTATTAAAATAATTAAATGGCTTTCCTAAATAAATGTTTAACTTAAAAATAAATTAAATTGAAAAGGTTTTACCTAAGGTCTTTAAATGATTAATGTGGGATTAGGGTTATTACTAGGTAATAAGTTAGACTAAATTAGATAAAGTCATAGAAATACATTAGTAATCTAGGACACTTAGTTGCACACCGAGACCAAACCCTAGTTACGACAACTACCGTATATACTTATCGTATTCGAAATCTTTTAAAACAACTCAGGGACTGAAGATACCTAGGCAACAATCAAAGAGCGCGCATATCTTTTGTGGTAATTCATCTCAGAGCAGCACAGGTGAGTTCATTGCCCCTTTTCTAACACTTTTGTTTTAAAATGCGGGGCTGAGAAGCATGCGTAAACTGTTTTATTTAAACTGTTTATTTAAATGCTTTTATTTATTATATGTTTTACATATATATGTTTGTTGATACTTCTAGACTCCTGTCTAGGAAATTATTAAACAGATCAAATTATCAAGTTAATTAAATTACTCTTATGAGTAATACTTTAATTCTAAACTCAAATCAAACCCTTAGTCCATCAAGCTCAAATTCAAGAATCTAAATTCAAAGTGAAATCAAATGAACAAAAATCAAGAAATCACATTCAAAGGAATCATATCTCAGTGTGAGATCTGAGATCCAAGAATCATAAATCAAATCAATTATCATTGTAAATCATGGAAATTCTAAAGATCAAGATCAAGAGACTCAAGGAATCAGAAAGCATACATGTGTGTGAATCATTGTAATAATGAAATCATTATGATCTAATGAAATCATTAATATTCAAGTTAAGGTGGATGTCAGTTGTATAGGGAATCAAGACCACGTGTAACACACATATAAAGTCCCTTCAGGTATAGAAGACTCTTGTAGTCAGGCTATACGGGCAATAACATGAACTATCAAAAGGAAATCAATATCAAAGTCAAAATCAAGAGAATCAAAGAGATCAAGAATCAAAGGATATCCGTAAAGTCCCTTCAGGTACAGAAGACCATTGGGTCAGGCTGTACGGGCATCATTAAAATCCCGTCACGCCCAGGTATACTCCTTGTGAGTTATGCCTGGTATGGGTCACGTGTGAGAGGTTACAACTTGGACAACCACCAATAACTAAGTCTAACTGATTTAGTAAAATAATACCCAATCATCATGTCTTAGTTGTAATTAAATGTTTTATTTAATTATTTAATTAAATATTTAGCATTATATTTACTATCACTGACTTTTGGGAAATCATGCATCTATGATGAACTCAAGAGAATCAAAGGTAAATCAAGTTTTGGAGATCATAATTTAAATCAGAGGTGTGTTAGGTAAAAATGCTTAATTATCATTAATATCAATGTCCTATGTGGATTAGTATGTGGTGGGATGGCGTCTGGGCGGGGTTGTAGCCTTGACCCAGGGGTATGCCCTATATATAAGCATACCGATCTGGATGATACAGGTGATGTTAATGAGGTTAGGGTCTTTACCGGAAGAGGTTTTCAAATCATTTTCATTTACTAAACTATATGAACTCACCAACCATGTGTTGACTTTATTTTTGCATGACTTCTCAGGTGACGAACAGGTCAACTGAAGAGTTGTTTCTTTTGGACTAGGTTACAGATAGAGGACCTAGCTTTTGGACCTGCATATTTTTGGACATCATACACCATTATTTTGTATATCTTGTGCAGATACAAGATTTAAGATTTATGATGTTACAGTAGATTTACATTGTTAAATTATAAACTTAACTGATGTAATTTAACTTTGTAATTCTATTTTATTTTAGAAAATTTCTCATATATATATCATGTGCAAATGTAAACAATCTAATCATCACGATTATCATTCACGATATCGCGCCCCGGGAACCTTCCGCCCGTCGGGACAACCGATCCTATCCCGCCGGCTCGGGGTGTGACAATTAACTCCTTCAATATTATTATTATCTCATAAACAATAATAGTAACACCACTTTATATAATTCGTGAAATTGAATATGTCTAAAACAAATTTTAGACATAGTCACATTACTATCTTTCAAAGTGTAACTCTTTGGACCGTACCCCGATAGCAACGTTGATATTATCGATGATCGGACATCACATATTCAACAACAAGTTCACATCAAATCACACATATAACAGTGATACATATCATATGTTCAAAAACAGTTTTACATAAATACCCCGATGTTTGTAAATCATTAAAAATGAAAAGGGGTTGTACGAAACTCACCTGAAATCTAAAAGCTAGCAGAATAACGTACAGACTGGTAGTATGGTTTAATTCTGCATTAGTTATTATTTAATAATTTATTTATGTTTTAAGTTACTGATAAGATCTTCCTGAACGTTCAATGTCAAAGACATTGTATTGAAATTTATCAAACTGATATTAAGTCTTTAATTAGTGTTTTAGTGTAATATCATACAATGTATGATAATGTGGGAACCTATACTGATTCAGGTTTCTAATACAAGGTTGATGACTCATTACATTAATCAGGATATCCTCAGATTAACCAAACATGTATTGTTGTTGATTATGTCACTGAAACAGTTTCTAGATGTATTCTAGCTTAGGAATAGTCAATCCTTGTTATTGATTACCCATATATCATGAAACATAAAAATGTGACATTAGAATAGGTTTAATAACCATACTCAATGTACTAATCCGACTGTTATTGTAAACATCAGATCGTTATTCCAATTATTATCTCAATGATTCTTATTAGTTTGAAACACTTGGATTTAACCTAGTATTTCAAGGAGTGATCAAGACAATCACAAGCATTGTTACAATCAAATGGTTTAAATCCTTATAATCCAAGATATAGTTTCATGATAACCAGGCATTACAAAGGATCAAAACAAGGATTTAACCGTTAACACACGGAGTTCTTCGTTTCTAACCATTCCTAGCCATCATCTAGGCAATAATCAACCATAATAACTATTGCATTACATTCAAAAACAATATCTACTATAATCATTATCAAACTAGTATGATGAAACGAATCGTTACCTAATCGGACGGATTTCTCGGACACAAACGATGATCTGGACTTGTAGAAATGTTCCCTAGCACGATCCGGACGTTTGGAGGGCTTCAGAACATAGATTAGATGGTAGAAATTCAACTTTGTTCACCCTATGGTGAATATCTTCGAGAAGAGAGAAAGAGATGTATTTGCATGAAATCTGATATACAATCTGATTCTTTAAACCGCCATATTCGTTGCGTACCGCCAAGAGAGGTGAAATGGGACTTGGCGTACCGCGAAGAAATACGGAGTCCAATAGATATTTTGGACTCCTCGCGTACCGCCAAGGATCCTCAATTTAGCCTTGGCGTACCGCGAAGACTTCCGGAGTGCTATAACTTCGAATTTTCCTTCGTTTTACGATTCCGGAGAATCGAGAACTCCATTTCTTGCACGGTTTTCACCCACATTCACGATTTCTCGCATACTATCAAATCATGATAATCACAATTCTAGTAACATGGATTTCAAACACGATGACAGGTGCTTTCAGTCAATGATGACGTAATCCTCAAACGTAATTGTCACATACTATATATATTTTTCCTCTTAAAAACAAACACCACCTTTGTCTTTCTCGAATGCCTTTTCAATAGCTTCTTTTTAAGTAATTGATCGCATCCCTAAGCTATTTCTAACTTTGCTTAACTCTACCAAAAGTTAATTAGATTAGCACTTTTTTTCGTACTTTTTACTTGATTTACAATTTTTTAGAAAATAATAGTCGTGTTAACGTGTCGTTTCTTTATATTTTATTTGCTACATTATTTACTTAAATTTGTCACATTAGTAATATATCATCCTTTTAATACTAAACGGCAAAATAGCACACAACTTTTTAATTTTAACACCCTACCGACATTATATACCTCGTATAGACTTCTGACACCCACTGATTTGACAATGACAATAATTAATCTCATATACGTCTCGTATAAGACCTACATGCCTTGTATAGGTGCATAAAGGATGTGTGATAAATATGAGAATAACATAAACCTAAAAGATTTCATTGATTTGATGTTTTATGAAGTAATATAAAATTTTAAAAGGATTATAGATGTTTAGCCAATAAACCAATCACCATCCAATTCAGTTATTTAGAAGCAAAATACTTTTTAAACTTATATATTTCAACTTCTATGATTATTTTTATGTTTGTAAAACATTTTTAACAATCAATCTGAGTCAATTTTTTGATAATACATTTTTTTAAGAAACAACAGTTGAAATGCTTCAACCACCAACCATATCATTATTATCTCTCTCCTGTTTCCTCAACTTTCTTACAAAAACTTACTTGAAGCTCTAAATGACTACTAGGATTGGTAAGTGAAAAGCCCATTGTATGTATCACATATGTTTGGCATGGAAATAGTAAATCAATTTTTTTTATTATTATTAGGATTATAAACGAATTAAACATTGAACGAACAATTCATGTATCATTCGGTAGAAATTTTGTTTATGTTTGTGTTATTAATACGTGAATGAATATTAACAGATGTCATGTTTGTATATATGTTGTGAATGCTTGGTAATAGATTCGTTAATGTTCATTTACATCTGTTTGTTTATGTTTGTTCATTAAATGTGTTTTATTTTTTAAAGTTTAACGTTAGCTTTTTTACATTTACATTCAAGATAGAAACCGAGTTATTTAAAACCTTGTATCTTGTTAAAATTTCTACTATATTTTATGGTGACTATGCATAATTTTTTGGATTTAAATATTGATTTTTAGTTATTAAATAGTATATGGTGGTTGCGATCGTGGAAAGCCTAGATCCTTGATGAATGGATACAATTATTTTTATTCTTTGGTTTGTGTTTGTTAAGAAATTAAATGCTTAACGAAAGAACATGAACACAATTTCGTTAGGTTTATTGATTTGTTTACGACCCTAATCACTATCATTATTGGTCATGTTACGATGATAGCTAATTATTACCAGTTATGTAATGATACAAAATGACATCATAGACCAATACAATATTTTTAGAGGATACTTTCACTCTTTTCACGAAATTGCGTTTTATCATCAATCATTTAGTTTTTATTTGACATATTTAAGAAACTCTACGTTATTCAAGAATCTTTAGTGTAACTAGAAAAAAAATACAAGACATCAAACTAGCAAGAGAAGCTAATTTACGTAAATTCTTATGAAATCAGACGAACAACTAGGTTTTTCGATATGAACTAAATCGCATACGTTTCTTTTATATCTATATGATTATAATTAATAAAAAAAATGTTTTACATTCTAATAACTGTACACGAAATGACTCAAATAAAGAAACTATATATAATACTTGTTCTGAATTTATATAACTAAGTATTTTTATATTAATTTTTTTTAAAAAAAATACAATTTGTGACAAATAATTTTACCATTAAAATTTAAAAACTACAAATTGATACAACTACAAAAGAACAAGGGTCAAAATTGTACCTTCAAATTAGTACGAGGGCTGTGATGAGTATAATAATCATCTGAGTTATGCTAGCTGTCGTAGAAAGTAGAAACCCTAACACAGACGCAAAGAACCACCGTATCTTATCTTTTCACGGTTATCAAATTTCGGTAAATTGATCGCCATTCTTCTTGAATCTGCTTTGCTGTAGAACGATTTTGTAATCACTAAATTCAAAGTTTCGAACGAGAATGGTGAGTTTTATCTCCTTTGTTGATTCATCTCATTACTGTTTGTTTTTCTAGGGTTAATTAAGATGTCGTATCTACGATATTGTTTTCTTTGTATGAAATTGCTTGTTGTATGTGCGTTTTTCGTGTGTATAACTGTAAATCTCTTGTGAGTGTGATCTGATCTGGCTCAATCTGAAGTTTTCATTGTATTTGATTCGTATTGGTAGTGTTCAATTGAAGTGTTTGTTGATTTTGCAAGCTATAAAGGTTACTGAAATAATAATTGATATTTGGAAACATGATGCTAGGGAAATCTAGACAAGTCGTTTTCTGTGATAAACACATTAGCTCGTAATGGAGGATGTACAATAGAAATTAAAAGGTAACCTTTGGCTTCAAAGTTGGTATAAATCTTGAAACGTTTATAAAATTCTCTCGCTCCCTTCCGTTTGAAGAAAGGAAGGATCCAAAAGAATCGATCTTTCTTTTAGTTGTTGAATCTCTCTTTGATTGAGCAATGTGCGATATTCCGAATCTTGAATAGAGTAACAATGATGAAGCTCCTTTTTTATTTTATTATTTTATTTTATATTTTAACTGTCTTTGCTATTTGTAATTTTCTTCCCTTACAGGCCTATATGCTTTAAAACAAGTCTCTTGGTCTATTGTGTGTTTTGGAGCTGGGTGAACGCAACCTCCCTCTCTGTAGGGACAAAGATCCATACCCAATCAATAGCCTTGCTATGATTGAGAATTGAGATCTAATGTATATGATTGTTGTTGTGTACTTGTGTGGTCTACTGATTGTCTGATGCAAGTATCTCAATATTGTTTTTATTTTTAGAATAATTAATGATGTGAGTTTTTGCCATCTAGAGCTCAAGAGGGGGACGTGATAGACCGAGGCGGGACTACCCTTTGAGATCAGAAGAAAAAAGTCATCATGGTCGAAGCGGTGCACCTCCTTCAAGACATTTATGGGTTGGGAATCTTTCTCATACTTTAACCGAGCGGGCATTAAGCAATCAATTTCGGGAGTTTGGGGAGCTTGAGAGTGTAGCATTTCAACCTGGTCGTAGCTACGCGTTTGTCAATTTTATTGATGATGGTGCTGCCTTTGCAGCATATGAAGCGCTTCAAGGTTTCATTCTTGCAGGCAGTGCTCTTAGAATCGAGTTTACAAAGGCGGTTAGTTTTGTCCACCCATGTTTACTCAACGCTTTTTGTATATGTACGCTTTTTCAGTTAAGCAATATCCACTATTATACTCAAGTCTTACTCTAAATGCAGCTCTTAGAAATTTGCAAAAGATGCTAACTAACACCTGTAGCATAGAGTTTTGTCTCTTTATAAAACCATTTTCATGCTCTGGGCATAGCCTATAATCTGACTTTATAACACATCATCAAACAAAAAACTAACACTGCTTTGTGTTTCTTCAACTGGAAATGAAATTATCAGGCTTGCAGACAATAACTTGTCATTTATCACCAACTGGAACGCCACTGGTCGCTTTGAACTAATACACCGGTCCCAGAGGTTAACTAAGAGTTTAAAACTTGTTAAAATTTATACTACATACATGTTAGGTTCAAGGTATCAAAGAGCAGCCTGTTACAAACGTCAAAAGGTTTATGGTGCGACTTCCAAATTTCTACTACCAGGAATTGCTCTACATTATTGGTTAATTAAGAAAAACAATATCCACAAGCCTCAATTAAAGACTATATCATAACAACATGCAATTGATGGTCATTATTAATCTTCTGCTACGTTGGTTGTCCCATTTTATTAGATGATCAACGTATGTTCATTCAACAAGCAGTCATCTCTTAATTCCATCCTCTTTTTTTTTAAAAAAAAGTAATAAAGAAAACAAGAAAACTTGGTCTAAAAAGGCACACCTGACGAGTGAGGTGTATGAGACGATGTGGAAAGCGTGTCGGAGCCTTAAGGTGTCACCTCATGTACTTTTGGGTCAACATTAGGGTTTGTAGGAGGCTGATATATAAATACAACCTAAAGGATGAAGAAACTATGAAGGTTTTCTTGATAGAAAGGTTGGCGTGTAGAACAGACGAGAGAGACGCAACTTCTGATTGTAAATAAAACTTGTTTGGTTGTACATAGAATAACTCCTCGTATGGGATGCACGCACCTCATGCCATGTGTCTTGGCTTTTGGGATTTAAACGCCTCAGAGTGGCTTGCAATTTTTAAACCAAGCAACAAAACACACTCAAGGTGGGCTTGTCTTTGGTGATGTTGCAGATTTGACATCACCATTAGTTGATTCAAGGTATAGTCATGTGTCATATAATAACAGGCTATCCAGTGATAACCAGATGATTTCTGATCAAAAGGACCATTGCTTGTTGCGACTGGTTCATTGGGAAGGTGAATATTATATCACCGAAGATGACAAATTTAGCAAGTATTCATTCAATATATGATAAACATTAAACAGAACAACAAATGCCAAAAATAGAATATAACTTTTGCACAGTGTACATCACTGGTTTTCAAGATGCCATGATAATGGAAATAAATATTGTAAATAAAACAAACTCTTCTATTCTAGATTTTTCACTTTTTTAATTAGATTACTCTATCACAAATACTAAGAAGTTTATAGGACAGGGTGAACTACTGGCTTCTAATCTTGCAGAGTGACAAAAGTAGATGCGAATAACTAAATGACCTCTTCTAATATCCATGACGCAATCTTCACTCTCACTGGGATCAATCTTCAGTGTCCAGCTCAGCTGAAAGTATAATGTTTTAATAAGTTCATATACTCATTAGTCAGTCATAAGTGGCAGCCATTTTTTGGGTTTTGCTCTCAATGCAGCTACCTTACAAAAGAAACGAAAGAACGTTTGACTTGTCACTTGTCAGATGCTTTGTTAGTTGCCCAACACTTAATGTGTTCTTTGAACTGCAAACTGCAGAAACCAGTATGATTTGAGCACAATTTCTAGCATTTAGAACCCTAGAAAACGTTATCGACCTTGTGACTTCTGTTGCAATATTTCTATGTTAAGAAGAATGTAGCAAACATCCAACTTGATATAGCAATTGAATACCATTTCGACACGCATATTGTTTTGTTAACTCAGTATTGAATTGCCAAACTTCACTTTCCTCAAATTGAACCTCCATCTGACGCTCAGAGCAGCTTATCATATTTACTATTATATTGCTTGCTCGTTCATAGAACAGAGATTAGTTGATACAAGCTCTACATAAGATTGATTAAGCCATGAAACTTACCACATTTCTTTACCTGATAAGCCTTCTGATAGTAATAGGTTGTTCATCTATTTCTCTTGTATTCATGGAGAAATAGTTTGCAAAATCTACTGTATGGTAATAACAAGTACATCTTGCACAATTTAACTAAATATTGAAATCTCAGCTTGAAAACATTTCTGCTATGTAGATACATGCATGGATGAGTACATAACTACATGTATAATAATATATGTTTTAGATTGAATTATTAAATATTCATGTGCAAACAAGGTCACCTGCATTACCTAGTTAAGTTGGAGCTGCATATCTCCCATACAAGCTAACACTGAAATTTGTCATCTTTTTAGGAGTTTCAAGGTTACAAGTAGGCAGAAAAAGAAATACAAACAAACCCATGTAAGGTCCCACTAATCAGTAGGGTTTGGGGGTAAAACGAAGGCAAACCTTAACCATATCTCAATGAAATAAAAAAGCTGCTTCCAAAGAGACCTTTGGCTCATATGTGTCACAAAACTTAAATTTATTTATTATTGTGATTTATTTTATACACACTCACACACACTATTATATATTTATTTTTTTGCACATGCATAAGCAAAAGCATAAACATACAACCAAACATTCATTGAAAATAGAATTCATAAAATATGAAGTCAATATCAAATAAAAAAAAGAAAGAATAACTAGTCAAATAAAAAAACCAATACTGGGTGATTAGTTGAACCTGAAATCTTATTAAGCAATCGATAACCACATTTAGGCTTTCATCTGAAATCAATATTCATTCTTCCTTATTGCACCTGTTTTCATTCCAATTATGTGGATGAAAGCCCTGCAAATTAATTAATGATAATTACTGTTGAACTAATAATGTATTTGCAACCACAAATGTCAACTGAAGCATACATACAAGTTTTCTACTGCCTCAAAATGATGTACAACTCATCTACAGTCAGTTTACAGAAGTTGCAGTCACATTCTTGTCAATCTTATAGATCTTAGGAATGGAAAATATAACTTATCAGTGTAGGAGATGATAAGTGGTAGCTGGTTTAAAATGAGGGTATTTGGAGAAATCATTATTCACATCGCAGGTCTTAGATATATGACTTATGAAAACTGAATCTTGAAGTTCTACTAAAGCTCGTTTTAACAAAACAAATACTTTTATTATTTATGTTACACTAGTGAACTTCTAAACTGGCCTGAACAATAAGTTGATGGAAATCTCTTGCATCTGATATATCAGGAGAAATCATTAGCATCAAAACGTGATGAACACTACTCACGACCACGAGATGAACCACGTTCTTCAGTAAGAGGGTCCACATTCTCTCAAAGGGACTCTAGAACCCGCCAAATGAGCTCTGACCCAATCTACCACAACAGGAATCATAAACCAGACAGTGATGATGCAGAACAACCCAGTGAGGTCTTATGGATCGGGTTCCCACAATCATTGAAGGTAGATGAAGACAGCTTATGGAACGCCTTTGCCCCGTTCGGAGCAATTGAAAAGATCTCTGTGTTTCCAGGTCGAACTTTTGCTTTTGTTAGATACAAACATGTTAATTCTGCATCCAGGGCAAAGGCTAATTTACTGGGGAAATTGTTTAACAACCCCAGAGTACATATCTCTTTTGCAAGGAGTGATTCTGGACCCTCAAACAGTTCAAGGAACTTGAACAATGACCCTCCATCTCCTCGGGTCAGACGCCATGATAGGTACCATGAGGCTGAGCACACCAGAAGATCTCCTCGGTATGGGGAACCCGAGGGTCTTGATGATGATGGCATGAGTTTTGACAGAAAGCGTAACAGACAGACTGGTAGGAATGTTCCATTTGAACCTAGGTTCCAAGAATTGGGACCTGATATCGGATTATCCGGAAACATATACGGACGAAACAGTCCAATAAGGGATAGAGTGGGCCCAGATTTTCATGATTTCCGACATCAAGGCCCGTTATACGATGATGATTGGGATTTGCCAGAAGATGAGTTGGTTTATCATGGTGCAAAGAAACCTAAAAGTAATCTGATTCCTCCTGAACCCGAGCTTCCAGAGTATCCTTTTTCTGAATCTGAACAAGTAAAACACATTCTTCCACGAGCACCTGAGGTTTTCCGTCATGACATGATTGATAATAACTTGGGACATTTTGGGTATCACAAGCAGATCCCTGATCCACCTGTTAACATCCCTCAACAACCTTATGTTGCTAGGGGTAATTCTGGTAATTTACCATATGATACCTTCCAGACTGGTTCAGTTTCATCAGCTCAAAATCCTGTTGCATGGAAAAAACCTACTCCTGAACCTGCAAATGGAGAGTGGAAATGGGAAGGGGTTATAGCAAAGGGTGGGACATCAATCTGTCGCGCTCGGTGCTTTCCTGTTGGGAAAGTACTTGACATGAATTTGTAAGTTTCTGACATCTCTTACTGAAATATGCAAAATCTATTACGAAGAAATACACATACAGGTAGGTTGTGCAACGGGTCAGGTTGAAACGGGCTGGCCTGTTGACCTGCAACTACTTTATAGTTCATGTCTTAAGAAGTAATTAATTCAGTAACTATGTTTATATTGGTAACTATTGTCACAAACGGTTTAAAGCTTTAAACTAAAAAATCTGGGTGGTTCACAGGTTTTTATATATTTATTTTTTCCACCTATCTAATATAAGACAATCAAAATTGGCTCGTTCATAATTTCGTAGGGCGGGAATCGTCTCCTGACATGAAAACTAACCGAGGCAGTTATGTAACAGGTTAAAACAGTTTCTGGTTAAAACTGGTCAGGCCAGTTGATTTGCAAAATTGCAAGTACTTTTTAGTCCATTTTGAATGATTTTTAGAGATAATATACGTGTTTATCATTATTAAAAAGACAATGTTGTTACAAATTATATAAATCCTTAAAATAAAAAAATTTGGGAGGTTTAAAATTTTATTAATTTGATCTATCTGATATAAGACATAATAAATTAACCTGCTAATAGAGTTGGAAATGCCACCTAACATACATGCAAAGTGGCCGGGTCAGTTGTGTAATGTCTTAAGATAGTTTCTAGTTTAAGCTGGCCAGGCCTGTTGACCTGCAACTACTTCTTAGTCAAATTCTTAGAAATAAATCAAATAATTAATGTTTTAACGATGATAATAAAGGTAGCATTGTTACAAATGATCATAATTTTTGAATTATAAAGATACGAGGTCTTTCTGAAAACAACCTCTTTTTCCACTAAGGTTGAGCTAAACCTTGTGTGCACAAATCATTTCAACACGCAGGCCTGAGTTCTTGGACTGCACTGCCAGGACTAATTTAGATACCTTAGCAAAACATTACTATCGAGCGGCTAGGTCATGGGTTGTATTCTTTGTTCCTGAAACCGACGCGGATATGGGGTTTTACAATGAATTCATGAACTATTTGGGGGAAAAACAGCGTGCTGCAGTGGCTAAACTTGATGACAAAACCACCTTATTTCTTGTACCCCCATCAGAATTTTCGGAGAAAGTATTGAAAGTACCTGGCAAACTTAGTATTTCTGGTGTCATTCTGAGGTTAGACCCGTCTTTATCCAGTGTTGAGGCTCTTCCACCACCACCACTTCCAGTGCCATCTCTACTTCAACCTGAGAGACCTGACCCGTATCTCGTGTCGCCTCATGGAGATGTGTCTAGAACATCATTTGCATCACCTTCCGGAACTTACCCACCTGTTCAACCATTTTCAAATCTTGGAAAGCCTAGGACAACTTCAACTTTACCCGGGCTACCTCCTGGTCCTGTACCATTCAGGAACATGGTTGAGCCCGTTGTAGAAAACACACAGGAACACCTGCACGGACTGCATCATAACCCCCAGAATCTAATCTCAGGTGGAGGCAACTTAGCACCGCCAACAAGAGGTGGTGGTGATTTCATATTTCCTCCATCAACTGATTCTGTCAGTTCAAGTAATTACAGACCTGGAAGTCCTACCATTATGCCATCATACGGTCATCAAACCGCAGGCGGCATCCAACCAGACCAGCTTGCACAGCTGGCATCCTATCTTGGGAGCTCAAGGCAAACGGCAAGTGGGATTTCAACAGGAGATGATTTTAGGCGATTGGGTAACACAACATCTGATAATGTTTATGGGATGCCGCAAACACATCCTTCAACACAAACACATCCTTCTCAAAGTATGCAGATCGGTTCTGAGCATCATCTAGCATCACAGTACCATCATGTGCAACAATTTCAGCAACAGCAACAGCAGCAACCGGTGTCAAACATGACACCTGTGGTTCAAAGTGACCAAGTGAATGCACATGAAGTACAAGACGCAGATCCGCAGAAACGGTTACAGGCAACATTGGAGTTGGCTGCAACTCTTTTGAAGCAAATCCAACAAGGGAAAACTTAAAACAAGTCTGGTCTGAATTTTAATTCCTTACTAATATAATCATGAAGCATCATGAAAGTCTAGCAAGTGTAAAAACTAAGAACATGGTAAGTGGCTTTTTGTTTGGTTAAAGGGTTGATGACTTTTTGATTTTCTTTTCAGAATTTGGTGTGTCTGTAGTTTGTTTGTGGTTTCTCTTGAATATTCAACCTGAGGTTTAGGGTAATGTTTGATGGGGTTTTGTTTTTGTTTCAACATGTTATCTTAAGTTCTTTTACCATTTGGGTTGGTTAGAACTAGGGGTGTTCATAGTACGATAGTACAGTTTACTCGGTTATGGTTTTAGAAGCGGATCATATGGTTGGGTTGTGTGGGTGACTGGGTCTATTGGATCGGTAAAAGAATGGTACGGTTTGGTATGATGATTTGGGCTGGTTTATTTTATTTTCTTTTCTTTCATAATCACTAGTTTGCATTAATTTTTAAATCAATCATATAGAGTAGAGGTGGTGGTAATCTTTACCCATATAAAAGGAAATGTCTTGCTTTGGGTAAACAATTGTAGTATAATGTGTTGAAATGAGTAACATTATAATGTTGAATGGGTTGAGATAGATAGCAATTAAACACAATGCGGGTCAAGATGTGTAACTAAAAAACAATGTAAATTCAATGGATTCAAACATTTTAAAATGATTAATAACATATTTGATGAGGAAATCATTAAAAATTATCCAAATGGACTATTTGTTAATTTATAACGCATATTAAGTTAAACTAAATTGATGTTTTTTAAGAAAAATCCATTTAGATCTGAACTAATTTTACTTAAAACCCGTTTTGACGCGGACCCATCCTAACTCGAACCCATTCTGACCCGTTACCCAAATCAACCCAACCCGTCTATTTTGCCAGGTATAATATAGCTTTTTGAATTTTAATAATATTATTCTACTCCTACTAAACTACTATTGATTAATCTCAAGTCTCATGGTACCTAAATTTGAACACAACCTCTTTATAAGGGCAATGCCTCTATTAAGTGGATTAGTCTTATACCGGCAAATATAGATTGTAAATGATATAAATCGAAGAGTTAATGATATGATTTTTATTAGGTAGCATCATACTCTAAAAAAATGTACGACAAAAAATTGACGAATAATGTTACATGTACTCAATTCTAGAGGTGCGTTAAACGAATTTTTGGGCAAACAAAATTGATTTAGAAACCGGTTTGGTTAAGTTAAAGAAAGTCAAATCCGAATTAGGTTAAACAAGATCGGATTAGAAAGCGGTTTTATAAGGGGGCAAAATCGGACATGATCTGAGTGGAAATGGGTTTTGGATCGGATCGGTTTTAATCGGGCATGATCAAATCTGTTTTGCACTAGTATCCAAATCCGTTTTGAATTGGTTTAGTATCCAGTTTCACATCCGGATTTGGTTTTTGTTCGTTGTGCACCTCCAGTTAACTCCTATTTTTAAAAGAAAAGCTCTTTCTAACACCTTACTAACTTAATTGCAAAATATTATAATAAAATTATAGGTCATGTAATTTGGAAGTTTTGGAAAATGAAGGCAAAGTTGGGGGCTTTGAACTGATACTTATAATGGATTGGGATCAAAATAATAACAATATTCTTATTGTATCTATCATGTGTAAATAAATAAAATAATAATAATAATAATAATAATAATAAATAAACAAAACTCTTTTGTGCCGGGGACTCTAGCGAAGCAACCTCTCTATTCTACTTGTAGATAGGGGTAATGTGTGTGTTTTCATCTTTCCCCCCAGACCTCACTCTAAGTGAGATTTTATTGAGCACGCATGTTGTTGTTGTATCTATCATGTGTATGTGTAAATTTATCACCGTTTAAGATTAAAAACAATGTAAATTTGAGTTATATTGTACTGAAAATTATAAATCATGTTAATGTAATAAAAACTTACACCGCCTTGAATCTTATATGTTAATGAATTTACCCATACACATAAAAGAAGAAAGCGTTATACATGTATAATAATGATATTTAAAAAAAAAGAAAACAAAGTTTTATTGACGGGGTTATATGAATTAATGCAATAAGAGTGAGTTAACAACGATACCTTTCCCAACTTATTATAAAGTTGAATCTCAACATGTTACTAACTTACTATATCAAAAAAGAGGAATAGTATATGTTTCTCCCTTTAAATTTATATATTTGGCATAATTCTTAAAACATAATGTTGCAAATTATATTGTGTAATGCTTTTCAAGTATAATTTAGAAATATATAATTTTACAAGAACTACATTTGATTATTCGATAAATTAATCTTAGATAACTCAATCTCACTAAATGTAAATGTAATGTAGTGCTAAGAAAATTTCCCATTAAAGACTATAATTTTTTTGATAGCAAAACTCTTCATTTTTATCTTACTTCTTTGTAATGAAATCTTTATGGGTAATCGAAGCCAGTGCATTTGGATTCACCATGTTGGTGAGCATCTAGGGACATGAATTTATTTTCTTTTGTTAAGATAGGTGAAATTTGATCTAAAATTTATTCAAAAGATCAACTTAACTATTTCAAATATTGAGTATAATTATAATAATATAGATTTTTAATTACCCTTAACTATTTCAAAGTAACCATGACAATTCGCATCTACTATCTAGGGACATGATTATCAATACACTAGATAATGGATCGTGTTTGTGTTCACAACTCATATCTAATTGTAAATAATGAGGTTTATTCACCCCGTGTGTTGCGGTGAGTTATCACAGTATACTCTCGAAAATGAGTATTATACATCATTTGCAAAAACATAAAATACATAGCAAAATCAAATTACTCATCACGAATTATATACAAAATTTTCATAAAAACATAAAATCATACAAAATCATCACAAATATGTTATAAAAATAGCAGAAAAATTACTCACAAAATCCGTCCCACCAGCAACCAATCGTTTGAATTAAAAAAAACAAAATCTCTAAGTAAATTTCTTAAATTCAATACTCTTATCTTTATTTACTACTTTTCAAAGTTAAAAAACTTTTAATGGTCCAAGTCTAAATTTTCAAAACGTCACTACATGAATCAGAAACCTAGATAATATAATATAATATAATGATAAATGGAGACCACTCACTATATAATAATAATAATATTTCTATTATTCTTTTTTCATAAGTTTTAATTAAATTTAGTAATATAGTAATGTCTCATATTTTGTCACATGATACATATTTACTTATACTTGACGGGAAGCACCCGTGAGTATACTTGTCAGGTTCATAGTTTGTTGTGTTAAACACATTGATCTTCTTTTTATTAAGAAAGGGTGACTAAAATTTTTCGATAAAGTTTTCATTATTTAAAACCTAATCTAAAATTCATCTAAAAGTTAGACTAAACTATTTCAAATATTTAAGTACTATATTATTAACAATATAGATTTTATAATTAAATTTGAGTATTTTAAATCCTAACCATGTTGGTTAGCATATAGGGACATGATTATCAATACACTTTGGTAATAGATCGGGTTTTATGTTCAAACCCTCATACTCAATTGTAAACATCTTATAATTTGTCATATACAAGTAAAATACGTATTTAAGTATTGTTGGATTCATATATGTTGTCACATTGGCTTACATTCCTTAATTTTTGTTCTATTTATTCAAATATATGTATATGAAAGTGAAACATGCTTTTAGTGTATCTCAGATTTGTTGTAAGTTGTCACATTGTCTTATTGATGATTGATGAATATATTTGGTGCAAAATTTATGTGTTTATTTGGTTATTAATGAAAGGTTATTGATGTGTTTATTTTGATTATTTAGACATTAAGGTTTTTTAGTGGTTATTAAGTTGCTATCTATTAGTTTAAGTTTAGTTTCTAAAGAGTTGTTTTCTCTTAGTTCTAGTTTAGTTATTATTTCTTAGTTATAGTTTAGTTTTGATTGAGTTGCTATCTCTTAGCTCTAGTTAAGTTTCTATTGACTTGTTATCTATTGGTGATTTACATATAAATAGAAATTGCTGAAAAGTTTGACTCGGGATACATAATCGATGAATTCAGAATTCTCAAGGTCGTTGAACTGAATGGTAATTCTTCTTCCAGTGCTTACTCTTTTTCAAGCATAATGATAATTATTAGATACTTAAATGAACAAGTTATTCACGCTTTGAGTCAAAAGTACGATCAAAACATTGTGTTGAGGCGTGACAATACGAAAAAACCTGTGAGGTTTCAACAATTTGGTTTTGAAGAATGAAATTTAGATAGAAAGCATTACTATGCATGTAAGTTGTAGTAAAAGAATTAAAAAAGTTGTTTATACATAAAATTAAGAAAAGTTAAAAGCGACATCGCACAATACAACATGTTTATGAACTTTATTATGCACATTGTGTCAGTGACATTAACATAATTAAGTATACAAAAGGTAAAAACTAGTGGTTTAGGTTCAACTCTAAACCATACTTTTTAAACCGGTTTCATTGCCAGCTTCCGGTCCTGATTCAGATCGTTTTCATTTCGGTTGAGAACTAGCCCCCTACTAGTCACCCATATGCCTGTAAAAAAACCTAACAGTTCGTGAATTGTTTGTGAACTGTTCGGCGGAAAATTCGTTTATTTAATAAATGAACGAACACGAACATAAACTTTGTGTTCGTTTATTTATATTCATGAACTCTTCGGTTATGTTCGTTTATGCTTGTCCAATAGTGTTCGTGTTCATTTATGCTTGTTTAGTAGTGTTTGTGCTCGTTTATACTTGTTCAATAGTGTTCAATTATGTTAATTTATTTCGGTTCATTTGTGTTTATTTATATTCATGAATATTTCGTTTAATTTTCTAATGAACGAACACGAACACAAAATTCATGTTCTTTAATGTGTTCGTGTTCGGTTAAATTTAGATGAATGAACACAAATATTCAATTGTTCTTGTTCGTTCGGTTCGTTTACGAGTGTGAGAGCCATCTACGCCTTTACTGTCTACCACTGTCCACTCTACCCCAGGGCCCAGGGGCAGGCCTTGTTATGAACACAGGCCCGTCGAGTGGCCCAAAATCTCGTCTGGTTTCAACACATCGTTCTCCTGCTACCTGCGAGGCTGCAACTCTCAGTCTCTTAAACCTCAAATCGCTTCCTGCTCATCTTTAACACCCGACGAAAAAGGTATGTTCTTCCCCAAATTATACTCCCTGATCTTAGCGGAATCCACGGAAAACAAATTGTAATTTGTATTTATCAATTCGTCAAGCCTTCATTGCATCATATGATTAGATTCAATACTGTTTTTAGGATGATATACGGCATCCTTGATCCGTATACTACTTATGATTGACTCTTGTTGATTATGATCTGCAGTTTTCCAAAATGATGTTTTCCAGAGGTGCAAAAAAGTCGATTGAGATGCTTTGCAGGCAAGTGAGCGTTCCTGTACATTCCTTATCACGATCAATTGGGGCAAACTTCGTTTCTGAATCTAAAAGATATGAAACGCAATACACAATTGTGAGAAAACATTCAAGTCAGGTTTCATCTTCAGACAATATGAATCTCATAAAGAAATTGAGAGAATTAACGAGTGCTCCTATTAAAGAGGTCAAGTCTGCTCTTATTGATTGCAACTGGGATCTGGGTAAAAAATTTTTGTGTCCTTTTGTTTTTGTTTATCTTGTTAGTTGTTATGGAGTTTTGTTGTTAATTATAAATATATAATGATGATGATGATGATGTTACAGAGGCTGCTCAAAAGGAACTGAGAAAAAGAGGAGTTGTTCTTGCATCAAAAAAGTCGTCTCGCACTGCAGCTGAGGGATTGCTTGCTCTGGCACAGAATGATACAAAGGCTGCTGTTATTGAACTCAACTGTGAAACTGATTTTGTTGCAAGAAATGAAATATTTCAACACCTGGTTAGTCTTGCTATATTGGTTTGTGGATGTAGGTCATATATAGTCGCAGATTCATGTTGCGTGAGTGATTATGTGATTTAAAACACTTAGAATTAGATAATCAACTGTAGTGAAATAGATTGTAGTTGATACAGTTTCAATGTGTTTTCCTTTATGAAATTGCTATAATTAGATAGTAGAGTGTTTGGCATGTTCTTATTCAAGAAATTAGTTTAATAAGTCCAAAACTGACATTTTAGTGAAATAAGTTGATAAAATCAGAGTTAAAGTCTCTCAATTTAAGTAAAAACAAGATAAATAGGTAACTTAGTTTTATCCCTAGATGATCAGTTCTATCGCTGCTGGTATGATAATGGTTATTTGACCTTTAATAATTATTCAAATTAGAAACATAATATTTTATCGATACATTAAAAACTGAATATTGCAAGCTCAAGTCCCAATAATTAGATAATCAGTTCCACAAGGTATATCCAAACTTTGCAAGAAATCATGGATGTTCATTTCAAGTTTACATGAATAAGATCTATGCAAACATTGTTGCTTAAGTTCTATGTGTTTCTGCTATAATATGGATGCATATACTTTTTAATTGTTGGCTTGTAAATGCTTATTTTTGCAGGCCCTATCTTTGGCCAAATTGGCACTGTGTGCTGAAAGTTCAGAACAAGTATCTGGTGCCTTCCCTGTTGGACTTCAAAGTTTAGAGGTAAGAGACTGAGGGTCTTGTTAATTGAATTTTATTATTATGTGCATGTATTACTTGAGGTTTTTTGCTTTAAATGAAATTGTAATTGCAGTTTATTTATGTGAAATTCCAAAGAACGCAATTTTAACTGGGTTGGCTATGCTTTAGACAAAATATATTATTAATCAGCATGTCTTTATAATATATTTGCAACTAATTTATTTAGTAATGTTGTTTGGATACGACATACATCTATATCTTATATCTAATATTATACTCCCTCTATCTTGTGGAATAAAAACATTTGACAAGACACATGTGGATGTGTAAGAGTATGTGTCAAATATATAAATTGCCTTTAGATAAAGATAGATAAATAATTTTGTAGATAACTATATCATAAAACAATCAAAGGATGGTAGCGGGCAAATAAGTAAATGCATATTTGAAATTTGCAAAAGGAAATGTCATTTTTATGGCCCTTTTCAAAATAAAAATCGAGCAACGTTTTTGGGACTTGGAGAACACTAATCTTGGTACACATGGAAATTTGATTTCAAACTCAATCAATAGAAAACAACAAAATTAACCTCAATTTGTTCTCTACATATATCTAATTCTTGGCTTGCATACAAATTCATAAGAAGATTAAGTTTAAGTTGCATCTTAAATTTAAACAACTAATCTAGAGGTTGACTTACCTCATTTCTAGTTAGTCACCAGTCTCTCATGCAACCAACACTAGCACACATAAATATGGGAATATTATTTTATAAGGAATGAACTTTTTATAAATATGTGTGGTCTTTTGGAAGAATTTATGAAGGTTTTAGACATGGTTATACTGTTATAGTTACAAGAAGGAAACATCATTCGACTTTGTAATTGGCGAACATCCAACCATGGACATTTTCCAGTTGCTCATAAGTTGTAGTCTTTGGCTTAAAAAGTGTACCTAGGTGTGAGGCACATCAGATGTTATCTATAGCATTTCCCTTTAGGCTGGTTAAGGTGTGTTTAGGAAAATTTTAAAAGTATGCCTTTGCACATTGGGCATCAATCATCATGTACCGGTAACCCTTGAAGCTCTAGATCACCAGAATGACTACAAGTCTACAACATTAAGTCTTAAAGGCTTAAAATTATGAAAAGTAGTGCAATCGTTTTAATATTGATATTTAATTTAAATATATAAAAACATCATTGGTTTTGAATTTTGGGTTTATTTAAGAGACATTGAGTAATTCTTTCATTGATACACGTTTTAATCAGTCTTATATTAATGTCTTTCATATTTCATTATTTCATAGATTAATACAACATATAAGGTAAATATAAAATGAAGATGGATATGAGTGTAAATGGTTAATATTTGTTAATCACTACATTGAAATTGAAAAATTGTGGATATAAGTGGCATGGATATGCTAATTGATTGATGAAATCCGTTTGTTTTTGACTTTTTGTCACTTCTTTTTTCTGTTATATATAATATAGAAGAGTTGGCTCATTGGTCTTTTTAGCCACTTGGCTACCTATTTACGGTTTTACCTATTATATGCTATTTTAAAGGATAGTACCTATCATATGCTATTTTAAAGGATAGTTGGCTTGTAAATTGATCTGTAAATTTTATTTCTAATTATATGTGAGCACATATGAACTGAGCTAAATATCAATCTTGTATATCTCATACGTGTTTCGATCCTGTTTATTTTAAAACCTTTAAATTTATGGTTAAAGGCTCAATTTGTATAGGATTTGAAGATCAATATTGACCATCCCAAATTAAGTGGAGAAACAACAGTTCAGAATGCAATTACAGAAGTGGCTGCTATGATGGGTGAGAATGTAAAACTTAGAAGAGGTTTTGCAATGTCCATGTCTAAGCATGGTGTAATGTCTACATATCTCCATACTTGTCCCCAACCAGGTAAAGTTATTATTTGTAGAATTTAAATAAATGAATGATTCTCAATTAATTTATTGAATGAATAAAGGATGAATCTTGATTAGCCTTTTGTTTTAGGATTGGGACGCATTGCTGGAATATTGTCACTGGAAGTTGAGGATGAAAATGCATCACTAGATGCTGTTCAACGTGTTGGTTCAGAATTGGCCATGCATGTGGTGGCTGCAAAGCCTTTAGTTGTTACAAAAGAACTTGTATCTCCTGATGTAGTACAGAATGAACGTGAGATTCTCAGATCTCAGGTGACATTGCTTTTTTCTTAAGATACATATTCATTTCTGACTGAAGTTCTGATTTTGAATAAGATAGTATTTGGATGTAATAAAACGGGTTGCATAAGATGATGTTTCGATGTGCTTTGTTGTTAAAAGTTGTAATAGTCAGTCAACTATGTGCAAAGTTTTTCAAATTATGATAATATAAGAAATCAATATATAAGTGACCAAGATGGAGATACTTTAGTAAAAACCTCTTAATTAGGTTAGAAGAAGGGGTAGTAAAATTATAATGGTTTACCCTTTGATAATCAGTTTGTTGTGGCTAGTATGAAACTAATTATTCTACATTATCTTTAAGAACTGTTTACCCAAACATCTGATAATCAGTTTCACAAAGTAAATCTAAATGATTGTTTATGATCTTTTTAACAGGCTGAAAGTTCAGGTAGGCCTCAGGCAGCAATAGAGAAGATGGTTGAAGGTCGATTAAGGAAGTATTTTGAGGAAGTTGTTTTATTAGAGCAAAAATTTATCGTGAATGACACTATAAATGTGAAGGTATTGCGTTTTTTGTATTCTTGCTTTTTTATTTCAAAATTGTACTAATATGACTTATTATTGAATATTAAAATGTCATGCAGACACTTTTGAGTGAAATATCCAAGGAGGTGGGTTCTCCTGTGAAAATTGGAAATTTCCTTAGAATGGAAGTTGGAGAAGGTCTTCAGAGGTAAAATAAGTGAAAGCTGTATGATTTTCTATTTTCTTGTATTATAGAGCTTGCTTGTATCTAGAGATGAAAACATGATTGGGTCAGCTTTGGTAACAAGTTGAAGCAGGTGGTTCTTAGTAACAAAATATGCCGGGCAGGGCTGGGCTGGAAATCATTCTTTTGTCCAGGGCAGTTAGCACCTTAAATATGTCTAGGAAAGGTTTTATTACAATAATAATATAGTTGTCTAAAAGAAAAACAATTCAGGGAGCCTGTAAGAATTGACAACTTTCAACCTGTTCTGCACATTTCCCTTATAGCTAAAATTTGTTTGACCTATTTGACCCGTTAGGGAGAAAGTATGACTGCATTATAAGTAAAATGGGTTGAATTAGCTAGCTATGTTTCTACTTTCATTTTTGTTGTGATTGTATAATGGGATGTCAATAAGTAAATATAAACCAGGCGAAATCCTGAACATCCTTCCCCTTTTGTGTTCATCATTAAACAAGGTTAAGGATTTTTTCTAATTTCTGACCATGTTTATCCATATTGTTAGTTTACATGTCATGTGCAAAAATATTATATATACACGCTTTTACATACACACACACACATGTGTGTGTGTGTGTATAGTAGTATCCATTAAATGTCTATTTTTTCAATTTCTTGGCAAGCACAATGTTTTTTTTTTCTCTGCAAGCACAATGTTTTTTTTTTCTCTGCAAGCACAATATTTTTTTCTCTTTGCATTTTACAACATCTAACTGTGTACTAATTAACAACTAACAATTGCATGTTGTAGATCCAAAACACTTAGGATCTCGAGCAAACGTAGGATCCATAGCAATTTATCATAGAATCAATCAGCTTGGTGGTGGAAGCACCAAATTGTTGCCAATTAAACCACTAATAGATCAATAAATGATGAAATATATAAAAAAACCCACTAGTTGCCATATAGTATTATATTTGTAGGTGTAAACTGTGAAGAAATCTATCAAAGATAACATGAATTGCCATTACTTTCTCTAATCAAACAAGATTACAAGCACAATCACATAATCTTTCATACAAGATTACGCAAATGGGTCTCTAACAACTTAAACATAATAGCTATTTATAGTTGCACAAAATAAAGAAAATTGTTTGGTCTAACTTCCGTCCGAATCCTCTTTCAGGCAAATGTGGTTTCGTCTGAAACCAACGCTTAAGTTAATTGTGCTTGATACCTGATTTGTATGCTATAGCTTAAATATGATCCCAACATATGCCTTTTTAAAAAATGCCAATCACTCTTAGTTTCCCCCATTTTCAATTCAAATAATTTGTTACTTGTACTTGCAGGGCAGATGCAACCGAAGCTTTAGCTCAAGCGGCATGATCTGGTGTTCTCCTTTTTATCTTTTTGGTTGATTATAATCTGCATGTACATTTAGCAAGGATCTTGGTTTCTAGGTTTGAGAACTAACATAAATTTTTCTGTAACACATAAAAATTTTGTTGCGAATAATTTATAGCATCTGGAATTATCTCTGCTCATGGTATCATGTATAAGAAAGAGTCTAGTGGAACGCAAGACTGGTCAAGACATTGCTGCTAACCAGGTCAGCAAAATATCCAAAAGGTTCTGGAAGTCCAACCCCTGTGACCAAAACCAGAATGAAGTAACCCAAAATAGTCAATCACCTGTTTTTGATTTCCTTTTAGCTTCAGATCTTTCATTGACTTTTCATCTTTCCAGAACCCGAATGGGTTGAACACCCCCCCCCCCGGGCGGCACGGCAGGTTGAGTTGACTGACCCGGAAAATCCTTTCTCAGGCCGTAGGAAGTAATGAAGTATTGCTTTCCCATTGACTCAGGGTTATGACAGTCTTGGGAGTCTTTTATGCTCTTTAAAGCCCATGAGTGTCATTTCAAACATGAATAGGGTTAACAGGTCAGCCCAGTAGTTGTATGTACCGGCTGAGGGGTTGACATCTGTCTTGAACCATGCGAGGTTGGTTTCAGCCGAGATGAGCCCAAACTTTCCTAGAATTTCTATTGCAAAGGCTCCCCACTGCACCCAGCATGGCAAACCATCTGTTGATCACTTCTCCATAGGCTAGCTGTTTTGGTTCAATGAACCCTCTGGTGCCTTTTGGATCCGAAAGGCCAAGTGGGTTGAATCTGTAGTCACCCGGGAGATTGCATATTTCTAATGTTTTAAGGTGGGATAGACTGAATTATGCTAAATATGTTCTTGGTCATTTAGTATTTTGCTTTTGCAAGTTCATTTTGATGATAATAGAAAAATCAAAGTACCTGGCATCTGGATAAGAGAGACTGCTTGAATACAAATCAGAGTTGCCTATTTGCACCTTGCTGATATACAAAGAAAACCGCTCTAAGTGTTCACCACAGGTATGAATACACATAAACAAACTATATGTATGAGAGAGAGGGAGAGTGTATATGTATGGGCATAACCAAGCCAAGCTAAGACCGCTTTAACCCGAACCTGGCTAGTTAGAGATCGAGCTCAAGATCAACTGGCTTCAGCTCTATACTTAAAACTCAAGCTTGGCTTCCATTGTGGTCGCAACTAATTTTTTAAATATTATGATTAAATACATATATGCTTATCCTTACACATTTTTGTAACTATAGTTTTATGAACATGAAATAACATAAATTATATAGTTATTTGTATCATAATTATAAACAAACATACCCAGTGAAATCCGACATAGAAGTAGGGTCTTTGGAGGGGGGGGGGATGAAAACAAACCTTACCCTACCTCCAGAAGGGTAGAGAGGCTGTTTCAGAAGAGACCTTCGGTTCATGAAAACCTTTTTTTTTACTATTACTATTATTATTATTATTATTATTATTATTATTATTATTATAACTATTATTAATATTGTTATGATTATTATGTATTTTTTTTATCAAACACACCGCAGGAAAAAAGACAAACGGATACACATAGGCACAAGTAGACGAAGCAATGTATAAGTAGTAAAACAATAAACCAACATAGCAGACTAACAAAGAAACTAGTACACCAACAAAGCATAGCCACATACAAACTACCACATTCACCACTGAAACATGCATAAAAGACATGAAGCAAACATACCAACATGAATAGGAATAAAAGAGATAAAGTAAACATACCAACATGACAGTCAGGCATTCCTCAAAATCATGGCTTCTAACATGTTACCTAAGTACCTAATAATCTCTGACCTTTATTCTACGTCTTCAGGAAATCCTATCACTGATCATGTCCATTGAGAGGTGTAATGCTAACAAATCCTAGCGAATCTGCTCATCCTATGTCAACCTAGGTCGGCCCCTGCACCTCCTACCGTTCACAACTAAGTGCTCTACGCTTCGAATAGGAGCCAACACGCCCCTTCTCCTCACATGGCCGAACCATCTCAATCTTCCTTCTCTTACTTTGTCTGAGATGCACGCCACCCCAAGTCTTCCCTTGATGGTTTCGTTTCTTTCTCGGTCAAGTCTTGTGTGCCCACACATCCATCTTAGCATCCTCATCTGTGCTGTTTCTAGCTTCCTTTCTTGAATCATTTTGATCTGCCAACATTTACTTCCATACATCATAGCCGGTCTAACTACTACTCTATAGAATTTACCCTTTAGCATGTATGGGAACCTCTTGTCACATAATATGCTTGTAGCTGCTCTCCACTTGTTCCAACATGCCTGAATACGATGAGTGACGTCGCAATCAATATCTCCATCACTCTGGACGAAAGATCCTCTGTATTTAAACTTTGTTGTATGTGGCACCTCTTGCCCTCCAATATTCACATGATGCTCCTCGTCTTCATCCTCGTTGGTCCCACTAAAGTTACAACGAAAATACTCTGTTTTTGACCTACTGATACGTAGTCCTTTACTTTTCAAGGCCAATTTCCATTCTTCTAACCTCGCATTTAGGTCCTCCTTTTTCTCTGACACCAGCACAATATCATTTGCAAATAACATGCACCATGGAATGTCTTTCTGAATAGACTTTGACAACTCATCTAAGATAACTGCAAAAAGGAACGAGCTCAGTGCCAAACCTTGGTGTAGTCCCACCTCTACATGGAAGAAGACTGTATCGCCCACTGGATCTCTAACACTCGTTTTAGCACTTTCATACGTATCCCTTATCATCTCTACACTGTAGGCTATCCCAAATTAGCTGACGTGGTACGCTATCGTACACCTTCTCCATATCGATGAACAGCATACACAAATCTCTTTTTCTCTCTCTATATTTCTCCATGAGCCTCCTCAAAACATGTATTGCTTCTGTGGTCGATCTCCCTGGCATCTCCTCAGTCTTGTTTCGATCACTCTTTCCCAAAGTTTCATGGTATGACTCAAAAGTTTAATTCCCTAATAATTTTCATAACGCTGAGCATCTCCCTTCTTCTTTTATAGAGGAACTAAAACGCTACTTATCCACTGGTCCGGCATCTTACCGGTTTTGAGTATCTTGTTGAACAACGATGTCAACCATGTAACCCCTTCGTCTACTAAAAACTTCCATGCTTCTATAGAGATCTCATCTGGTCCCACCGCTTTCGCCCTTTCCATCCTCTTAAGTGCTCTCTGCACCTCATCCCAAGTAATGTGTCTACGCTGAGTTGTCGTTGTCTTCCGTGTCATTGCTGTTGTTGAATAACTCACTAAAATAGGTTTGCCACCTTTTCCTTATGTCATTCTCCTTCACTAGGACTCGACCGTCCTCACTTTTTATGAATTTCAGTACTCCTATGTCTTGCCTCCTCCGCTCCCTTGCTTTGGCAATCTTAAACATGCCATGTTCTCCTTCTTTAGTTTCAAGACGTTTATACATCTCCTTGTACGCTTTGTTTTTAGCTTCAGACACTGCCTTCCTTGCGTCTCGTTTAGCCTCCTTGTACTTGGTCCTTAGGCTTTCCTTTTGTGCATCCTCCGTGCATGTGACCAACTCCCTAAATCTCTCTTGTTTTGCTCGAATCTTGTGTTGTACTTCATCATTCCACCACCATGACTCCCTCTAGCCGCCTAAGCTTCTGGTTGTCATCCCCAACGTCTCTCTTGCCACTCTTTTCACATTGTCAGTCATTGCCTCCCACATGGTGTTTGCGTCTTCGTATTGTACACTGTCTCTTCCAGCTATAACCTTGTCCCTGAACACCTGTAGCTGATCTCCTTTTAGACTGCCCCATCTAATCCGGGGTTTAACCTTTCTCTTCTACGTAAGCTTCTTTCTCATTGCGATATATGTGACTAAAAGTTTGTGTTGCGATGTCGTTGTCTCCCCCGGGAAGACTTTGCAATTCAACCACATGCTACGCTCACGTCAAGAGGTATTCAATCTGTGTGTCCCGTCCTCCACTGCTGAACGTGATCATATGCGAATCCTTTTTCTTGAAGAAGGAGTTTACGATTCCAAGATCATGAGCCATTGCAAAGTCCAGTAGGCTGCCATCGCTGTCATTTCTGGACCCAAAACCGAAATCTCCATGTATCGATGGAAAACCTTCATTCTCCTTTCCAATATGACCATTGAAGTCGCCTCCAATACATACTTTCTCCTTGTTTGGTATGTTTCTCATGACTTCGTCCATACAATCCCGTAACTCTCTCTTCTCATTCTCCCCTAGCCCAACGTGTGGTGCGTAGGCACTCACTACTTCTACCACTTCCTCACCTAGCACCATTCTTATCACCATGATTCTATCAATGTACCTTTTCACCTCCACCATCGTGTGTTGAAGTTCTTTAGCGACGAGAAACCCCACTCCATTCTTTGCCCCATCTGCTTTTGAGTACCACAGCTTGTACCCATTGTACTCTCCTCTTTTCCCTTTCCACTTTGTCTCTTGAAGGCAAGCTACTTGTACTCTGCGTCTTCGTAATGCATCCACCAACTCCAACAACTTGCCGGTCAACGTTCCTATGTTCTATGACCCTACCCGTAAAATACAGCCCCGATTAACCCCCTACCCACACCTCCCCTCCCAGGACACGATCTCAAGAAATCATACTGTAATCTACTAGCTATAATGTAAGATCAGACACACCACAATTAAAGGCACGAGGCCTATGGACAAAATAAACAAAGACGAGTATAAGTGCACACAATGATGAGCAGGTAGTAATACCACGTCACACACAATCTACGAACACAAACGATGTACACAGACTAGTAATGCACACAATTACAAAAACCCAACAACAGTAAGACTTTATTCTAAAGTTAATAAAATCCAGCAAGAAAAGGAGCAATCTCACCGCGGGTTGCCCAATAATATGTTGTCCTTTCGTTGCTCGTGTGCTTAACGATGTTCCAGTTGTTTCGCTGTACCTGCTGCGAAAAAGAAAACAAACAAAAAGCCAAACCCGAAAACACCAAATAATATCAAACCTGCTCCTGCTCCACTGCTTGTTTATTTCCGGTCGGCGAGAAAGAGAGGGAGAGTGAGCAAGATAGAGATAGCTAGAAAGGGAGAAGGAGAGATATCTATGGTGTTAGTATTTCAAGTGATATTCACATAAATAGCAAGCTTGTTTAGACACTTAACTGTGTTAGCATATATGAAAGTTGGACTAGTTTATTAAATGAGCTCTGGTTTAAATTTAGCTCTAAGGGCTGTTTGGTAGTATCTGAATGGGTCTGAATCTGAATGGTTCAGATTCAGACTGTTTGTTTTGTGAAAAAAACACATTGGAATGGTAGCAAATGTCTGAATAGAGGTCTGAACCATTCAGACGTGAGGGAAAGGATCGCTCGACTGACTACAGGGGTTGGGGCACCATCTGCCGCACCGCTGCGATCTCCCCGGTCAGCCACTGCTCTCGTCGCGATCGACCACTGCTCCCATCGCGCAACACCGAACCACGACCGAGGTCTGAATTTGAAGGTCGATGGCGACGAATCTGAAATCGAAGGTGAAGGTCGATGGTGACGAAGGCAACCCTGACGGATGGAGATGGTGATGATGGTGGATGGACTGGGCTGCGGCGGTGGAGGTCGGGGTTGTAGCAGAGGAGACGTCGGGGCCGCGGCGGGGTGGAACCTCGAACGGTTGGGGGCTGGGGTGGAACATCGACCGGCTAGGGTTTTTACAAGAAAAAAGATTTATTTTTTATTTTTTATATTAATTTATATGTACAACCAAACAGTCTTAACCGGTTCAACACTTAATGGTTCAGACCCTCTTAACCATTCAGACATCTTAACCATTCAACACTTAATGATTCAGACTCAACCAAATGGTCCCTAAGTCATGCTTGTTTAAGCTTGATTTTATTTAAGCTATTAACAAGCCAACCATGAATACTTCATAAATACTTTGACTTGTTTACCCTCATAACCTAGACCTCACACACAAAGAAAGAACCTGTCACAATGACATAAGTATGTATTCATGGATTGTAACGGAATTAGTTATATATCCATCCGGTGGTAAGATATTTTAATATCATAATGATATGTATTTTCTTAGGGGGTGTTTGTTTGCTGATTCCATTAAGAGGTAACCTCTGAACCGGTCAGAGGTTTGAGTGTCTGTTTCACTTTAAAAAAGCCTCTAACTATTCAGATTAAAATTGAGTCTGAATGAAACATAAAAACCCTAGGGGTAAAAATTTCTCCCCCATATCACGCCTCTCTATTTCACGCGGATCCCCTCCTTGACGAAAAACGACAGGTCATCTCTGGCCGCCGCTTAACACCACCGTCGCCATCACCTTCCGGCCTCCGGCCACCGCTTAACACCCACCGTCGAATCTCACGACTGGACATCTACTGTCGCCGTATCCTAAGGTACAATCTTCATCCGATTTTCAGTCGAATTTCATCCATTGTTTGTTTAGCTCAACCGTCTGTTCTGGGCATTCGATTGTTGAATGATGCTGTGTTTCTTGTGAGAACATCTTAAATTGTTGATATTACCCAATTTCATAGCTGTGTCGAATGATGGTGTGTTTATAGTGGGACCATGTGTAATGTACCCTCTGCTTTACAGTTGTACGTTGAATGCTTGCCTTAAACATGTTTATATCTGTTCTACATGAGTTGTTCTGATTCATAACTCATAAATGCATGATACTGTTTACAAATTTTCTAAATGGGACTATGGATTGGTGTCATTTTAAGAATATTGAAGAAGGGTAAAATAGTAATTCTTTAAATTCGTTCAGAGGTCCAACCAAACAACATTATTGATTCAGCACTTAACTGGTTCAAAGCCTCTTATTCGTTCAGACCTCTTACTGGTTCAGCACTTAATGATACAGATTCTACCAAACAGCCCCTTAGTTTTTCTAAACAAAAACATTATTTGTCTACAAAATAGAAGAAATAACATTATTTGTCATTCATGTTAGATTGAAACACTAAAATGAAATGAACATCTATTATATATTTATATATAATAAATCAAAATAAAAGAAAACACATGTTATTAATCTAGAATATCCTCACAATAATTTTTTCGCTTCTCTCTCTTATTTAATGCATCATACATTAAATAATAATATTAAATATTGAATACACAATTATATATTTTTAAATTGACAATATATTTTTTAAGACATTAAAAATATATTAATCTAAAAAATACTTTTTTTCTAAAGAAAAATATTATAAAATAAGAAATATTGAAAACGGTTTTCTAAAATAAAATGTTTAAAAAAACAAACTTTGGAAAAGTAATATTTAAAAAAATAATATTATTATTTTATTACTTCAAGTATTAATTTTTTCAAAATTTTTAATCATATTTTATTTTAATAAATCGATTTATATTATAAAGATTTTCATTGATGACTATATATTATTTTTATATTTAACCCGTGTAATACACGTGATATTAACCTAGTATTATAATATACAAAGGTGATCAAATTTATATCATATAAAATTTTATTAGATCAAGACTGTTTCGTGTAAAAATTAACAAGTTTAATTTTTAGTAAAACCAAATTAGTAAAGTGAGGTTTTGTGCTTTACAACCCAAAATTTCAATTATCCGCAATTTGTAATAAAGATATCCCTGAAGATCACTCGGGATATTTGAAAATATGAAAAAGAAAAATAGCCAAACACATGAGATTTAGACGAGGAAAAACCCTTATCCCTTAGGATTGCCGGCATAAAACTTCTGGAGGTGACAATTGTAACTCTGCCTAGTTTATTAATATGAATATCAATGAAATACAAAGAAAGAGCGCAATATGATCGATGCTAGTTGTGTAAGTAATCTTGTATAGTTGCAAGTTGTGTTGTCTGTCCCTATTGTCGATCATTGCCTCAGTATTTATATTACAAATTTACAACAAACGGTCATTATAGCCGTTCCGGTTATTTCGGCGCGATTTCCTTATGTGGATGAATTATTCAAAAATCGTGCCATTGAGTCTTCGCGGACCTCGTAGTCCATGACCTTTTATTGGAATGTTTGCTGATCTCTTTCGTGATTATAACTTGGTAAGTTGTATACCTGTTTGACCTACAATCTCAACATTAAATCAGAAATAAACAGAGATCTAAGTCAGACATAATTATATCCTTAAATATCCGTAAATATCCTCAATCATGAAATATTTTGGGTAATTTTTGGTGCTCAAGAAAGACTAGTTATTCAAAATGTATCCACGTGAATATTTAATATTTTGGAAAGAGTATTAGGACATTATTCAATTTAATCAACGAAAATATTGTTGGAGATCTAGCTAGTGCCACCGATTTATCACGGAAGATTATAGCCGACGCCACCTATCTCCGAAAATGTAAACATATAATACTTGTTAAAGTGTTTGTATGATTCCCATAGATTTTACCTACTATAATTTTGTTCTTGGGAAGATTCACATTTTTGATCTTTTTTAGCAGATAGTGGGTGATACAAGTATGCTTCAGTAGGAAAGAATCAATAACCAATTGAAATTGTATCAAGAAAATCGACCTCCATTGCAACATTCACAAAGGCCTCTAGGTTCATGGCGGTGGGGGTGACGATGGAGTTGATGGCAGTGGGGGTTATGTCAGAGTTGGTGGTGGGGGTGATGTCAGAGTTGATTGCGGTGGGAGTGTCGTCTGAGTTGACAACAGTGGGGGATATTGTTAGAGTTGATTGTGACGGGGTGTTTTTTGAGTTGATTGCTGTAGGGGTGTCCCTCACTGTAATCAATTATGATGCTACCTGTATGAAATGGGTTCACCTTTTTATTAAAATATATTAACGATACTCTCGTTATATTTTGGGAAACAATTTAGTACAAACCCATGTATACAAAACGAATGATAATATAAACATAAAATCCAATTTATATAAAATATTATAGATAATTCAAACCGATTTCTGCATTAAATTCTTCATGATTCTTTCTTGTAGTATTCTTGACTGCCTTCCACTTTATCTTCACTTAAAACAGATTTTGTGCCTCCTCTCAAGACGAACGCGTCTGTCTCCCAGGGTACAACAACCGAAACAGTATGTGTACTGCCGATAATGTCCACACCGAGGTATCACTGAATTTCTACTATGTTTAGAATTGTATGAAATATATGAAGTAGAGGTATTCCCAAGAGGTATATAGAAGCAATCAAAGATACCTACGAGAATGCTAAGACAAGCGTGAGAGCACCGGTGGGAGATACAGACTTCTTCCCAGTGGAGGTGGGACTACACCAAGGATCGGCATTAAGCCCCTTCCTTTTTGCGGTTATTCTGGATGAGTTGTCGAGGTCTATCCAGGATTATATCCCATGGTGTATGCTTTTTGCGGATGATATTGTCTTAGTGGCAGAAACAAAAGAGGAGCTAAATGGTCGTTTAGAAGAGTGGCGAACCGCTCTGGAGCGGAGAGGCTTACGCATAAGTAGGACAAAAACTGAGTACTTACATTGCCAGTTTAGCGAGGCAAACGAGGAAGGCGAAGACGATCAGCTGACTATTGGAGGCCAGGAGGTGCCAGGGACGACAAAGTTTAAATACCTAGGATCGTTTATACAAGGCGATGGCGACATTGACAGCGACGTAGCTCATCGGGTTCAGGCGGGTTGGAAAAAGTGGAGAGCAGCAACGCCCATCATATGTGACAAGAAGTTCCCAGAAAAACTCAAAGGAAAATTCTATAGAGTGGCGATCAGGCCAGCAATGATGTACGGCACTGACTGTTGACCGATTAAGAAGAACCAAACTAGAAAGCTGGTGACAGCGGAGATGAGGATGCTGAGATGGATGTGTGGACACACGAGGCTGGACCGGATAAGAAACGAGGTTTTTCGGGAACGATTAAAGGTGGCAAACATCTCGGACAAAGTCAGGGAAGGAAGATTGAGATGGTTTGGACATGTCAGAAGAAGAAGCCAGTCGGCCCCCGTAAGAAGAATAGAGTTCCTCACGGTCGACGGGAAAAGGGGAAGGGGGCGACCGAGGTTGACATGGGAGGAGCAGATAAGACGGGATCTCGCAGAGCTACACCTCTCAGAGGACATGATCTATGATAGGAGTCAGTGGCGTCATAGAATAAAGGTGCAGGATACATAGGTCATTTCATAGGTCTCTTGACATAGAGGTCGGCGGCGGTGGTTGTGATATGTGTCTATATGTGATATTTGCTAGTTTGGGTTTGTGATATGTGTTTATATGTGTTCTTTGAATGTTTGTGGGGTGGTAGGTTGGTATGAGCTATATGTAGGATGTGTTTATACATGTTATCTGTGTTATATGGAGGTTTGGGATCTTAGTATTGTGTTCCTACGTGCCTGTTTGATGGTTTGGTATCTATGATATGTGTTCAAATGTGTTTTTTTAGTGTTTGCGGGAGGGTGGGTGGGGTGTTCGCTCTCTTCGATGACTTGGATGTTTTTACACGTTTTAGTGCGTACATGTCCGTTTATATCGTTGGTGTTTGCATGTTTGTACTTTATGCTCCTGTTTGTGATTATATGGTGGCTATTTTATGTGGTTATATGTTGTAAAAAAAAAAAATCTTTTTGAGCCGGGGGACTCTACCGAAGCAGCCTCTCTATTCTACTATAGATAGGGGTAAGGTGTGTCTTTATCTTTCCCTCCCCAGACCCCACTCTAAGTGGGATTTCTACTGGGTACGCTTGTTGTTGTTGTTGTATATGAAGTTTGAGATGATGGATGAACTAGAGAGAACATATCTTTCATATTTACATTACATGATTTAACTTGATTCAAAAACAGATCTATAAAAATGAACATCCAAGTTCACAATATTAATATATACTTATGACTATAATTTAAAAGTCATAAATACAATATTAAATATAATTTATTTAAGTAATAAATTTTTATTTAATATATACTTATGACTATAATTTAAAAGTCATAAATACAATATTAAATAAAATTTATTTAAGTAATAAATTTTTATCTAAGAATTTAATTAAAAAAAATGTGACATATCCCATCAAGTTTCATATTTAACTTTCCAACCACTCAACTTGTGGATCACAATCCCATTCATAACTTTAGTAAAAAACTTATTTTTACAAAATTTCCAACACTGTCCACACTCTCATTAACTCCAAAGACACCCAACCTGCAATCAACTTTGAAGCCCACCTCACCGTCATCAAGTCTCACTCCACCCCTTTCAGCGTCATCTCTCACGCTACCCCCATCAATCCACCCCCCCTTACTTCAAAATCCTCAACTCCCAAGAGACCTCTATTCTGAATAAACTTTTCACGTGCCAGTGACTTTGTCAGAACATCAGCAACCTGCATATTAGTACCACAAAATTCTAAAACAATTTGTTGTTCAGTCACCATCTCACGAACATAATGATGCTTAATCTCTATATGCTTAGACCTTCCATGCATCACGGGATTCTTTGAAAGATTGATACCAGACTGATTATTACAAAAGATCTTTGTAGGCATTTTAGGCTTTAAATCAAGATCTTCCAACAACCTTCTTAACCAAATTGCTTGACTAGTAGCAGCTGAGGCTGCTATGTATTCAGCCTCAGTACTAGAAAGGGCAACTGTATGTTGTTTCTTTGAACTCCAAGTCACAGCTCCACTTCCTAAAAAGAAAACACTAGCAGAGACACTTTTTCTATCATCAATAGAGCTTGCCCAGTCACTATCAGTGTATCCTGTCAACTGAATTGGAACGCCTTTTTCATACCAAATCCCGTAACCAATAGTCCCAGTTACATATTTCACAATACGTTTGGCAGCTCCAAGATGTATGACAGATGGATGCTGCATAAATCGAGAAATGAGACTTACAGAGAATGCCAGATCCGGTCTGGTATGAGTTAGATAAATAAGACCACCAACTAAACTCCTAAACAAAGTTTCAACTTTCTCAGCTTTATCTTCAGATGAGAATTTCTCATTTGTATTCATAGGAGTTGCTTTAGATTTGCAGCCAACCATTCCAAACTTAGTAACTAAGTTTCTAGCATATTTTTCTTGAGACAAAAATACACCAGAAGGAGTTTGCTTTATTTCCAAGCCTAAGAACAACTTAAGCAAACCCATATCAGACATTTCAAACTCCTGTTCCATGCCTTCCTTAAATTCCTTAAGCAATGTCTCATATGAACTTGTATATACTATATCATCAACATACAAGCATACATATAGTATATCACACCCTTTTTTCTTGACATAAAGAGGGGGTTCATTCTGACTTCTAGAGTATCCATGCTGAATGAAATACCCATCAATCTTTGAGTACCAAGCCCGAGGAGCTTGCTTAAGACCATATAAAGACTTCTTAAGCTTGTAAACCTTATCTTCATGACCGAGCACTTCAAAACCTTCTGGCTGCGAGACATAGATGTCTTCAGTTAAGTCTTCGTTTAAAAACGATGTTTTTACATCCAACTGATGTAATTTCCATCATCTTTGGGCTGCAACAGCAATAACCAGACGAATGGTTTCAAATCTTGCAACTGGAGCAAAAGTTTCTTGATAATCAATGCCATACTGTTGAGAATACCCTTTAACCACCAAACGTGCTTTATGCTTCAATATCTTGCCATTTGCACCTAGCTTAGTTTTGAACAGCCACTTTAAGCCCACTTTGTTCTTCCCATCAGGAAGTGTAACTAGCTCCCAAGTCTTGTGCTTTTCAATAGCCTCTAGTTCCTTGAGCATGGCATTCTTCCATTCTGGTTTACCAACAACTTCATAGAAGTTGCATGGATCAGCTGCAGTGAGTGCACAAAAATCCTCATCAGATAGACCTTCTCCACTTTCAAAATCATGCATCCAGGAAGGAGGTTTGCTTTGTCTTCGTGAGGTTCCAGGCACAGACTCGACAGAATTATGGGTTTGGTGTATTAAAGGATGTGGTTGATGAGATGTATGGCTAGGTGAGGTAGCATGTGTAGCAGGTGAGAGAAAAGGTTGATTGAGGTTTGAAAGGTTGGAAGGGCTATTGGAGGAAGATGGATTATTTTGTACAATGGGTAAAGGAGGTATGGATAAGGTAGGCTCATGAGGTGGTGTACTGTCACCATCATTCACATAGGATACATCATGATCATCATGATAGTACACTGGAAATGGATTACTTGTTTCTTTATTATCATTCCATTTCCACCTGTCATTTTCAATAAAGACAACATTCCTTTTAGAAAAAAATTTCTTTGAAATAGGATTATAGAGTCTATACTCTTTACTTTCTTGAGAGTATCCAATGAAGATGCACTTTTCAGCTCTATCATCCAGCTTCTTCCTTAAATTAACTGGAATGTGTCCATAAGCCACACATCCAAAAATTCTGAGATGATACACAGATGGCTTGCGACCATACCAAGCCTCATCAGGAGTTTTATCAGAAATGACTTTGGTGGTTGCTCGATTAAGTAAATAGACAGCAGTAGCCGCTCCTTCAGCCCATAAAGAATTTGGCAAACTTCTTTCTTTGAGCATACTCCTTACCATCCCCATGATAGTTCGATTTCTTCTTTCTACCACTCCATTATGTTGAGGAGTGTAAGGGATTGCCAATTCTCGTTTAATACCATTTGTTTCACAGTAGGTATTACATTCAAGAGAACAAAATTCTCCTCCCCTATCTGTTCTTAACACTTTAATGCAGTGTTCACTTTCTTTTTCGACAAAGGCTTTAAAAACTTTGAATTTTTCAAATGTTTCTGATTTGGATTTCAATAAATAAATCCAACTCATTCGAGTGAAATCATCAATGAGCAAAAAATAATAATGACTCCCACCCATACTTGCCACTTGCATTGGTCCACACACATCAACATGAAGCAATTCTAGTGGTTTTGTAGCTTTCCATGAGTGAGAGGAATAGGGCATTTGGTTAGATTTTCCGAGTATACAGCCTTCATAAGGATCAGAAGAGCTTATACTTGGAAGACCATACACCAATCTTTTATCAGAAAGAGTTTTTATCCCTTGGAAATGAAAGTGACCATACCTTAGGTGCCATAAGGAGGAGTCAGAATCTTGATTGATTTGAGCAGGCTGAGGTTGATTCTCCTCCTTGGTAGGGTCCATAATGAACATATTGTTTTTAGCTGCCTTGATAGACATGAGAGTAGCTCCTATACCCTTATTGGTAATTGAACATACCCCATTATCAAAAGTGATTGTGTACCCTTTGTTCATCAATTGGCCCACAGACAGTAGATTATATTCCAAACTAGGAATATAGTACACATCCTTTAGCAATTTAAATTTGTTGTTAGGTAGAGGAATTTTCACTGTACCTCTACCCTTAACAGAGAGTTTCTTCTTGTTACCCAAGGTAACTTACAGACTGAAATGTTCATCAAGATTAGTGAAGCTCTCCCTGCCACCAGTCATGTGATGAGAACAGCCGGAGTCGAGGAACCATAACTGATTAGAGTGAGTTTCTGTAATCAGTAAACATCACAAATAGATGTTCCTCTTCGGTGTCTGGAGCAGGCTGTTCATCAGCAACAACTTGTACGTGGGCTTCATCATTGTACCAACAGTCACGCTTGACATGACCATATTTGTTGCACACTTGGCATTGGGGTAGCTTGGATTGATCAAAGTTCCTTCCGCGTCCTCTTCCCCTTGAAGCGCCGCGACCGTGTACTCGGGGATGAGAAGGCCGGAGTACTTCGAACTGGAGTCTGGATGTGCAGTGCATGCTCTTCTGGTTTCTCGCCAATTGACTTAGCACGACTGTTCAACCGTGCCTCCTGGGATTGTAAGGATCCCATTAGTTTTACCGGGGTGAGAGTAGAGAGATCAGTTGAAACTTCAATTGTGGGTACAATATACTCAAATCTGGTTGTCAAGCTTCGCAGAATTTTTTCTACGATGATTTGATCGGAGATTTTCTCTCCATATGATCGTTCTTGGCTGACAATGTTCATGATCCTTGAGAAATAATCACCAATAGTTTCACCTTCAGTCATGAAAAGGTTTTCAAACTCACGTCGAAGCCCCTGAAGTTTGATAGCTTTCACTTGATCATCACCTTGGAATTCTAGTTTGAGAATTTACCAGGTTTCTTTAGCAGATTGCGCAGCGGAGATTCTAGAAAAAAGCTGGTCATGAACAACTTGTTGAAGAATTGCCATTGCATGAGCATCCTTCTTGATCGCAGCTTTCAACCATGGTTGGTCAGCATCAGCATAGTTCACGCCAGTTTCAACCAGATCCCAAAGATCACGTGATCGCAGAATGGTCTTCATCCTTATGCTCCAGAAGTCGTAACCGTCCCCTTTGAAGATGGGGATCGGAGTAGGTTGGGTTTGAATTGCACTTGTGGGTTCAGCCATGAAACAAGGTTGAGTGTGTGAGTGAGAGATCGATTTCCAGTGCTCTGATACCACTGATAATCAGTGATATGTAAATGATAAATAAGAAACACTGTGAATTGATCAAGAATCAAGAGTTTTTCATAAACTTCAATGCAAATTACATACGATGAACCATTCTTAAATACAAAGAAATAAATAACTACTCATCTATAAAAAAGGAAACAAACTAACATTCACATAACGTGCATAAAGACTTAATCAAAAATAATAAACTACTGCATCATATCTCCACTTTCTTGATCATAATTTAGCCACGTAGCATATTGATTTTTGAAGTATTACTTTCTTCACCACCGTGGATGCTGCAATGGAGGTCCATTTTCGTGATACAATTCCTATTGGTTACCAATTCTTTTCGATTGATACCAAACTTATCACCCACAATCTGAAGAAGATCAATAATGCTGCAATGGAGGTCCATTTTCTTGATATAATTCCGATTGGTTACCAATTTTTTTCGATTTGACACAAAACTTATCACCCACAATCTGAAGATGATCAATAATGTTGATCATCCTAAGGGCAAAATTATCGTAACTAATATCTATGGAAATCATCGATCAAGACACACTAACACATGTTATATATTGTTTACATATTCTTAAATCGATGCTACATTCTCTGACGATAGATTGGTGGCACCGGCTACCGTCTCGGCGGTATTTCGGTTGATTTAAATTGAATCATGCGATTAATTACGTCCTAGTGCTTTCTTTTTAAAGATAATAGATTTTCAGTTGGAGATAATTTGAATAATAATTTATATTCAAGTCTTGATTTAATAAAATTTTAAATGATATAAATTTATCACCTTTGTATATTATAATATATTCCTTTTGGTGTTTCAATTAATTCAAATGACATATAATGTTATGTATTTGGTTTCATTAACAAGTAATGTTTTTGTTTAGAACAAATAAAATTTACTTGCGTCATTATGACGTCAAAACACCTATCATTGATTGACTATTGAACTGGTTATTAGTTTGTTTGAAATGCTTAGGTTTATTAGAAGTTTTGTTTGTAATGTTCACATTTATATAAATAGTTTTTTTATGCAATTTTATTATTTATGTTATCAACAATCTTTGGTTACAAACAGACAAACTTATCCAATATATTCTTACTCTTTAGTAGGGTCTGAAGATAAATGATTGGAGACAATACCCATGTCTCAATTGGGATGGAAAGGTTGCTCCGAAAGAGTTATCAGCTTAAAATTATCGTTTGAAGTTAATCTTATCAACGCTTTTATCGTGATTTTCACCAAATAAGTAATGAAAATAACATTAAGAGTAAGTTGCACTTTTAGTCCTTTATGTTTCTAAATGTCAAAATCAGTCCTTTAAGTTTTTAAATGTTGCAAACTCGGTCCTTTCTCTGTTAACGTCGTTAAATACTAACATGTTTGCAAGACCATTCAACAATAAAAAATGGGTTTGTGAAAATGACCAAAATTTTATCTTCAAATCAACCAGCAGTTGTAAAGATCAGAACTGAAGTTGTGGATAGAATTTACTATGATGTGTAAGAGTCTTCTTTACAATTGGTTTTTCATTATGAATGAATGTTGTTCGAAAAAGAAGGTATGTATGTGGCTTAAATGGAAATATAAGGTCAACGTTGGGGAGTATTTGTGGCATGAATGGAAAAATAGATTGATGTTTTTCTTTGTGATTATGCAAAATTGTTGTTATAATGATTTAATATTGAACATACATGAAGTGAAAAGGGCTTCAGAAACAGTTTCTATAAAAGAATGCACCAAAAGAAAGGGGTTAAGTTGCATCAAGTGTTTGGTTGTAGAGGGATTAAAGAAAACAATGGATATTTTCTTAAAGTACATGTGAGGAAAAGATGGTTCTTATAACTGTTTGGGATCAGATAATGTAGAGTATAATGTCACTGATCTAAATGATTCATGGGCTACTAAGAGTTTAGATGTTAGATAATGATTTGAAATCAAAAAATCAACTTTATTCATAAAAAACTGTGGAGATGAAAAAAAAACCGGTTTGGGTTCTCAAACAGGTTTCCAAACCGGTCCAGTCATGATCTCAAACCGGTTTTACCCAAACCGGTTCGAACCGCCGGTTTGTAATAGGTTTGACATCCTCATCTCCCAAACCGGTTTTCAAACCGGTTCCAACCCCTCCAAACCGGTTTCAAACCCTCCAAACCGGTCCAAACCGGTTTTATAGGTTTGACATCCCTCATCTCCCAAACCGTTTTTCAAACCGAACCGGTTTTCACCCAAACCGGTTTTGACAATCCGTTGACCAAACCTGACCGGTTTGAGCAAAAAAAACCGGTTTGAGCACCTCTATAATCAAGTAAAGAGAGCAGCCAAAAGATGGTATACGATACATTTAATCTGGGTGATGTTGAAGAAGCATTCGCAAACTAAAGATATCTTTGCCATTGTTGGTAGTTATCAAGAGACAGTATAATGAAATTGCTTCAAATAGGAAACTGAATTATGGTTGTCATTTTATCAACATTAGTTACATTCATGGCCTTCAAAGTTCAAACATTCGAGATAATGTTCATCAAAGCCATAGAAGAACTTGTTACATATTCATCATGCATCACATGATATCCAAGGAAAACTGCATTACATTTCTTTTCTTTTGTGATTGATGATTCTTGAGGTCATGAGGGGAGTACTGTTACGTATAAAATAGTATATGGGCTATTAATCATTTAAAGGGAGTAAGAGGGTAGTAATTGTAAATGGTCGTTGTAATAAATAAATGAATATGGATCAAAAATAAACTACTATTAATTTTTGAGAGTTAATCTCTTTCTTCTCCCTGTAATTTCTTCTTCTTCTCTATCTTTAGCTCTTAATCTCTTGATTACCATTTTTATACTTCACATTATTATCACTCTCTAACTACAAATGACCTTATATATAGATGTAAAGGACGTTGGCAACCAAGAACGGAAAGATCGGTTTATGTGACCATAACCAAAACTTCAATTATAAAGTGATTCATGTTTTAGTTAATAATGACATTTTGGCTTGCGCTAAAAGAAACTTCATTTTTATCTAGCTACTTACTTTTTTTATAACCGTGTGAAACCGATTACATGGTAAACCCTTGGGTCCCTAATATCCGACTAATCAAGAGGAACAGATAAAGCACACCAGCAAGTAATTCGGTCAGTAGCAAGTAACCGGGTTAGTGGCTTACATGGAAAATTGCTATAAGTGGAGATTAGATTTGAGACCCTTAGGTTGTCTTTCCACCAATATCCGTTCTTACTCGTTACCCATCCTAAGTGTGACAATTGCATTTGAGAATTACGTCATCAATGACGTGAGCACATTTGGTCGTGCTTGAAATCCACGTTGATTTTGTGACACCCCGTAAAATCCAGGTCAGCAATCTATTTTATTAAATGTTTATTTAAATGATATTTGTACACGTGGCACTAGAATTAGTTTAATTTAGTGTGACACGTGGCATGACGGTACGAACACCGACACAAACATGATAATTCGATGAATTATCGTAACACGCACACACGTGTCTAAGAAAACACGAACGTTGGTGAACGTTTAGCACATCGTGTAACAAAACTGTAACATTTCGATTAACTATGTTATTTCATATATATATATACGCATATATATAGATATATATATATATAATACATTATACATAAATAACTATAATACAATAAAAAAAATAATAATAATAATAACATAGTAAAGTTTAAAGTATTCGTAAAGTAAGTTTCATAAAGTATTAAATAAAAAATATAACAAAGAAAAGTAATCAATAATGATAATAGTAATAAATTTAAAAGTTTATAAAATAAGTTTAATAAACAACAAAACATTATCAACACTTTCTTTAAACAAGTTTTAATTTTATAAAGTTTATAATAAAAATATAGGGACTGATTTTGTCAAATATAAAAAAAAAAACTGATTTTTAGAAGAAAACATGGAGGGACTAGTTATGTCAAAGCCTCAAACCTTTTATCTTCTTCACCCATATACTCAAATGGATACCCACGACCCAAATTCGACCCATGTTGATCCAAAGCACAAATCAGCAAATAAAACTCAACAAAATTTGAAATTTAAACTACCCCGAACATCATGGAGTCGATATCTAGCTGTAAATCATCGTTTGAAAGTCAATTTCTGACGAATTTCTTGCCTACAAACCCGTAACCGATCGGGATTCTTGAAATCTATATAAACAATCATAAGAATGAAATTAAATCAACATACACACACATCTGAGGTCGACGAATAGTTCTGGGCACTCGGAACACATCCATAACATACTCAGTTCGCGAAATCGAGCTCCAAAGTCGCGAGTTCGTCATTCTTTCGGCTATTACTCGAAAACCTATCAAATCTAAACAAAGGTTAGTGTTCTATACACCATTAGACTCGTTTTTAGATAACAATTGAAAGCCCTATGGTTGTAACATCGATCAAGAATCATAACCAGACCGATTCGATGAAGAAAGTACTAGGGCTCGCTTTAGTTTAAATCTGGAAATTGGGGAAAATCACGGGACTACATTTAAATTATTTTGAAACAGAAACTTAATGTGGCTAAGGCTTGTAGATCGACTGGTAATGTGCGTGGGATTCAAACCGAGGGTTCCAGGTTCGAATCCGGCTCAAGCCGGGTTTTGGACCAATTTTTGTTGATTTTTTTTTATAATTTTTTAATTATTAATCATTTTTAAAATCTGATTTCACCTAAACTTTTATAAAATTAAAAACTATTAATTAAAAAATATATATATATATATATAATAAAATATATACATTTCAGTTTATTATTATTTAGTTAATTATTTATTTATTTCTTGAATTAAATACATTAAAAGTTATATTTATTTTATGTATTATTTAATTATTTATTTACTTATTTCTTTGAAAGTATATATATAATTAGTATAATTATTTTAGTTAATATTATTATAAATTATTATTTTATTATGGGTAATATAGTTAATATTACTATTAATTATTATTACCATTATCAAAGATATTAATAATACTATTAATAATATTATTAATAGTATTATTGTTATTATGACTATTATTATTTTATTATGATCATAGTTATTAACAAAATTATTATTATTATTCTCATTATTATTATTATTATTACTATTATTTCTATTAGTATTAACATTAGTATTATTAGTATTAATAATTTTATAATATTATCATTAGTAATATAATTATTATTATTATCAATAATATTGATAGTATTAATATAATAGAATTACTATTATTTTTCAACAATTATAAATATTTTAAACTTTAAACAATAACAAGACTTGTAAACAATTTTTTTATAAAATCATACTTATGAATTTGGTTATAAACATAAGAAACACAAATACGTTATGGAAATTCTATGCACAGTCAAAGTTATCTTAGTTATGTCCGATTGAATTATAGGTTAAGCTATATCGTGTTGGATACTATTTGGATTATTTATCATTTATTAGCAACGACTAGCTCATCACACAAAGGTGAGTCTTCATATCCCCTTTTTACATTTTTATCTTTGGGGTGAAACATGTTTACAACTATTACACTATACTTTAAACTATTAATCATGTGAACTTAGTTTAATGGTCTTGATGTAGTGAACTTTAGTCATGAATTTGCATTGATCACAAACTTAAACTTTCTGGTAAACAATGATAGATCTATTGGCCCGGCCAGACCCACCGTTGTTTGATTTACCCTTCGGGGGAAGCCCGCGGTGATTGTTTGCTACTTCAGCATTGTTAGGAATGCTAAACTTGGTCAAACATTATTTGATGACATTATTTGTTCTGCTTTGACATGCTTTGTTCATTATCCTAGTTCATTATGCTTTGTGTTCACATGTAACAACTATGTATCTATATTATATCAACTATTTTTGGTGTGTGTGCTTTTAAACCTGTGAAGCTCACCAACTTTTTAGTTGACCTTTTATTTTAAACATGTTTCAGGTGGAACTACAAACTAAACTTGATTGATTATCATATTAGAGCTTGGACCTAGTTACTTAGTTAGATTTGTTGATTTGTAACTTTTGTAATGATGTTGGATGTAAGTATTTTACAATTTAGAACCTTGTGCTTTTGAACAATCTACACTTCGTGTACGCCCCGATGATTCCGCCGTTGGTCGGGGTGTTACAGATTGGTATCAGAGCCTTGGTTATAGAGAATTAGGTCGAACATAGTTAAAGACCTAGACTATAACTTAAGATTCCCTTTCATACTTAGTAATAGCACCATTAGAAATTTAAAGAAATTTCTAACTTTTCCCTTACTTTCTTAGTTATGTCTTCGTACTCTGCCGACAAGTCAGCAAGCTTCTCTCGAAATGAATCTGAGGATTTCATAGCAGCACCAAATGAGGAGAGTGACAGACCACCAAGGATACAGACAGAGTCAGAAAAGGCTTATTGGGCTGAAGCTGAAGCAATACCTCCTCAGCCTGACATTCCATTTTCTCAACTTCGCTCATCAGACTTCTCTAGACATAACACATCCTACTGGGGTGGTTCAATACATTGGTCAGTTTTACGTAACTACCATTTCCCATCTTCATTTGAATACATAGTCGGGGGAGAACTAAAACCTCAGGAGTACAGACCTTTGTCAACTTGGGAATATAAGATAGAGTTAGAGAAAGAAGAATTAAAATCAGATGCAGAAAGCCCATACCATCCTCCTGAAGCTTCATCACCTTCCATCAATCCTCCAGAAGTTCAACCAAAAGCCTCTAATGCCTCTACAAATCCTAAAGTTTCTAAATCAAAAGCTCCAAGGCGTCCTACAAGCCCCACCAGTAGCTGTGGAAGTCGGATTGGACCAGAATCTACCACTGCCGAGCCACCACCAAAGATACGTCGCTTAAGTCAAGGCGCACGACTACCTCCACCACGTGAAGGACGTGTTTTTGCTAGGAAGCTTGCTCACACGATTGGATCGTGTTCTTGGGGAACTCACGAAGAATCTGAGGATTAGCAGACATTATTGTTCCTTTCTTTTCTTTTCTTTCATTATTTTTATGTACTAGACATCAAGTATGCATACCAAATATGTATGCTTATGTTTACACTTTTGATTAAATGTTCGTTTCCAAACTTTGAATAACAATAATAAAGATATTATTTATTTCAATTCGTAACAACTAAATATGTTATAAAATGCGTCATCTCCGTGACATATGATCGAGTGAACTTGCAATCTTTATCGCACAACACTTAGCTAAACTAGAGTTAACCCTCTTGACTCTTTCCTTACGTTTTGCAAAAGGATCGCCACTACAAAGACTGCTCTTACACTGTTAAGTCTGATTTAATCTTTGAATCTCGTCAATAGTCTTTAGACTCACATTAGTGAGTAGGAAACACATACAATCTGGAAGGGGGAATACCTGTACTTTGGGGAGTTCTGTCTAGGAAAGCATTTCGTATAAATCCAAATCTACCGATGGACCTGTTATGTTTTCCTGGGAACCCTTAGAGTGAGTATGAACCTATAGGCTAAAGTATGTCTTTTTGAAAGCTAATTTGGACTTAAACACTTTAATATGTCAAAAGTGTTCCTTAGGGAACGCAATCTGTGTATTGAATTGTGCTTGAATCCTTATTCGAACTATCAACTTCTTATTTTTGAACTCTTTGAGTTAATTATGATCCTCTTTCATTTTGAAACTCTTGTAGAATCATGCCTCCTCGTGGCAATGGTGCTAACAACGCCAACAATGCCAACAATACGAATGCTAACAACAATGGAAATAACACCACAAACCCCAACTTACAAGAATTGGCTGCTGTCATTACTCAGCAAATGGCAGTAGTCCTACCTGGACTTGTGAACCAGCTCACTCAAGCCAATGGGGTTCAAAACAACAGCAATGGTGCAAACCAAACTTGCACCTTCAAGCATTTCAACTCTTGTCACCCTGCCAAGTTCCTTGGTTCTGAAGGGGCCACTGGGCTGCTTCAATGGTTCGAAAGCATGGAGAGTACCTTTCTTCATTCAGACTGCCCTGAGAACCTTAAGGTCCGTTATGCCACTAGTGTCTTTCAGAAAAGGGCACTTACTTGGTGGAATACCGAGAAACGAACTAGAGGTGTAGAAACTGCAATGGCCTTAACTTGGGATGAGGTCAAACAACTGATGACAGAAGAATTTTGCCCTCGCAACGAAATTATGAAACTGGAGTCGGAATTCTGGAATCTTAAACAGGACAGTGGGGAAAATTTGGCTTACACGAACCGTCACCACGAACTTAGTTTGTTGGTGCCACACATGGTCACTCCACTTTCTCGTGCTATTGAGAAGTATATTAGTGGCCTACCAATGCAAATCCAAGATACCTGTTATGGGAGCAAACCGGCCACATTGGAAGATGCTATTCGTTTGGCCGCTACCTTAACCGACAATCATGTTAGGAATGGTACCTTAACTAGAAAAGGAGCCAATAAGGTGGAAGATAAGTCCGCTGTTGATGAAACTTCTAAGGAGGTCAAAGCTGAATCTTCCAATGGCCCAAAGTTCAATAATCGCAAGAGAAAGGCTAACAATTTTGCTATGACAACCCCTGCTATCCCTGCTGTACCTGTGAATTTACAACCTCCACCCAAACAAACCAACAAACCGTATGTGGGGGAGCACCCACTTTGCACTACTTGTGGATACCACCATGCAACAAACCGACCTTGCCGAGTTTGCACAAACTGCAAAAGGTATGGTCATTTTGCAAATTATTGCAGAAATTGACCAATGGTTCAACAAGGCCAGACTGCTCCAAAATTGAATCAACCACCTGCTGCACCCGCTACTGCTTTAACCAATGGAAGAGCTTGCTACGAGTGTGGTGACCCTAATCACTTTAGAAACAAATGCCCAAAGCTTGTGGGCAACGATCAAAGGAGTACAAAGGCTCAAACTTTTCAACTTAATGTTCAAACCCCTCAAGTTAACCAAGACATGGAGAACGATACATTGTTGATTAAGGACTGATAGGCTCCAGTGCTATTATGATTCTAAGACTTAAGTTTTATATTCCTTTGTAGTTTAAGGTTTTAATTGGTTGAACAAAACTAGAATTTAACTATCTATTGATGTTTAAAGTGTTTGATGATAATTCTATCAACATTTATTATATTATATTTGTATGCATTATGAACGTTAGTAATCTTGTATCCACCCAGTTGTGCCAAAAATCAGCAAGTAGGGCAAACATGCAAGGCAAATTTTCGTTACGGGTGCACACGGAACGAGAATTTGCAGTACATGTAAATCCTACGAATGCGAAATAAAGGACACAACGATTGAAAACTTTGGGACGATTAATTTAAACTCAATTGGTTGAAAACTATTAACCATACTTATATGGCCAGCAACATGTAAACTTGCTTTAAACTTTTATTGTGTGAAACATTTTATGATGTGTAGTATTGGTAGGTGATTGGTATGCTTTCAAAGTATTGTTGGTGTGGTGGGTTGGCTGCGGTATACCCTATATATAAGCACCAACAATATTTTGGGAGTAGCACCGAAAGCTTGATCAATGTTAGGATTTATACATTTGAGTTTGTTAATAAGGAAATCATAGTCAAACTTGTAGTTGAAGCAATAAATTATTGCATACTAAGACTAGGTGTGTATCCTACAAAAGACTTAGTTATTATTCTCATATCAAGACAACCCGACAAGTGTTATTGTTGTAAGGAAAACATGAAAGACAAATACGTAACCTAATTGTCGTTAGTCGGGATTACGTCAAACATCAAACTTAAAATCTAATGTAAACCTATGATGCTAACCCTTCGATAGTATTTCGCGATTTGGAATCTAACGTTGTTGTATTTCATAACTCACAAATTCTCAAATCACAAGTTGTGATTTCATATTTGGTTTCTGAAAATCCGAATTTCGAAATCCATTTATACGTGGTAATTTTGGAATTAGGAGACGGTATCATTTGAAACTCTCTCAATTGATCACAAACAACGAAATTTTCACAATAAGAATCACAACCTATTTCCCTCTCACCGTCACTCTACTACATTAATTCAATAAATATTGAAATGAATACAAATTCTAAGTAATTAAAATAATGCCTTAGTTAAATAGAAATTACTATAGGGTTTGACTTGAGAAAATCTATCAAATATTGACAATGTGGTGGGTTGGTGGCTGGGTTCGCCCTATATATACCCTATACATAAACATTGTTAATAAATGGTAGATTACTTAAGCCAAAATTCAGTAGAAATTAATAATGAAATTAACTAAAGTAGGAGACCGTATCTTTTAAGGTTACCAGATTCAACGAACATAAAGCATAATGAACATTAACAGTAATAAAATTCTTAACACTTATTACAATACACATGCAATATAAACTTCATCTATACTCTATAGTTTCTTCTAAATTTCGGGACGAAATTCCTAAAAGCAGGGGAGACCGTAACATTTCGATTAACTATGTTATTTCATATATATATATACGCATATATATAGATATATATATATATAATACATTATACATAAATAACTATAATACAATAAAAAAAATAATAATAATAATAACATAGTAAAGTTTAAAGTATTCGTAAAGTAAGTTTCATAAAGTATTAAATAAAAAATATAACAAAGAAAAGTAATCAATAATGATAATAGTAATAAATTTAAAAGTTTATAAAATAAGTTTAATAAACAACAAAACATTATCAACACTTTCTTTAAACAAGTTTTAATTTTATAAAGTTTATAATAAAAATATAGGGACTGATTTTGTCAAATATAAAAAAAAAAAACTGATTTTTAGAAGAAAACATGGAGGGACTAGTTATGTCAAAGCCTCAAACCTTTTATCTTCTTCACCCATATACTCAAATGGATACCCACGACCCAAATTCGACCCATGTTGATCCAAAGCACAAATCAGCAAATAAAACTCAACAAAATTTGAAATTTAAACTACCCCGAACATCATGGAGTCGATATCTAGCTGTAAATCATCGTTTGAAAGTCAATTTCTGACGAATTTCTTGCCTACAAACCCGTAACCGATCGGGATTCTTGAAATCTATATAAACAATCATAAGAATGAAATTAAATCAACATACACACACATCTGAGGTCGACGAATAGTTCTGGGCACTCGGAACACATCCATAACATACTCAGTTCGCGAAATCGAGCTCCAAAGTCGCGAGTTCGTCATTCTTTCGGCTATTACTCGAAAACCTATCAAATCTAAACAAAGGTTAGTGTTCTATACACCATTAGACTCGTTTTTAGATAACAATTGAAAGCCCTATGGTTGTAACATCGATCAAGAATCATAACCAGACCGATTCGATGAAGAAAGTACTAGGGCTCGCTTTAGTTTAAATCTGGAAATTGGGGAAAATCACGGGACTACATTTAAATTATTTTGAAACAGAAACTTAATGTGGCTAAGGCTTGTAGATCGACTGGTAATGTGCGTGGGATTCAAACCGAGGGTTCCAGGTTCGAATCCGGCTCAAGCCGGGTTTTGGACCAATTTTTGTTGATTTTTTTTATAATTTTTTAATTATTAATCATTTTTAAAATCTGATTTCACCTAAACTTTTATAAAATTAAAAACTATTAATTAAAAAATATATATATATATATATATAATAAAATATATACATTTCAGTTTATTATTATTTAGTTAATTATTTATTTATTTCTTGAATTAAATACATTAAAAGTTATATTTATTTTATGTATTATTTAATTATTTATTTACTTATTTCTTTGAAAGTATATATATAATTAGTATAATTATTTTAGTTAATATTATTATAAATTATTATTTTATTATGGGTAATATAGTTAATATTACTATTAATTATTATTACCATTATCAAAGATATTAATAATACTATTAATAATATTATTAATAGTATTATTGTTATTATGACTATTATTATTTTATTATGATCATAGTTATTAACAAAATTATTATTATTATTCTCATTATTATTATTATTATTACTATTATTTCTATTAGTATTAACATTAGTATTATTAGTATTAATAATTTTATAATATTATCATTAGTAATATAATTATTATTATTATCAATAATATTGATAGTATTAATATAATAGAATTACTATTATTTTTCAACAATTATAAATATTTTAAACTTTAAACAATAACAAGACTTGTAAACAATTTTTTTATAAAATCATACTTATGAATTTGGTTATAAACATAAGAAACACAAATACGTTATGGAAATTCTATGCACAGTCAAAGTTATCTTAGTTATGTCCGATTGAATTATAGGTTAAGCTATATCGTGTTGGATACTATTTGGATTATTTATCATTTATTAGCAACGACTAGCTCATCACACAAAGGTGAGTCTTCATATCCCCTTTTTACATTTTTATCTTTGGGGTGAAACATGTTTACAACTATTACACTATACTTTAAACTATTAATCATGTGAACTTAGTTTAATGGTCTTGATGTAGTGAACTTTAGTCATGAATTTGCATTGATCACAAACTTAAACTTTCTGGTAAACAATGATAGATCTATTGGCCCGGCCAGACCCACCGTTGTTTGATTTACCCTTCGGGGGAAGCCCGCGGTGATTGTTTGCTACTTCAGCATTGTTAGGAATGCTAAACTTGGTCAAACATTATTTGATGACATTATTTGTTCTGCTTTGACATGCTTTGTTCATTATCCTAGTTCATTATGCTTTGTGTTCACATGTAACAACTATGTATCTATATTATATCAACTATTTTTGGTGTGTGTGCTTTTAAACCTGTGAAGCTCACCAACTTTTTAGTTGACCTTTTATTTTAAACATGTTTCAGGTGGAACTACAAACTAAACTTGATTGATTATCATATTAGAGCTTGGACCTAGTTACTTAGTTAGATTTGTTGATTTGTAACTTTTGTAATGATGTTGGATGTAAGTATTTTACAATTTAGAACCTTGTGCTTTTGAACAATCTACACTTCGTGTACGCCCCGATGATTCCGCCGTTGGTCGGGGTGTTACAGATTGGTATCAGAGCCTTGGTTATAGAGAATTAGGTCGAACATAGTTAAAGACCTAGACTATAACTTAAGATTCCCTTTCATACTTAGTAATAGCACCATTAGAAATTTAAAGAAATTTCTAACTTTTCCCTTACTTTCTTAGTTATGTCTTCGTACTCTGCCGACAAGTCAGCAAGCTTCTCTCGAAATGAATCTGAGGATTTCATAGCAGCACCAAATGAGGAGAGTGACAGACCACCAAGGATACAGACAGAGTCAGAAAAGGCTTATTGGGCTGAAGCTGAAGCAATACCTCCTCAGCCTGACATTCCATTTTCTCAACTTCGCTCATCAGACTTCTCTAGACATAACACATCCTACTGGGGTGGTTCAATACATTGGTCAGTTTTACGTAACTACCATTTCCCATCTTCATTTGAATACATAGTCGGGGGAGAACTAAAACCTCAGGAGTACAGACCTTTGTCAACTTGGGAATATAAGATAGAGTTAGAGAAAGAAGAATTAAAATCAGATGCAGAAAGCCCATACCATCCTCCTGAAGCTTCATCACCTTCCATCAATCCTCCAGAAGTTCAACCAAAAGCCTCTAATGCCTCTACAAATCCTAAAGTTTCTAAATCAAAAGCTCCAAGGCGTCCTACAAGCCCCACCAGTAGCTGTGGAAGTCGGATTGGACCAGAATCTACCACTGCCGAGCCACCACCAAAGATACGTCGCTTAAGTCAAGGCGCACGACTACCTCCACCACGTGAAGGACGTGTTTTTGCTAGGAAGCTTGCTCACACGATTGGATCGTGTTCTTGGGGAACTCACGAAGAATCTGAGGATTAGCAGACATTATTGTTCCTTTCTTTTCTTTTCTTTCATTATTTTTATGTACTAGACATCAAGTATGCATACCAAATATGTATGCTTATGTTTACACTTTTGATTAAATGTTCGTTTCCAAACTTTGAATAACAATAATAAAGATATTATTTATTTCAATTCGTAACAACTAAATATGTTATAAAATGCGTCATCTCCGTGACATATGATCGAGTGAACTTGCAATCTTTATCGCACAACACTTAGCTAAACTAGAGTTAACCCTCTTGACTCTTTCCTTACGTTTTGCAAAAGGATCGCCACTACAAAGACTGCTCTTACACTGTTAAGTCTGATTTAATCTTTGAATCTCGTCAATAGTCTTTAGACTCACATTAGTGAGTAGGAAACACATACAATCTGGAAGGGGGAATACCTGTACTTTGGGGAGTTCTGTCTAGGAAAGCATTTCGTATAAATCCAAATCTACCGATGGACCTGTTATGTTTTCCTGGGAACCCTTAGAGTGAGTATGAACCTATAGGCTAAAGTATGTCTTTTTGAAAGCTAATTTGGACTTAAACACTTTAATATGTCAAAAGTGTTCCTTAGGGAACGCAATCTGTGTATTGAATTGTGCTTGAATCCTTATTCGAACTATCAACTTCTTATTTTTGAACTCTTTGAGTTAATTATGATCCTCTTTCATTTTGAAACTCTTGTAGAATCATGCCTCCTCGTGGCAATGGTGCTAACAACGCCAACAATGCCAACAATACGAATGCTAACAACAATGGAAATAACACCACAAACCCCAACTTACAAGAATTGGCTGCTGTCATTACTCAGCAAATGGCAGTAGTCCTACCTGGACTTGTGAACCAGCTCACTCAAGCCAATGGGGTTCAAAACAACAGCAATGGTGCAAACCAAACTTGCACCTTCAAGCATTTCAACTCTTGTCACCCTGCCAAGTTCCTTGGTTCTGAAGGGGCCACTGGGCTGCTTCAATGGTTCGAAAGCATGGAGAGTACCTTTCTTCATTCAGACTGCCCTGAGAACCTTAAGGTCCGTTATGCCACTAGTGTCTTTCAGAAAAGGGCACTTACTTGGTGGAATACCGAGAAACGAACTAGAGGTGTAGAAACTGCAATGGCCTTAACTTGGGATGAGGTCAAACAACTGATGACAGAAGAATTTTGCCCTCGCAACGAAATTATGAAACTGGAGTCGGAATTCTGGAATCTTAAACAGGACAGTGGGGAAAATTTGGCTTACACGAACCGTCACCACGAACTTAGTTTGTTGGTGCCACACATGGTCACTCCACTTTCTCGTGCTATTGAGAAGTATATTAGTGGCCTACCAATGCAAATCCAAGATACCTGTTATGGGAGCAAACCGGCCACATTGGAAGATGCTATTCGTTTGGCCGCTACCTTAACCGACAATCATGTTAGGAATGGTACCTTAACTAGAAAAGGAGCCAATAAGGTGGAAGATAAGTCCGCTGTTGATGAAACTTCTAAGGAGGTCAAAGCTGAATCTTCCAATGGCCCAAAGTTCAATAATCGTAAGAGAAAGGCTAACAATTTTGCTATGACAACCCCTGCTATCCCTGCTGTACCTGTGAATTTACAACCTCCACCCAAACAAACCAACAAACCGTATGTGGGGGAGCACCCACTTTGCACTACTTGTGGATACCACCATGCAACAAACCGACCTTGCCGAGTTTGCACAAACTGCAAAAGGTATGGTCATTTTGCAAATTATTGCAGAAATTGACCAATGGTTCAACAAGGCCAGACTGCTCCAAAATTGAATCAACCACCTGCTGCACCCGCTACTGCTTTAACCAATGGAAGAGCTTGCTACGAGTGTGGTGACCCTAATCACTTTAGAAACAAATGCCCAAAGCTTGTGGGCAACGATCAAAGGAGTACAAAGGCTCAAACTTTTCAACTTAATGTTCAAACCCCTCAAGTTAACCAAGACATGGAGAACGATACATTGTTGATTAAGGACTGATAGGCTCCAGTGCTATTATGATTCTAAGACTTAAGTTTTATATTCCTTTGTAGTTTAAGGTTTTAATTGGTTGAACAAAACTAGAATTTAACTATCTATTGATGTTTAAAGTGTTTGATGATAATTCTATCAACATTTATTATATTATATTTGTATGCATTATGAACGTTAGTAATCTTGTATCCACCCAGTTGTGCCAAAAATCAGCAAGTAGGGCAAACATGCAAGGCAAATTTTCGTTACGGGTGCACACGGAACGAGAATTTGCAGTACATGTAAATCCTACGAATGCGAAATAAAGGACACAACGATTGAAAACTTTGGGACGATTAATTTAAACTCAATTGGTTGAAAACTATTAACCATACTTATATGGCCAGCAACATGTAAACTTGCTTTAAACTTTTATTGTGTGAAACATTTTATGATGTGTAGTATTGGTAGGTGATTGGTATGCTTTCAAAGTATTGTTGGTGTGGTGGGTTGGCTGCGGTATACCCTATATATAAGCACCAACAATATTTTGGGAGTAGCACCGAAAGCTTGATCAATGTTAGGATTTATACATTTGAGTTTGTTAATAAGGAAATCATAGTCAAACTTGTAGTTGAAGCAATAAATTATTGCATACTAAGACTAGGTGTGTATCCTACAAAAGACTTAGTTATTATTCTCATATCAAGACAACCCGACAAGTGTTATTGTTGTAAGGAAAACATGAAAGACAAATACGTAACCTAATTGTCGTTAGTCGGGATTACGTCAAACATCAAACTTAAAATCTAATGTAAACCTATGATGCTAACCCTTCGATAGTATTTCGCGATTTGGAATCTAACGTTGTTGTATTTCATAACTCACAAATTCTCAAATCACAAGTTGTGATTTCATATTTGGTTTCTGAAAATCCGAATTTCGAAATCCATTTATACGTGGTAATTTTGGAATTAGGAGACGGTATCATTTGAAACTCTCTCAATTGATCACAAACAACGAAATTTTCACAATAAGAATCACAACCTATTTCCCTCTCACCGTCACTCTACTACATTAATTCAATAAATATTGAAATGAATACAAATTCTAAGTAATTAAAATAATGCCTTAGTTAAATAGAAATTACTATAGGGTTTGACTTGAGAAAATCTATCAAATATTGACAATGTGGTGGGTTGGTGGCTGGGTTCGCCCTATATATACCCTATACATAAACATTGTTAATAAATGGTAGATTACTTAAGCCAAAATTCAGTAGAAATTAATAATGAAATTAACTAAAGTAGGAGACCGTATCTTTTAAGGTTACCAGATTCAACGAACATAAAGCATAATGAACATTAACAGTAATAAAATTCTTAACACTTATTACAATACACATGCAATATAAACTTCATCTATACTCTATAGTTTCTTCTAAATTTCGGGACGAAATTCCTAAAAGCAGGGGAGACCGTAACATTTCGATTAACTATGTTATTTCATATATATATATACGCATATATATAGATATATATATATATATATAATACATTATACATAAATAACTATAATACAATAAAAAAAATAATAATAATAATAACATAGTAAAGTTTAAAGTATTCGTAAAGTAAGTTTCATAAAGTATTAAATAAAAAATATAACAAAGAAAAGTAATCAATAATGATAATAGTAATAAATTTAAAAGTTTATAAAATAAGTTTAATAAACAACAAAACATTATCAACACTTTCTTTAAACAAGTTTTAATTTTATAAAGTTTATAATAAAAATATAGGGACTGATTTTGTCAAATATAAAAAAAAAAAACTGATTTTTAGAAGAAAACATGGAGGGACTAGTTATGTCAAAGCCTCAAACCTTTTATCTTCTTCACCCATATACTCAAATGGATACCCACGACCCAAATTCGACCCATGTTGATCCAAAGCACAAATCAGCAAATAAAACTCAACAAAATTTGAAATTTAAACTACCCCGAACATCATGGAGTCGATATCTAGCTGTAAATCATCGTTTGAAAGTCAATTTCTGACGAATTTCTTGCCTACAAACCCGTAACCGATCGGGATTCTTGAAATCTATATAAACAATCATAAGAATGAAATTAAATCAACATACACACACATCTGAGGTCGACGAATAGTTCTGGGCACTCGGAACACATCCATAACATACTCAGTTCGCGAAATCGAGCTCCAAAGTCGCGAGTTCGTCATTCTTTCGGCTATTACTCGAAAACCTATCAAATCTAAACAAAGGTTAGTGTTCTATACACCATTAGACTCGTTTTTAGATAACAATTGAAAGCCCTATGGTTGTAACATCGATCAAGAATCATAACCAGACCGATTCGATGAAGAAAGTACTAGGGCTCGCTTTAGTTTAAATCTGGAAATTGGGGAAAATCACGGGACTACATTTAAATTATTTTGAAACAGAAACTTAATGTGGCTAAGGCTTGTAGATCGACTGGTAATGTGCGTGGGATTCAAACCGAGGGTTCCAGGTTCGAATCCGGCTCAAGCCGGGTTTTGGACCAATTTTTGTTGATTTTTTTTATAATTTTTTAATTATTAATCATTTTTAAAATCTGATTTCACCTAAACTTTTATAAAATTAAAAACTATTAATTAAAAAATATATATATATATATATATATAATAAAATATATACATTTCAGTTTATTATTATTTAGTTAATTATTTATTTATTTCTTGAATTAAATACATTAAAAGTTATATTTATTTTATGTATTATTTAATTATTTATTTACTTATTTCTTTGAAAGTATATATATAATTAGTATAATTATTTTAGTTAATATTATTATAAATTATTATTTTATTATGGGTAATATAGTTAATATTACTATTAATTATTATTACCATTATCAAAGATATTAATAATACTATTAATAATATTATTAATAGTATTATTGTTATTATGACTATTATTATTTTATTATGATCATAGTTATTAACAAAATTATTATTATTATTCTCATTATTATTATTATTATTACTATTATTTCTATTAGTATTAACATTAGTATTATTAGTATTAATAATTTTATAATATTATCATTAGTAATATAATTATTATTATTATCAATAATATTGAGAGTATTAATATAATAGAATTACTATTATTTTTCAACAATTATAAATATTTTAAACTTTAAACAATAACAAGACTTGTAAACAATTTTTTTATAAAATCATACTTATGAATTTGGTTATAAACATAAGAAACACAAATACGTTATGGAAATTCTATGCAAAGTCAAAGTTATCTTAGTTATGTCCGATTGAATTATAGGTTAAGCTATATCGTGTTGGATACTATTTGGATTATTTATCATTTATTAGCAACGACTAGCTCATCACACAAAGGTGAGTCTTCATATCCCCTTTTTACATTTTTATCTTTGGGGTGAAACATGTTTACAACTATTACACTATACTTTAAACTATTAATCATGTGAACTTAGTTTAATGGTCTTGATGTAGTGAACTTTAGTCATGAATTTGCATTGATCACAAACTTAAACTTTCTGGTAAACAATGATAGATCTATTGGCCCGGCCAGACCCACCGTTGTTTGATTTACCCTTCGGGGGAAGCCCGCGGTGATTGTTTGCTACTTCAGCATTGTTAGGAATGCTAAACTTGGTCAAACATTATTTGATGACATTATTTGTTCTGCTTTGACATGCTTTGTTCATTATCCTAGTTCATTATGCTTTGTGTTCACATGTAACAACTATGTATCTATATTATATCAACTATTTTTGGTGTGTGTGCTTTTAAACCTGTGAAGCTCACCAACTTTTTAGTTGACCTTTTATTTTAAACATGTTTCAGGTGGAACTACAAACTAAACTTGATTGATTATCATATTAGAGCTTGGACCTAGTTACTTAGTTAGATTTGTTGATTTGTAACTTTTGTAATGATGTTGGATGTAAGTATTTTACAATTTAGAACCTTGTGCTTTTGAACAATCTACACTTCGTGTACGCCCCGATGATTCCGCCGTTGGTCGGGGTGTTACTCGAAACCTCACGAAACGTTCAACCATTGAACTAGGAAGTTCAAACGAGGCCAAACGATAGTTCGTAAGCGTGAAAACGACGACGAACGGATCAAACCATTGAAATTGGGCCTATTGGGCTCTTCTGGGACCCATCGCGGTACGCGAAGAGTTTCGGGGGAATTTGAATCCCGAAATCCATCGCAGTATGCTGAGAGGATCTGGAGCCCTCTCAGCGGTACGCGACGAGGCCAGCACACAAAAATCTTATAAAACCAAGACACCATCATTACTAGCCACCCTATACCCCCATTTTCAAGTCCTGGCCACTTTTACTCGACATCATCACCTCCTACAACCATCTTCCACCTCTGAAACCTCCATTGGCAGTCATTGAAGCTGAAGTTTGAAGCTTGGAAGTTACATTGAAGGCTTGGAGGGTCAAAGGAAGATCTCTAGACACCAACCACCACCACCACCTTCTTGATAGTCGAAGGAACTGCTGTCCAGGAGCCTCTAGAGCTACTCCAACATCCTTTAGACGATTTAAGGCTTGTGAGGTAGTCTCTACAAGCTTAGCACACACTTACATCACTCTTACACTCACATGCAATGGGTAACATGCAAGCACTATGGTACCACATGCACGAATTCCTTTGTTTTAAATCTGGGTTTGCTATTAAATCTACAATATTTGATGATCTATGATGTTTAGATTAAGTTTCATGACAATCCATGGTGATGTGTGTCATTAAAAGGCATGATTTGAACATGAGGTGATGAAATAGTGCCATGCATGTATGATCTAAGATGGCTAGATGAATCCTTGATGGTTATAAATGTTACTTGAGATGTATTACATGATTTAATGTTGTTACAATGGTTATAATATGGTCATTTGTGATTCTTTCCATTTATAGTAACTTTGTAGCTACATTTTTATGATGATGATGATATTGATGACATGCATGTATGTAGATTTGTTATTAGAAAGATAATATGATGATATTATGTGCAAGAAATGATTTGGGATTGATTTTGGTCATATTTGACCAAGTTACTATTTATAGTAACTTTTGAAAACCGATTTTTGATAAACAATGATTTTGACTAAATGTGTATGTTTATATGTTGTTAAAAGATATTACATGATGATTTGTGATAAAAAATGAATTAGAAATGCTTAGGAGGATCATTTGGATGATTATTGTCGTAGTCACAATTTTTAGTAACTTTATTATGCGAAATATCGAATTAGAAATGCTATGTATGTTTTGAGCATGCTAAGTGGCTTCATATGATGTGATACGATAATGGCATGCTAAGTTAGATGGTTTCCGATATCGCACATGCTAGATTTAGAAACTTTCCTTTTTAGGAAACTTTTGTATGCAAACATGACTTATATGATTTCGTATGACAACGTGCTATGTGTTAACATGATCACATAGGACTTAACGAGTATGATAGAACTTTAAAATCGATACGTGTTATGAAACTTGCCATAAATGGAAACTTACTATAAATAGGAAGTTGTCCATAGACGCGACTTGCGCGTTTTGCACACGACGAGTACCAACACGAATGTTACACGATTCACAACCGACACACGGTTCACCAACGGGTCGTTGACTTGACACGGTCAAACACGGTCAATGTGGACCGGCATGAGCAAACACGGTCATTGTGGACTGACACAGAAAAACATGAACAACCGAGAGTTGTTGAGCACAAGCATGAGCACTAGCACGAACACGAAACATGATCGCTTACACAAACTCACGTATGATATACGACATAGGTAGCCGGTGACTGACTACCCGATGACACAGGATCTTACGCTTACTCTATTCTTGATCACTAAGGTGAGTTTACGGCCCCTCTTTACTCTTTTCAAATAGGGGGAGAATACTAGTTGAATCGAGTCAAACAATTATGCTATTACAAACATTTTATGTGTATGCTGGTTTATTAGACAAACATTAAGTGTTGAACTCGTAAAAAGCCCTCACAAAGTCTTACAGTTAATGTACGAACAATGTGGTAGGTTTGAATGGGTCCGTTTGGGTGTGACTAACCCCACGTGGCACAATTTTGACTGGAGGTCATAACACGTGAAACTCTGACCTAACTTGCTATGTAATTACGAGACATAGCGGAGGCAAGGACAAACAAGTCTAGTTCGGTAGTGACGCACTAACACTTGGAGCCTAGGGCTCGGTACTAACATTATGATAAACAGCATGACACATGTTTTCTATTATTATGTATATATCAAAACCTGTGAACTCACCAACCATTATGTTGACACTTTTTCTTAAACTTGTATTCTCAGGAAACTGACAAGCATATGGATTCAGGAAATGCACATAAGGACACGAGCTTAGGAACTACATATTTTCATGTCGTGTCTTTTGATCAAACAATATTTACTTTGTTATGCCTATTTAAACCTTGTAATGTATGACATTTTACTTTCCGCTGCATGTTAAAATAATTATATTTTCCGCTGCTATGATATATAAAAATTTTCCGCTGCAAATACGTTGTTAACTTTTATGACAAGCATTGTGTTTGAAAATGCATATAGAGTTGTTCTATATGACCATGAGCTGTGATTCTGGCCACGTCACACCCACGTGGACTAACACCACAAGTGGGAAATTGGGGGTGTGACAGAGTTAGCCATTGTAATTATTACAGGTTGATAATATGCAAGAAATGATGAACGTAGGCGAAAACCGTGCGCGAAACGGAGTTACGGATTGTCCGGAATCGCAAAACGAAGAAAAATACAAAAATTTGAGAAATTTGGTGTCTCGCGGTACGCTTAGCGCTAGCTTCTCACGCTAGGCGGTACGCACGGACCAATAAAAAGATCTGGGATCTTTTGGTCTCGCTCGCTACGCCCCGGGCCAAGCAGCCACACGGGGTGATGCGCCTGACGTGTATTAAGTCGGCATATCAGATCAAAACATCGGGTTTCATGCAAAATACCACACAATTGATCATTCTCGAACTTGTTAGCTTCCACAGGCGAAAACTCTGATCATCCAGCATCTAAATTCCAGTTTTAAGCCACCAAAACTCAAGGATTGTGCTTGGGAACTTGTTTACAACATCTGATTGTTGTCTGACACTCAGAATTTCGTTAAATTAGGTAACAGTTTGTTTTAACCTTCTAGTTTGATGATGGTTGATTAGATCTTGTTTTTGAACGTAATGGTATAGTTAGGGTTGTTGATTATTTCCTAGATGATGGCTAGGATTGATTAGAAACAAAGAACTTGACGTTTTAACCGGTAAATCTTTGTTTGATCCGTTGTAATGCCCGGTTTGCATGAAATCATAACAATGGTTATAATGGTTTAAACCATTTGATTGTGACAATGTAGGTGATTAGTTTGATTAAACTTTGAAATGCAAGGTTAAATCCAAGTATTTCAAACTAATCACAATCATTAACATACTCATTGATACGATTATATGATGTTTATAATAACAGTCATACTAGTATGTTAAACATGGTTATTAAACCTATTTCCATGTCACATTATGATATTTCACGATATTTGGGTAATCAATAACAAGGATTGATCGTTCCTAAGCCATAAATTCGTCTAGAAACTGTTTTAGCACCATAATCAACAACATTAACTATTTGGTTAATCTGAAATTATTCTGATTAATCCAATGTGTCATCAACTGTGTATTAGGAACCTGAATCATTATAGGTTCATACATTGTCATACATTGTATGACATGACATTAAATTAATTAACTAAAAACCTAATATCTGTTTGATGACTTTCAAAGCAATGTCTATAACATTGAACGTTCAGGAAGATCTAATCAGTAAGTTAAAACATAAATAACTCATTAAACATAAACTAATGCAGAATTTAGCTACCATTATCATTTGCGTGCGAGTTCACTATCTCGAGACTTCAGGTGAGTTTTGTACAACCCATTTTCTTTTTAATGTTTTATAAACACCGAGGTATTACTGTGGAACTTTTCTTGAACATATGATATGTATCACTGTTATCTACGTGATTTCATGTGATTTGTTGAGAACTTGTGGATTTCATGGGATTTTGCATGAAGAACAGAACTCCATCACAGAACTTAAAATCCTCATTTCCGAACTGTATCTAGTGAACCCATGTGGGGCCGAACAGAAAACACTGATAGTACTGTCGATGATAGTACTATCGGCTGACAACCCATTTGCCGGGAGCTTGCAACTCCCCTTGGTGTAAATGTTTGTTATCTGTTTCCAGGACTTCTTAATATAGTGATAGATATTAAGACAATAAGACACTAAGATATTTACCGATGGGTAGTATCTTTATAAAACGAGAACGGAGTAGTCCGAAAGGAACTAGATACGGGTCCCATGGTTATCTTGAACCGAACATTGTGAGAACTTATATGTCATATTATATTGTTGGATTTGAACTTTACGAACTCACCAGCTTTGTGCTCATCTTTCAAACTCAAACATTTTTGCAGGGAGACAGTGACCAACGGTGAGGATGCACTTCAAACACTTGTGCTTAAATAAATCAAATAATGTAATAGACTGTTAATCTGTGCCAAGGGCAAAATTGACTGGGTTGGTGGGCGTCTAGTACCTAGGCCGATTTTTACAACACATTCATTTGGTTGGTTTGAGTGTGAACAGAAAGTGTTTCTTCAATTTTATTTGTTTTTATTAATTTAGGCTCGGCTCGTGAACACTTTCTAGGTGTATGTGTAGTAACTAGTATATCACATATGTCAGGGTCTAATTTGCAAGTTTTTTGAAACATGAGGGTCTTTTTCTAACAAGCTTCCATTGATGATCTCTATGTATTTCTGTCCCAAATTACCTCCTTAAAAAATCAAAAAACCAACCCTAGGGTTTGTCAGACCGCCATCATCGTTTTCCACTCCGGCAATCTGAGGTTTTACAAAATCCTTTGAACATGTTGCTTGAATTCTGAAATTATGTCCATATATGTGTTTGTAATCGCTTGCTACGAACATGTTGTTTGAATTATGTAATAATGTTCGTGTTTGTGTGATAACTTTGATAATCGCTTGCTATGAACTTGCTGCTTAAATTCTGATACTACGTTCCAATATACATGAACATGTTGCTTGAATTCTGTAATTATGTTTCTATAAATATGTAATAATCGGTTGCTAAGTGGCGGAGCTTGGTCAACTTGAGACGGGGCGGAAATTTTTGAAACCAGAATACATGTTAATTTTTTGAAGCGAGGGGGCGGGACCCTATTTTTAACTAAAAATAACATTTCGGCCAAAAGAGGTCGCCCCCGGCCCTAAAGAAGCTTTGCCCACCGTTGCTTTGAACATGTTGCTTGGATTATGAAATTATGTTCGTGTACATGTGTAATTTTTACTTGCTATGAACTTGTTTAGACTCTGAAGTTGTGTTCGTTTACATGTGTGATAATTGCTTGCTATGAACATGTTGCTTGGATTCTGAAATTGTGTTCGTGTACACAGCGGCAGAAATTTTTTTATGGGTGTTTGTTAACAATTATTTGTTGTTAAATATTTTATTTTCTGGGCCGGTTTAAATCGGATTGGGTCCGATCACCTAAACAAATGATAAATCTGAATTAAATCACAATTACATAACAAAATTACGTTAAATTGTCATCTTGTTGATAGGTTAATATGATATCGTTTCATGACATAATTTGATGGAAAATTATTCAAATCAGCAAATTTGATGTTAAAAGAAGATGAAAATTCAAGTTTTCTTTTGAAAAATTGTTTCGTGTATCTAAATATACAAATTATGCCTAAATAATCTAAATTTATCATCATGCTAATAAGTTTTAACTTTTAAGCTTATACCATAATCACTCGATCTATAAATTATGGTTATTGTGATCTGGAGGTTAACGGTGTAAACCGGTAACTTATCATTCCAGTTGTTAATTGGTAATTGGGTTTTATCACAAGTAATGAATATTGTGTTATTTGGGTGTTTTTTTTTTTCTTCTAAAATGGGTTTCATCAGGGGGTCATCAAATTTTCACGGGGGTTGGTGACAAATTCTTGAGGTCGGTTAAGATCAGATTGTATATATAACAATAAAAATAAAAAGTTCATGGGTCAGTCGACCCCAGACCTCTATATTGTGTCCTCCCATGCGTCTACATGTGTGGATTCTAATATTGTGTTCGTTTACATGTGTGGTAATTGCTTGCTATGAACATGTTGCTTGAATCTTGAATTTGTGTTCGTGTATGTGTCATAATCTCTTTCTATGGACATATTGCTTGGATTCTGAAATTATGTTTATGTACATGTGTAATTATAGCTTGCTATGGGCATGTTTGGATTCTAAAGTTTCGTTGATATACGTGTGTGATAATCGCTTGCCATGAACATGTTGCTTGGATTTTGACATTGTGTCCATAAACATGTGTAACGCCCCATTTGCGGTGCACGCATATAATGTATATATGTGTGGGCCCGTAAGGGCAAAAGTAAAAGTGCACTAATTTTAATGTTATTTTAATTATTTTGTGAAAATAACGTTAAAATCATTGGGATGATCAACTTCAAATGATAACTTTGAGCCGTGGACTCTTTCGGAGCAGCCTTCCAATCCCTATCCCAGGTTTGTATCTATCCTTCCCCTCCCGACCCTACTGAAAAGTGGGAATATACTTGGTAAGGTTGTTGTTGTTCATAAACATGTGTAATAATCACTTGCTATGAATTTGTTTCTTGAACTCTAAAATTGTGTTTGTACATGGGTGATACTAGTTTACTATGAACATGTTGCTTGGTTTTTGAAATTGTGTTTGCATATATATGCAATGAGGAAGGTTCCCCTAAAAAGTCTATTTTGCCTAAGAAGGCTAAGAAGGATTTTTAAAAATTCGAAAACCGACTCAAACAAGCTCTAATTGAATTCATTTTTGCATCAATGGAACCTCTTTGTCGAGCCCTAAAACCTAAACCTTAAATCATAAACAATAAATCCTAATACTAAAACAAAAACTTTAAAAGCAAATTCTAAAGCTAAAGATAAAACCTAAAAGCTAAAAATCAAGCCCTAAAATCTAAATTCCGAAACTAGTTGTTAAAGCTAAAACTTAAAAGCGAATATTGTAGGGTTTGACGAGACGATTCTAATGCCATCAAAATGAGTTCAATCGGAGTTCGTTTGGGTCGGTTTTGGAGGTTTTGAAAATCCTTTTTAGCCTTCTTAGGCAAAATATACTTTTTATTTGATCTTTCCCCTATATGCAATAATCACTTGCTCTGAACCTTTTGTTTGGTTTCTGAAATTATGTTCGTATACACATGTAATACTCGTTTGCTATGAACATGTTGCTTGGATTCTGAAATTATGTTCATATACATGTCTAATAGTCAATTTCTACGAACATGTTGCTTGAATATGTTCGTATACTCTGTAATAATCGCTTGTTTCCTTTTTAATTTTGCAGTAATCATTGGATCCGCTACCTGAACCAGTTACTTACATATGCGGAGGTGTGTTCTTTATCTTTCCCCTATATGTTGTATGCATCATGATCGGTGAAAAAAACCTGATGCAATTGCAATTCATGAATATGAAATGTGAGGGTTATTAATTGCGGTGACTTGACGAGTGAAATAGTATCGATAGCTAGACCCAACAATCTTGACCCAAAGTAAGGGAAATGGGTTGGTTTGGGTGAATAATTATGGTATTTTGGGTTGAAATATGTAACACCATAACATATAACGTGTTGAGATGAGTAACTCCTTAACTCAATATGGGTGAAGATGGGTAACTTAAAAACTTTGTAAATAGAATGGATTCAAATGGATAATAATTATTAATAATATGTTTGATGAAAAAATTACTAATGAATTATTAAAATAGACTATTTGTTTAGCTACAACTTATTTTGACTTGAATTAAATTGAATTTTTTTAAAAACAACTTACACCCAAACTGATTTTGTTTAAAACTCATCCTGACTTGAATCCATTCTGACCCATTACCAAACCCGTTCATTTTGCCAGTCTTATCGATAGCTGATCATGTATTTGTTTGTAAGTTTGTAATCTATCAAATTTATTTGTAATGTAGATTGTGGCATGGAGAATACTTTGAAGGTTGGTGATGTGATTCAATGCCGAGAGTGTGGTTACCGTATTCTTTACAAGAAGCGAACTCGTCGAAGTAATTTCTCTCTCGAAAATATCTGTTTTCTAACTCATTTGCTTATGTAGTAATTTTTAGAACCAGTTTCAAATTTTGGTCATGTCAAATTATGTTTTCACTAGTGTGTTTGCAATTTGTAACATAAGGTGTAGAATTTTTGTTGGTATGTTCTGGAAACTTTGTTTAAATGCTTGTTTAGGCTTCTCATGTTATTCTTGCTCATCTGCCGCAGTTGTTCAATACGAAGCTCGTTGAAGAACACCATATGATGGAAGCTTGCATCAGCAATATCAAGATTGTTTAGCACAATTTAAGCTCTTGTAACAAGTGTGAAATTTGGATTTATAAACGGTAACTTCGTTTCAGTTCTAAATATCGTCTCATATTGTTCAGACGTGTTAATGACAAACAACAATTATATATATAGGAGAAGGTTCTACTAAAAAGTCAATTTTACCTAAAAAGACTAAGAAGGATTTTTAAAAGTTTGGAAACCGACCCAAACAAACTCTGATTGAATTCATTTTTGCGTCGTTGGAACCGGCTTGTCAAACCCTAAAACCTAAACCTTAAATCGTAAACAATAAATCGTATTATTAAAACCAAAACTTTAAAAACAAACCATAAACCAAAAGACAAAACAAAAAAGATAAAAACTAAGCCCTAAAATCTAAACTATAAAACCCGTTGATAAAGCTTACACCTAAAAGCCAATATTGTAGGGTTCAACGAGACGGTTCTAATACCATCAAAATGAGTTTAATCGGAGTTTGTTTGAGTCGGTTTTGGAGGTTTAAAAATCCTTTTTAGCCTTCTTAGGCAAAATAGACTTTGTATTTGATCTTTCCTCTATATATACGTGTATATATATATGTACGTATATGTATATGTACGTAGGGGAGGTTCCCCAAAAAACCATGCATTTCAAGAAAACTTAAAAAACCTTCATCTAATCATTTGATTTATTTTATCAATGGTTGAAAATGAGTAGTGGCATTTAGGTAAATGTTTAAACAAAAAACTGAAATTTTGGATAAAAGGGTATAACAGACATTCAACGTTAAAGTAAATGTGGATACTATTTCAAAATTGGAGTGGAGCATTCGCACAGAGTTCCTTTAACCATGGTGGTTCTCGACTGACCTTTCTCGATGGTGTGCTATCGACAAAGATTATCAACGGTGGCTTATCAACTGTAGGTTTTCGACTATAGAATCTCGGCGGCTTGTTGTCGAAGGTTGGTTGCTGACGGTTGGTTAACGACGGTGTGGTGAGCTTTTTTAACTTCAGTAGATGTTTGATTATAAATTACATTTTGATTTGAATCCCTAGATTACGAACATTTGGGGTTTTTTTTATTAATTATCTACTTCAGTATTTGGTTAATTGCATGTTTATTTATTATAATTTTACATTTTTTTATTACGCTTATGTAATCATTTCTAACAATAATATTAACAATTGTTCAAGTTTTTTTGTACATTGCCAGGTATCCATTGTGTATTTATTATTGGAATTAATCTTGTCCAGAATTTCTGCCTTCTATAACAAAGGAGTGAAATCAGCAAGATTTTGTGACGGTTTTTATTTCCTTAATTAATGCTTGTTATTGCTTTGATTTGTTTACTTATTTAAGTCTAGAGTTGGTAGTATAAATAATGGTGGTCTGTAAGCTTGAAAGGTATCAGTTGCACTCCGTTTCACTTTGTATTTTCTTGAGTTTTGAAGTAATAGAAGCGGGCCGACTTCTTTTGGCTACTTGTTCTTGTCTTATTTCTTTGTTCTATCGATCCAATTGACTACAATTGGTATCAGAGCTTGGTTAAGGATTACCACTGCTCAGTTCGACAAACAAGTAGCTGATCCATCTTCGAAGGAGAGAAGGACGGAGACGAATGGCAGTACCAGCAAATCAGGTTGTACCAGCAAGGGATCACACAACCTTGTCACTGTAGTGCCTGATCTTAACTGGCTCAAATTATACAATCTAGGCAGTAAAGATCAAGGCCATATTCAAGGTACATGGTGTTTGGGAAGCAATTGATCCAGGAGTTGACATCGGCCTGAAGAAAAACAGCCTCACGATTGCTTATTTGTACCAAGCGATACCCAAGGAACTTGTGTTACAAGTGGCTCATTTTGATCAAGCAAAGCTGGTCTGGGATGCATTGAAGGCTCGATTTTTGGGGGCAGATCGAGGACGTGGAAAGGTTGTTGGCAGAGGTCGAGGTAGAGGACATGGAAGTTCAAACAGTAGAGGAAGAGGGCATGATCAAGATCAGAACCAGAGTAGAGGAAAGGACATATCTCAAATAAAATGTTTCAAGTGTGACAAACTTGGGCTTTTTGCTTTGAACTGCCCTACAAGACATGAAACAGCCAATTTAGTTCAAGATGAAGTTTCAACGCTACTCATGACTGAACATTCAGAATCCAAAAGGGAAGTGGTATTTCTAAATGAAGAGAAGGTGATTCCTCAAAATTACAACTTGAACCCGAATGAAGATCAGACTTGGTTTCTAGACAATGGAGCAAGTAACCATATGACAGGTAATCGTGATTTATTTTCAAAACTTGATTATAATACGATTGGAAGGGTTAGGTTTGGAGATGACTCATGTGTAGACATAGAAGGAAAGGGACTAATTGTTTTGTCCAGTAAGAATGGTGAACAAAGAGTCATAGAGGATGTGTATTATATACCATCTCTAAGAAGCAATATCCTTAGTCTCCAGTTCACCGAGCTTGGTTATTCCATCTTGATGAAAGATGAATACTTATTGATGCATAAAAAAGATGGAAGGTTACTCATGAAAGTTCACTGATCCATGAATAGCATGTATAAAATTGAGCTGAAAATTGCAAACCCAATATGTTTGCTATCAAAAATTAGTGATGAAGCTTGGCTATGGCACGCACGACTTGGACATTTGAATTTTGATTCAATAAAGTCGCTAGCACAAAAAAAATATGGCACTGGGAGTCCCTAACTTTCAGCACCCAAAACAAGTTTGTGATTCATGTTTGCTTGGAAAACAAACACGTTTACCTTTCCCAATTGAAACTAATTTTCGAGCCAAGAAACTTCTTAGAGCTAATTTATGCAGACGTATGCGGTCCTATTAATCCCACAACACAAGGGGAAATAGATACATGCTCTTATTTGTTGATGACTACAGTAGATTCATTTGGGCCTACTTGATAAAATCAGAAGATGAAGTTCTGGGATGTTTCAAGAACTTCAAAATTCAAATAGAGCTGGAAGTTGGGTCAAGCATAAAAGGGTTGAGGACCGACAATGGAGGGGAATTCACATCTCATGCATTTAAGGAGTTTTGTGCACAACAGGGAATCAAGCATCAGTTTTCAAGCCCCATACACTCAACAAAATGGAGTGGTTGAAAGGCGAAACAGGTCGGTGTTAGACACGACCCGAAGCATACTAAAGGCCATGGACCTCCCACAAGATCTGTGGGGAGAAGGCACAAGACATTCTATATATGTCTTGAATCGGGTATCTACCAAAGCTCTCAAAGACAAAACACCTTATGAGGTTTTAAAGGGTCGTAAGCCAAACCTAAGTCATTTAAAGTTTTTGGGTGTGTATGTCATGTAAAAATAACCTCTACTTGTTTAAAAAAACTCGACGATAGGAGTAAGAAGCTTATACATCTTGGTGTTCAGCCCAATACAAAGGCCTATCGTCTTTATGATCCAAATGAGAAAAGGATTATAGTAAGTAGAGATGTTATTTTTGAAGAATATTTGAAATGGGATTGGAATGTAGAAGATTCTGATGCTTCTAATCCTAGTCAAGCTGATTTTGTTGTGCAGGTTGAGAAACAGCCTGAAAGCAACCCAACATGGGAAGCTCAAACCTCCTCAGTTGAAGAACAAGCACATGGTGGCAGCCCACTAAGTGAAACCGGTGAGAGTTCACAAAGTTCACAAAATCAGTTAACTCCAAGCGAAGGAGGAGACCAAAATAATTTTGTAACACGACGTGGACCTATTGCCAAGATTACCCACTGATTTTGAAAATCAGTATGATCCATCGTCTGCATATGAGGAGACTTTTGATGACACCCCGACTCGTAGCCAAATATCTATTGAAGAGATTTATGATGATGAGATAAATATCCTTCTAATGGAAGCATGGTTGTAGAAGTCGCTAGATGCTAGTCCGGCGGCGAGGTACCGCCTAGGGATTAATCGGCGCTAGGCGGATTGGAATTTTTATATGTAATTTTACAAATATATATTATATACACACATCAATATCAATAATTTAAAATATAATACTTCAAATAATTTAAAAAATAAACTTAAATATACTAAATTAAGTACTTCAAAGTTCAAACTTAAACATCGAGTTCAAAGTTTAGAGATGAATTTCGATGTTAAGTTGTTGGATTCGATGTTTCATAGACTATTAATGATTTTTGGTTGAGAAATGTCTAAATAATCATGAAATTTGTCCCTTTTTTACTAGAAAAAAGTCAAAAAAGTCAAAAAAAAAAACCTGACTAGACCGCCTAGCACCTAGGCACCGCCTAGGCCAAAATCGAGACAGTTTAGGGCCGCCTAACGCCAAGGCGGCCGCCTAGGCCGATTTTTACAATAGTGAATGGAAGAGGAACCAAGAACCTATGCAGAAGCTGTCAAAGAAGAAATTTGGAGAGAAGCTATGAAGCAAGAACTTATTTCCATTGAGAAAAATAAAACATGGGAGCCGATGAAGTTACCCTAAGGCCATAAACCTATTGGGTTGAAGTTGGTATTCAAAGCAAAGAAGGATGCAAATGGAACTATCACCAAGCACAAAGCCCGTCTTGTAGCAAAGGGCTATGTGCAAAGATTTGGAATCGACTTCGACGAAGTTTTTGCACCCGTGGCCAGGATAGAAACGGTCAGACTATTGTTGGCCTTTGCAGCTTATTCAGGGTGGCAGGTACATCACTTGGATGTCAAGTCGGCATTTCTTCATGTTGAGCTAAAGGAAGAGGTATATGTAACCCAACGAGAAGGTTTTGCATATAAGGAGAAACAGAATATGGTGTACAAATTAAGCAAAGCCCTCTATGGTCTTCGTCAGGCTCCTCGTGCCTGGAACACACGTATGGACGGCACAAGAAAGCAACTGGGATTCACTAGATGCAAGCATGAACAAGCAGTTTATAAAAAGGTAACAAAGAATCAGCTGTTGCTAGTACGTGTATACGTGGATGACATGATTGTAACCTGAGGAAACGAGGCTGATATAACATCTTTTAAACGACAAATGGAAGCAAGCTTTGAAATGAGTGACCTTGGACTACTTCAATATTACCTTGGTATTGAAGTACGTCAAGGAAGTGAAGGCATTGAAATCAAACAAGCAGGTTATGCAATGAAACTTCTTAAGCAGGCTCGTCTGACAGAGTGTAACGCAACAAAGTTTCCCATGGAACCCGGATAAACGCTGTCAAAGAAAGACGAAGGACCAGATGCTAATGCTACTAAATACAGAAGATTAGTTGGTAGTCTTCGTTACTTAACTCACACCCGACCTCATTTGAGCTATTCGGAAGTGAAAGGGACAACATGTTTTGGGCTGCACTACGTAAGAAACAAGAGTAAAACTCTTCTCGGTTTCAGTGACAGCAGCCATAAGGTTGATATGGATGATGGGAAAAGCACTACTGGGCTGATTTTCTTCTTCAACAATGCTCCAATCTCATGGAACTCTCAAAAACAGAATACGGTTGCTTTATCTTCATTTGAAGCCGAATTTATGGTAGCAGCAACTGCAGCATGCCAAGCTCTTTGGCTAAGGGGTTTAGTATCTGAACTAACATGCTGGAAAGAGGAAATTGTAGTCATGAAAGTTGATAACCAATCAACCATAGCCCTCATGAAGAATCCGGTGTTTCACGGCAGAAGCAAACACATCAACACGCGCTACCATTTTATAAGGGAGTGTATTGAAAGAGAGGAGATCAAAGTCGAGCATATAAGCGGAAAATTGCAAAAGGTTGATATCCTTACTAAGGCATTACCAAGACAACAATTCTTGGAAATGAGGGAGCTTGTTGGCATCAAGATTGTCCAAGATTAAGGGGGGATTATTGGAATTAATCTTGTCCAGAATTTCTGCCTTCTATAACAAAGGAGTGAAATCAGCAAGATTTTGTGACAATTTTTATTTTCTTAATTAATGCTTGTTATTGCTTTGATTTGTTTACTTATTTAAGTCTAGAATTGGTAGTATAAATAATGGTGGTCTGTAAGCTTCATTTGCAGTACATTTCACTTTTTATTTTCTTGAGTTTTGAAGTAATAGAAGCGGGCTGACTTCTTTCAGCTACTTGTTCTTGTATTATTTCTTTGTTCTATCGATCCAATTGACTACAGTGTATTTGGCTAATGGAGTTGTTTGTAAGTTTTTTTGTATTGTGTAATCATAATGGTAACATATATGTAATCAACTAAATACACATGTTAACATAACAATCCAAATACTTAAATATATAAACATTAAAAACACAATAATATAAAAGAACATGATATAAATAAGACATTGTTGCTACATATAATTACTCAATCACTACAATTTACACATATATATAAACGATACATCATTTAAACTACAACCCAGTATCATCCCACTTACAATGTTTACAAATAATACAAAAAAACAGAAATTTAATCCATACATAACAATGTAGAGCTCAGAAACACACACTTACAAACAACTCCATTCAAATACACAATGAATACCTTGCAATGTACAAAAAAACTTGAACAATTGTTAGTATTATTGTTAGAATCAAAATGATTATGCGTAATAAAAAATTGTAAAATTAGAAAACATAAACATGCAATTAACCAATTACTGAAGTAGATATTTAATAAAAAAACCCCAAATGTTTGTAATCTAGGGCTTCAAATGAAAATGTAATTTATAATCAAACATCTATTGAAGTTAAAAATGCTCCCACGCTGTCGGCTACCAACCTTCGATAACCCACTATCGACAACAAGCCGTCGAGGTTCTACTGTTGAAAATCTACCGTTGATAACCCTCCGTCGAGAACCACCGTGGTTGAAGGAAACTCTGTGCGAATGCTCCACTCCAAACTATGAACAAATTATTTTTTTTTAAGAATAACAAATTTGTTTAAATTTTCCCTATAAACCGACGATATATCATCAATTTTAAAAATAGTTTCCACATTTACTTTAATGTTAAATGTCTATTATGCGCTTTTATCCCAAATTTGAGTTTTTTTGTTTAAATATTTATCTAAATGCCACTACTCATTTTCAACCATTGATCAAATAAATCAATGGTTAGATGAAGGTTTTTAAATTTTCTTAAATGCATGGTTTTTTGGGAACCTTCCTCTCTCTCTCTCTCTATATATATATATGTATATGTATATATGATTAGGTTCAAGTAAAAATGGTGAGATTGGTGAGAAGGATTGTGAAGTTGACAAGTGACATTTTTCTAATTTCATAAAAAAGGGTATTTTGGTCAATGTGTTTAATGTTTCAAGTTATTATGTTTAATGCTACTTGTCATTGTGTTTAATGTTTTTATTATTGTGTTTTATTTTTATACCATATTGTGTTATTTTGTTGTTTTTTATGCATTGAATAAATTGTTTTATTTAGTTTTTATGTTTTATTTATTAAAAGTACATAAATGTGTTATTTCACCATTATGTTTTTAAAACTCATAATTTTAAAAAACATAAATTGTTTTAATTTTTTGAAAAATACATTTTCGTCATTGTATTTTATGTTTAGGTCATTGTGCAATGTATTCATCATTGTGTTTATCTTCAGAACATTGTGTAATATACTCATCATTGTGTTTTACGTTAAGGTCATTGTGTAATATATTAATCATTGTATTTTATCTTCAGAACATTGTGCAATATACGTATCATTGTGTCTTACCATCAGGTTATTGTGTAATAGTCATTATTTTGTTTTACGTTAAGGTCATTATGTAATATACGCATCATTGTGTTTTACGATTTGGTCATTGTGTAATATACCTGTAACACCCGAAAATTTAGCAGCTTAAAAAAAAACATGCGAGATTTCGGTAACTGTTGATGTTCGAAGAATTGCGTTATCAAAGAAATAAGCACATTTGATCGTGCTTGAAATCCACGATGATATGTGTGACAACTCAAAATTCTCAGGTTAGAATCATAACTCGAAAATGAAGAGAATGAGTGTAAGCGAAATCGTGAAACGAGGCTCCGATTTCAAGATACACTGAATCGAATATAGAAATAGATTAGAGGTCAAATATTTTGAACTCTTTAGGTCTTGATATTATAACCACTGGAAAGAGCTCGAAAAATCGTGAACGTAGGCGAAAACCGTGCGCAAAACGGAGTTCGTATGCTCCCGGAATCGCGAAACGAAGATAGGATCAAAATCTGGCCGCCTTAGCCCCGCACGGTACGCCCCAGACCACCGTCTGGGGTGGGGCGATGCGCCTGACGTCATCCGGACGCAAAAGTGGCTTAAAAAGTCAGTTTTTCATCGGGAAGCTTCATTTTCTTCTTATGTTCGACGATTCCAGCCACAAACCACGAAAAACCCACTTCCAAATCATCAAATCTTCAATTTTGAAGGCTTCTCAAGGTTTAGATCGAACCAGGGAACGTTTCTGCAAGCCCGGATCGTCTTTTTAACCGCAGAACTCTGTCGGATTAGGTAATGGTTCATTCTAACCTGCTAGATTGGTTATGATTGATTAAATATTGTTTTTGAACGTAGTGATATAGTTAGGGTTGTTGATTATTGCCTAGATGATGGCTAGGATGGATTATAAATGACAGACTCGAACTGTTAATGGGTAAATCCTTGTTTTGAGCCGTTGTAATGCCCGGTTTGCAGGGAATCATAACAATGGTTATAGTGGTTTAAACCATTTGATTATGACAAGGTAGGTGATTAGTTTGATTAATTTTGATATGCAAGGTTAAATCCAAGTGTTTCAAACTAATCACAATCAATAACAAGGATTGATCATTCCTAAGCCATTAAACTGTATAGAGACTGTTTTAGCTTGATAATCAACAACATTAACGATTTGATGGCTATTAAGGCAATGTCTTTGACATTGGACGTACAGAAAAGATTTAATCAGTATGTTAAAACGTATATAACATATTATACGTAAACTAATGCAGGACTATACCATTAGCACCAGTTGTGAGTGATCTCGCTACCGTGAGACGTCAGGTGAGTTCTAGACGCCCTATTTTTATGTTTAATGTTTTGGGCTGGCATACATGCTTAACGTTATGTTCATGATGTTATGTTCTTAAGATGACGATAAATGAATAATGATATGCCATGAATATGTATGCGTGTTAATTTGTTAATATGATTTGTACCTGATGATATGCTAAGTATGATGTGTTCATATTAGTAAGACATGATGATGAGAGGTATGATAACACGCTATGAGGATAATTATAGATGTTAAGCTATGATGAAATCCTAGGCTGCTAGGATGAAGGTATGATGTGGGATACGAGGAATAGGTTCTATTGTAACATGTAAGTGATGATATGATGATAAAGATGCTAGCATGAGATATTATGATATGATATGTGCCATTGCTGCTAGGGCAGAATGCTATGACGATAAGATGCTAGTATGAAAAGTTCATGAATGCTAGAATGTATGATCTCATGATATGATGATAGCATGATGTATATTCATTGCTAGGATGTTATGATAGTATGACGAAATGATACTGGCATGACATAATATGATGATTCCTAAGATATTAGGACAATGTGATGATGTCATGATGATAAGAGACTGGCATGAAATGTTATGATGTTATGATGTTATGATGAATATGATGAATGATCATATGACGCTAGTGTGTCATGAATGATGAAGGAATGATGTTCCTATACGTGTTATAGGAAGATGAATGAATGAGAGTCAACCAGGACTATAACTGGGTATGAGAGTCAACCAGGACTATAACTGGGTATGAGAGTCAACCAGGACTATAACTGGGTATGAGAGTCAACCAGGACTATAACTGGGTATGAGAGTCAACCATGACTATAACTGGGTATGAGAGTCAACCAGGACTATAACTGGGTATGAGAGTCAACCAGGACTATAACTGGGTATGAGAGTCAACCAGGACTATAACTGGGTATGAGAGTCAACCATGACTATAACTGGGTATGAGAGTCAACCAGGACTATAACTGGGTATGAGAGTCAACCATGACTATAACTGGGTATGAGAGTCAACCAGGACTATAACTGGGTATGAGAGTCAACCATGACTATAATTGGGTATGAGAGTCAACCACGACTATAACTGGTTATGAGAGTCAACCACGACTATAACTGGGTATGGAGTCTTATGCCGGTATAAGCCCACTGTTAAAGACAGTGGATATGATGAGGATAACGGTTTTAATAATCTAAATGAATGTGTGTTATGATTACGTATATGTGATGTGTGAATGATTTATGTAAAGAAGTCTTGTACCGATATGAGCTGTCAACTTCGGTTGATAGTGTTAAAGAAATCTTATACATGTATAAGTTATCAGCTGCGGGTTGATAATGTTAAAGAAATCTTATGCTTGCATGAGTTATCAACTGCGTGTTGATAGTGTTAAAAAAATCTTATGTATACATGAGTTATCAGCTGCGGGTTGATAGTTATAGAGTTTTGTGCCGCACAAGCCTGTCTGACTTCAGGTCAGCAGTTGACGGCGAAGTTCCTTCACCGTATGATTGATGTAATGATGTCATGTATGTTATGTATATGAAATGTGTTATGTTTAGGGTGATTGAGACTGTTGACTTCGGTCAACAGTGAATGCTAATGTTTTATGTACAGTAAAGATTGTATTTTTAGGAAAACTAGAACTCACAAGCGTAAGCTGACTTGATTTAGCATGTATGTCAGGTTAAGCTTTGGTCAGAGAAGGTATGGAGCTCAGGCATTCAGATAAAGAGAGTCCGGTGGCATTGGCAATCAATTATGTTTTAATTAAGACATTATTTCATGTTTATCAGACGATGTTCAAATTTCCGCTGCATGTTTATGAAAGTTTTTAGTTTAAGGGCTATGTGTTATGACGAGACCAACGTACGTGGGGTCGCCGGGAATCGGGGCCTCACAATACCCATAGTTGTGTTTTGCATTCAGGACATTGTGTAATATACTCATAGTTGTGTTTTACGTTGAGTTGGCTGCGTAATATACTCATTATTATGTTTTACGTTCGGCTCATTGTGTTTTACGGTTGGGTCATTGTGTAATATAGAGGTGGCCAAACCAGGTTTTTTTTGGAACCAGAACCGGTTCCGGTTTTTGTCGGTTCTGGTTCGGGGTTGATCGGTTTAAGGGTAGAACCGGTTCCGGTTCCAATTTCTCCGAAAACCCGAAACCGCCCCGTACCCACCGGTTCGGGTACGACCAGTTCCGGTTCGGTTCCTCGGTTCTGGTTCGGGGTACGTTGGCCACCTCTAGTGTAATATACTAATCGTTGTGTTTTACGGTCAGGTCATTGTGTTATACATTGTACTTATTTCATTTTTTTTTGTTATTTTTTTATATATTAAATAAATTTGTTATTAGTTTTTTAAGTTTTCCATACTAAAAGTACGCAATTGTATTGTTTCAACATTTTATTTTTCAAAAACTCTTATTTTATTAACACATATTTTGGTTATTGTGTCATATGTATTTCTTGTTGTGTTTTATGTTTTGACAATTTTATTATATCTTATTATTTTTTATGTATTAGATTAATTTTATGTTATTTTATCATTATGATTTACATATAAAAAGTATGTGATTATGTTGTTTCGCTAATATTATCTTTAAAGCTCACCATTTTATAAAAAAAAAGGTCAATTACATATATCCCATTACTAAAATCATTTATTACATATTTACCCAATCATAAAACTAAATTACGTATTTCCCCTTTCTATTTTACTCTTAATGAACTAACTAAAAACAATTTACATATTCTCTTTACTAAGGGGTAATTTTGGAACATGGGGATATTTGTAATTTTAGTTTAACATTGGGGTTATATGTAATTTTGATGTTTAATAAGAGAATATATGCTATTATCTAAAAAAAAAAACTTAGACACAACGACGAACAAAAAAAACAATCACAAACAAAAAGACATAAGAAGAAACAAAATACACAATAACGCATTACAAATATAAAAGGTGGAGCAAAGACGTCTTTTTTTTAATTATTTTTCATATAACAATACTATACTCGTTTTAAAGATAAAAAAATGTTTGTTTTTTTGGTGTTGTTTTTTTTAAAAAAATAATATCGTATATAAAAGTTATGACATTTTTAAAAAATGGGAGGGACATGATAAAAGTCAACAAAAGTGTATTACTAAAATACCCTTTTACTAAATTTTTAATACTTTGATCTCAACAATTAATTTATGTATCTAATGGCTCACAATCCTTCTCACCATTCTCATCAATCTAAGTCTTTTTACTATAACCACATCCTATATATATATAGGGGATGGTTTGAATGTTAACCATTTCTTATTGCAATAACGGAATAACTACATCTTATTACTTTGGACTCGCATTAAAATAAATCTAAAGGTGTAGGTTTTTTCTTAATTTATTATTAATGTTAGTAGGCTCTACATTAATTTAAAAAGAGAAAAAACCTACACCTTTAGATTTACTTTAGTGTGAGCATTAAATTAATAAAATGTAGTTATTCGGTTAACACAATAAACATGGTTTAACATTTGATCCTCTCGCTATAAATATATATATATATATATATATATATATATATATATATATATATATATATATAAGGTGTGGTTTCTTTGTTAACCCTCCCTTATTGCGTTAACCGATTAACTACATCTTATTACTTTGGGACCCATATTAAAGTAAATATAAAGGTGTATGTTTTTTTCTTTTTTTATTAATGTTAGTGGGCCCTACATTAATTAAAAAAGAAAAAAAAAACACACACCTTTATATTTACTTTAATGTGGGACTCGAAGTAATATGATGTAGTTATTCCGTTAACGTAATATGAAAGTGTTAATTTTTGATCATCTCCCTATATATATACACACACACTATTATATAATGCATATTAGAAGGATACAATGATCTTTTACCAAAAAGTCTTAAAATTAAGAGTTTTACAACTCTTATAGCATGAAGACAACTTACAAAGTTTTAAAAACCATAAACAAAAGGTTTTTTTTTTTACTTTTTATCTTGTCCTACATTGATACCTTTAAGAAATAAAGTGTCAAAGAATAACTATAAAAGAAACTATTTTAAGAAATAAAGTGTCAAAGAATAACTATAAAAGAAACTATCTCAAAAAAAATAAATCACTTCTTAACATTTATGTCACATTTGTCATATCATATTTGGTCTTTTAAATTGTGAATTTATCATAATAGTTTGTTTAGTTAAATATTAATCTTTAATTAAATTTAAAGAGTTGATTTTATGAAAATGTTGTGATTTATGCTTTTTACGAGTCAAAATCATCAACTTACATGTTTTGTTTTCCGCCGCATCGCGCGGGCATCTCACTAGTGTGTGTATTATTTACATAGTTTCAATTAAAAAATATTTCTTATCATATTAACTAAAAGATTTTAATATTAAAAATATACTCTTACAAAAAGCGAATTATTAGTATGAATTTATTTAGAAGAACGATTATCTTTTTTTAAATCTGTCCATTCGAAAATAAAGTTTTGTAAAAAATAAAATAAAAAATATAAAAAAATGATTTAAAATTCAAGTTTTTTATAATGTTATATTTATTAGGAACTGACTTTTTTTCTCAAAAAAAATTTTTAATCAAATATTTAAAATTCTGTTAATTCTACTAACTCAAAATAAAACCAAAATAATTACAAAAAAACTTTCTAATTTACCCTTTAAATATGGAATAATTACAAGATTAATCCAACACTCACATAGATCTAACTTAAAATCAACTGCATTTGGGCAACACGTCATTAACCACCTAAATAGAGTCAATGTCACAGTAACAAACAAACATACCTAGTATATTCCCACTGTTCAGTAGGGTCCAGGGGGAATGATAGACACAAACCTTACCCCTATTCCCAGTTGGGATAGAGAGCTGCTCCGACTGAGTCCCCGGCTCAAAGTCTTCGTTTGAAGTTAGTCATCTCAACACTTTTAACGTTATTTTCACAAAATAAGTAAAATAACGTTAAAATTAGTGCAATTTTACTTTCGCCCCTTAAGGGCCCACACACATATACATTATATGTGTGCACCGCTAATGGGACGTGTCACATTAATAATTGAAAATGTGATTACTTTGTTCAACTCGAGCAGCTGCAAAAGAGGCTGGTAACACTCACAATGTATATTAAACGACATCACAACATACAAAATTTTCTTCTCTCTCCAACAAGTAAACAAGATAACCGTACAACTTACAGGTTCACAGTTGATTTTTAAGCTAAAAGTTCATATCAGCATTTCATGTCGCGATTCTGTTACATATATATATTCACATTGTATCTATGTGTCTTCAGTTAATCATTCACATACCTGATTGAGTGCGCCCTAGGTTCAAGATAATGGTGAGATTGGTGCATTCTTCCACCTGAAGAAGAAGTGACGGATCAAGACCATAAATACCGGAAGCCAACCAGAGGTGGTAAATTGACAGGTCGGCAGGCCGAGCCGTGCCAACCCACAAGCACTTCTGTCTTCTTTTATTAATATTAAAAATTTTAATGTGTTAAATGTCCATACAGAAACTATATTAGTGAGGTCTACTTTCAGGCAGTTTCAGCCTGTTTGATTTTTTTATAATGGGTTCAGCCCGTTTGACCTTTTTTCAATCTTTAGGTAGATTTTTGAGTCTTGCCCATATGGACATGTGAAAAGAATATAACCCAACCCGAACCATTGATAAACAGGTAGAAATTACAATTCTACAAAAGAAGATTACCACTGAGCCATCCATGATTCCCGAAGTCCTTGAATCAAACTGACTTTATCAGAATTTTGTAAAATCAACCCGTCCATAGCAGCAGAAGAACCCATATCAGTGACGGATTTAAGTGATTCCGAGAGTCGATTAAGCAGATTCATTAGTGCTATTACTTCATTCCTTTGCAACTGCAGCTGTGATTCAGTAAGACAGAAGAAAATTATAAAAATCAATTACAATACAGGATGAAGATTAAGATTTTAATTCATACAAATCAGTAGGTAATTAATACTCACAGTTTGGTCTTGGTCTTTTTGACCGTCTACAGAGAACAAGATCTTTAGTGCAGTTCCAAGGCCAAGAACCTGAAGCTTTCCCCACAGACGACACTTTTCACACCCAACACAATCCATTAGGGCACTGCAATACATACAAGAATGCTGATCATTTCCTGGTTCCTAGTTTTATAAAACAAAGTATGAAATATGTCTATGTAGATTAAAACAGCCTGGACAGCTTACAACTTAAAAAGCAATTTATTTGATGATCAAAAGAAGAGGTGGCAATTTCAATCAGTCTACTTGTAAATGGGTTGATTCAGGATTTTTTATATAATGGGTAAAATTTAAAAAACAACACAAAAAAATTAAATGTTAACAGTCAAACGGCTCAAAAGTTTCTCAAAGTGTGATTTAAATGAATAAAAACTCAAATTTCTCATTAAACTCAAGTATGATTAATATATAATATAATCCATGCAATCATATTCAACACTGTAACTAACTAAATAAATATTTGATTTTTTTTCTGGGTCAACCCAGCCAAGCCTTAACCACACACATAATTTCCACTTTGACCAGTCAACCAACCCACCTAACTTGCCTATTTTGCCACCTCTACTCAAACACCAACAAAAGACATAATTTGGGCTATAGGGTATAAGGGTTAAGAATGAAACCTGATGTTTCTAAACTGCTTTTGGGTCTGTTGCTTCAGTTCGGGTCCACTTTGGCCTTGCCACAGTTTAGCCTCATCAAAAGGAAGAGGGCATGCAGCTTGTAATTTGGGATTGTGAACTAGTTGCCTGATCAAAGAATGGGCTTTCAAATCCTCCAAATGGTTACCAGAGTCATACTCAGCCTGCTCCAAGTAAGTGGCTGCCTGTAATTAATAGAAAAAACAAATACTTACAAAAACAAAAACAAAAAAAAAAAAACATGAGTGAAAATACTAGTACAAAGTACAAAGAGTGCTCACCTTTGTCACGGCTCTGAGAACAAACAGGAAAGTGAAGTACAGGTTTTGAACACGCTCGGGATGTTTCAAGACACGATCATACATCAATTGAAGATTTGCACCCCACTGAATTGCAGCCAGTAAATAATTAGTTAATTGCTAAGTTCCCCATGACGCCTTGAGTATGTGTGTGTATGGGAAAAGATAAAATATAGAGAGATCACAAACCTGATTGGTATTTTCATCAAGAAGATAATCTGTGGCTATGTGAACAGAAATTGAAGAATGAAGACCAGATATTAACTTGTACAGCACTTTCTTCTCCTGGCAACTTTCTCCAGATGAATCTGCACAAAAAGAGAATTTCAAAGACATATTGGTTATTATTAAATGAACTTTTCAAGAAATAAATATACAAATATACTTCAACTTCAAACAGATGTGTCCAGTTCACATTTATGTAATACTGTACATTGAAACATGCAATCACAAACAGTGGGATGTATTTTCAATTACAGCTTCTGAAAGAACATGTGCTCTGACTTGGGTCGGTTTATTCTTCAGAAAACGTCATAATGTCTTAAACGACCATAATAAGCCTCCATGGATAGCATTTTTGCAGCACTAAATTGAAACGGAAATTGTAATGTTAGCCACATGAAAACCATAGACTTACATTTTGGACAATTTTCTGAATATATTGCATCCCATATTCTTCTGGCTGATGGCCCTGTGTAACCTGTGTAACGTTCAGGATTCAACTGCAAATTTACATATGTCATTTCACCTGAAGTTTACAGAATTTTAATCAGTATCAAAAAAGTTCTCAATAGCAACAAAGGCAGAAATCCAAAAGAATGGGAGCCAGTTTAGGGAATGACCATTATCAGTTTCATCATCATTTGTCCATGGATTATCTACTACCGCCCAGCCTCTAAACGCCTTAGCATCTAGGGTACGATCAACAGCAGCCTCTGGCTTTCCCTCTTGACATACAAGATCTTCTTTTGGAAGACCATGCGGCCTTTTAAAAGGTTCAGGGAATTCATTTTCTGGACATTCACAGACACTGCAATCACGCAGTCTGCACATGCCGTCATCAGGCCAAAAGGGGCAATCACACCATAGTTTAACCTGTTATAAGTGAACCCACATCAAGGTCATAACCACAAGAATAAAATGAGGCAAAGCATTTTGAAAATAAACTAGAAAAGCAAATATTCAACATTCTTTGTTGCGGAAGTATATGTTTATTTGGTTCAATTCGGTAAACTCATTTTTGTTTAGCTATTTAAGCTAGAAATGAATCCATTAAGTCATTCTTGTTTCAAATACAATTGTGTCCAAATACAAATGTGCACACAAACAATCTAAGAAATTTGGAACCTTTTAGATTAAGAACTTATAACAGGAAAATAGCAAGCCATAACAGCAATAAGAGATAGTAAGGTTGATGGAAGGTGATAGAAAGGGAAGATAATGACTTAAGGAAAGCAGAAGTAAAGAAGATAAAATGCCACACTACTAGATTGGACTATTCAAAGCAAAGTAATTAAATAGATGTATTTGTATATGTAAACTGTGTTCTTCCAATTACATTTATGTGCAGTCCTACTGTTGTGTTATCTACTTATCTCTAGCTTTTGTTAGTAAAATGCTCATCCCTATTACATAATTTATGAGGACTTGTTTGACTTAAGATACAAAGAAAATGCATTTATGCAACAACAAAATTGACAATGTAGCAAGAGAAAGATACATTGAAGGAACATGGGGTTTAGTAAAACTATCTCGATGATTTCTTGATGTTATGGGTCTTAGTTAATGAAGCATATACCACACACTATTCGAAAACCAAATTTCAATTAAATTCAACAAATCAGGAAAAAAATCAAGATATAATATAGCTACACATGAATAGCTACACATTTAGGCAATATTTGCGGCGCGCATATAATGTATATATGTGTCGGTCCTCGAGGACAAAGGTAAAATTGCACTAATTTTTACGTTATTTTACTTAATTTTTGTGAAAATAACGTTAAAAGCGTTGGGTTGATCGGTTAACTAGGAATTACAAGCCTGTGATCTCATTGGAAGCAAACTCTCTATTCCTACTGCTACGTGATGAAGGTAAAGCTGTCTAAATCTTGTCATCCTCATACTCTACCTTAACTTTATTAATAGTGGGGTAAACCAAGTACGATGACGATGATGATGATGATGATGATGATGATGATGATGATGATGATTAGGTGGTTGAAAAATCTTGTATACCACACAATATATCAATTTAAAAAATACCTTGAAGTATCGGAAGAAAGGAGTTGTAACAAGTTCTTGTAACAAGGGATACAAAACTGCTCCATTAACACTATCAACAGTCTCATAATCACAACAACAATCCTCAATAATTCCTGTATATTTATAAGAACCCTGCTCAACAAACAACCGAGAAAAAAAACAGTATAAAATTAGTAATGTTACTCAATTACCTAAATTTATCATAAACTAATTTCAAAATCAATGATTAATTACTTGCAATTACAACGAACTTGTATACATTATCTATTAACTTTCAGTTGCAGATTAGAGTATGAAATTCAAACTCCATCAAGAGCTAAAAGTTGAACTGTAATATCTAATACAGAAGCCATATTACAAGAAATACATACATATACAGACAGATAGAAAGTAAACATGCTCGAAATAAGTTTAATCTTCATCAAAACGTTCGAATCTCAAGAACTGCCATTAATTTTCAGAAAGAAAAACAACCTCAGAACAACGGCAAAGAGGACGGATGAAAGAGAACTTCCGAGAATTCCGCCATTGATTTAGCGATGTAGCAAGCAAAACTGCAATCAGAGCTCCAACAACTGTCCACCACCATATACGGTTCTTCTTCTTACCGCCATTTGTTAGTTTTTTGCTTCTGATCTGTACCTCCACCATCAATTTCAACTACAACTCACCAATTTCACATAAATCAATATGATCTCTGTAAGAACCCTCACTTTTTGCTTGAAATTCGATTGTGGAGATTGGATCAAAGCAATTTGGGTATTTATATGAATGTAAAAGTTAGATTAAAGATGTGTTTGTTGAACTGATTTTGTTACGCCGACTACACACAGATTATGAATGAAGGAAAACAGGGGGAAGCTGCTCAGATGGCGGTCAAGACAAGAAGTTACCTCCGTAGCCTACTCGCCATGGATGCAATTGATTTACACGGATGATTAAATACAGAATTTATTTCTGGGAATAAATTTTATTACTTGTTCTCCTGTATTTTGTGAAAATTAAAAGTCAATAAATTATAAATGCATTTTTATTACAACTAGGTTTATCCCCGTGAGTTGCGTCGTAAGTTGAATAGAATAATCAAATCTCTTATCATGAACTCTATACAAAATTTTCATAAAAACATAAAAACATACAAAATCCTTACAAATATGTTATAAAAATGATAGAAAAATTACTCACAAATTTTGTCTCACAGGCAACCAATCGTTTAAATTAAAAAAAGAACTCAAATATCTCAAATTCGATAAAACCAAAATCTTTAAGCAAATATCTTAAATTTAATATCATTATCTCTATATATTACTTTTTAAAGTTAAAAAAACTTCTGATAGTCCTAATCCAAATCTTCAAAAAGTCACTACATAGATCAGACAACTAAATATTATATGTATATGTATATAATCAATGGGCCCATCAACTATATAATAATATTAGTTATATTATTCCTTTTCATCACTTTAAATTATATAATAATAATAATAATAATAATAATAATAATAATAATAATAATAATAAAAATAATAATAATAATAATAATAATAATAATAATAATAATAATAATAATAATAATATTATTATTATTATTATTATTATTATTATTATTATTATTATTTTTATTATTATTATTATTATTATTATTATTATTATTATTATTATTATATAATTAGTTTTGATGTCGTTGTAGGGGGTATGTGTACCGATCAAATATAAAGAGAAACTGTGTTTTTTCTAAAGATTAGTTAGATAAGAAAGATGTTGAATCATAAAAGATTGATGGTTTATTTCTAACTTAAGTTGATTGCAAACATGAATGTAAGCTAAAAATTTGATTTGAATGTTAATTGGCTAAACTTTGCATAAACAACTGAATTAAAATTGGTTTAAAATTATGTAAAATAAATAATCACTTCCGGTTTTCAAGCTCACTCTTTTAGACTTTTATTTGCAAAACCTAATACTATGTTTGTTAAAATAGTGGATTACATAGACATAGTCACGTGACTCGTATCAATGGCATATCAATTCAAACACAAAAATTCAATTGCATCAATGATATATATATGCAACACATTCAAATGTTACCAAAGACATTATAGTCTAGCGGTATTTTAATGGTGGTATAAGATGCAGAAACCAAATGGTGCTGGGTTCGAATCATACAAGGTAGTTTTATCAAAGTATTGAGTTTTCTCCAGAACTTGTGACTTGGTGGTGTATATAATCAGGTGTTACTACTGGTGACACGATGATACTCCAATGATCCGTCAGTGATCCTAAAATTTAACCGTTTAAAAAGAAAAAAATTATTATGTAACCTTAAATACAATTCATTACAAATCTGAATATTATACAATCGTTACAACAGATTTAGAAGTTCTGTGAAGTGAAATTATTAAGGTTAAAGATTTCTAAACACAAACTGTCACTTGAATTAACATAACCAAAGATAATGCAAACACAACTACTAACATTCACAAAGTAATAATCACAAGTGTTAAAAGTCAAACATAAACACAAAAATGGTCTTACAACTTGATTGAACATTTAAATTGGAAGAATAATCTTCAAACATAGAAGTTCTATGATGCAAAATCTAAAATTGTTTAATTCCATGTTTATAAAACCTGAAAATAATTTTTTTTAATTCTCAACTTTGCCGTGTTAATTTAGCTATTAATTTTCTTAGGTTTTATTTTTTTTAACGGTTAATAAATACATTTGAAGACGGGTCACTAGGGTAAATCAAATAGTGAAAAAGTTATTATATTTGTCTCGTTCCAAATCAATTGATCTAAGACTCACTCGATTATATAATGAATGATTAAATGTTGTGTATAATTAATTAGAAACCAAAATACTAATTGTTTTATTTAAAACCGTCAGTATTATGGATTTACGACTAACAATTCTAGATGTAGTACGTGATTCGGGACCACGTGCCACGTTGTAATGTATGTGACGTAGCTTAACCAATAGGATCAAAGAGATAAATCAAAGCCACGTCGTCACCTGATTCTACCCCCTTTTTCTTTTTTTTTTCAACTAATCTAATCTTTTATACCAATGGTCCTCAGTTAAAGTGGTTGAGAGCATGTATCATATGATTTCAATATTGGTAAGATCGCGGGTTTAAGTTCTGGTATAGACAAAATAAGGGTTTCATGATAGGCTAGGGAGTTTTCTTTCACTTATGGTGGGTTTCCTCCTATTGGGTGTGGATATAATTGGTGGGTTTATGACCACTCAGTGATCCAAATTGCTGTTCAAAAAAATCTAATCCTTTATACCATATTATAATAAAATAGCAAAAATTTTGTTGTTTGTCATATTATTATACTAGTATTGTTACATGTCATCTTTTTACTCTAATATTGTCACATTTTAAAAACTTATCATTCTACTTAATTCTCTTCCTATTAAATAATTATATTTTCTCTCTTATTGAATAAATTTCTTCTCTTATTTAAATAATTGTAACAGTAATAACTAATATAGTATTTATCTATCTATTATAAATCACACTTAAAATTTTCTTATAAAATATGAAATTTTCTATAATCAAAATTTTTAAATTAAGAAATATTTTATTTTCAAAAGACAAAATTTATGTAAAGAAACAAGTTATCTTAAAAAATGTTTTTTTTAAATAAAATATATTATAAAATGAGTTTTTAAACAATGAGATTTTTATCATCTAATAGCGTTTTTTAATTTATTCAAAATCTAAATTAATAAAAATGATAGAAAAAATTATATTTTTTGTCCGTTATCTTTAACGCTAATTTAAATTGGGTAGTTTAACTTTAATAATTACAAAAATTATATTTTATATTATTAATTTATAAAAGTTAGTTTTTAATATAATAGAAACTGAAGTTTTCAACATTAGGTATTTCAAAGATATCAATTATTACACGTTAAAAGGTCATATATCATTTGTATAGTAATTAAAGTTTTTAATTATTTTTTATTACTTAAAACATTTATTATCATTTTATATCAAAATATCGTTTTATAATTGCTAAATTTTCATTACCAATTATTTAACATTTTATATTAAATCCGTGTAATACACGTGTTAATAACCTACTTTATACTTGTAATACACGTATGTGTGACTAGCCCACTTGGTAGAGGCATTGCCTCTTAGAAAGGAGGTCTTGGGTTTAAATCCAAGCAAGAGAGAAAATTGGGTGTAATTTAGGAGTATGAGTAGGATAGTACTGTTGTTCAAAAAAAACTTATAATTAGGTTTGATTTCTATTTAATATTTTAATATAACATTTTGAAGTTTATATTAATGGAAATTAATTATTTTTTGAATTTCATATCTAGATTTTTCTTGCAGTGAATTAATTGTCAAAAGGCTTTAATGCATCTAATTTAAGATCAGGCTTCTGTTTCTCTTATTGAAATTAAAATATTTCTTTTTTTATATAATTATTTTTTGAACGACTTGGAAAAGTCAATGTAGGGTAACACTAAGTTAAAATTTCTTTGGTTATCTTCTTATATAAATAAAAAGCTTACGTATCTTGTTTGGAAATTCGAACAAGAGTTAGAAATTTTTTCCAGTTGAGTGTTTGGATAAATGTTTTCTAGACCCGTTTTAGTTTACCATAAAACATTATGATAATTTTTTTTTTAATTTTATAAACGATGTTCCTACAACATATATACGCATAGAACCACACACAAAAATAGAGAATTTTATGGTAAACTAAAATGGGTCTAGAATAGGGTGTTCATCGGGACAGATAACGGTTCATCCGGATTTGAAAATTAAAACTCTCTCTGAAACATGACACGAATTGGAAATATGCGAATTCATTCTGAAGTTATCCAAAAACACACGAATAAACTTATTTTTACATCAGAATAAACATGTTATATTCGGGTTATACGGATGGAATCGGATATCTGATCCAAATAAACAAAATTTTGTACATCCGATATCTGATCTGTTCCGAATAAGAAAAGCGGATATCCGATTCAAATCTCGATTTCGAATCAGTTTTTTCAGGTTCCAAATACAATTCGAATTTCTAGTTTTTTAGCATCATAATCTAGAATGATTTGCTACAGGTTTGGTTTTGGGATATATAGTTTTCAAGGGACACACTACTATGTTAGTTAAAATCCAATTTGTTGCCTAAACACGTTTAAATCAGGTAAACTATCTTTTTTGTTACATATCATTTTATAATGAACTTAGAAACAAGTTTTTGGTTTAATCAAAACCAAGTAATACGGGTTTTAGTGAAGATGAGCATGACGAACAATGTTTATATCTTCGTATTAATAATACACTAGTGTGTATTATCGTAATTTTACAGTATTATTAGATTTAAAAACTCTCAACTTTAGCATGTTGGCCAGCAATACTCTCAACTAAGGAAATGTTTAGTAACACTCTCAACTTTCAACACATTTTCTATTGTCACTCCATTTTAAACCTTTTTGATGACATGTAATAGCAAAATGAAGTGCCACCAGAAACTATATTGAAAGTTAGGAGTGACCCTAAACATCTCCTCAGTTGGGAGTATTGCCGGCCAATATGTTAAAGTTGAGACTATTTAAATCCAGTAACCCAATATTATATATATATATATATATATAGTGGAAAGATCAAATAAAAAGTATATTTTGCCTAAGAAGGCTAAGAAGGATTTTTAAAATCTCCAAAACCGACCCAAACAAACTCCGATTGAACTCATTTCGATGGCATTGGAACCGTCTCATCGAACCCTACAATATTAGATTTTAAGTTTTCGTTTTAACAACTAGATTTAGATTTTGGGTTTTAGGGCTTGGTTTTTAGCTTTTAAATTGTATCTTTATGTTAAAGATTTGTTTTTAAAGTTTTGGTTTTAGTATTAGGGTTTATTGTTTACGATTTAAGGTTTGGGTTTTAGGGTTCGACAAGCCGGTTCCAATGATGTAAAAATTAATTCAATCGGGGTTTGTTTGAGTCGGTTTTCAAGTTTTTAAAATCCTTCTTAGCCTTCTTAGGCAAAATAGACTTTTTAGGGGAACCTTCCCCTATATATATATATATATATATATATATAGAGAGAGAGAGAGAGAGAGAGAAGAAAGATCATGTAAAATGTTTATTTTACCTTAAAAGACTAAAAAAAGATTTTTAAAACCTTTAAAACCGATCGAACGAACTCCGATTAAACTCATTGCGAAGACACTGTAACCATCTCATCGAACCCTACAACACTAGTATTTAGGTTTTAGCTTTTTAACAATTAAATTTAAAGTTTAGGTTTTAGGACTTGGTTTTATCTTTTAGGGTTTATCTTTAGGTTTAGTGTTTATTTTCAGGTTGTGGTTTTATTATTGGGGGTTATTGTTTATGATTTATGGTTTGGGTTTTAGGGTTTGACCAGACGGTTCTAATGATGCAAAAATAAATTTAATAGAAGTTTGTTTGGGTCGGTTTTTGAGTAATTAAAAATCATTCTTAGCATTCTTAGGCAAAATTAACTTTTTAAGAGAATCTTCCCCTATGTATGTAATGTATGTATGTATGTATGTATGTATGTATGAGAGGGTTCCAGAAAATTTTCATTTTAGAGAAAATCAAGAAAAGTAACCACAATCATTACCAATTAAACTTTTTTTTCATTTTTTCTTTCTTATTTCCTTTTATTATAAGATAAGAAATGTAAAAAAAGAAAAAAATTAAAAAAATATATGTATTTTAAGTTATTACATATATGTAACGGTATAAGTTACATACGGAACTTTTTTAGTTACATATACGTAACTTCGTGATCTACATATTTTTTTCAAAAATTTCTTTTTTATTATAAAATTTCTAACCTTATAATAAAAAATTATGAATTTTTTTTTAAAATTTATTGATTAGTATAAGTTTCTTAGTTTTCTCCGAAATTAGGAGTTTTCTTATTAACCTTCCTGTATGTATGTATGTATGTATGTATGTATGTATGTATGTATGTATGTATGTATGTATGTATGTATGTATGTATGTATGTATGTATGTATGTATGTATGGTAACGCTCTAATAATAACTCACTTAACCAAATAACTCCGTCAAGATGAAGCCAAATCTTGGATTTTTTAATAAATTGTAACACATTTAGAATATTTTCTTCTTTTATGAGTTTGCGTAAATTAATCACCGTTTAAGACGTAACATCGTTGTAAGTTTTTGACTTTCAACACTGTAACAGTTTTAGACCCAAAACATACGACGATGTTACGTCTTAAACGGTGATGAATTTACGAAAACTCAAAAAAGAAGAAAGTGTTCTAAATGTGTTACAATGATGTTAAAAAAATCTCAAGATTTGGCTTCATATGAAGTTATTTAGGTTAATGTTTTAAACAGGGCCGTCTCAAGCTTTTTCGGGGCCCAAGGCGAAACTTAAATCCAGGGCCTTTCCCTTACAACTAATAGTTATGTTTAAAACCCTCCTCCTTTAAAGGCTTCTTTGTGTGTTCATTCTCTACATTTACTTGCTCATTACTTAAATTTGGTTGTTCATTCTCTACATTTTGTTGTTCATTATTTGATTTTTTTTTGTTCATTCCCAATATTTTGTTGTTCATGATCTACAATGTGTTGTTTGTTATTTGCAACATTTTTTGTAATAATAACATATTTTAGGAATAAACTTTTTTCCTTTTCAACCATAGCCTCTAGTTTAGTTTCTTTCTCCTTTTTGAATATCGAGATTCGTATTTTCTATTTCTATTTGACATAATGAGTCAAATAGTCAATCAAGTAAAACAATAAAACCTAAATAGCAATTAACAGTTTTATGAATGAACAAAAAAAATCAAATAATGAACAACAAAATGTAGAGAATGAACAACCAAATTTAAGTAACGAGCAAGTAAATGTAGAGAATGAACACACAAAGGAGCCTTTAAAGGAGAAGGGTTTTAAACATAACTATTAGCTGTAAGAGAAAGGCCCCGGATTTAAGTTTCGCCTTGGGCCCCAAAAAAGCTTGAGACGGCCCTACCCTTAATCCCTTAAGATTGCCGGCATAAAAACCTCGGGATGTGACAATCGTCACTCTGCCTTGTTCTTATTAATATAATAAAACAAAATTACAAAACAAGAGCACAAATGATCGATATCTAAGTGTTGACAGACTCTGAATATCGCAAATGTAAGCAAGAAATAAGCAGAAATAAGCTAAGTGTATACGGTGTGTGTTCCTAGATGACCATTGCCTCGATTTATACTACAAAATTGTACAACGACAATATATGCATGTAACATCAGTGCCGGAAAACGTCACCAGAACAGTGATCTCAACAGTAACATGAACAGTAATCATGTACAAACTATACGTATTTTAGTGTATGTCATGTTCATATCAAATATCATTATCAAATAATGTTATCACAACACAGTTTTAGAAATCATTTCAGAAAGCAAAGTTCAGAACTATGGTTCATCAGTCAGATAATTATCTGGCGATGCACAACCGTCACGTGATTATTTGTTAGAATTTATTACGTATAATCATATGTGAGACTTTACAGAACAAAACAATACGGATGTCGTTACGTGAATGCTAAATCGACAGGTTATTCATATAGGTGACGATATGTACGAATATATCTGAAAGTTTAATGTTCTGAATGATATCCGATAATTAGAAAACCATATTGAAAAGTAGAGTTGTAACATCTGTGCCGGAACCATCACCGGAACAGTAATCTGTACAGTAACTTGTACAGTAACTCAGGTACAAACTAGGAGAAATACTTAGAAGCTATTAACATTCGATGCTAAACATAAACTATCACACGATGTTTGTGAAATCCTGATTGAAACCTTAGTGTTAAACAGTCAGAAACACATCAGACAATCATGAACAGATGCCAACATGTTTGATTTTATATTATTAGGTTTAAACGTATGTGAGGATAAACAGAACAAAACAATAACAGTTGTTGTTACGGAAAGCTAGACTGACGAACTATTCGTATAGGTGACGATCTGTACGAATAGATTTGATAGTTTAACGATCTAAAACGATGATTTAAAAGTAGAAAACAAAATCAGAAAGTGAAATGTACGATCGTGTTCGTACAGTTAGCGCTCTGTACGAAGACGTGCGTAAGTGACGTTTTCTGACGGAACGAAAACGAAAACGATCCGAACGATAATAAATTTAAGGAAATATAATATTTCCTGTTTTACAATTTTGAAACTCATCATGATCAATTAAAACGAAACTGTTGTAATTAAAACGCGTAAAGCTTAAAAATACGCGAATAAATAATTAAACGCGTAAAAATTATAAATTTCGGCAAATCATTCAAGATTAATAATATATAAAACATTTTTATAAATAAATTACCCTCCTATTATTTAAAATAAAGTCCTTTTATTTAAACTACGTAGTTACACGCGTTACGACCCGGACACGCGACGAAAACGCGAACCGAGCAAACGAAATGAACCCGAATACTCTCGGGGTATTTAAAGGCCAAATGAGCCTATTAGTTTCATTTTACACCACCATCTTCCTTCTCCTTCTTGAATTTTCGGATTTCATCATCACCACCATTTACAAGCTTCAAATCCATAAATCTCCTTCGTTTCTTGGCCAATTCTTGCGTTCTTGGTGTCCACGCGAAGCTCTCGACTCCCTCTACAAGAAAGTACAGCAGATCGGAGCTCTTATCCGGCCATTTTTCAGGTATGAAGCCTCAAAGTTTCGTAAAAATAGGGTTTTCTTGTTGGAACCTTTGATCCACACACACACATGACCGGTTTAGGACCATGACACCTTAAACTCACAGTCAGGCACCAATCTAGCACGTATGTCGGCCATGGAACGACCACCCAACCTCATGGTTCGAGGATGATAGCTTACAGGTTCGTGAAAAGAGGGTGCCCGACCAAACAGCTGCTGGAGCCGAACCCTCTCATCTCCGGCGAACCTTCTTGCTGGCAACGAACCATCACCCTGTCCCACGAACCTTGGAGGGTGTTGTTGCCACAGCCGAACCTTTTGATGCCATCACCGAACCCTTGCAGAACCAAGGTGGCGAACCATCTGGTTGCCGAACCATCTCATGACCACGAACCTTCAAGGTCAGCTCCCTTTAGCCGAACCTTCCTGATCTCCGGCGAACCCTAGCATCTTTCCCGAACCCTCGACCTCAGCCGAACTCTTGTGTTTTGCCGAACCATTTCACTAACAAGCAACGAACCATCAACAGCGAACCATGCATGGATGGGCAAACCTTGACTTCTGACTTCCGAACCTGTTAGTTGCCGAACCAGGAAGGAGGCTACGAACCCATGGACCGAACCTTGATCTATGCCCGACGAACCTAAGTACAGCAACCCTCGGCCGAACCTTGAGGTGAAGCTTTTGCCGAACCTTGAGCTGAAGGGTTCGCTGGAATGCTAGATCTATTACTATAAAACCCCTCGGCCAAGACACTAGTAGCCCAATACCATGCACCAGGCCCAGCTATGCTCTGGCCCAAATTCGGCTTAGCCCAACAATTGGGTCATTTTGTTATACTTCAGCCGACCCAAATTGGTTGAGCCCAACGTCAATAAACCGACCCAAGGCCCATAACCTACCCCTCTCGGCCCAATGATCCTTCTAAGCCCAATAGGGGTAATCTGGCCCGGTTGTTCAGCCATTGTCGGTCCAATTTCTTGGACATCCCAATGCCACATGAATCGGCCTACATGGATTAAATTGGGCCCAAGACTTTAAACCACAATCGGCCACTTGGTTACACTCGGCCCAACAGGCCCAACAGCCCTCTTTCGGCCTGCTATAGCTTAACCGGCCTAAGACTTGAATCCATATATTCCGTAGGCCCAACAGCGTCCAACTCGGCCCAATAGCATACAATTATGGACCACATTCAATTTCATTCGGCCCATAAACAAACAATGGCCCATGGACATTAATTCGGTCCATATGGATCAATTCGAGACAAACACTTGAAAACAATGTAATGAATAGCATGTAAGGTGTTTCTGAAATTAATTATGACTATTGAATATCTAAGAGACGTGTTAGGGAATCAAGACTAGACACACGAATTAAGGGCCGAATGAGAACTGAGACCGCGACTCACTAGTGATAGCCAATTTTCAGGCTAACACATACACGCGCACAAAACCTCACAAATTATACTTATAAACTACAAACAATGTGAAATCAATGCAGGGTCGTGAAAACAATAGCAAGTACAACAACGAGCGCGTGCATTCTAGCTTAAGCTAAGTCAACCACTTCAAACACCAGGTGAGTTCATTTGTCCCTTTTCAAACTTATTTGTTTTACTTCGGGACTGAGAAGCATGTTAAACATTTTCACAAAATTATTGAGATGTTATTTAATGCTTTAAACATAAACTTGATACTTATGTTGAAACTTATTCGTGAAACTTAGTAGTCATTGAAAAGCAATAGACTTGAAACATATACAATGAACTTGATGCTTGAAACCATATATTGGATGCTTATGAGACTTGATGCAAACTTATGGGATTCATGATGAAAAAATGTGTGAACACTTGAAACTATATGCATGAGGCTTACAATATAGATTTGGAGCCTAAACTTTATAAACTCTTATGATATAAGCTATGTGCTTAAAACATACAATTGAGGTTTAACTTATAAACTCTATGTTTAATTATATACAAAACCATAAGGCTTTGAAAATACTTTAAATAAACACTAATGCTTTATACAATTATTTCATAAAGTTATTGTACTACACCTTTAATGAAGTATTAAATTACTTTACACTTACAATGATTTGCTTAAACTTAACTGGAAACATTTATTCTTAGAGATACTTATATACGTGAGATGTCTGAAAACACGTGAATACTTGTTATACTTAGAATGCTTGAAACACGTGAATGCTTGATACATTTTGGAATACTTGAATGCGTAATATACTTGGGATACGTGAACATTTGGAATGCTTGATACATTTGGATGCCTGAATACTTGAATGCTTGAAACATGAGATGCTTAAACAAAAGACTGATTGACCGCCGCGTGTTGATCTATGTGTCAACCCCTACTAGTCATCAGTGAAACAATGTGAATGCTTTAGACTTATATGCATAAACTTTTGGACATTGTGAGACAGACTGTTGGCCGCCGCGTGTTGACCTGTGTGTCAACCCCTACTAGTCATCAGTGTTCTTCTTTGTCAGAGTCATGTAAGACAGACTGATTGGCCGCCGCGTGTTGACCTGTGTGTCAACCCCTACTAGTCATTCAGTGTTCTTCTTGATTCATCCATAGTGATGACAAGTGACTAGAATGATTGAGTTCTTCTAGTTGACTTTGTGTTAACTTGAAGGTTACTCTATCTAAACATGTCACGAGTCATAAATAGGATCATTATGGATGGATGCTGAAATCCTTAGGGTTTTTCAGCTGTCCATAATGGTGCCTATTAAGCTTGAGACTTATTCGTTGTGGAATCAATAGTGTGGAGTGAAACGCTTAATTATCATTAATAACAATATGTTAAGCAGCCCGGTATGTGGTGGGACGGTGGCTGGGGCTTGTCCCCTACATATGCCCTATATATAAGCATACTTGGTTGGATAGCATAGGTGGTTGTTAGTGAGGTTAAGGTTGTCATTTCGGGGGAAACAAAGTAAACATTGGCAGGGAAACAAACGTTAAGAATCATATGTCATGGGATCAGAGTAGTGGGGATGAAATGCTTAATTATCATTAACAACAATATGTTAAGCAGCCCGGTATGTGGTGGGACGGTGGCTGGGGCTTGTCCCCTACATATGCCTTATATATAAGCATACTTGGTTGAATAGCATAGGTGGTTGTTAGTGAGGTTAAGGTGGTCATTCAGGGAATCAAAGTAAACAATTACAGGGTAATCAAATTCAAAGAATCAAACACTTGGAATCAAACATTGGGAATCAAACATTTTGGGGAATCATACGGGTAGGATGAGACGCTTAATTATCATCAGGAACAATATACCATGTGGTTCAGTATGTGGTGGGATGGTGGCTGGGGCTTGTCCCCTACATATGCCCTATATATAAGCATACTGAATCAGATGGTATAGGTGGTTAATGGTGAGGCTAAGGTTGTCATTCAAAGGATTTTACAAACTATTTTTACACAAAAACTACATGATCTCACCAACCATTGTGTTGACTTTATTTTTCTACATGCTTTCTCAGGTAATGCATTGGATTAAGCTAAGATTCAGGATTTGCATACTAGGATGACCAGACATAGATCCTAGTTGACTTTTGAAGAAGCACATCTTGAGATCAATACGAATCTCTTTTGGATATCTTGTACAAATACAAGATAGATATATTTGATTCTTTTGGATAGGTTTACTTAGCTAAATTACTAAACATTGACTTTGTAATTTAACTTTGTAATCCTAGTTTATATTTTATTGTGCTTAATTATTCTTAACATTGATGCTATGTAAACAATCTGATCATCACGATTATCATTCACGATATCGCGCTCCGAGAACCTTCCGCCCGACGGGGACTCCGATCCTACCCCGCCGGCTCGGGGTGTGACAGATTGGTATCAGAGCTCAAGGTTATAGAGAATAATAGGTCATTTACTTAAAATGGTTTGGCCTAGACTATAACTTAGGGACCCTCATGTAGAGAACATAAGACTTAAGCTTGCATTGTGTCTTCTGCATTCGATCACTGCACTAACCAATATCTTTTGGTTATAATCAGAATGCCGCCCAGAAAACAACCGACACCGATACCTACACCACAGACTTCTGCACCTCACTCTTCGACACCATCACCACCAGATTCACCACCGCCGCCTCCTCCTCCTCCACATAGTCCTCCTCCGAACCCGACTGCAACTATAGTTCTGGATCCTGCTACTGTTGCTTTGGCAACATTACTGAGCAGTCAACTGACTAACCAGATGAAGGATATCATCCCAGAGATGATTAAAAAGATTCAAAGCTATGGTAACAACTCAGGGCGTACTACAGGGGAACTAGTGGAAACACCGGCGCTAAATCAGACTGTTCATACAAATCATTCGTAGGATGCAAACCGCCAAGCTTTAGCGGTGTTGAAGGAGCCGTTGGACTGATCCAATGGCTAGAGAAGATGGAAAATACATTGGACCTAAGCAGTTGTCCGAAAAGACATAAGGTTCGCTATGCTGCGGGATCTTTCAGTAAGCGTGCCCTAACTTGGTGGAACTCACAGATAAACGCTCGAGGTAGGGATGAAACACTAGCCATGCCTTGGGCAGAATTCAAAACCCTCTTGAGGAATGAGTTCTGTCCTAAGCACGAACTATAGAACTTGGAAATTGAACTCTCAAATCATGTGATGAAAGGAGCTGATCACATGACATACACTACTCGCTATCATGAATTGGTAGCCTTGGTGCCTGAGATGGTGCCAACACTAGAAAAGCGAATTGACCGATATGTAGGAGGATTACCATCCTGCATTCAGGGCATTGTACTTGCTGCCAACCCTGCAACTTTAGAGTCTGCTATCTCCTTGTCAGCTAAACTCACAGATGTGATGGTGAAGTCCGGAGAATTGAAAGATGATTCGGACAAGACTAAGGAGAAACAACCAAAGAAGAAACAAAAGGCCATCCAACAATATGCGATGCCCACACCACTCAATCAAGTTGTTGCAGTATCTACTAAAGCTGCACGCAAACCTTACACTGGTGTACATCCTCAATGTGCACAATGTCAGTTTCATCATGCTGCCAATATGCCGTGTAGGCAGTGTACCAACTGTGGCCGAAAAGGCCATATGGCTCAACACTGTCGAACTTCACCGACACCGGCAGTGAACAATGCTACTATGGCAAAACCACCACCACAAAACCTTGGCAACTACAACCACAACAATCAGGGATGCTTTAACTGTGGAGAACTAGGTCATTTCTCCAGGAACTGCCCAAAGAGGGCACAACCGGGAGATCAAGTACCAAGGGGAAGAGCTTTCATGATAGGAGCTCCTGTGCACACCAAGACCCGGAAACGGGTACTGGTATGTGACGCCTCTTTAACTCATAAGATTTCATTCTATTTTGATACTAGTATGAATAAGAAACTTATCTTATTCCTATTAAGTATAACCACATACGTATTCCATGAGAACTTAGGAACTCTTTTATTGCGTATAAACAATGAAAGAATCCTTAGTTAATGCATAGAACATACACAGGAAACCACTACTAACACTAAGGTTGTGTAACAATTGATGCTCATTGCATCAGTTAGTTTGAACAATAAAGTGTTAGAATCATACAGAGACTTAGCAAGCCGTAACAGTAAGACAACTATGAGCAATAAGATTAGCAGAACTGTGAGGACATACATAAGGATCCCAAACGCGACCCAGAGTTTATTTGGGAGCGTAAGGACATCACTTCAAACAAAGGTTTCCCATTTATTACAAAGAAAGTTGTACCCGATAATAATTCTTAAATTTCGGGACGAAATTTCTTTAACAAGGGGAGACTGTAACATCTGTGCCAGAACCGTCACCGGAACAGTAATCTGTACAGTAACTTGTACAGTAACTCAGGTACAAACTAGGAGAAATACTTAGAAGCTATTAACATTCGATGCTAAACATAAACTATCACACGATGTTTCTGAAATCCTGATTGAAACCTTAGTGTTAAACAGTCAGAAACACATCAGACAATCATGAACAGATGCCAACATGTTTGATTTTATATTATTAGGTTTAAACGTATGTGAGGATAAACAGAACAAAACAATAACAGTTGTTGTTACGGAAAGCTAGACTGACGAACTATTCGTATAGGTGACGATCTGTACGAATAGATTTGATAGTTTAACGATCTAAAACGATGATTTAAAAGTAGAAAACAAAATCAGAAAGTGAAATGTACGATCGTGTTCGTACAGTTAGCGCTCTGTACGAAGACGTGCGTAAGTGACGTTTTCTGACGGAACGAAAACGAAAACGATCCGAACGATAATAAATTTAAGGAAATATAATATTTCCTGTTTTACAATTTTGAAACTCATCATGATCAATTAAAACGAAACTGTTGTAATTAAAACGCGTAAAGCTTAAAAATACGCGAATAAATAATTAAACGCGTAAAAATTATAAATTTCGGCAAATCATTCAAGATTAATAATATATAAAACATTTTTATAAATAAATTACCCTCCTATTATTTAAAATAAAGTCCTTTTATTTAAACTACGTAGTTACACGCGTTACGACCCGGACACGCGACGAAAACGCGAACCGAGCAAACGAAATGAACCCGAATACTCTCGGGGTATTTAAAGGCCAAATGAGCCTATTAGTTTCATTTTACACCACCATCTTCCTTCTCCTTCTTGAATTTTCGGATTTCATCATCACCACCATTTACAAGCTTCAAATCCATAAATCTCCTTCGTTTCTTGGCCAATTCTTGCGTTCTTGGTGTCCACGCGAAGCTCTCGACTCCCTCTACAAGAAAGTACAGCAGATCGGAGCTCTTATCCGGCCATTTTTCAGGTATGAAGCCTCAAAGTTTCGTAAAAATAGGGTTTTCTTGTTGGAACCTTTGATCCACACACACACATGACCGGTTTAGGACCATGACACCTTAAACTCACAGTCAGGCACCAATCTAGCACGTATGTCGGCCATGGAACGACCACCCAACCTCATGGTTCGAGGATGATAGCTTACAGGTTCGTGAAAAGAGGGTGCCCGACCAAACAGCTGCTGGAGCCGAACCCTCTCATCTCCGGCGAACCTTCTTGCTGGCAACGAACCATCACCCTGTCCCACGAACCTTGGAGGGTGTTGTTGCCACAGCCGAACCTTTTGATGCCATCACCGAACCCTTGCAGAACCAAGGTGGCGAACCATCTGGTTGCCGAACCATCTCATGACCACGAACCTTCAAGGTCAGCTCCCTTTAGCCGAACCTTCCTGATCTCCGGCGAACCCTAGCATCTTTCCCGAACCCTCGACCTCAGCCGAACTCTTGTGTTTTGCCGAACCATTTCACTAACAAGCAACGAACCATCAACAGCGAACCATGCATGGATGGGCAAACCTTGACTTCTGACTTCCGAACCTGTTAGTTGCCGAACCAGGAAGGAGGCTACGAACCCATGGACCGAACCTTGATCTATGCCCGACGAACCTAAGTACAGCAACCCTCGGCCGAACCTTGAGGTGAAGCTTTTGCCGAACCTTGAGCTGAAGGGTTCGCTGGAATGCTAGATCTATTACTATAAAACCCCTCGGCCAAGACACTAGTAGCCCAATACCATGCACCAGGCCCAGCTATGCTCTGGCCCAAATTCGGCTTAGCCCAACAATTGGGTCATTTTGTTATACTTCAGCCGACCCAAATTGGTTGAGCCCAACGTCAATAAACCGACCCAAGGCCCATAACCTACCCCTCTCGGCCCAATGATCCTTCTAAGCCCAATAGGGGTAATCTGGCCCGGTTGTTCAGCCCATTGTCGGTCCAATTTCTTGGACATCCCAATGCCACATGAATCGGCCTACATGGATTAAATTGGGCCCAAGACTTTAAACCACAATCGGCCACTTGGTTACACTCGGCCCAACAGGCCCAACAGCCCTCTTTCGGCCTGCTATAGCTTAACCGGCCTAAGACTTGAATCCATATATTCCGTAGGCCCAACAGCGTCCAACTCGGCCCAATAGCATACAATTATGGACCACATTCAATTTCATTCGGCCCATAAACAAACAATGGCCCATGGACATTAATTCGGTCCATATGGATCAATTCGAGACAAACACTTGAAAACAATGTAATGAATAGCATGTAAGGTGTTTCTGAAATTAATTATGACTATTGAATATCTAAGAGACGTGTTAGGGAATCAAGACTAGACACACGAATTAAGGGCCGAATGAGAACTGAGACCGCGACTCACTAGTGATAGCCAATTTTCAGGCTAACACATACACGCGCACAAAACCTCACAAATTATACTTATAAACTACAAACAATGTGAAATCAATGCAGGGTCGTGAAAACAATAGCAAGTACAACAACGAGCGCGTGCATTCTAGCTTAAGCTAAGTCAACCACTTCAAACACCAGGTGAGTTCATTTGTCCCTTTTCAAACTTATTTGTTTTACTTCGGGACTGAGAAGCATGTTAAACATTTTCACAAAATTATTGAGATGTTATTTAATGCTTTAAACATAAACTTGATACTTATGTTGAAACTTATTCGTGAAACTTAGTAGTCATTGAAAAGCAATAGACTTGAAACATATACAATGAACTTGATGCTTGAAACCATATATTGGATGCTTATGAGACTTGATGCAAACTTATGGGATTCATGATGAAAAAATGTGTGAACACTTGAAACTATATGCATGAGGCTTACAATATAGATTTGGAGCCTAAACTTTATAAACTCTTATGATATAAGCTATGTGCTTAAAACATACAATTGAGGTTTAACTTATAAACTCTATGTTTAATTATATACAAAACCATAAGGCTTTGAAAATACTTTAAATAAACACTAATGCTTTATACAATTATTTCATAAAGTTATTGTACTACACCTTTAATGAAGTATTAAATTACTTTACACTTACAATGATTTGCTTAAACTTAACTGGAAACATTTATTCTTAGAGATACTTATATACGTGAGATGTCTGAAAACACGTGAATACTTGTTATACTTAGAATGCTTGAAACACGTGAATGCTTGATACATTTTGGAATACTTGAATGCGTAATATACTTGGGATACGTGAACATTTGGAATGCTTGATACATTTGGATGCCTGAATACTTGAATGCTTGAAACATGAGATGCTTAAACAAAAGACTGATTGACCGCCGCGTGTTGATCTATGTGTCAACCCCTACTAGTCATCAGTGAAACAATGTGAATGCTTTAGACTTATATGCATAAACTTTTGGACATTGTGAGACAGACTGTTGGCCGCCGCGTGTTGACCTGTGTGTCAACCCCTACTAGTCATCAGTGTTCTTCTTTGTCAGAGTCATGTAAGACAGACTGATTGGCCGCCGCGTGTTGACCTGTGTGTCAACCCCTACTAGTCATTCAGTGTTCTTCTTGATTCATCCATAGTGATGACAAGTGACTAGAATGATTGAGTTCTTCTAGTTGACTTTGTGTTAACTTGAAGGTTACTCTATCTAAACATGTCACGAGTCATAAATAGGATCATTATGGATGGATGCTGAAATCCTTAGGGTTTTTCAGCTGTCCATAATGGTGCCTATTAAGCTTGAGACTTATTCGTTGTGGAATCAATAGTGTGGAGTGAAACGCTTAATTATCATTAATAACAATATGTTAAGCAGCCCGGTATGTGGTGGGACGGTGGCTGGGGCTTGTCCCCTACATATGCCCTATATATAAGCATACTTGGTTGGATAGCATAGGTGGTTGTTAGTGAGGTTAAGGTTGTCATTTCGGGGGAAACAAAGTAAACATTGGCAGGGAAACAAACGTTAAGAATCATATGTCATGGGATCAGAGTAGTGGGGATGAAATGCTTAATTATCATTAACAACAATATGTTAAGCAGCCCGGTATGTGGTGGGACGGTGGCTGGGGCTTGTCCCCTACATATGCCCTATATATAAGCATACTTGGTTGAATAGCATAGGTGGTTGTTAGTGAGGTTAAGGTGGTCATTCAGGGAATCAAAGTAAACAATTACAGGGTAATCAAATTCAAAGAATCAAACACTTGGAATCAAACATTGGGAATCAAACATTTTGGGGAATCATACGGGTAGGATGAGACGCTTAATTATCATCAGGAACAATATACCATGTGGTTCAGTATGTGGTGGGACGGTGGCTGGGGCTTGTCCCCTACATATGCCCTATATATAAGCATACTGAATCAGATGGTATAGGTGGTTAATGGTGAGGCTAAGGTTGTCATTCAAAGGATTTTACAAACTATTTTTACACAAAAACTACATGATCTCACCAACCATTGTGTTGACTTTATTTTTCTACATGCTTTCTCAGGTAATGCATTGGATTAAGCTAAGATTCAGGATTTGCATACTAGGATGACCAGACATAGATCCTAGTTGACTTTTGAAGAAGCACATCTTGAGATCAATACGAATCTCTTTTGGATATCTTGTACAAATACAAGATAGATATATTTGATTCTTTTGGATAGGTTTACTTAGCTAAATTACTAAACATTGACTTTGTAATTTAACTTTGTAATCCTAGTTTATATTTTATTGTGCTTAATTATTCTTAACATTGATGCTATGTAAACAATCTGATCATCACGATTATCATTCACGATATCGCGCTCCGAGAACCTTCCGCCCGACGGGGACTCCGATCCTACCCCGCCGGCTCAGGGTGTGACAAGAGTAATCGCCGTGTTCGTACGGGTGACGATTCGAACGAATACGCGCGACGACTGTACGATTCGATTTTAAACAGTAAATTAAATATTTCTGAAAATTTAAAATGAACGAAAGATATTTAGTTAATTTATTAGGAATTACAACCTAAAATAATTTTATAAATCTTATTTTAAAACCGAGTCGTTTCGTTACGAAAACAACGAAAAACCGACGCTTCTACACGAAACAGAGCGGGACCGAATGAACCCGGACATATCCGGGTATTTCACCATCATTTATGATGGCAATTAATGCCATCTTTCATCCCCACCAACCAGATCCAACTCCATTTTCGTCTTCCCTCTATCTTCTTTCTCTCTCTAGAAACCCCAACCATAACTCTTTCAAATCTTCACGAAATCGGACGTTTTTGGTGTCAAAACGACCACCATAACTTGTAGATCATATAAGTACAGTAGATCGAGGCTTGAATCCAACATATTTGAGGTAAAGATCGAATTTAGTCTCGGTTTTAGGGTTTTGAAAACCCTCATGACCGCCCCTCTTTTTGGTCGGTTTTAAACCACCTCCCACCATAGGTTCTTCACAAAAACTTATTAGAATGTTGTAGGAACAAACCCTATCTCATTCTTGGTCGACTAACTCGAAAATCATGAGCAACCAACCACCAGGCCGCTGCGGCCGAATAGCTCCTAGCAGCCTGCCGAATGGCCTTCATCCTTGGCCGAAAGGCCCTTGGCCGAACCAGCTTCCTCATTCGCCCGAATAGGCAACCACCGAAGCAACTGCCTCCATCGTTCGGCCCATGTTATTCGGTCGGGCCCCCACTTCGGCCAACAGTCATTCGAACAACCCAACCCATTCGCCCTAACCAACACCTATTCGGCTTAGTCACATTCGGTCGGCCATACTCTATTCAATCGGACCACTCTTTCGGCCACAACCTATTCGGTCGGCCCAATGGGTACATTCTGTCGGGACAACTGATCCGTTTGATCGGACAAGGATATGATTCGGTTAACCTTCTTGTATGTTAGTTAAAAGGATGGGCATGCTAGAGCTACCATCTTAGTGTGTGTGCATGGATGGGGAATCAAATAAGTGGGTGAGTGCATGGGATCATATATATTAACGTCTCATAAAAAGTGATAAGGGTTTAGACCAAGAGTTATCTAACGAAAACGTTTTAACTATGTATGAGTAATTACAAGGAAAACAAAGAGTAGGGCTTTTAAGGTAATAGTTTCCTTAAATCATACAACTAACTCTAAATAAGTTGGTAACATTTTGAGATCAAAACATTGAAGAAATCATAAAGGATCAGAATAATAACGTAAGGTTTTGGGTGTTGATTAAATCATTAACACCTATTACCTAGACATGTCGTAAGAACGTGTAACTACCCTAGGTGGTTCAGTTGAACTATTTAAGGTGGGGTATACACAGAATCGATCAAAGAGTCACAGGGAAATTAAAATCTAAAAAGGGGCCCGAGGTTGGCCCAATGGGCTTAACCCAAGCCCGTCATGTGAGAAGTTACATTTCCTTTTAAATTAATTATGCTTAATAAAAAGAAATTAAATTGTAAGCTCTTTCAAATTAAAATAAATGATTTTAACTTAATGCTTAACATAAAGTAAATTAATTTAAAAATGTTCTAATTAAAGACTTGAAATGATTAATCGTGGGATTAGGGTTACTAAAGGGTAATAAGTTAGACTAGTTAGATAAAATCTTAGAAACACATTAGTACATATGACACTTAGTTGCACGCCGAGACCAAACCCTAGTTTCGACTATTATAAATACTTATCATATTCGAATTTTCTTAAAACAACTCAGGAACCGAAAAAACATAGTCTACAACAACAAGCGCACATTTTGTGGTAATTCAATACCGAGCAACACAGGTGAGTTCATTGCCCTTTTTCTAAACATTTTTGTTTTCAAACGCGAGGCTGAGAAGCATGATTAAACCTTTTTATTTAAATTGTTTTACGTAAATGCTTTTACTTATTATATGCTTTATATATACTTGCTTATACTCCTAGACTCCTGTCTAGGTAATTGCCATGCAGAACAAACTAATGAGTTAATTAATTACTCTTATGAGTAATACCTTAAATCTAGACTCCAAACAAACCCTTAGTCCATCAAGTTCAAATTCAAGAATCTAAATTCAAAGTGAAATCAAAAGAACTAAAGCTAAAGATCAAAATCAATGGAATCTAATCCAGTGTGTGATCAGTAAACTAAGGATCCTACTCAAAAATCTACAATCATTGTGAAATCATAGAATTCTAAAGATCAGAATCAAGAGAATCATGGGAATCATAACTGTGTGTGAATCATTTAAATAATGAAATCATTAAGATCTAATGAAATCATTAATTGCTTAAGTTAAGGTGGATGTCAGTTGTATGTAAATCAAGACCACGTGTAACACACGGAAAGTCCTGTCGCAATAGTAGACTCTTGTAGTCAAGCTATATGGGCATAACTTAAACTATCAAACGAAATCAAGAGAATCAAAGACGATCAAGAATCAAAGGATATTCTTAAAGTCCCGGCATGTATAGTAGGCCAGAGGGTCAAGCTGATATGGGCATCATGAAAGTCCCGACGCATATAGGTAGACTCCTTGTGGGTCATGCCTGATATGGGCCACGTGTGAGAGGGTACAACTTGGACAACCACCAACAACTAAGTCTAATTGATCGAGTCAATTAAGGCCCAATCATCATGCCTTAGTTGTATTTAAATGCTTAATTATTAAGCTAATTAAACATTTAATATTATATTTCTACAAGTGTTTTTGGGGAAATCATGGATACATGACGAACTCAAGAAATCAGAGGTGATTCAATTTGTGGAAATCAAGAATCTAAATGAAGGTGAATGGAGTGAAACGCTTAATTATCATTAACAACAATATGCTAAGCAGTCCGGTATGTGGTGGACGGTGGCTGGGGCTTGTCCCCTACATATGCCCTATATATAATCATACTTGATTGAATAGCATAGGTGGTCGTTGATGAGGTTAAGGTTGTCATTTCGGGGAATCAAGGTAAACATTTTCAGGGAAATCAAAGGCTGTGAATCAGAGTTGTGGGATGAAATGCTTAATTATCATCAGGAACAATATATCATGTGGTTTGGTATGTGGTGGGACGGTGGCTGGGCGGGCGGTAAGTTCGACCCTACATATGCCCTATATATAAGCATACTGAACTGGACGGTATAGGTGGTTAATGGTGAGGTTAAGGTTGTCATTCAGAAGGTTATTCAAAATCATTTTTATATAAAACTACATGAACTCACCAACAATGTGTTGACTTGATCTTTTTGCATAACTTCTCAGGTGACGAACATGTCAACTAAGGAGTTATTACTTTTGGACTAGGATACCAGTTAGAGGACCTAACTTTTGGACCTACATATTTTTGAAGCATCATCTTACAGATTTATTTTGTATATCTTGTGCAGATACAAGATAGAAGAATTATGATGTGGATAGTAGATTTACATTGTTAAATTATGAACTAAACTGATGTAATTTAACTTTGTAATTCTATTTTCATTTATCAGTTTCTCAATTATATATCATGTGCAATGTAAACAATCTGATCATTCCGATTATCATTCCCGATATCATGCCCCGGGACCATTCCGCCCGACAGGACATTCGATCCGGCCCGCCGGCTCAGGGTGTGACAATGCAGTTCCGTAATTCCCGCTCCACTCTTAGTCATGCGCCAAGCCAGTCCACATAACCGTTGGTGGCTTCTCCATTTAATCCATGTTTTTCTCCTCAATCCGATAAAATAGGAATATTAGTTTCTCATGACCTGCTGACTTAATTTAAACATTAATAACACATGTTGAATTAATAAATAATAATAATAATTAATATAAAACCATTATTTATTAATTAAGTTGTCATTTCATGGAAATTTATATACGCAAATATTCCTACATATTCCTACATATTTTTTATCTTGAAATATTCTGCGTTATAAGATAGAATTTTACAGGCACAACAATCTTAAAGTGAAACCCCTATCTAGACCGTTCATTTGAATCTTGAAACTAAATATGTGATTTGCATTAAAGTTGAATAAAAGATTAGGGTTTGAATTAACAAATGAATTTTAATGTGAACCACATGTTTATTTTCAAAAATATAAATGAATAACCCAGATAAGGTTTAAGGATTTTCACTTTAAGATCGGATTTTCACATGATACAAAAACTATATATATATATATATATATTATATGGATTGTATACTGTGAAAATCTGATCTTATAGATAAACCCTTAAACCTTATCTGGGTTATGCATTTGAAATCTTAAAAATAAATATATTGAATAAAAAATTAGGATTAGAATACAAAAATATAGTTTAATGCGTACCACATATTTATTTTCAAGATTTTAAAAGGACGGCTTATCTTTTCCCATATATATACCTATATATAGGGGTTGGTTGACGTACAAATGAAATTAATGTGCTAAATGTATGAAGTCACAGGAACGCGTCATGTGTCATCTGGGTAATGAGCATTATGTTCAAATAAAATTACAGACCGTGATTCATGTATAACCATACATGGCAATCTTGACCCATAAAATGATAAATGGATAGAAATGGGTAAACAATTATTGCATTTTGGGTTGAAATGAATAATATTATAACATAGGATGGGTTGATATGGGTAACACTCTTAACACAAAGCGGGTCAAAATTTGTTTAGTTACAACTCATTTTAACTTGAGCGAAATTTTTTTTAAACTACCCGTTTAAACCCAAACGGATTTTGCTTAAAACTCGTCTTGACCTGCACCCACTCTGACCCTTCACCCAACCCGCCTATTTTGGCAGGCATATATATAACAATCACATACCGTATTTTAACACACATAACCAAATACAAAATGTATAATCACGGAGCAATAATCACGGACCACGTTATATGAAAATCACGGACCTTCATTTAACATGAATCATCAAAGGACCAACTGCATAATCATGTACCAAACATAAAAATCACGGACCACGTAAATTTTTTTTTTAAAAACTATAACAATACTATAGCCAAATTAATGATGGTAAAATTTTCAATTTTATGATTTATTTATTTATTTTTTTAAAAAATAATAAAGGATGTAAAAGTTATTTAGATTTTAAAAAACGAGTGGAACTTGTTGCAAAATAGAAAATGTAGTTGTTCATATTTTGCCCTTTCAGTTATATTTTACAGTTGTTTTGTGGGGAAAGTTGTGAAAAGTGGGGATCACTAGATCTTACCCATTGATTAGTATGATCAAAGGGTCAAGAATTAATCCTACGCTTTGTACGTTAAGCAACATATGCATTTGATTGGGCTCCTATATATATATATAGGGGAGGGTTAACGTACAAATTAAATTAACGTGCTAAACGTAGGAAGCCACATGAACGCACCATGTGTCATTAGGGTAAGTGGTATTATCGTTCATATAAAATTACAGACCGTGAATTACAAAATTACAGACTGATATTTAACACCCATAATCAAGGACCACCGAGATAATCACAGGCCAATAATTACGGACCATATTATATAACAATCACATGCCGTATTTTAACACACATAATCAAGGACAAAATGTATAATCACGGACCACATTATATAAAAATCACGTACCGTCATTTAACATGCATGATCAAATGATCAACTACATAATCACGTACCAATAATTACGTACCAAGCATAAAAATCACGGACTACGTAAAAAAAACTTTAAAAAACAATAACAATACTATACTCAAATTAAAGATAATAAAATTCTCAATTTTATGGTGTAATTTTTTAAAAAAAATAATAAAGAATGTAAGAGTATTTAATTTTTAAAAAACGAGTGGAACTTGTTGTAACATTTTAAAATGTGGTTGTTTCCTCTTTTGCCCTTTCAGTTATATTTTACACTTGTTTTATGGAAAAAGTTGATAAAATGGGGACCACTAAATTTTACCCATAAATTAGTTTGATCAAAGGGTCCAGAATCCATCCTGCGCTTTGTACGTTAAAAAACACATGTATTTGATCTTGCTCCTATATATATAAAGAAGAGCATGAAGATCAATGTTTTGTATACCCTTATATGTGAGAACAAGTAATAATATTTACCCAATAGGCCAATAGCAAATGATGCGGCTGTATTTTGATATTTTGATGGTGCAAGACATTGTGTAAATAAACAGTCATTCATAAGTTGCATGTCATTGGTTTAGTAAAATATTAAATAAAATCAATCTTAAACAATATTTATCTCGAATTAAAAATCAATTAACAAATAAGCTCGAGTTTCACGTAACGAGCTTGATTAAGTTTGCGGGTTTAAATGAATGTGCCAATTGTAAAAATATAACAAGATTTACATAATAAATAACACCATACTAAGGGTATTCATGTTTAGTAATAAAGTTTTAGGCTCTTCAAGTTTTTTGCTTGAGGAATAGTATTCGTTTATCGACCTAACAAATGTATGCAAAAAGTAAAAACGTAAACATGTGTTAAATTCTAAATGCATGCAAATTTACACATGCACATAAAAAAGAAAGTTTTGTTTATGTGTAATATTGATATTAAAAAAGAAAACACAAAAATTTGAATGAACATGACGGTCTATTTGCATGCTCTGACTTGTGATGATAATTTAAGTGATAGTTGCACTTGTTTTTTTTTTTTTAAGAAAATTGTGACCTAAAAAAATTTCCATAGATGTTTTGGATAGATTTTAAAAATTAAAACTCCGAATAGAACAACTAGGCCTGAAAATATTGAATCATAACAAGATAAATGGATAGATTTGATTAAACAATTATTATATTTTTGGTTGAAATGAGTAACATTATAACGTAGAATGAGTTGAGATGAATAAAACCTTAACATAATGTGACAGTTGCATACGAGAATTACGTCATCAATGACGGGATCACATTTAGTCGTTCTAAAAATCCACGTTTATTTAATGATTATAATTATTACAGATCGATAGTATGCGAGAAGTGATAAACGTGGGCGAAAACCGTGTGCAAAACGGAGTCCTGGATTGCCCGGAATTGAAAAACGAAGAAAAATTGCTAAGTGTTGAACGATTGGACTCATCGCGGTACGCGAAGGAGGGGTTAAGGGTCCTCCGCGGTACGCGATGCATGAAAATATCTTAGATTCCTTCGGATTTCTTCGCGGTACGCGAAGCCTTCTTTGGCTCCGCGTCGCGGTACGCGACGGGTGAGGCGGTGGAATAAGTTGATCTTCTTTATCAGAACGCATGCAGAAGTTATTTTTTTAAAACTTTTCGAACACAGACGCTCAAGACACCCACCAGACGAACTTTTCACCATCAAATCACCATTTTCAAGCTTTCTAATCGTGTGGATTGCACCAGAGAACGTGTTTACAAGTCCTGATCATTGTTTTAACCGCAGAAATCCGTCAAATTAGGTAATGATCTGTTTTAACCTTCTAGTTTGATAATGATTGATTAGATCTTGATTTTGAACGTAATGACATAGTTAGGATTGTTGATTATTGCCTAGATGATGGCTAGGATTGATTATAAACAAAGAACACGATGTTTTAACGGGTAAATCCTTATTTTGATCCGTTGTAATGCTCGGTTTGCATGAAATCATACCCATGATTATAATGGTTTTAACCATTTGATTATGACAATGTAGGTGATTAGTTGGATTAATCTTTGAAATGCAAGGTGTCACACCCCTGCGCCGCGTGCGGAATCCACGGCGCGGTGACGTATGAACAGTTGAATCATGCACAAGTATTGAATAAGAACAACCACAACGGATTACTATGTTCCATAATGTTAAGACAATTGTTTAGTTACAGACAACTATCTATCAAAAGAAAGACAACTACAGACCCAAAATATAGTTACAAAATAAGACTTCAAACAAGACAATTAAACAATTAGGATTTAGTGTGTTTCTAATCCATCCTAGCATGTTTCTTCATCTTGTTCTATCTTAGAATGGTCCCCTTAGTTGTCCCTGAGACTGTCTTAAACCTGATTACCTGAAACACGTGAAAAGTAACTGTCAACTACAGACGTAGTTGGTGAGAACAATAGGTTTGACATTTGTAAACATGAGTATATGATATAAGACATAGGTAAGTTAAAGCAACATAAGATTCACACGGATGAGCTGCAACCCAAACTAACATCAAGTAAGAAAATGAGTGTAAACAGTCCAATCACTGTTCACACGAAAGCCAACATATAATATCAAGTCCCAAACTACGTTTGGAGTTAGATTATGTATAGCAGTTTTGAAAACCAAATGACACCAGACCTGCAGTTAGCTTTTAAAACAGATTTAAAAGCTAACTCCATCCTGGATAAGAACCAATGTGTCCGCTTTCCCTTGTTGTGATCACCCAGTACTAACGCTAATGAATATGATACTTGATGCTTTTACAAGTTTGTTTACAACAATGGACACCATGTTTTCTGAACCTTACTTTAACCGGATGTGTTAATGCCTTATTTGATAACATGAATTGAAAACCTAGATTTAATTCCACGAATTAAATCCTTTGTTTTGAATACCATGAAATAAACCACTTGATTTGAATACCATGAAGTGAACCACTTGATTTGAATACCATGAAATAAACCACTTGATTTGAATACCATGATGTGAACCACTTGATTTGAATATCATGATGTGAACCACTTGATTTGAATACCATGAATTGAACATCTTGATTTGATTACCACGATATAGTGACCTTGTATAATAACAAGGTTTGTAACAAAAGAGTTTATAAAATCATTTATTTAAAAGTGTTTATCCTTTATAAGAACGTTTGAATAAATCTGTTATAAAACAATTTCAAAGAGTCTTTATAAATCCTTTTCAGTAATAAGAGTTTAATAGTTGATAATTCCTTTAAAACGGTTGACCAATTCTTTAAACAATTGATGAACCCCTTGGATTCGTAAGATGAACCTGAAATGTTTATATTAATACACACAACCTGTGTAATGAACTCTGATTGTAAATAGAGATTTTGATCACGTGTTCCACCCCAAAACAGTTATAAAACAGTAAAAGAGGGGCTAAAGTTCTCACCTGTCTGCAGTAGACTCTGAACTAAAACAGATAGCAAGTAGCAAACAGGACTTCTAATTGGTTCCTATAACATTGTAATCATACATAAGATATAGGATCTATAATTGTATAGATCTTGATTCATTGATTGACTTGTTTTCTCTTGAAGTTGATTAACACTTGAAAGTTATGTCTTGAATTACTTAATTGATCATGGGTTCAAGAAACAATATGAAATGTTCCTTAGTGCACAATTCTTGTACATAAAAGGATAATTGCTTTTGAATTGATTAACCATGGATTAGCATGTTTTGTGATAAAATGTTCAATTGTTTTAAAGTCTTGTGATTGTGAATTGACCTTCATGATTATTGTTAAGTTACAACTTAACCAATTTATGATCAATTCTCAATTGTCACAATCGAGGGCCTCGCATTGGACCTTAAGCCCATAATTATGATAATAGGCTCAAATGGAGTTCTATGGCCCGTTTATGTTAACCAAGTCCAATTGATTATGATATCGAGCCAATTGAAAGTGGCGTTGGTCCAACGATAGATACATGAGTCATTTTAAGATACCATGGGTAATGTGGGCCAATTAAAGTTCATAATGGGCCTATATGACTCAAGTGGGCTTGGCTTAAGTCCAATGGTCGGTTACTATCGAAATTGGGCCACGTAGAACTGCATTGGGCCAAGGAGGGTTATGGGTTGCCACTTGGGCAGCGAACCTTCTTGATCCTAGCCTAGGGTTCGTCGGTCATGAGGCTACATCAAGGTTCGGTCAACAGCATAACAAGGTTCGGTTCTCTTGTGTGCATGCAAGGGTTCGTGGTTCCTAGGTATTGATGTGCATGGTTCGTGAAACCCATTAGGGTTCGGTGATGCTATGGGAGTTCGCCACAGGTTCGTGAAGCATGAGGTCCTAGCAAGGTTCGGTTGCATGGGGTTCGTGAGAGGATCTGCATGCAGGGTTCGTCATCATGCAATACTAGGGTTCGTGGACAAGAAAGTTCGTGACTCTGATGATGGTTCGGTTGTTATCAACTGGTTCGCAAAGGGTTCGACTGAGAATGGTTCGTGGGCAGCATGAAGGCTCAACACAGGCTCGTGAGGACCCCTAGGGTTCGGCTGATGACTCAACGAACCATACAGGGTTCGTAAGACTTGCTGTGTTCATAAGGGTTCGGCCAAGAGCTGGTTGGGGTTTCGACCCCTGAACCTTCGGCGAACCTGTAAACTCCATCATCATCATCATCATCTCTAGTCCACGATCTAGGTCCTTCTAATCTCAAAGATGGTTACTACATGTGCGAAAATCAGAAAATGGTGCAAGAGAACCGGTTATGTGTGTGTTTAACAAACCCACGCACAAAACCCTAATTCCCGCAACTTCTTTGGCTCATACCTCGCTTTTGGCTGGATGAACCTGCAAAATTCTTGTACTTTCGTGTAGAGGATGTCGAGAGCTTCGCGTGGACACCAAGAACTCCGAAATCCGTTGAGAAATAAGCGAGTTATGCGCGTTTGAAGTCGGTTTTCTTAGAGAGAGAGTAGACGAAATTGTAGAGAGAGAGTGAGTTGGTGAGGTAATAAATGAATGTTTAAGCCTTGTTCAAGGCTTTTATAGCCCGAGTGATATTCGGGTCCGTTTCGGTCGCTCGGTTCGCATTTCCGACACGTAACGCGTATTTTACGCGGTTTTTATTTAAATTAGATGTTAAACTCATTAAAATGATGAGTTTCAAAATTGAAAAAAATATAAAATAATTAATTTAATTACTTTTACTCTTCGTGCGTTGTCAGATCGTTAAACATTCACAATTACGTGTATACCCGCAATCGCGTACGTTTTCCGATCGTATTAATTATTTAAAGTCGTTTAATCATAATTATAAGTTCAACATTCGTATTATTATGGATCGTCACCCATAACTATACTCAGTCTCGCTTACGTATTACGATTCTTGTTGAATTAATTGATTGTTATAATATTCGTCTTAACACTACGCACTAACACTATCCTGTTACACCGAACGCAGTATATATATAGGGCTCACTCTCGCTGCCCACCACTGTTTCGATATAACACAATACTGTTCTTGCCTAGTGAACTCGACTGTAAATAAATAATACATACTTGTTAAATGATAAAGATTCTAACACACAAGCACATAATGACACATGATTCACATTGACTGACTGAACATGTACACACACTGTTCTAACACTGTTCACGACTACATGACTAAATGCACAAATGTTACAGTCTCCCCCAGTTAAGGGAATTTCGTCCCGAAATTAACTAGCCGAAGATACTGTAAAAAGATGAGGGTACTTAAGCTTCATCTGGTCTTCACGTTCCCAGGTGAACTCAGCACCGCGTTTGCCCTCCCATCGTACCTTTACGATCGGGATACGGCTGCGTTTAAGTTTCTTGACCCCATGATCCATGATCTCAACTGGACGTTCTATGAATTGCATGTTATTCTGAATCTGAATGTCTTCCAGTGGAATCTGAACATCATGATCTGCCAAGCATTTCTTAAGATTCGATATATGAAAAGTATCGTGAACATTGCTTAGCTCCACTGGAAGTTTGAGTTTGTAGGCTACGGGACCAATCCGTTCCAGGATCTCAAAAGGTCCAACGTACCTTGGTGCAAGTTTCCCTTTCTTCCCGAATCGGACAACGCCTTTCCAGGGAGAAACTTTGAGTAAGACTCGGTCACCGACTTGAAACTCAAGCGGTTTCCGACGTCGATCAGCATAACTCTTCTGCCGATCTCGTGCGGCCTTAAGCCGTGATTGAATGATTGTGATTTTGTCTGATGTTTCCTGAATGAGTTCTGGTCCTACGACCTGTGAGTCACCAATCTCGGTCCAGCAGACCGGTGATCGGCACTTTCTACCATATAGAGCTTCGAATGGTGCACATTGAATGCTCGTATGATAGCTATTGTTATATGAAAACTCAATGAGTGGGAGATGAGTGTCCCAACTTCCACCGAAGTCAATGACACAAGAACGAAGCATGTCTTCAAGTGTTTGGATAGTCCTTTCGCTTTGGCCGTCGGTTTGAGGATGATACGCCGTGCTAAGATTAACACGCGTTCCCAAAGCCTTTTGCAATGATTGCCAAAAGCGAGAAGTGAAACGACTATCACGATCAAATATGATTGATGTTGGAGTACCATGTCGTGCAATGATTTCGTTGATGTACAATGTGGATAACTTCTCCATCTTGTAATCCTCTCGGATAGGGAGAAAATGAGCAGATTTGGTGAGTCGATCAACGATCACCCAAATCGAATCGTAACCTCGCGGAGTTCTCGGCAACTTTGTTATGAAATCCATGGAAATTTGCTCCCATTTCCATTGAGGAATTTCAGGTTGCTGTAAAAATCCCGAAGGTTTTTGATGTTCTGCTTTGACCTTTGAACATGTAAGACATTTTCCCACATACAGTGCTATGTCTTTCTTCATTCCTGGCCACCAGTAAGATGTCCTCAAGTCCTGATACATCTTGTCGGCTCCAGGATGAACTGAGTATCGCGACTTATGAGCCTCATCACAGATGAGCGTGCGCAATTCTTCAGACTTCGGAATCCAAATGCGGCCGTTGAGATATAATACCCCATCAGCTCGAGGTTCTAGTTTCTTCTCAATGCCACAATCCAAGTCTGTCTTGAGTTGATTGTCTGTTACTACTTGTTGTTGTGCAAAGCGAATCAAGTCTTTCAAGTTTGGCTGTGTGTTGATCTCCATGGCTCTTACACGAATCGGTTTGACTGGTTCCTTGCGACTAAGAGCATCCGCCACCACATTGGCTTTACCCGGATGGTAACGAATCTCACAGTCGTAATCAGTTAGAAGCTCAACCCAACGTCGTTGTCTCATGTTGAGTTCTTTCTGATTGAGAATGTGTTGCAGGCTCTTGTGGTCTGTATAGATAACACATTTAGTACCATACAGATAGTGTCTCCAAATCTTCAATGCAAAGACCACAGCCCCTAACTCAAGGTCATGAGTAGTGTAATTCTTCTCGTGAACCTTAAGTTGTCTTGAAGCATAAGCAATAACCTTGTCCCGTTGCATAAGTACACAACCGAGACCAAGGTTTGAAGCATCACAGTAGACAATGAAATCATCACTGCCTTCTGGAAGACTAAGGATAGGGGAGTTGCATAACTTCTGTTTAAGAAGTTGAAATGCATCTTCCTGTTTCTGTCCCCATATAAACGCTTGACTTTTCTGAGTCAAAGTGGTAAGTGGCAAGGCTATCTTAGAGAAGTTTGCAATGAATCTTCTGTAATAACCTGCCAAACCCAGAAATGAACGAATCTCTGTTGGAGTAGATGGGGTAGTCCAGTTCTTAATCGCCTCAATCTTCGCCGGATCTACATGTATCCCATCTTTGTTTATGACATGTCCTAAAAAGTGAACCTCCTTCAGCCAAAATTCACATTTTGAGAATTTTGCATAAAGTTGTTCAGCTCTTAGTAACTCTAAGACTTTCCTCAAATGATCTTCATGCTCTTGTTCCGACTTGGAATAAATCAGTATATCATCAATAAAGACGATAACAAACTGATCCAAGTAAGGCCTACAGACTCGATTCATCAAGTCCATGAACACTGCAGGTGCATTGGTCAGTCCAAATGGCATGACCACGAACTCGTAGTGTCCATATCGAGTCCTAAATGCCGTCTTTGGTATATCCTCATCATTTACTCTTAACTGATGATACCCGGATCGCAAATCAATCTTAGAGAAGCAAGTTGCTCCCTGTAATTGATCAAACAGATCATCGATCCTGGGCAGAGGATATCTATTCTTGATTGTCAACTTGTTCAGCTCACGATAGTCGATGCACATACGAAATGAACCGTCTTTCTTTTTGACAAAGAGAACCGGAGCTCCCCATGGAGAGAAACTCGGTCTTATGAAACCTTTGTCTAAAAGTTCTTGAAGCTGACTAGACAGTTCTTGCATCTCAGACGGTGCTAATCGATACGGTGACTTCGCCACTGGGTTTGCTCCAGGGACGAGATCAATTCTAAACTCCACTTGTCGGACTGGTGGTAGTCCAGGCAAGTCTTCTGGAAATACGTCTGGATAATCTTTGATAACTGGAACATCTCCAACTGCTTTCTTTTCAGGTTTCTTTTCCACCACGTGAGCTAAGAAAGCATAATATTTCTTCTTCAAATACTTCCTCGCCTTGATGCACGATACCATCTTCAATCCGCGGCATGGTTTCTCGCCGTAGACTATCATCGTTTCGCCGGACGGTAAGGGAATTCGGATGAGTTTCTCCGAGCATACGATTTCAGCATTGTTTTTGGATAACCAATCCATTCCTACTACAACTTCGAAGCTTCCGAGAGTCATAGGAATGAGATCGATGGAAAAGATATGGTCATTTAATCTTAGCTCACAAGCATGAATTATGGAATCTACAACTATGGTCTTACCATTCGCTACTTCTACAGTATAACGAGCAGTAAGTGTGGATAGTTGCATATTAAGCAAAGAAGCAGTATGAGTAGAGATAAAAATTTTATCGGCACCAGTATCAAATATGATAGGAACATAATGATCATTGATAAGAAATGTACCCGTGATGACTGTCGGCTCTTCACGTGCTTCAGCAGTTCCAATAACAAAAGCACGAGCAGCAGCGGTATTGTTGTTGAGTTTTGGACACTGATTTCTGAAGTGTCCCTCTGCTCCACAATTATAACAGGCCCTTCCACCTGTAGCAGCAGTGGTAGTGGTAGCAGTAGTTGCAGCAGCAAGATGAGTAGATCTACAAGTAGCTGCAAAGTGTCCCATACGACCACATTTGAGACACTTCTTGCATGGAGTGTTGGGCAGATGATGATACTGGCATTTGGTGCAAAGTGGAAACTGGCCAGTATAAGGCTTTCTGGCATTAACAGGTTGTGGCATAGCAGTAATAGGTGTGGCATGAGTAGGTGCAGCCGCAGTCAACGCTGCAAATTGTCTTTTGCTTCTTCTTCTTGTGATGGTGATGTTCAGGCTTCTTGCCTTCTTCCATCTGTGCTCTCTTGAATCCCTTTCGGGTGAGCACACCAGATTTCACATACTCCTCAGTAAGAGTAGCACCAAGTTGAATCGCCGCCTCCAGAGTAGTAGGGTTATTGCCCATGACAGTTCCCCTGACTACTAAAGGTAGGCCTTCAATGTATTTCTCTATCCTGCGGGATAGAGGAGTAACCAAATGGGGTACCAGAATGCACAACTCATGGAATCGAGTTGTATACTTTGCGTTCTCTCCACTATCTTGCACCAGATTCCACATCTCTACCTCGAGTTTCTTCAGTTCATGACGTGGACAAAACTTTTCCACGAGTAAGTTCTTGAAACCGTCCCATGGTAAGGCTAATGCGACTTCACGTCCTCTGGTGTTCTTCTCAGAATTCCACCAAATGAGTGCGCCTTTGTGAAAAACGCTTGAGGCCATCTTGACCTTCAGATTCTCAGGACATCCAGTGAAGTCGAGAATGTCTTCAATGCTTTCCAGCCATTGCAGTAGGCCGGTAGCTCCCTCGGTACCAGAGTACTTAGGAGGCTTAGCATCGTTGAACTGCTTGAAAGTAAAGTTAGCAGTTCCAGCGTTAGTGGCATTTGAGTTGTGTGCGGAATCACTGGTACTTCCTCGAAGATTCTGGGTGATATCAGTGACCATGCCAGGAATCACATCCCGCATATGAACCGCGATAGCTCGAGCAATCTTGTTGATCTCATCGTCGTTGCCACTTGTTGAACCCCCTCCGTTAGGATCACGTCGGGGAGGCATTTTACGAATAGAAGCCACAAGTGGGTCAGTAATGAGGAAGGATACAATTGAATTTTCATGATAAGGTCAGTAATATATCCATACTACTAGTATTATCATTCAATTGTAATATGATCCAGTACACGTATAAGTTATCAACTTATTTGCATACTTATCATGTGAATATGTACGATGTCTCATGATCTCACCACCAAATCTACACACTGACACTTTCCCGATATACCGAAAACAGCTTATATATAGGGCTCACTCTCGCTGCCCACCACCGTTTCGATATACCACGATCATGCCCTTGCTAGCATTTGGCAACACGTTTGTACTGATTCCCAAGTGTGTTCCATTGATTAAGAATCTCATGATCTTTGATCAACTTGAACTATGATTGATTCCATGATTGAACCATGATTATGTTATGTGTGCACCTACTAACAGTTGTTAACATGTAGAACTAAGTCATACGTGTGTTCTACACTTTCCTGTTAACCTATGTCAGTAAGTACTAATGATGTAATCACTTAAGAATTTCACTTAAGGTTTACATCTAAAGAATGTTCACAACTTGATTGATTCACCATAATGTTTGGTTCATCCAAGTTTGAATTGCACTATGATTTGATTCACCAATGATTGTTTCCCAAATGTTTGTATCCCATGTGTTTGACTAATGTTCCATGTTTCCAGTTGATCCCGAATCCTCACTCCAAATACAAACGCCGGATTCCCCCTAACATACTGAAATAAGCTTATATATAGGGTAAGCTCTCACCGACCCACCACTTACCTCAACACATCAGCGTTAATCCGTCGTCTATATTTGGGGCTAAGATTCCAACTGTTGATTGATTATGATTGTTTCATGATTGCCTCTTGTTATGAGGATATGTTTATGATTATGTAAACCATGGTTCTTAATTTGCTTGAAATTAAAACCTTAGGTTTTAGCATGTGTGTCCTAGGTTAATTAACCTAGGTTCTCAATACTTACAGTATCGAGTATAATGATCTCTTGTGAGAACTTCAACTAAAGAATACTGTTACACAGATTCTAAGTTATAAAGTTCCTATGATAATGAACACCTGATAATGATAACAATGATAACAATGACAAGGATTTCAATTCAAGATTCTAAATTAATAGTTCTTGACCTTTGAATTCCTATAATGAATATGACAAGGATTTCAAATCAAGACTCTAAATTAATAGATCTTGACATTTGAATTCCTATAATGAATATGACAAGGACTTTAGATCAAAGATACCAATCTTTGCCTCTAAATCCCATAATGAATATGACAAGGATCTTAGATCAAAGATACTAAATTAATAGATCTTTGCCTCTAAATCCCATAATGATCTCTGTGTGAGAATTTCAGATCAAGGATACTAAGAATACAGATCCTTGCCTCTGAAATCCTTAAATGCATATGTGTGAGAATTTAATTCGGTTTCTAAAATTATAGAAGTCCGATTCAAATTCTTTGACTCGATATCTAATCTTAGTAAAATGTCCCTAAGATCTTTCAAGCTTGATGTAGACTTAATGCTCACTTAAGTTACTTAGATCCTAAGTATCCTCAAGTCTATAGCACTTAGTCCTATTGGGTAGCTTAGGTTATAGTCTAGGTCATTAAACATTGGGTTTTTCCTAGTTCTCTACAACCTTGGCTCTGATACCAACCTGTCACACCCCTGCGCCGCGTGCGGAATCCACGGCGCGGTGACGTATGAACAGTTGAATCATGCACAAGTATTGAATAAGAACAACCACAACGGATTACTATGTTCCATAATGTTAAGACAATTGTTTAGTTACAGACAACTATCTATCAAAAGAAAGACAACTACAGACCCAAAATATAGTTACAAAATAAGACTTCAAACAAGACAATTAAACAATTAGGATTTAGTGTGTTTCTAATCCATCCTAGCATGTTTCTTCATCTTGTTCTATCTTAGAATGGTCCCCTTAGTTGTCCCTGAGACTGTCTTAAACCTGATTACCTGAAACACGTGAAAAGTAACTGTCAACTACAGACGTAGTTGGTGAGAACAATAGGTTTGACATTTGTAAACATGAGTATATGATATAAGACATAGGTAAGTTAAAGCAACATAAGATTCACACGGATGAGCTGCAACCCAAACTAACATCAAGTAAGAAAATGAGTGTAAACAGTCCAATCACTGTTCACACGAAAGCCAACATATAATATCAAGTCCCAAACTACGTTTGGAGTTAGATTATGTATAGCAGTTTTGAAAACCAAATGACACCAGACCTGCAGTTAGCTTTTAAAACAGATTTAAAAGCTAACTCCATCCTGGATAAGAACCAATGTGTCCGCTTTCCCTTGTTGTGATCACCCAGTACTAACGCTAATGAATATGATACTTGATGCTTTTACAAGTTTGTTTACAACAATGGACACCATGTTTTCTGAACCTTACTTTAACCGGATGTGTTAATGCCTTATTTGATAACATGAATTGAAAACCTAGATTTAATTCCACGAATTAAATCCTTTGTTTTGAATACCATGAAATAAACCACTTGATTTGAATACCATGAAGTGAACCACTTGATTTGAATACCATGAAATAAACCACTTGATTTGAATACCATGATGTGAACCACGTGATTTGAATATCATGATGTGAACCACTTGATTTGAATACCATGAAATGAACATCTTGATTTGATTACCACGATATAGTGACCTTGTATAATAACAAGGTTTGTAACAAAAGAGTTTATAAAATCATTTATTTAAAAGTGTTTATCCTTTATAAGAACGTTTGAATAAATCTGTTATAAAACAATTTCAAAGAGTCTTTATAAATCCTTTTCAGTAATAAGAGTTTAATAGTTGATAATTCCTTTAAAACGGTTGACCAATTCTTTAAACAATTGATGAACCCCTTGGATTCGTAAGATGAACCTGAAATGTTTATATTAATACACACAACCTGTGTAATGAACTCTGATTGTAAATAGAGATTTTGATCACGTGTTCCACCCCAAAACAGTTATAAAACAGTAAAAGAGGGGCTAAAGTTCTCACCTGTCTGCAGTAGACTCTGAACTAAAACAGATAGCAAGTAGCAAACAGGACTTCTAATTGGTTCCTATAACATTGTAATCATACATAAGATATAGGATCTATAATTGTATAGATCTTGATTCATTGATTGACTTGTTTTCTCTTGAAGTTGATTAACACTTGAAAGTTATGTCTTGAATTACTTAATTGATCATGGGTTCAAGAAACAATATGAAATGTTCCTTAGTGCACAATTCTTGTACATAAAAGGATAATTGCTTTTGAATTGATTAACCATGGATTAGCATGTTTTGTGATAAAATGTTCAATTGTTTTAAAGTCTTGTGATTGTGAATTGACCTTCATGATTATTGTTAAGTTACAACTTAACCAATTTATGATCAATTCTCAATTGTCACAATCGAGGGCCTCACATTGGACCTTAAGCCCATAATTATGATAATAGGCTCAAATGGAGTTCTATGGCCCGTTTATGTTAACCAAGTCCAATTGATTATGATATCGAGCCAATTGAAAGTGGCGTTGGTCCAACGATAGATACATGAGTCATTTTAAGATACCATGGGTAATGTGGGCCAATTAAAGTTCATAATGGGCCTATATGACTCAAGTGGGCTTGGCTTAAGTCCAATGGTCGGTTACTATCGAAATTGGGCCACGTAGAACTGCATTGGGCCAAGGAGGGTTACGGGTTGCCACTTGGGCAGCGAACCTTCTTGATCCTAGCCTAGGGTTCGTCGGTCATGAGGCTACATCAAGGTTCGGTCAACAGCATAACAAGGTTCGGTTCTCTTGTGTGCATGCAAGGGTTCGTGGTTCCTAGGTATTGATGTGCATGGTTCGTGAAACCCATTAGGGTTCGGTGATGCTATGGGAGTTCGCCACAGGTTCGTGAAGCATGAGGTCCTAGCAAGGTTCGGTTGCATGGGGTTCGTGAGAGGATCTGCATGCAGGGTTCGTCATCATGCAATACTAGGGTTCGTGGACAAGAAAGTTCGTGACTCTGATGATGGTTCGGTTGTTATCAACTGGTTCGCAAAGGGTTCGACTGAGAATGGTTCGTGGGCAGCATGAAGGCTCAACACAGGCTCGTGAGGACCCCTAGGGTTCGGCTGATGACTCAACGAACCATACAGGGTTCGTAAGACTTGCTGTGTTCATAAGGGTTCGGCCAAGAGCTGGTTGGGGTTTCGACCCCTGAACCTTCGGCGAACCTGTAAACTCCATCATCATCATCATCATCTCTAGGCCACGATCTAGGTCCTTCTAATCTCAAAGATGGTTACTACATGTGCGAAAATCAGAAAATGGTGCAAGAGAACCGGTTATGTGTGTGTTTAACAAACCCACGCACAAAACCCTAATTCCCGCAACTTCTTTGGCTCATACCTCGCTTTTGGCTGGATGAACCTGCAAAATTCTTGTACTTTCGTGTAGAGGATGTCGAGAGCTTCGCGTGGACACCAAGAACTCCGAAATCCGTTGAGAAATAAGCGAGTTATGCGCGTTTGAAGTCGGTTTTCTTAGAGAGAGAGAGAGTAGACGAAATTGTAGAGAGAGAGTGAGTTGGTGAGGTAATAAATGAAGGTTTAAGCCTTGTTCAAGGCTTTTATAGCCCGAGTGATATTCGGGTCCGTTTCGGTCGCTCGGTTCGCATTTCTGACACGTAACGCGTATTTTACGCGGTTTTTATTTAAATTAGATGTTAAACTCATTAAAATGATGAGTTTCAAAATTGAAAAAAATATAAAATAATTAATTTAATTACTTTTACTCTTCGTGCGTTGTCAGATCGTTAAACATTCACAATTACGTGTATACCCGCAATCGCGTACGTTTTCCGATCGTATTAATTATTTAAAGTCGTTTAATCATAATTATAAGTTCAACATTCGTATTATTATGGATCGTCACCCATAACTATACTCAGTCTCGCTTACGTATTACGATTCTTGTTGAATTAATTGATTGTTATAATATTCGTCTTAACACTACGCACTAACACTATCCTGTTACACCGAACGCAGTATATATATAGGGCTCACTCTCGCTGCCCACCACTGTTTCGATATAACACAATACTGTTCTTGCCTAGTGAACTCGACTGTAAATAAATAATACATACTTGTTAAATGATAAAGATTCTAACACACAAGCACATAATGACACATGATTCACATTGACTGACTGAACATGTACACACACTGTTCTAACACTGTTCACGACTACATGACTAAATGCACAAATGTTACACAAGGTTAAATCCAAGTGTTTCAAACTAATCACGATCATTAACATACTCATTGGAACGATTATCTGATGTTTATGATAACAGTCAGATTAGTATGTTAAACATGATTGTTAAACCTATTCTGATGCTACATTGTGATATTTAATGATATTTGGATAATCAAGCTTCCGCAATCATTTCAGTGACGTCATCAACAGGTGGTCAGAGGTGGGGGTGTGACACATAACACGGTCAAGATGAGTAAATTAAAGTATTTGTTTAGTTACAATTTATTTTAACTTAAACGAAATTGAGGTTTTTTAAAATGGTTCATTTAAACCTAAACTGATTTTGCTTAAAACTTATCTTGACTCATACTCGTTCTGACTCGACACCCAACCCAACCCGCCCATTTTTCAGGCATAATAACTTTAGATGTTTTGTATTTTTATCATGCTTTTATATATGTACTTTAGTTTGATTGTTTTTTTTAAACATCATCTGTTCCAATTCTATCTAACCTGATCTGAACAAAGGAGGAAAAAATTATTATATAGCGATTTCCAAACAAACAAAAAAATTTCATCCCCCCCCACGTGAAAATAAATTCTGGGTCCGTAATCGACTATTAATCTATTAAATTTATCATACTCACCATAATTAAAATTTATATAGATTCCATAATACATAAAACAAAAAATGTTTGTCAAATAGCTATTTACTAACTTCGGTACCTTTTTAATAAGTTTCATAACATGTCCATGAAATAATATTTGCACTTGCCACAACATTATTAAAACTAAAAAGTCGCAAATGTCGGAGATGATGAGTTGTGCAAGAGAACTGGAAAATGGGATTGAAAACACATATATCAAAAAAAAAAAAGTATCGGTCATGTGCTAATAATAAACTTGATACGTACTTAAAATTAAATAATAAACACAAAAAATCATGTTCGGTATAAAATTAGGTAAACAAGTATATCTTATCTGGTAATCATGTTAGGTAAACAATTTTACCACCAAATCTCATACCTGCAAAAATTTAAAAGTAATCTCATATCAGTCACATACCAGATTACCCGACCCTATTCTCATCCCAAATATTTGAGGTATCATGTATTTCCATTAGGTTTGAGTTTGATTCTCTATTGTTGGAAAAATTATTTGTAAAGTGTATTTTCACCGACTTTAGACTAAAATAATTATATTTATATTACCCGACCCTATGCTCATCCCAAATATTTGAGGTACCATGACCATTATTGGACACGATAGTGAGGGGATGGTCCGACTAAAGAGAGTATTGTGTGAAGCATATTGTCGTTTATTTAAACAGCTAGGGCTGTAAACGAACCGAACGTTCAGCGAATAGTTCGTGAACTGTTCGGCAGGAAGTTCGATTATGTTCGTTCGTCTAACGAACACGAAAAAGAAATTCCGTTCGTTTAGTAATTAAATGAACGAACATGAACATAGGTCTTGTTCGTTCATTAACGTTCGTGAACGTTCGGTAACATGTTCTTTTACGTTCGTTTATGTTCGGTTAAGTTCATATATTATATTTATTAATTAAATATGTTGTTTATTTTTATTTTTTAGTTTAATACCATAATACTTAAGTTATTTTTAGTTTAATACTATAATATCTTAATTTATATATTTAAAAATGATTATCTCCATTGATTGAAATTAAAAATGTTGATTTATTGTTTAAATAATATGTGTTCGTTAGCGTTCGTGAACAAGCTAAATTCTTTAATGAGCGAACATGAACAAGAATTTTCGTTCGGTAAGCGTTCGTGAACAAGTTAAAAGTTAAACGAAAAACACGAACAAGGGCTCGTTAGTGTTTGTTCGGTTCATTTACAACCCTACAAACAGCCGTAGGTTCAAGGATATCACGTCTATCAACAGCTAGTAAACTAAGTATGTTATACAAGGGAAGGTTCAAAGGATAACTCCTACCTATCCTATGCAATACTCAATTGTCGAGGTTTCATCAGGGTAATTGTGTGTTTTAATCGATCTCCATTCATGTGGGGGATTGTTGGAAAAATTATTTGTGAAATGTATTTTTACTGAATTTGGATCAAAATAATTATATTTATATATGTGTTATATAAGTATTTATCTATGGGTTTGTGTTCATATGAGAGTATCACAATGAACCAAACCATGTCCATAATATAGCTAAGATGAATTAGATATCCATGCTTAAAGTTGTATGGTTGAAAATGTGAGAATTATGACATATTATTATCATGTTTATGAAAATAATAAATTGGGTTGAATAAGTTTCCTCTTTGTGTGTATATATATGTGAACTTTAGTAGTTCACTTTGAATGAGAAAGAATTCAACAATACACACATTCACATGATAAATCTTGAGAGGATTACTCAAAATTTATATCAACAACTTATTCTTTTTCCACATATATTAGACACAACTATACTTGGAGCTGTCTCGAGTGTGAGAACCATCTTCGGCAGTACACATACTGTTTCGGTTGTTGTACCCTGGGAGATAGACGCGTTCATCTTGAGAAGAGGCGCGAAATCTATTTTAAGGGAAGCATATTGAATACGTGCCTCAACCATAATCATCAACATGCTTATTCTATGTCAATGAAGAATAGGTGGAAGACATAAGCGTATTGAAGCATTTGTTGCCGGCTCGTCAAGATGTTTGATGAAGACTCAAAATTAATCATTCTCTAATCAAATAGGCTATTTGGAGTACCCAACGAATACATGGATCAAAACTAGTTTGGTATATAAATTAGTAATTTATATTCTTTTATTTTAATCGTGATAACCATTATTGTACTAGATTATTACCTACGAATAATGAGCGTATCGTTATTATGTATATTTTATTATTGTTTTATAATAAAAACGTGAACCCAACTCCTACATCTATTACTAAAATTTACCACACTAGTTTTGAAACCAAGAGTCAAATACATATCAGAAGATACATTTTACATTATTCTTCATCAACAACCCACAATTGTTACTTAATAATTAAACAAAAAACCCCAATATATTTACTTTTTATAATAATACTTAGTAAGTTCCAAAATAAAGTTATAAATCTTGAGTGGATCAGGAAGAGACTTGGCTACACTTTCCTTTTGCATGCACCTTTTGGCCCATGCCACTAATCTAGGACACTCCTCTTCAATGTTAAATTTTCCAAAAGTTTCCCATGTGTAAAACCTACTATAAAATGGTACAAGTGTTATATCAACCAACCCTAAATTATCACCTCCAAAAAAGGGTTTGTCCCCTAACTCTCCCTCAACCAATTTCAAGATTCTCAATACTTCATTTTTGCCAACCACTTGCTCTTCCCCTTTTCCTATGTATATCTTTTTGCTTGCCTCGTATAGCTATAACAATAAGCAATTCATTAGAAATGTAATGAACTGAATTTACAACAAGTTTCGACAGTATTAGTCTTATATACGTATGGTCAAGGTCGTCTTTGAAATTTTAAATATTAAAAAAAAGTTCATTGAACATCTGTGATTAGGATAAGATAACAATAATTCAATAAACAAAACAAAACGAATCTAGTGATTCTAATCAGATTGCACTAGTAAACAAACCAGATCTAATCATAATTCACAAAGAAACAAACCAAATTCAATCTTAAACAAAAAAATCACTCAAAATTCAATTATAATTCATTGGAGAAAATCAAGCATATAGACAAATCATATCTATCTATTATAATAAACTAAAAATAGTTTTGCTTATGTGTCAATATCACAATTAATCTTTCTATAAATTTGCCATTCGTCAACCCCACATTTAATTTTAAAAAATTATTGACACATGTCAATTTATAATTAAAAACAATAAAACAAATAGATCCTATTTTTATGCTAAAATTTAAATTAAACCAATCCTATTTTTATGGTGACAAATTTAAGTTATATTTTTCTTTTAACATTTATTTGATTATTATTAAGATTATATATTAATGCTATTTTGTTCAAAATCAAAGGAATATTGCATAAATACAAACCTAACTTATGTATAAAAGTTATATTTTAATTAAAATATAACTAATAAGATTTATTTTTACTTCACAACTATGTTAAATTTTTTAAAAAATAATTTTTATTTATTTTTTCAAAATATACTTAGTGCGTTATATGTTTAAAATTTAAAATTCTTAAAATTCTAATTGATACTACATTTTCACATCAATAATACTTATTATTAATGTTTTATATTTCTTTAACTTAATTTATTTATTTGAATATTTTCTACAGTTTTAAACGCGAGCATAACCAATGACAATATTAAACACTTTCAAATGCAATAAATCTTTATTTGGATTGTGTAAAATCTAATGACGTGTTCGTAGAATAAAATCTTAATTTTTTTATCAACCTTTACATCTTAATAAATGACATTCAAAAAATTACCGAATAAACATCTTTATAATAATTCAGATTTTCAAAATAAATTCTTTTTAAGAATGTTATTCGTTACAATTTAATATTCTCATTTATATTATATTTATATTAGATAGAGTGGTCAAAATTATCATTGCAAGAAAAATATTTTATTCCAACATAGTTCTAAACTTAATTTCTCTCAATTATACATACATATGATATTGAGAACGAAGTGTGTAAAAAGACAATTTGTTTGTGGAGGCGTATTCGACATTTTAGTTAATTTATTTTTATATTTTTATATACTATTAAATACATCCCTTGAATTACTTTAACATCATCGGATAATAAAATTTTGTTTAAATTTCAAATAAGATAATTTACTCACATACATCAATTGCAATGTCAATAAATAAAAGTCAAGGCCAACCGTTGTTAAAAGCTGGTTTGTTACTGAAACAACCAACTTTTTCACGGATAACTGTACGTTGTATATAAAGAAGTTTTAGAGATTTATAAATTGTATTTGTAATTATAAAATGTATTTATATACAATTGATTATGTAATTCATCATAAATATATATTAATTGCGTCATTTTGTTACTCAAACCCGTGTAATACTCGGGTTTATAACCTTGTTTCACTGATATACAATCCAAATTCAATCACAATTGAAAAAAACTAAATCAAATTCAATCACAATTCATATGAAACAATTAAACAAAGTGTCAACAAATGAAAGAAAGTAAGAAAGCATATTCAATTGTGATTAGGTATAGACATGCAAAAAAAACAGTTATTGGAATTGTTGTTAGGTTTTTGAAAAAACCGGCGGTTTAGGACCGGTTTGAAGTGTCAAGAGATCAAACCGGTTAACCGGTCCAACTTAGGAAAAAATCGATTATTTGGCGGTTAACCGGTTTCGGTTATATATTTGTTTCGGTTTTAGATCTTGAAAAACCAGTTATTGGTCCGACCAGTAACTGGTTCGACGTCAGGTCCGGTTATGAAAACATTATTTGTTCCTTAATGGGTTTCTTAATAGGTTCTTTAACAGATTATTTAACGAATCATATATATTATTAACTGTTAACATGTTCCTTAAAAGTTCATTTCGTGTTTACATGTTTTAAATGGGTCGTGTTCGTGTCTACCCATTTAATGTTTCGTGTCTTAACGTCTCGTATTTTAATGGGTCATGTTTGACCTTTTATAACATCCCTAGTTAAATATATCCAGGTAATCAGATTAGTATCGCACTATCATCTAATTTTATACGTGTCTAAAAAATTTTAAGACTAGTTTAGTAGCTGAATACTTGTCTTGAATATGTAAGGTTCACTTGGATTCGGGTTTTCTAAAAATTCTAATCTTACTATTTTAACAACTAAGCATATTTTTTTACTTGTCTGTTGTCACCTTGTATCATTATTGTCACTTTCTAAAATCATTATTGTTACTTTTCACCTTTTATCATTACGCTTAATTATCTATTTTATAAAATAATTATATTCACTCTTATAATATATATTATTAAATTTATGACCAATGCTATTATTTGCTTTTTTCATATTAAAAGTTAAATTTTAATAAATAAAAAATCAAATATTTTCATCAAAAAACATACTTTGAAAAATTTATAAAATATTAAATTTTATAGAAAAAAATTAAAAAAAATAATAATTATAATTTAAATTGATATTTATAGAAAATAAAAGCTTTATAAAACACAAGTTTTCTTGAACATATTTAAAAAATAATAATTATAAATTGGAATTTTTAAACAACATGATTTTGATAACCAATGATGTTTTTAAAACAAAATTGTTTAAAAAATAATTTCTTTATATCCAAAAGTTATAAAAAAAATAGAGAAAATTACATGTTCTGTCATTTATATTTAATGTTATTTTCAAACTGGGTCGTTTTAACTTTAATAATTACAAGAATAACTAAAGTTTTAGCATCATTTATTTCAAAGATCAATTGTAACAAATCAAAAGGTTGGTAACTATTTATTTAGTTATTCAAGTTTTAATTATTGTTTTTTTGAATGACTTGTAACAAAGACACCAAGGATGTGATTTTAATTGTCCCCTCAAATTTAACAAGACAATTTCAACCATGCACTCGAAATTAACGCTATGAGGCGTACGTTCGAACTTACCCCAGAAAAAACCACACAATTAAATAAATCCTCTAATACTGGCTTAGCATACATATATAGGACTTATTCAACGGCGACCGGTACAGCTGTGTTACATCGTCTACAAATTATTTTTATTTTAAATTTGTCAGCGCTTTTTTCATTTTTTTTATAAAATTGACCCTAGTGATGTTTCAAAACTATAAAAAAAATTAGGTTTGTTTACATTGTTTTTTTCAAAGGTTTCAAAGTTTCCTCAACTCAAGTGAGTTTCCAAAATAACTATCCCCTGTATATATACCTTAATTAGAAGCTAATACCTCTCATAGCTAAAAAGGTTGTCATTAAACTGTTTATTAAGTTGTTTTTTTATTATTTCTAAATTTTTTGATGTTAAGTATTTAATATTTAATTTGTGTAATAGCCCGATAACAGTTATTTTATACTTGCAAAACTCCAAATCTAATAAGTGAATATTTTAGTTTGTGTAATAGCCCGATAACGGTTATTCTAGCCTATTGGTAGCCTTTTGACTTCCGAAAGTTCTTGGGTTGGAGTCTCACCTAGAGCAAATATTGCTCTAGGTTAAGCCAGATGGTTTTTCTAGTTATAGGTTTCCTCTGTACGAGTGGATCAGGTCATCATGCTCTGTTATTCAGACCGGAGGGTGATCTATTTGCCAGGTGATCCGGATGACCAAGCGTTTGCTGGTCAACAAAAAAAAAGAGTGAAGAACGATCGACACAAATTACCTCTCTGTCAATGAAATTGGCCCAAAATCGAGCTTGTGCTCTCTGGTGCGGATCAGACGGAAGGAACCGAGGCGATCGATCACTCCAAATCTCGTCGATGTACTCCAAAATATTTAGCGATTCGCATATGGGTTTGTGATTATGAACGAGCACAGGAACTTTCATATGAACAGGATTGATTGCAGATAGAAACGATGATTTGTTGAACAGATCTTCTTCGATGTATTCATAAGAAATCCCTTTTTCTTCCAAGGCGATTTTGACCCTGCAACCAAAGGGGCTTGACCAGAAATTCACTAAGATCACTTCTTCATCGTTCATCATTTTTGAATTGGATGATGATGATGATGGTGGTTGTGATGATGGCAGATTTGGTTATTGGTGTGTTTGATAGGGGGATTTATAGGCTGATAATGTTTCATTTAGATCCATCCTGATATAGTGTTTGTTCATATATGTCTCATTTATTATTGGAGATGATTGTTTTGGGTATTCAAATATTTTTAATTGTTTTTTTTAACCGCTAAACAAGTCCTCGGACCCAACAACTCACGCGCTACGACCACAGACCGTGAGAGGCCCCAAACCCCTCAGTTGGCAAACATCAAACCTATACTCTTTAGATCATATTTACATTATCATAGCAGCGGAATGTAGGGTAACAACATAAATATCATACAGATCTAAACAAACTTTTACACATTAAACATAACCCACTCTTCTAACAGTCACATAATACAGCCAATCTATGCCAGGGGTAGTCTTCAATATATGCCATGAGCCTTCCTGGTCTCCTTTCCCTAACCATTCAACCTGATATGCATGCTAAACAAGTCAGCTTTCGCTGGTGAGTTCTAAGTTTACTTTTCATAAAAGTTAAATCTTTAATATACATAAAACATTAGCCTTCACTGCCGACCGAAGTCAACAGTCTCAATCATACTAAACACAAAACATTTCATATACATAACATACATGACATCATAACATCAATCATACAGTGCATAAATGTAGCCTGTTCTGTTGACCGAAGTCAACACGTTATGCATGCATAAGATTTCCTCAACTGGCGACACACAGTCGACAGGCCTGTTCTTTCACAGGACTTATGCCTGTTCTTTCACAGGACTTATGCCTGTTCTTTCACAGGACTTATGCCTGTTCTTTCACAAGACTTCTGCCTGTTCTTTCACAGGACTTTTTAAACCATCAACCGAAATTGACGGCTCATACCGGTACAAGACTTCTTGACATACATCATTCATACATAACATGGTTTAAATCATTTAAACCATCATAATCATAAATCATTATCCGCACCGCAGTGCTCAACATTTGCCCAACCGCAGCCGGGACTTCAAAATCGCATTTTCTAATTAACCTCGGCCGAGACTTTTAAAATCATTCATTTCTCAACCGTAGTTGAGTCTTTAAAACATCCTTGACATCTCAGCTGAGGTTCTTAAAATCATTTACTTCTCAACTGTAGTTGAGACTTAAAGCATTATTTACTTTAAAACGTTCTTTACTTGAAAACATTCTTTACCTGACCTTAACCAGGTTAGTGTCACTTTCATACATTAACTTTACAACTTGAAACATTCTTTACTTTAGCATATTTTCTTATCTGACCGTAGCCAGATAAAACAATCATTTATCTAAAATAACTTTATAACATGCATATCAGCCCTAAAATGTTACAATAGTAAAAGAGGGCTCATAGAACTCACCTGATGTCTTACTGTAGCAAGATCACTCACAAACTGGTACTAATGGTGAATTTCTGCATTCGTTTACACTTAATAAATCATTTATGTTTTAACCTACTGATTAGATCTTTCTGAACGTTCAATGTCAAAGACATTGACTTAAAAGTCATCAAATAGTTAATGTTGTTGATTATAATGCTAAAACAGTTCTTAAACAGATTAATGGCTTAGAAATGATAAATCCTTATAATTGATTACCCAGATATCATGAAATATCACAATGTAATCTTAGAATAGGTTTAATAACCATGTTTAACATACTAATCTGACTGTTATCATAAACATCAGATAATCGTTCAATAAGTATGTTAATAATTGTGATTAGTTTGAAACACTTAGATTTAACCTTTGCATTTCAAAGATTAATCAAACTAACCATCTACATTCTCATAATCAAATGGATTAAACCATTATAACCATAGTTGTGATTTCATGCAAACCGAGCATTACAACGGATCAAAACAAGGATTTAACCGTTAGAACATCGTGTTCTTCATTTCTAATCAATCCTAGCCATCATCTAGGCAATAATCAACAATCCTAACTATATCATTAAGTTCAAAATCAAGATCTAATCAATCAAAATCAAACTAGAAGGTTAGAACAAATCATTACCTAATCTGACAGGTTTCTGCGGGTAAAACAACGATCAGGACTTGTAAACACGTTCCCTGGCTTCAAATATACGATCTGATGGCTTCAACAGGTTGTTTGGAGGGTGTTTTGCTTGTGTTCTTCGTCTGTAGATCGTCTGAGTTCGAAAATGTAAAAATAATTAACTTTGCATGAAATCTGATGAAGTAGATCAGATTGTTGCACCACCACACCCGTCGCGTACCGCGACCAGAAGCCAAAAAGGGCTTCGCGTACCGCGAAGAAATCCGGAGGATTTTAGATATTTTAGGTCCGTCGCGTACCGCGAATGATCCTCAAATCTCCGTCGCGTACCGCGACGAGTCCAGAAGTTCAATACTTTGAAAATTTTCTTCGTTTCGTGATTCCGGACAATCCGTAACTCCGTTTTGCGCACGGTTTTCGCCTACGTTCATCATTTCTCGTGTACTATCAATCTGTAGTAATTACCATTGTCAATTCAACATAGATTTTATACACGATAAAAGGTGCTAAATCTTTTGGTTGTTACAAATCTACCCTCCTTACAATAGGTTTCGTCCTCGAAACCTGTTACATTTCAAACAAATGTGGGTAGAGTCGTTTCATCTCGTCTTCAGTCTCCCATGTCGCCTCAGATCCTTTTCGGTGTTTCCATTGAACCTTAACTTGTCTAATCGTCTTGTTACGTAATCGTTTTTCTTTCGTGTCAACTATTGCAACTGGTTCTTCTATGTAATTCAATTTTTCATCAACTTCAATATCATTTAAAGGCACATATGCTACGTCATCTGCTAGACATTTTCTCAGATGTGAAACGTGAAATGTTGGATGAATTCCACTCAGTTCATCTGGTAGATCTAATCGGTAAGCTACCTTACCGATCCGTGCCATTACTTGAAAAGGTCCAATAAATCTCGGACTCAGCTTTCCTCTTTTCCTGAATCGAATAACTCCCTTCCATGGTGAAACTTTTAACAATACTTGATCCCCTACTTCAAATTCTATTGGCCTCCGTCTTTTATCGGCATAGGACTTTTGTCGATCCTGTGCAGTTTTCATTCGTGCTTTAACTAATTGGAGCTTTTCGGTCAAATCAACTACTGCAGCTTTACTTCCTACTTCTTTCTGTCCTACACCTCCCCAACATACCGGTGTCCTACAACGCCGTCCATACAATGCCTCGTATGGTGGCATTCCAATACTAGCATGATAGCTATTGTTGTATGAGAATTCCACCAATGGTAAATGATTATCCCAACTACCACCGAAATCAATAATACAAGCTCTGAGCATATCCTCTAAAGTTTGGATAGTCCTTTCAGACTGTCCATCTGTCTGAGGATGATATGCAGTGCTGATATTGAGCCTTGTACCCATTGATTCATGAAACCGTTTCCAGAATCTTGATACAAATCGCGTGTCACGATCTGACACTATAGAAACTGGAACTCCATGTCTTGTAATTATTTCTTTTACAAATAATTCAGACAGTTTCTCCGAAGTATAAGTCTCTCGTATAGGCAAGAAATGAGCACTTTTCGTTAACCGGTCTACAATCACCCAAATAGCATCATGACGTTTCGTTGTAAGAGGCAACTTGGTAATAAAATCCATCGTGATGTGTTCCCATTTCCATTCTGGGACTTCTAAAGGTTGCACATAACCATATGGTTTCTGATGTTCAGCTTTTACTTGTGCACATGTCAAGCATTTGTTTACGTACTGCATTACATTAAACTTCATACCTGGCCACCAATAGTCTTTTCGAAGGTCTTGATACATTTTTGTTGCACCAGGATGAATAGAGTAGCGTGACTTATGTGCTTCGTCTAGAATCCTTGACCTGATGTTCCCATTTCGTGGAACCCACATTCGACCAAATCGAATCTTAACACCACATTCATTTTCTTCTAGACTTTTAACCTGACCAAATATTCTTTCGAATCCCACATTTTCTTCCTTTAATCCTTCCTTCTGCGCATCCTTGAGTTCATTTAGAAAATCTGGTGTGATTACCAAACTGTAAGACTTAATTTGTATAGCAGAGTGTTCTGTCTTACGACTTAGAGCATCAGCCACCACATTGGCCTTGCCCGGGTGATACAAGATCTCACAGTCATAATCTTTGAGCAGTTCAAGCCATCTTCTTTGTCTCATATTCAAATCCTTCTGTTCAAAGAAGTATTTTAAACTTTTGTGATCTGTGTAGATTGTACATTTAACTCCATATAAATAATGCCTCCAAATTTTTAAAGCAAATACCACAGCAGCCAATTCCAAATCATGTGTTGGATAATTAGCTTCATGGGTTTTCAATTGTCTTGAGGCATATGCTATTACCTTTCCCCTTTGCATAAGTACACAACCCAAACCCAGATAAGACGCATCTGAGTACACAACCATGTCTTCATTACCATCCGACAGTGTTAAAATAGGAGCTTCAGTTAACCTCTTCTTTAGTTCTTCAAAAGCTTGGACCTGAGATGGACCCCAATCATATTTTACTTCCTTCCTCGTCAATTTTGTCAATGGTGTAGCAATCCTGGAGAAATCCTGGATAAATCTTCTATAATAACCTGCTAATCCGAGAAAGCTACGAACTTCCGTTGGTGTTTTCGGAGAATTCCATTTCATAACTGCTTCTACTTTAGCTGGGTCCACCATTATGCCTTCTGGACTAATAACATGACCTAAAAACTGTACTTCCCGTAGCCAAAAGGCACATTTAGAGAACTTAGCATAAAGCTTTTCTCTTCTTAGTATTTCAAGAACTTCCCGGATATGACACGCATGATCACCTTCACTCCTTGAGTATATTAATATATCGTCAATAAACACAATCACTGATCGGTCTAACATAGGTCTGCACACCCGATTCATCAAATCCATAAACGCCGCAGGAGCGTTTGTTAATCCGAAAGACATCACAAGAAACTCATAGTGTCCATAACGTGTGCGAAACGCTGTCTTCGGAATATCTTGTTCTCTCACCTTTAATTGATGATACCCTGATCTGAGATCTATTTTAGAAAACCAACTTGCCCCTTGCAATTGGTCGAATAAATCATCAATCCTTGGTAACGGATACTTATTCTTTATTGTGAGCTTATTCAATTCCCTATAATCAATACACATTCTCATACTTCCATCCTTTTTCATTACAAACAACACTGGTGCACCCCAAGGTGACACACTCGGTCGTATAAAACCTTTGTCTAGAAGGTCTTGTAGTTGGGTCATTAATTCTTTCATTTCCGTTGGAGCCAGACGGTACGGTGCCTTGGCGACAGGTTGAGCTCCTGGCACAACATCAATTTGGAATTCGATTTCCCGATCAGGTGGAATTCCTGGCAAATCCTCAGGAAATACATCAGGAAAATTACACACCACGGGTACGTCTTTCAATTCTTTTACCTTAATTTCTTTATCAATAACATAAGCCAGATAAGCCCCACACCCTCGCCTCATAAATTCACTCGCCTTAATCATTGAAATGACTTTAGGCGCATTAAACACTTTATCCCCGTAAACCGTTACTGATCTCCCATTGAGAGCTGTTAAAAAATCATATTTCGTTGACAGACAATGTTAGCCTCATGTTTGGCCAACCAATCCATTCCCAAAACTACATCAAAACCTCCTAACGTAATCAGAAACAACTTAACAGGGAATCTATGACCTTCTATATCAATATAACAATCATCATCAATGACCTCCGTTACTCTAGTGGATTTACCAAGAGCAGTTTCTATGTTAAAGGAATTTTCTATCTTTCTAACACTAGCATGCAGCTTGTCACAAAAAGTAGTGGCCACAAAGCTCATACTTGCACCAGAATCAAATAGAACTGAAGCAGGGATATCATTAATCAAAAATGTACCTGTCACCACATCCGGGTCTTTGGCTGCCTGATCTTTAGTCATAGTAAAGGCACGAGCTTTTGCCTTTTGCTTCTCCCCTCCCTTGCTACTTTCAGGTTTGTTGGCTTCAGTGGGTGTTGTCTTTGGTTTAAAGCAATTCTTGCTCACATGACCGAATCCACCACAATTGTAACATTTTGGTATATTTGGGCAATCATAAGAGAGATGTCCAGTCTTTCCACAACGGTAGCACAAAGTAGTCCCCGTAAGACATTCTCCCCTATGTCTCTTTCCACACTTAAGGCATTTTTCTGATTCTTCGATTCTAAACCTTTTCATAGGGGGTCCGGATTTGTCATTTCTGTTTCTTTTAAATTTAGGTGACCACTTTTGCTTCGGTTCCTCCTTTGTTGGTTCAGCTTCAACAACATCATCCCAGACAATGCCGCTAATTTCTACGGCTGATTCAAAAGTTCTGGGAGCATGCGCCTTCACATGTGTTCGGACTTTAGGCGGTAGTCCTTCCACATATAACTTCAATCTGCGTTCCTCCGTGTTTACCATATGAGGAACCAGTCTTGACATTTCATTAAATTTTGACGTATATTGCCGATGGTTCATACGTCCAGCTTTCAACGTCAGAAATTCCCGTTCGATTTTATCAATTTCATTCTTCGGACAAAAGTGTTTCATAACTAATTCTTTCAATTCCTCCCATTTTAAGCACTCCACATCAGTAGTGGTCTTTGACTGCTTGATGGTGTTCCACCAATGTAGAGCTTCTTCAGTAAATGAATGAGCTGCAAATTTTATAGCTTGGTCTTCCCGGCATTCACTGATAGCGATCACTGCCTCCATGGCCGAAACCCAGTGACAGGTGGCCACGACATCCTTCTTACCATCAAAGGATGGTGGACTGCATCCTTTGAAGGCCTTGTAATCACAACCCTTCCGTTTCTCTGACGTAGAATCACCGTTCTTAGTTCCGGTGATCACAACTTCCTCTTCTTTGGTGCTCTCCTTAGTTTCTTCAGACTTGTCTTTCAAAGTATCGTTCAGTATTTTTGTAACCAAAGCTGGTAGCTTATCATCCAAAACTTTACAGACCTCATCAGAAATAGCCTTCACTACGATAGGCTCTAGGGTAAACTCGTTTTCATCTTCCGGTTGTTCGTTGTGCTCGTAGTCGTCTTCATTGACGGTTTCTTCATTCTCGATATGTGGTTCTTCAGGTTCCTGTGGTTGCTTACGTGGTCTACCCCTTTGTCCAGTCATTTAATTACCTACCGGATGCAACAATTGGAGAGTCAGTACATGTTTAGTTTAGCACGAAATAAGCTTTGTAAATCATTAATGACGTTGATCAGGTGTTATTAACCATTTACCCAAGTCATAGGCTCTAAACGTTTCCCATCCCGTCACCCCAACGTGCATGACTCTAACTACCTTTCTAACCTTACACCTACGTCTTAACTCGTACATAACATTCAGCTCATGGCATCAAACTACCCTTGACTGGCTTTCTTATCGTTCTGTCCCATTTTCAGTTTAAGTCCAGTCATTAGGAATGACCGGATCTCTCAAACTATGGCTCTGATACCAACTTGAGAGGCCCCAAACCCCTCAGTTGGCAAACATCAAACCTATACTCTTTAGATCATATTTACATTATCATAGCAGCGGAATGTAGGGTAACAACATAAATATCATACAGATCTAAACAAACTTTTACACATTAAACATAACCCACTCTTCTAACAGTCACATAATACAGCCAATCTATGCCAGGGGTAGTCTTCAATATATGCCATGAGCCTTCCTGGTCTCCTTTCTCTAACCATTCAACCTGATATGCATGCTAAACAAGTCAGCTTTCGCTGGTGAGTTCTAAGTTTACTTTTCATAAAAGTTAAATCTTTAATATACATAAAACATTAGCCTTCACTGCCGACCGAAGTCAACAGTCTCAATCATACTAAACACAAAACATTTCATATACATAACATACATGACATCATAACATCAATCATACAGTGCATAAATGTAGCCTGTTCTGTTGACCGAAGTCAACACGTTATGCATGCATAAGATTTCGTCAATTGGCGACACACAGTCGACAGGCCTGTTCTTTCACAGGACTTATGCCTGTTCTTTCACAGGACTTATGCCTGTTCTTTCACAGGACTTATGCCTGTTCTTTCACAAGACTTCTGCCTGTTCTTTCACAGGACTTTTTAAACCATCAACCGAAATTGACGGCTCATACCGGTACAAGACTTCTTGACATACATCATTCATACATAACATGGTTTAAATCATTTAAACCATCATAATCATAAATCATTATCCGCACCGCAGTGCTCAACATTTGCCCAACCGCAGCCGGGACTTCAAAATCGCATTTTCTAATTAACCTCGGCCGAGACTTTTAAAATCATTCATTTCTCAACCGTAGTTGAGTCTTTAAAACATCCTTGACATCTCAGCTGAGGTTCTTAAAATCATTTACTTCTCAACTGTAGTTGAGACTTAAAGCATTATTTACTTTAAAACGTTCTTTACTTGAAAACATTCTTTACCTGACCTTAACCAGGTTAGTGTCACTTTCATACATTAACTTTACAACTTGAAACATTCTTTACTTTAGCATATTTTCTTATCTGACCGTAGCCAGATAAAACAATCATTTATCTAAAATAACTTTATAACATGCATATCAGCCCTAAAATGTTACAATAGTAAAAGAGGGCTCATAGAACTCACCTGATGTCTTACTGTAGCAAGATCACTCACAAACTGGTACTAATGGTGAATTTCTGCATTCGTTTACACTTAATAAATCATTTATGTTTTAACCTACTGATTAGATCTTTCTGAACGTTCAATGTCAAAGACATTGACTTAAAAGTCATCAAATAGTTAATGTTGTTGATTATAATGCTAAAACAGTTCTTAAACAGATTAATGGCTTAGAAATGATAAATCCTTATAATTGATTACCCAGATATCATGAAATATCACAATGTAATCTTAGAATAGGTTTAATAACCATGTTTAACATACTAATCTGACTGTTATCATAAACATCAGATAATTGTTCAATAAGTATGTTAATAATTGTGATTAGTTTGAAACACTTAGATTTAACCTTTGCATTTCAAAGATTAATCAAACTAACCATCTACATTGTCATAATCAAATGGATTAAACCATTATAACCATAGTTGTGATTTCATGCAAACCGAGCATTACAACAGATCAAAACAAGGATTTAACCATTAGAACATCGTGTTCTTCATTTCTAATCAATCCTAGCCATCATCTAGGCAATAATCAACAATCCTAACTATATCATTAAGTTCAAAATCAAGATCTAATCAATCAAAATCAAACTAGAAGGTTAGAACAAATCATTACATAATCTGACAGGTTTCTGCGGGTAAAACAACGATCAGGACTTGTAAACACGTTCCCTGGCTTCAAATATACGATCTGATGGCTTCAACAGGTTGTTTGGAGGGTGTTTTGCTTGTGTTCTTCGTCTGTAGATCGTCTGAGTTCGAAAATGTAAAAATAATTAACTTTGCATGAAATCTGATGAAGTAGATCAGATTGTTGCACCGCCACACCCGTCGCGTACCGCGACCAGAAGCCAAAAAGGGCTTCGCGTACCGCGAAGAAATCCGGAGGATTTTAGATATTTTAGGTCCGTCGCGTACCGTGAAGGATCCTCAAATCTCCGTCGCGTACCGCGACGAGTCCAGAAGTTCAATACTTTGAAAATTTTCTTCGTTTCGTGATTCCGGACAATCCGTAACTCCGTTTTGCGCACGGTTTTCGCCTACGTTCATAATTTCTCGTGTACTATCAATCTGTAGTAATTACCATTGTCAATTCAACATAGATTTTATACACGATCAAAGGTGCTAAATCTTTTGGTTGTTACAGACCGCTACCAACCTCCAGAAACATATAAAGCCGGGCGTTGGCGAGTGCCGAATCGAGGAACCGTCACACCATTTAGGAGGAAACTCACACTGAGAAAACCCCCTAGCTCACCCAAAACATTTTTTGCTTTAGGCGAGACTCGAACCCAAGACCTCCCATTGCTGGTGGTCAAGGAGTACCACTAGGCTATAAGCCCAATGATATATTTTAATTGTTAATGACTTCAAACTAATTTTTCGAACGAAATGTTATTTTTTGTTTTAAGTATTTGTTTTGTCTCCTTTTGCTTCAAAAATTAACATATATTGTGGTTTTCGTAAATTTCTGTCCCCTCCTTCAAAATGTTCAAGCTCTGACACTGTAACAGACTACCTCTTAGTTAATGTTATTTCTTAATCATTTAGAATTAATGTTATCTCTTTGTCATTAAGTGACTATAACCCATTTAAAAGTAGTCTCTTAATAATTAATAAGAGGTTGACAACAATCCCTTTATCTTTATATGATTCAAAATCCATAATATAGTAATTATCTTATATGAAATAAGTTATAAATAATAATAGATATTTTTGATGATATAAAAGTAGAAAAGGTGTCACAAGAACGATCAACGTAAGTAACTTTGAATCTTTTCTGATGATGATAATATTTTATAGTATAATGTTTAGCTTTAAATTTATGAGAAATTTATGAGCTCTTAAGTAGAGGAGGGCAAAAAAACCAGTTTGGGTTTACAAACCGGTATTCTAACATTCTCAAATTGGTTCTATCCAAACCGGTACAAACCGCCGGTTTGACATAGGTTTGACATCCTTATCACTCAAACCGGTTTCAACCCCTCCAAACCGGTTTCAAACCTATCCAAACCGGTTCTATAGATTTGACATCCTTATCTTGCCAAACCGGTTTTGACCATCCGTAGACCAAACCGATTTGGTTCTCAAACCGAACCGGTTTGGAGAAAAAAACCGGTTTGTGCATCCCTAGTCTTAAGGTTTATTTTACGATTGATAGAACTAAAGTTTGAGAGACATGAAAGTTTTGAAAGATTTTATATTATTTGAATGTTACTTACCTGAGCAAGTAAATATGTTTGTTACACGCGAGAAACTACATTGTAGAAAATTGCTATAAATCATAAAGGTAATCAAATCAAAGGAAACAATGAAATACTAATAATTAAAAAATAACTAATTATTTTAGATTAACTAAGGGGATACGTGCCACTTTATAGGGCATCAGTGCATCACTATATTTATTATTTTGTCTCTAACTAGTGATTTACCCCCTGAGTTGCGGCGACAATCCTACGTTAAATAGGATAAAAACGTAATCTCAAATATGAAAAGTCGGTAGTAAAACATAAATTGTAAACCCGAAAAGCTTTAAAAATAAAATATAAATCATGAAGCAAAAAAGTTTCAAAACTAAAACAAAAAAAAGGGTTATCCAAGATGACAACATCATCAATTATAAAACATAAAACTTATAAAAATTAGAGTAAAAAATAACGTGTCTTAAAACCTGTGTCTCACAAACAAAAAATGTTAGTCATATTGTACTGACACGGTGACAGAATCACGAATATCAAAACACGCTTATACGGGTTCATTATAAGCTTATGAATAACGCGCAAAATTTATGCGATCATTTGAGTTCAAAATTTATATAAATGTTCGTTATATAAGGACATGTTAAAAACATGTAAACATTAAAAATATGTGAATGAAATGAAAGAGTATATTAAAATAAGATTTTAAAGTTTAGGCTATAAAAAGTAAAACTTTGAAAATTGACTCAAGATTTTAGAAGGTCCTTCTGTTTTTGTTCGTTAGAAGCATGTAAGCAACGATTGAAACTAAGCACAAAATAAACTTAATTAAACAAAAAAAATTATTACTGTTGTTCATGCAACCATCACATCTACCTACTCTAATAAAAGAGTATATTTAGAAGACACTTGTCACATCCTGATGATATCTAGAATTTGTTTTCCTGCATTCCTGTCATAATTATTTTAACAATTTTTAATAATTATATACTGAAAAATATATATTTTCTTATTCTAATAATTTACTACTTTACTAAAACTTGGTAAACTATAACAAGATTTAAATTATATATTATCTTAAAATGCAATTATATAATTATTGAATATATTTATTATTTTTTTATAATTTTTAGATATTCACATTTCTTATTTCACCAATAGTTGATAAATCTAACATATAAATTTTTATAAAAAATATTATTTATAACATGTTATAATTATTCAACCCATGTAAGACATTGGTTTATAATGCTAGTTTAATATGTAGTAGTTTCTTCTTCTTTATTCAAAACCTTTTTTTTTATTAAATTTTAATATGATCAAATATTTATTTTCATGATTTCTAGTGAACGGTCGAGATAGGTTTTAAAAGTTTTTTATCTAAAATTTGGTTTCTCACAGGAAAATATATACATATATAGGGTATGATTCATTTATTAACCCATGTTTATTGCGTTAACCGAATAACTACATTTTATTACTTTGGGGCCCACATTAAAGTAAATATAAAGGTGTAGATTTTTTCTTTTTTTTATTAATGTAAGTGGGTCCTACATTAATAAAAAAAAGAAAAAAACATACACATTTAGATTTACTTTAATGTGGGCCTTAAAGTAATAAGATGTAGTTATTCGATTAACGTAATAAAAAATGGTTAATTTTTGATCATCTTCCTGTATATATATAACTAGGTTATAAACCCATGTAATACATGGGATTGGGTACAAAAAATTATACAATTAAAATGTATTTATAATAAATAATTACATAATCTACTATATAAGAATACATTTCATATTAAAAATGCAAATTATAAATCTCTAAAACTTTTTATATACAACATTGAATGTACTGTTAATAATATTATCTTTATTAAAAATTAAAAGTACTAAACCATCGTTATTTTTAACTCTGAAAAAACAACGTATAGTTAATCGTGTCAAAAAACTTGTTATTAAATCAAGATCATACAATTCTATTAATTTACACTTTATATCAGAGTGTGTCTTTTCTTCTTATCTCAATTTAACAAAATTTTTTGTCATTTTTGTTCAAATGTGAGATTGGAGCTTTTTTCACATGATTGTATTTTTATTAACATTTAATGATAATTTACCTTAACTAATTTACCTCATTTAAATGAATTAATTATATTGATTAAATAAATTTAAATTTTAAAATTCCTAGAATTAATATAGTGGTGACATGTGACACACATATGATGTGGATAACATAAAATGATGACATGTTGTCAAATTGTTACTCTTTTATTAGGTAGTATAGATATAGATTCTATGCATCATGTCAAACTAACATTCATGTGATTTTTTTTACCATTGGTTTCTTTGTGTCATATCTTGGAGGGCATAAAACTAATATTCATGTGATGCCTTTGGAAACAAATCTTTTAAGGGTATAAATGGTTTTTTACCTTGATTCCTTTGCGACAGATCCGATAGGGTATAAATGAAAGTGGGCAGATTTGTTTTGGGAGATTTTATTTGAACACTTGACTTTTATATTTTAACACCCCAGCGAACATGTACGGCCCGTACTTGTCCTTACGGCCTGTATAGGGTACAGACAAACATTGTAGAGGAATGTCTTGGATTCATTGAAGATTCTTTGGTCGGACAGTACAGGTCAATACAGCCCATACAGGCCTTGACTTATTTTTACAAGCCAATTTGGGTGTCAACCGGTGTGGAGTAATTTTATGCGGCCCGTACAGAGCAGTACAGGTGGTATAGAAATTAATTAAACTTAATTTATGTATTTTATTAATTTTTAACAATATACGTCTATTAAGTTAAATTTTGAACGATATACGTCTATTATGCTAATTAAACGTCATAAGTTTGTTACGTTATTATTTAAACAATATTAATTATTTACGTAATCATTCTAACTAGATATTTTATTTTATAATTAGTTTGTTTACGTTAATTAAATTTGAACGTTATAAGTTTGTCGCGTAATTATTAAAAAAAACAACACAAACGGAAACAATACAAATAAAGAACGAAACATACATATATACACAACATGAGTTTTACATACAAGGAAACAAACTACAAAATACAAAAACACAAACTAAACTATGAAGCTCCGGATGGTCCAGCAGAGGATCCGTCGTCTGGGTAGACGCGTGGCTCCGGTAACGGTGGAATCTGTGACCCGTCCCATCGCGCACGCTCTGACACGACGCCAATCGTCCACTGGACCGTATCCTCCAGCCGAGCGAGCGGTCGCTCGATGCGTGTCTCCCATGCGGCTCGATGACGAGTGTCAAGTAAAATCTCGTCAGACTGAGCCGCAACACGGTGCAACAATGTGAGGCCCCATTCCTGGCGACCCCACGGGGTTGGTTTCGTCATAACACATAGCTCTTAAACTAAAAACTTTCATAGATAGCAGCGGAATTTAAAACATAGTTCGTCAAACATGTAATAATGTCTTAATTAAAACATAATTGATTGCCAATGCCACCGGATTCTCTTTGTCTGAATGCCTGAGCTCCTTACCTTCTCTGACCAAAGCTTAACTTGACATACATGCTAAATCAAGTCTGGTGGGTTCTAGTTTTCATAAAAAAAAAATCTTTACTGTACATAAAACATTAGCATTCACTGTTGACCGAAGTCAACAGTCTCAATCACCCTGAACATAACACATTTCATATACATATCATACATTACATTACATTACAACATCAATCATACGGCGAAGGAACTTCGCCGTCAACGGCTGACCTGAAGTCAGACAGGCTTGTGCAGCACAAGACTCTATAACTATCAACCAGCAGCTGATAACTCATGCATTCATAAGATTTCTTTAACTATCAACCGAAGTTGACAGCTCATACCGGTACAAGACTTCTTTACATAAATCACTCATACATCACATATACATAATCATAACACACATTCATTTACATCATCACAAACATTATCCTTATCATATCCACTGTCTTTAACAGTGGGCTTATACCGGCATAAGACTCCATTCCCAGTTATAGTCGTGGTTGACTATCATACCTAGTTATAGTCATGGTTGACTCTCATACCCAGTTATAGTCATGGTTGACTCTCATACCCAGTTATAGTCATGGTTGACTCTAATACCCAGTTATAGTCGTGGTTGACTCTCATACCCAGTTATAGTCATGGTTGACTCTAATACCCATTTATAGTTGTGGTTGACTCTGATACCCAGTTATAGTCGTGGTTGACTCTCATACCCAGTTATAGTCATGGTTGACTCTAATACCCAGTTATAGTCGTGGTTGACTCTCATACCCAGTTATAGTCATGGTTGACTCTCATACCCAGTTATAGTCATAGTTGACTATCATACCCAGTTATAGTCATGGTTGACTATCATACCCAGTTATAGTCGTGGTTGACTCTCATACCCAGTTATAGTCATGGTTGACTATCATACCCAGTTATAGTCATGGTTGACTATCATACCCAGTTATAGTCGTGGTTGACTATCATACCCAGTTATAGTCGTGGTTGACTATCATTCATTCATCTTCCTATAACACATATAGGAACATCATTCCTTCATCATTCATGACACACTAGCATCATATGATCATTCATCGTATTCATCATAACATCATAACATTACATGCTAGTCTCTTATCATCATGACATCATCACGTTGTCCTAATATCTTAGGAATCATCATATTATGTCATGCCAGTATCATTTCATCATACTATCATAACATCCTAGCAATGAATATATATCATGCTATCATCATATCATCAGATCATCCATTCTGGCATTCATGAACTTTTCATACTAGCATCTTATCATCATAGCATTCTGCCCTAGCAGCAAAGACACATATTATATCATAATATCTCATGCTAGCATCTTTATCATCATGTCATCACTTACATGTTACAATAGAACCTATTCCTTGTATCCTACATCATACCTTCATCCTAGCAGCCTAGGATTTCATCATAGCTTAACATCTGTAATTATCATCACAGCGTGTTATCATACATCTCATCATCATGTCTTACTAACATGCACTTATCATACTTAGCATATCTTCATGCACAAATCATGTTAATACCTAAACACGCATACATAGTCATGGCATATCATTATCCATTCATAATCATCTTAAGCACATAACATCATGAACATAACATTAAGCATGTATGCCAGCCCAAAACATTAAACATAAAAATAGGGCGTCTAGAACTCACCTGATGTCTCACGGTAACGAGATCACTCACAACTGGTGCTAATGGTATAACTATACATTAGTTTACGTATAATATGTTATATACGTTTTAACATACTGATTAAATCTTTTCTGAGCGTCCAATGTCAAAGACCTTTCCTTAACAGCCATCAAATAGTTAATGTTGTTGATTATCATGCTAAAACAGTCTTTATACAGTTTAACGGCTTAGGAATGATCAATCCTTGTTATTGATTGTGATTAGTTTGAAACACTTGGATTTAACTTTGCATATCAAAATTAATCAAACTAATCACCTACCTTGTCATAATCACATGGTTTAAACCACTATAACCATTGTTATGATTCCATGCAAACCGGGCATTACAACGGCTCAAAACAAGGATTTTCCCATTAACAGTTCGAGTTCTTCGCTTATAATCAATCCTAGCCATCATCTAGGCAATAATCAACCACCCTAACTATATCATTACGTTCAAAAACAAGATTTAATCAATCATAATCAATCTAGAAGGTTAGAATGAACCGTTACCTATCCAGACAGAGTTCTGCGGTTAAAAAGACAATCCGGGCTTGCAAAAACGTTCCCTGGTTCGATCTAAACCTTGAGAAGCCTTCAAAATTGTGTTTTGATGGATTGGATACTGATTTTGTGTGTGTGTGGCCGAAATTGTCGAATAGAAGAAAAAAAATAAGTTTCTTGATGCAAATCTGATCTTTAAGCCACTTGCCGAAGTTTCTGGTCCCGGGCGCATCGCCCCACTCCAGCCCCCCACTTAGGGCGTACTGCGCGGCCCCATGGCGGCTGAACCCTTTCGATGCTATCCACGCGTATCGCCTGGGTTCGATGCGTGGCCCGGGGCGTACCGCCCCAGGTGATTTTCGTCCATTTTTCGATTTTTAACTTCGTTTCGCGATTCCGGACAATCCGTAACTCCGTTTCGCGCACGGTTTTCGCCCACGTTCACCATTTTCCGCGTACTATCATCCTGTAATAATTCTGTTTGCTAATTTAACGTGGATTTCAAGAACGATCAAACGTGCTTATTTCTTTGATAACGCAATTCTTCGAACATCAATAGTTACCGAAATCTCGCATGTTTATTTTTAGATTACTAAATGTTCGGGTGTTACAAACAATGCCTCGAGTGGCTCGTTGAGGCTCACCACACGGTAGGCGTGCGGTGGATGTTGCGATGGGTCCTGTGGAGGCTGCCCCTCCTGTGGTGACCGGACCGGTTCCTCCCGAATCGGCTCAGGATCTGGAATCTACCCCTCAGCCTGGTCCTGGAGCGGCTGTTGTTTCTGCTGCGCGATGGCCAACTGGGCCGGTTGCTAGATATGGCCGTCGGATCCAATAAACCGCAAACCTACATCCTGCATGTCTGCTGCTAGTTTCATGTTCAGGAGCGCTCTACGATCCAGCTTACGTGGCTGGATTGCCGACAGATCCTGAAGCAGATGAAACATACATGTGGTTGTATGCGATATGGGTGACAAAGGCGCCTCCCCATAGTGTACCGCACTCCAGATGGTGATAGAAGGAGGCGTAGTACAAGGCAAAACACCACGACCTGACAGTCAACAAGGAATGAAGATAGAATAAATCTGACGTCGTCACCCACTCTTGGCTCTGTCCACGAGCTGATATAGTCGTAACTATGCACCTGTGGATGTGTTGGAAAAGAGGATCTCAGATGGTCGACGCACGTACTCGGTGGCTGTGAAACGGTGTGTCAAAAATCTGATGCTACCACGCCCTTATCACCCCATCCTCTTCCTGCGTCAGCCCCTGGGTGAATGCCTCTGTCACAGTCTCTGGCTCGTAGTATATACCAAGAAGCACGACGAACCGCTCTATTGAAATCTTTATGTGCTGTCCGCAGATCGAGAACTCTATGTAAGGTGGAAGCTCCTTGTCCTCCTGCTCAGGTACGGCCGCCTAATGAGCTCTGTAACGGAATGTCGAGAGAAACTCCACTGTAATTAGCCTGTAGGTGGGCAGATCGATTGTATCAAATAGATGAGTCGACGGTGTGTCCTCGCCTAAGATAGCCCTAGCCCGATCTGCCTGACCGGCATCGGTAAGCACCCCCCAATCGATGTTACGCTGAGCACCGACACTCTTGCGTAGCAGACGACGACACCTAACCGCTGCCGTCGTGCCTGGCTAGAACTACCTGACCGTGCCTGTCATGATATATGAACTCTCAATCGAATGCGGCGTCATTTCGATAACGTTTCCATTTGGGATTTACCGTTGGCATTGGATAATCTTTTTGTAATGTAACATTAATGAAATGGAAGCCAAGATGAACTACGGATACGACGTTATGTCGCATTAAATCATTAGCAGATATCCACAAAGGGAAAATGGTTTGAGCACCTCGATTGCTGATAAGGTGAACGATTACACCAAATCTTTGAGCAATTACTAAGCCTTTATGAGGCATAAGCATCCAATGTTGGCTAGGAGCAGGTGCAATCTGTTGCCAATTTATTAGTACTATCATAATATCCTGGGTCGTAGGAGTTAAACACATATCTGTACATATCTGTGTGGAAATCCACTTCTTGCAAGAGTTGTTGTCGAATAAAGGCCCATTGATTTTCATGGAATCTTAAACCCACGGCTACAGAACCAAAACCACAGTTACCATCTGGCTTGACATCTTGTATGTTTATCACGTAAGGTTGAAATATAGGAAGGATGTGAGGACCGAAGCGATAAACATTATTTAATCCTTCTGGCTTCATGTTACGTGCAAACTGAAATTCGTTTTGAGTTTGCGAGTCTGATGGTTGCGTACCTTGTCATACCGATGTGGAACGACTGTGCCGAAATACGGGTTTCTGACTCTTGTCGGTCGTAGTTGTAAACGAACTATGCCTTGAAGGTTCAAATGTACTATGTTGGGACACTAAGATATCTTTAACAACGTCTTGCTATTTTAGTTTATGTGCTTTTAAAGTTGGACGACCACGTGTATATTTCTGAAATAAAGGCGTTTTTTGGTCTCTGTTATTTGGAAATACCTGCGATAGAACCTTTTTTATTAGACTATTTTTTATCTCAGTAGGTTTGGAATTTATTTCTTCTGTAACCAAACCCATTTGTCCTATAACATCAATTTCCTCTTCTTTTAAGAGTGTTGGGTTAGCTGTGTTTAGCTTTGTCCAAAATATGTCTATCTCAAAAAGCGGTATCTTCGTATCTGCATAATTTATAATTAATAATAATATACCAGTAACTGCAATTGAAACTTGTAAGATTTAGATTTAGTATTATGAACCGGTGTTTAAGTATTTTAATATATGACAAGCGCATGACAACCCACAACTGGGCCAAAGCTGGTGGCCACACGACATATTTAAGTCGCGCATAACCCTTATTTTATCTTTTTCCTCGACCAACAAAGCAAGAGCTTTATGGGACACCTTTTCTCAAAGGTTATCAAATATTGGTAGTTTATGATGACCCATTGTTTTAATCAAGCTCGTTTCAAAATCGTGATTCATTTTTACCTCCTGTGATTGCACGATTTCATTTAGGAAACCGACAAGCGAGGCAAGCGTGCTGTTTGTTGATCTAAGGTATCTTTTTATGTTTGGGTGCTGACTTTCCACCCGGTTTGTTGTAAATTGACCAAAGTTGCGCGTTCTATTGGTCCATGTTGTTACAAACATATCTCTGTAATTGTTTAACCAAGTGTGCGTCAGATACTCCAGAACCCCTAAAATGAAACAAAAAACCAATGATGATATGATGATAATGATGATGGTATATGATGCTTACTTTTTTTGTTGTCTTTAATAAGTCTTTCATACAGACGGTTGTAATTATAGTCGTATAACTCTGCTGTCGGAAAGTTACACAAATTCGCCCAACGACCTTTGAATTTTTCCGGTCTGCATCTGAAAAACTTGCCTTGCAATGTTTGGCAATATTTTCATCTATGTGCCATCTGTAGAGATATTTTGCAGCTTCTGGAAAACCTTATGACACGCACTCATAACAGCAAGGTCTCGATCTGTTATGATAACACGTGGCTCCATACGTTTATTCAACACACTGTTAACCATTTTCAAAACCCAGACGTAGTTTTCATCACGCTCTCTGCTTACGAACGCATGAGCAATACTAAATGTCTGGTGTGTGGAAGTCACGCCAACAATTTGAATAAATGGAAGTCGGTACTGGTTTGTTTTATACGTTGCGTCCATCATCAGTACGTGCGGAAATGCACGCCACCAGCAATACGATTTTGGATGACAGAAAAAAATGTCTTCCAAGATATTTGTTTCAGGATCTTCTCGGGTATAGTAAACATAACACTGACTATGAATTAGTTTTTCCAAAACTTGCATCGGAGTACCACCGAATTTCTTCAAATTTTCCATTTTTGTTGTAAATTGTATACATCTCTAGAGATGAACACGTTTTGCAGGGTTATGTTTCTTTATGTTTGAAAGAATGTTACGAGGATCCATGTGTTCCACGTGAGTGAATCTTCTAACATATGGATGACCCTCTAGATTCTGAGCAGGTTCGTGATTGTGACTGTCGTTAATCACCTGTAATTTCCAAGATTAATGAACTTCGTTGTATAACCCTATCAGTTGAAATGGGCAACCGTTTTCTTGGTGCTTGACCGTTTAAAGATTGCAATGCTATTATGCTCGCCACCACGGTCGCCACCACGGTCACACATGAGCCGGACCTTGATAACACTGCCTGTTGTCTTTGATTTCTTCGTTTCTTCTTTTGACTACAATGTAACCGTTTTCTAGTGCTCTACCTTTCACCCACCCTACCAGCGCTTATTCAGACATAAATTCCAAACATATAAAAATAATAAATACCATAACTAATAATCATTATATACAATCATAAACATCTATGTTTCAGTTGTGTACCTCGTTTGTTTCCCAGTTAATGTGTGAATTGGACGGCTTTTCTTTATAAGTCTTCTCCGGATTACTTTGTTTACTATAAGTATACATGAACCCATATTCGTTTTGTTGCGCATACGATGCTTGACTTTCAAAACCGACATCAGCATGAGGTTCAACATTCAGATCTATCATGTCATATGAATACTCAACAGAAGGTTCTTCATTCAAATATAGGACGTTATCATTGAAAAAACTCTCATCACAGAACGACATGGTTATAAATTTGAATTTAGTGTAAGAAATCTTAGAAAATGGATACATTCGTTTGAATCGATCGAAGTTTATATAGAAAGTTGAAAGTTACTCAAGACGGCCCGTACAGGTGTGTACGGCCCGTCTTGCTTCAAATCATTGTCTTAGGATGTCAACAATGTCAGGGGTGAAAAAGCAAGACGGGTCGTACAGGTCAGTACGGGCCGTCTTGCTTCAAATTATTGTCCTTGGTTGTCAGGGAATGTCCGTACGATGAATGAGACGGGTCGTACTGATGAGTACGGCCCGTCTTGCTGCCAATCATTGTCATAGGATGTGAGAGGAATTAATGTCTGACAGATGACTGAGACGAGCCGTCTTGAGGGTGTATTTTTAAAATTTGGATTGTTAGTTTAACACAACCCTTTGTTTATCATTATTACTGATGAGTAAGTTTCTAAATGTATATATGATAATAATTCAATAATAATTAATATTAAATAATAATATTATTATTAAACATATAATTTGATATTTAACATATAGGGATTGGAACTGAATGTAATCGGACACTTTTTGAACTAACTCAACAGCTAAATCTTAATAATTAATAGATAATCAATTACAACAAGATTGTGTCATGTCTCAATATTCCTTTTTGATTAAAACTAGGTTTATTCCTCCACGCATTGTGGCGGGTTATCACAGCACACTCTCAAGTACAGGTATTATATATCATTTGCAGAAGCATAAGTTACATAGGAAAATCAAATCTCTTATCACAAACTAAAACGTAAACCCTAAATCCTAAACCTTAAATCAACAAAAACTCAAATTTCCAAGCAAATTTCTCAAATTTAATGAAAAGCCAAATATCTAAGCAAATATCTCAAATTTAATATTGTCATCTCTATTTATTAATTTTCAAAGTTAAAAAAACTTCTGGTAGACCAAGTCTAAATTTTCAAAACATTGTTACATGGATCAAACATCTATACACTATGATTATATATATGTGTGTGTGTGTATTTAGTATTCAATGTTATATATATATATATGATTTTAGGTCCACACAATATAATATATATATATACTTTACTATATGTTTTTCATGCATTCTAATAGTATATAGGAATGATATTTTAGACTTTATTTATCTCAAAAAGTTTATCCTCTTGGTTTTAAAACTTCCATAATTTTTTATACAATGTATTTTTTTATAAAAATTATACCAATAAACTCGTCTTACTTTTGTCTTTAATTCAATTATAGTTTTTCATACGTTCAATTTTTCATCAATGTAATATTACTTATAAAATATGCAATCATTTACAACATACTAAAACATCATCTACATCAATGTAACAAAACATAAGATTAATGATAACTATGCAAATACAACAATGTAAACAAATACTTATATTAATATTGTATATCAGTAAAAATTTTTATAAGTTGTAAATGATTGTTTATTTTATAAATTAAATTAAATTGATGTAATATGAACGTTTGAAAAAATAAAAAAAATATGGTGAAATTATAAGCACGAGGTTTTAGAGCAAGTGCGGAAGGTGCGACCGCACATGGCCCATTATTTTATGGAGCCCTAATTTTTAAAAAAAAATTATATATATATTACAACAAACACATATAATTTACATTCCAATTTTTTAAATGTATTTAACCGAGTTATGAATTTTATAAAAACTAAAAGAAAAACTTGTTTCTTAAACATTTGACCCAATAACTCATTACAATTTATAATTTAGGTAAAAAAAATTTAACTCACTTCACATTTAGTTACAAACTAATTTTCACATACACACATAAGCTTGAGTTTCACGTAACGAGCTTGATTGAGTATGCGAGTTTAAATGAATGTGCCAATTGAGTATGCGAGTTTCAGCTTAGTCAACTCGACCAACAGTGGAATCACCGAAGAGGACCGAAGTCAACTCAACAACAGTAATTCAGTCATTGAGGAGGACCGAAGTCCACTCAACAACAATGACTTACGGAGTTGTGATAATCCATGTCAATCCATCGTCAATAATAATCCAATAATATGAATATCATAGTGATAGCCAGGTGTCACCCATGTGTTATCAAAATAATATTAAGCCGGTATACATGTTCCAACCCCGAGTTTAAAAGCAAAATGATTTAAAGGGGGGTTATGAGAACTCACCTGAATGTCTTAGAATTCAGTAATTTGTAGGATGCGTGCTCACGTAGGTGGAACCAATAACAACTCAACAACCTGTATTTATCGCGTGTTTCATGTCCATAAGTATATATGTTTGTTTATTATTAAGTATTCATATGTGTCCGTCTTTAATCTACAAGTGTGCCACTAACTTAGATTAGTTATCTAAATTATAGTGAAACACTCAAGTTTGTGCAAGTTACCATCAATAAATATAAAGTTTTAAAATTTGCTAGTTTTAAATAAATCGATGATTTTTTAAATTAGAAAGACATGGTATGCTAACATGCACCTATACATAGGTATATACGTGCATGCATGCATGAACTCATGTAATTATGTATATTAGATTTTTATTTCAAAGGTGATGGTTTAAGAATACACATACACATGCACACGTATAAGCATGCAATGACTCATGTATGTATTGTCCTTTATTGTTGAACCAAAATTTTATCTCGATTAGTTATTGTTAAAGAATAATCAACCTATATGCATGCGTGATAGTATCGAAAATCCATAGGTTTTAACAACCCCTAGGCTCGGCAATCACCAAGTTTTGGCAACACCAGGGTTCGGCAACACCTGGTTTCGCAGCACATGGGTTTGCAGCTCATGGGTTCGCAGCACCTGGGTGCGCTGCTCATGGGTCCACAGCTCATCAGGTTCGTAGCTCATAGGTTCGACCACCTTAGGGTTTGATCGATTGGAGGTTCGGCTTGTGTCACACCCCGAGCCGGCGGGATAGGATCGGTTGTCCCGTCGGGCGGAAGGTTCCCGGGGCGCGATATCGCGAGTGATAATCGTGATGATCAGATTGTTTACATTGCACATGATATAACTGAGAAATGCTAAAAATAATAGAATTACAAAGTTAAATTACATCAGTATTGTTTATAATTTAACAATGTAACTCTACCATCAACATCATAAATTTTCTATCTTGTATTTACACAAGATATACAAAATAAATCATATAATGATGTCTTCAAAATATGCAGGTCCAAAATACTAAGTCTTCTATCTGAAGTCCTAGTTCCAAAGGAAATAACTCCTTAGTTGACCTGTTCGTCACCTGAGAAGTCATGCAAAAATAAAGTCAACACATGGTTGGTGAGTTCATATAGTTTTATGTCTTGAAAATGATTTGAAAACCTCTTTTGGTAAAGACCCTAACCTCATTAACTCCACATGTAATATCCACATCGGTATGCTTATATATAGGGAATCACGAAAGGGTCAAGCCCAGACGCTATCCCACCACATACTAATATGTATATGACACTGTTGTTAATGATGATTAAGCATTTTTACCCAACACCTCTGATTTAGATCATGATATTGAAATCTGATATGTCTTTGATTTATTGGGTTCCTCATAGATATATGATTTCCCAAAAAGACAGTGATAATAGTAAAATGTCAAATATTTAATTTATTAATTAAATAAAACATTTAAATACAACTAAGACATGATGATTGGGTATGATTTTACTCAATCAGTTAGACTTAGTTGTTGGTGGTTGTCCAAATTGTAACCTCTCACACGTGACCCATGTCAGGCATAACTCACAAAGAGTACACCTGAACTGAGCGGGATTTTAATGATTTGCCCGTTACAGCTTGACCCAATGGTCTTCTGCATCTGAGTGGGACTTTAATGTCTTGCCCGTTACAGCCTGACCCAATGGTCTTCTGCATCTGAGTGGGACTTTAAGGATATCCTGTGATTCTTGATCTCTTGATTCTCATGATTTTGACTTTGATATTGATTCCATTTGATCGTTCATGTTATTGCCCGTATAGCCTGACTACAAGAGTCTTCTATACCTGAAAGGGACTTTATATGTGTGTTACACGTGGTCTTGATTCCATATACAACTGACATCCACCATAACTTGAACATTAATGACTTCATTAGATCATAATGATTTCATTATTAACATGATTCACACACATTTATGATATTTGATTTCTTGAGTTTCTTGATCTTGATCTTTTGACTTTCCCATGATTCACAGTGATAATTGATTTGATATTGATTCTTTGTACTTAGATCCCACACTGAGTTATAATTTCTTTGAATGTGATCTTTTGATTTGTTCATTTGATTTCACTTTGAATTTAGATTCTTGAATTTGAACTTGATGGACTAAGGGTTGATTTAGAGTTTAAATTTAAGGTATTACTCATGAGAGTACTTAAATTTATTTGATAACTTGATCTGTTTAATAATTTTCTAGACAGGAGTCTAGGAGTATCAACAAACATATATATGTAAAACATATAATGAATACAAGCATTTAAATAAACAGTTTAAATAAAACAGTTTACGCATGCTTCTCAGCCCCGCGTTTTAAAACAAAAATGTTAGAAAAGGGGCAATGAACTCACCTGTGTTGCTTTGTACTGAATTACCACAAAATGCGCGCTCGTTGTTGTTGTCTAAGTATCTTCGGTTCCTGAGTTGTTTTAAAAGAATTCGTATACGATAAGTATATACGGTAGCCATCGAATCTAGGGTTTGGTCTCGGTGTGCAACTATGTGTCCTAGATTACTAATGTATTCCTATGACTCTTTCTAATTAATCTAACATAATTACCCTTGAGTTACCCAAGTCCCAAGATAAACCCTAGATGAGTAGGGTTCCTTTTAATTTCATTAAAAGTCTTTAATTAATTTGTGTTTAAAATTATTTCCTTCTAACTTAATTATTTAAAAGAGATTATTCAATATAGTTTAACAAGGTTTACAAATCATTTACTTCTATTCAACATAATTAATTTAAAGAAGAGTTAACGTGTGATGGGCTTAGGTTAAGCCCATTGGGCCATTCTCGGCCCATTTGTTAGCCTTGATTTTAATCCATGATTCTTTAATCGCTTGTGTGTGTAACCCATCCTAGATAGTTCAAAGGAACCACCCAATGTAGTTGTATGTTGTTATAACTTATCTAGGTGTTAGAAATTATTCATGAAAACAACACACTAATCTTAGGCTAGTATATGATAAAATGAAAACTCTTGTTATTCCCAACCCTATTTCGTGAGTTAAACCCTCATTGTCATTTGGTAGTCCTTAGTTTGTAATCCCACTAGGTTTTTTTCCCTTCTCTTGTATGCATACACGTAGACTAACCCATGCACACACACCATTGATTTCCATGCATACCCCACGTACCCCTCCCATGCATCCCATGCATAAGTAACCCAATCCGACTCAAGTCTTGCCATACCGAATGAGTTTGAGCCGGAAGGAGCCTTGGCCGAATGGAAAGTGCCGACTGAGGCCCGATCGAATGAAACTGTCGAATAGGGTCCAGCCGACTGAGGGTTGCATGGCCGAATGGGATAGGGGCGTATGAGCCTATCCCGAATGAGAGTTGTGGTCGAATGGAGAATGGCTAGCGAATGGCAGCAACACTGGCGAATGGAGGCTGTCGAATGGGTCCTGGTTCGTCGAATAAGGGCTTGCCGAAAGAGGGATAGTCATTCGGCGAATGGGGTTTCACCCTCATTCGGCGAACTGGTTTTGAGGCCATTCGGCCGTTCGGGTAAACTAGATGCAGCTAGGGTTTTCGAAGCATATCGATTACAGATCGAACTAGAGCTTGTTCCTAACATGTTCCAAGGGCTTTGTGGGTGTTTCCCTAGGATTTGAAGTGTCTAGATCGGGTTCTAGTGAAGGGTTCGAAATTAGGGTTTTCAAAACCCTTAAACGCACAAAAACATGATCTTTACCTCGATTTGGCTGGATAAGACCTTAGATCGGTTGTACTTTCGTGTTCTACCAGTTGAGAGGGTCGTTTAGACACCAAAATGAGTTGATTTCGTGGAGAAACGAGAGAGAAACCTTAGAGAGAAGATGAGTTTTTAGTGAGAGGTTAGAGAGAGAAAGTGGGTGAACGAAAATGGAGTTGTGGCTGGTTATTTGGGGTAGGTGAGGGGATTAATTTCCCTCATAAATGCTTAGAATACCCCGGGTATATTCGGGTTCGTTCGGTTTCGTGTGGTTTCGCGTAAAAATGTCGGTTTCGCGTCGTTTTCGTAACGAAACGACTCGGTTTTAAAATAGAAGTCATAAAATTATTTTAGGTTGTGATTCCTAATAAATTAACTAAATATCTTATAATTATTTAATTTACAAAAATATTTATTTAACGTTTAAATCGAATCGCGCGTATTTGTTCGAATCAAATACGACGATAACTACACTTTTCAATATTGTTTTCTAATTATTGAATATCATTCAGAACGTTAAACTTTCAGATTTATTCGTACAGATCGTCACCTATACGAATAATATGTCGGTTTAGCATTCACATAACAATATTCGTGTTGTTTTGTCCTGTAAGGCCTCACATACGTTTAAACATAATAAGATCCTAACAAATAAACCACATGATGATTCTGTGTTGCCAGATAATTATCTGACTCAAGAACCATTGTTCTGAATTGATTTCTCTGAAATGACTGAGAATTCACTGTTTTGATAATATGAAATGATACTGAGACTTGATATGAACATAAAATACACTGAATTACATGAAATTTGTACCTGATTACTGTTCATGTACTGTTCACGACCACTTTTCCGGTGACGGTTCCGGCACTGATGTTACAGTCTCCCCTTGTTAGAGAAATTTCGTCCCGAAATTTAAGAATTGTTATCGGGTACAGCTTCCTCTTCAAACAGTTGAGGATACTTTAACTTCATATGATCTTCACGTTCCCAAGTAAACTCGGGTCCGCGTCTTGAATTCCATCGAACCTTTACTATCGGAATACGGCTTCGCCTCAGTTGCTTGACTTTGCGATCCATAATCTCTAAAGGTTCTTTGATATAATGTAACTGATCATCAACTTGAATTTCTTCGAGTGGAATGACGAGTGATTCGTCACCAAGGCATTTCTTTAAGTTTGAGACGTGAAACACGTCATGCACACCACTGAGCTCATCAGGTAATCTCAGTCTATACGCTACAGGACCAATACGCTCAATGATCTCGAACGGTCCCACGTATCGCGGTGCTAACTTGCCTTTCTTTCCAAAGCGGACTACGCCTTTCCATGGAGAAACCTTTAACATGACACGGTCTCCCACTTGAAATTCCAACGGCTTACGCCGTTTGTCGGCATAGCTTTTCTGTCTGCTCCTTGTTGCTTGTAGTCTTCTTTGAATCTGAGCAATCTTGTCAGTGGTTTCCTGAATCAGTTCTGGTCCAGTTATACGGTTATCTCCCACTTCAGTCCAACAGATCGGTGATCGACATTTCCGGCCATAGAGAGCCTCGAATGGTGCACATCCGATACTGCTATGATAACTGTTATTGTAGGAGAACTCAATCAGTGGCAAATAAGAATCCCAATTCCCACCGAAATCCAAAATACAGGTTCTTAACATATCCTCTAGGGTCTGAATCGTACGTTCGCTTTGACCGTCCGTTTGTGGATGGTAAGCTGTACTCAGATTTAACTGCGTCCCTAGAGACTTCTGCAGTGATTGCCAGAACCTTGAAGTAAATCTGCTGTCTCTATCAGAAATAATTGACAATGGTACACCGTGACGTACCACTATCTCATTAATGTACAATCTCGCCAGTCTATCCATCGTGAAGGTTTCACGCATCGGCAAGAAGTGAGCAGATTTTGTTAAACGATCAATGATCACCCAAATCGTATCGTGACCACTGGAAGTGCGGGGTAGCTTGGTAATGAAATCCATAGCTATTTGTTCCCACTTCCAGAGCGGAATCTCAGGCTGTTCCAGTAAACCAGACGGTCTCTGGTGTTCCGCCTTTACCTTCGCACACGTCAGACACCGACCGACGTACTCGGCTATGTCTTTCTTCATTCCCGGCCACCAATAAAATCCACGCAAGTCTTGATACATTTTATCAGCGCCTGGGTGTACAGAATATTTTGTCTTGTGTGCTTCATCGAAGATAAGTCTTCTCAATTCATCTACCGCAGGAATCCATATACGATCCTGGTAGTAGATCATTCCATCAATCTTAGTCTCTAAATGTTTCTCTGCTCCGCAGTCAAGTTCTTTCTTCAAGTTTCCCTTATCAACTGATTCCTGTTGGGCTTGAATGATCCTGTCTTGTAAACTGGTCTGCACAGTCATCCCCATAGCTCTAACGCGTAAGGGTTTGACCCGTTCCTTCCGGCTCAAGGCATCAGCTACAACATTTGCCTTTCCCGGATGGTACTTGATCACACAATCGTAATCATTCAGAAGTTCAACCCAACGGCGCTGTCGCATGTTGAGCTCCTTCTGATCAAAGATATGCTGCAGACTCTTGTGATCAGTAAATATGGTACACTTGGTGCCATATAAGTAATGTCTCCAAATCTTCAATGCGAAGATTACTGCTCCCAATTCCAGATCATGAGTAGTGTAATTCTTCTCATGAATCTTCAACTGTCTCGATGCATAGGCTATGACCTTATCCCGTTGCATTAGTACGCAACCAAGTCCCTGATGGGATGCATCACAATACACAACAAAGTCATCACATCCTTCTGGGAGAGATAGAATTGGAGCATTACACAACTTTTGCTTCAGTGCCTGAAAAACATCTTCTTGTTTCTGTTCCCAGACAAACGGTTCACTTTTCTGAGTTAACTTAGTGAGAGGCAAAGCTATCTTAGAAAAGTTCGAGATGAACCTCCTGTAATAACCTGCCAATCCCAGAAAAGACCGTATCTCCGTTGGCGTCTTCGGAGTATCCCAGTTCTTTATCGCTTCAATCTTGGCGGGATCCACGTGTATTCCCTCGCTGTTGATTACATGACCCAGAAACTGAACCTCTCTTAGCCAGAATTCACATTTTGAGAATTTGGCATAAAGTTTCTTTTCTTTCAACAGTTCCAAGATCTTCCTGAGATGTTGCTCGTGCTCTGCTTTGCTCTTGGAATAAATCAGTATGTCATCAATGAATACAATGACAAACTGATCTAAATACGGCTTGCACACTCGGTTCATGAGATCCATGAAAACCGCTGGTGCATTCGTCAGTCCGAAAGGCATCACTAAGAATTCATAATGCCCGTATCTGGTTCGGAAAGCCGTCTTCGGTATGTCTTCGTCTTGAACTCTAAGTTGATGATACCCGGACCGTAGATCTATCTTCGAGAAATACTGAGCTCCTTGTAACTGATCGAACAAGTCATCAATCCTCGGCAATGGGTACCGATTCTTGATAGTCAACTTGTTCAGCTCTCGATAGTCGATACACATTCTAAACGATCCGTCTTTCTTCTTCACGAACAAGACCGGAGCTCCCCAAGGTGAGTAGCTCGGTCTAATGAATCCTTTATCCAATAATTCCTGCAACTGGTTCGACAATTCCTGCATCTCCGAAGGTGCTAACCGATAAGGAGATTTAGCAACAGGAGTCGCTCTAGGAACTAAGTCAATTCGGAACTCCACCGGTCGCACGGGAGGCAAACCTGGTAGGTCTTCAGGAAATACTTCTGGATATTCCTTCACTACTGGTACGTCTTGTATTTTCTTCTTGTCTTTCTCTTTTTCCACTACATGAGCCAAGAAAGCTACACACTTATTCTGTAAACACTTACGCGCCTTTATGCAGGAAATGATTTTGACACTTCGTTTTGCTTGATCCCCTCTGACTTCCAATACACGATCATCGGGCAATGGAACTCGAAGCAGCTTCTCAGAACAGATAACTTCCACTCGGTTAGAGGAAAGCCAATCCATTCCAACAATGATGTCGAAACTACCCAACTCCATCGGTATCAAATCGATAGAGAATGTATAACCGTTAAGTGTCAATGGGCAATTCCTGTGAACTGTACTAACTGTGATCTGTTTTCCGTTAGCTACTTCTATAATGTAAGGGGAGTCTAACTGTTCTTCTATGGAATCTAGTTGGCATGCAAAATCGGCAGAGATAAAACTCTGATCCACACCAGTGTCAAATAGAACAGATGCATAAAAGTCATGTAAGAGAAACGTACCAGTGACCACATTCGGGTCCTGGCGTGCAGCTGGTGCTCCAATAACAAAAGCTCTTCCACGAGGAGCTTGAACTGCTTGTTGTGCCTTCTTCGGGCAGTTCTTTGCAAAGTGGCCTTGTTCGCCACAGTTGAAGCATCCACCATTGTTCTGGTTGGCTGGTGGAGGAATAGCCAAAGCAGCATTGTTGACTGCTTGGTTAGGTGTCATCCGGCAGTGCTGGACCCAATGGCCCTTTCTTCCACATCCCGTACATTGCTTGCAAGGAGTGTTAGCAATGTGATGATACTGGCACTTAGTACACAAAGGATGTGGGCCAGTATACTGCCTCTTGGGCACATTTTGTTGTGCCACTGCTACTTGATTCAGAGGAGTAGCCACAGTGTAATTCTTTATGAACTTTTGTTTCTTCTTTGAGTGTTGCTGATGTTGCGGCTTCTTTGAAATCTCTTCCTTTCTCTTGTCGGTGTCTGCCTCTTTCTTCAGAACTCCAGAGGCAACCATCAAGTCAGTAAGTTTTCCAGACAATCTCACTGCAGACTCAACAGTGGTAGGGTTAGCTGAAACAAATATTCCCTGAATGCAGGCGGGAAGTCCACCTACATAACGATCTATCCTCTTCTCTAAAGTTGGTACCATGTCTGGCACCAAAGCAACCAACTCATGATAACGAGTTGTATACCCCATGTGATCAGCCCCTTCATCACATGGTTGGATAATTCAACCTCCAGCTTCTGCAGCTCATTCTTGGGGCAGAACTCTGTTCGCAGCAGTGTCTTGAAATCCTCCCATGGCATGGCCATAGCTTCTTCTCTTCCTCGAGCGTTGATCTGACCATTCCACCAGGTCAGAGCCCGCTTGTTGAATGTTCCAGCAGAGTAGCGGACTTTATGGTGCTCTGGACAGCTGCAGAGGTCCAGAGTAGCCTCAATCTTTTCAATCCATTGGATTAATCCAACGGCTCCTTCAGATCCACTAAAGCTAGGCGACTTACATCCTACGAATGACTTGTAGGAGTAGTGTGAGGTACCACCAGTATTCCCACTGGCTTCTCCAGATGAGTTGCCAATGTTGTTCATCTCATTACGGAGAAGGTTGAACATCTCTGGTATCGCTTCCTTCATCTGATTGGTCATCTGGTTGCTCAGTAGAGTCATCAAAGCGATGGTGGTAGGATCCAGTATGGGGGTCGTGCCTGAACCTGATGCCTGTGTGATCAGGGGAGGAGGAGGTGGAGGTGGTGGAGGAGGTGGCGGTGGTGAGTCATTTGGCGATGGCGTTGAGGAGTGTGGAGCTTGGTCCTGTGATAATGGCAACAAGGGAGGTTGTCTTCGTGGCGGCATTCTGATCATAACCAAATGAATATTGGTTAGTGCAATGATCGAATGCAGAAGACACAATGCAATAAGCCTTAAATCCTAAGTTCTCTACATGCAGGGTCCCTAGGTTATAGTCTAGGCCAAACCGTTTAAATAAATGACCTATATTTCTCTATAACCATGGCTCTGATACCAATCTGTCACACCCCGAGCCGGCGGGATAGGATCGGTTGTCCCGTCGCGCGGAAGGTTCCCGGGGCGCGATATCGCGAGTGATAATCGTGATGATCAGATTGTTTACATTGCACATGATATAACTGAGAAATGCTAAAAATAATAGAATTACAAAGTTAAATTACATCAGTATTGTTTATAATTTAACAATGTAACTCTACCATCAACATCATAAATTTTCTATCTTGTATTTACACAAGATATACAAAATAAATCATATAATGATGTCTTCAAAATATGCAGGTCCAAAATACTAAGTCTTCTATCTGAAGTCCTAGTTCCAAAGGAAATAACTCCTTAGTTGACCTGTTCGTCACCTGAGAAGTCATGCAAAAATAAAGTCAACACATGGTTGGTGAGTTCATATAGTTTTATGTCTTGAAAATGATTTGAAAACCTCTTTTGGTAAAGACCCTAACCTCATTAACTCCACATGTAATATCCACATCGGTATGCTTATATATAGGGAATCACGAAAGGGTCAAGCCCAGACGCTATCCCACCACATACTAATATGTATATGACACTGTTGTTAATGATGATTAAGCATTTTTACCCAACACCTCTGATTTAGATCATGATATTGAAATCTGATATGTCTTTGATTTATTGGGTTCCTCATAGATATATGATTTCCCAAAAAGACAGTGATAATAGTAAAATGTCAAATATTTAATTTATTAATTAAATAAAACATTTAAATACAACTAAGACATGATGATTGGGTATGATTTTACTCAATCAGTTAGACTTAGTTGTTGGTGGTTGTCCAAATTGTAACCTCTCACACGTGACCCATGTCAGGCATAACTCACAAAGAGTACACCTGAACTGAGCGGGATTTTAATGATTTGCCCGTTACAGCTTGACCCAATGGTCTTCTGCATCTGAGTGGGACTTTAATGTCTTGCCCGTTACAGCCTGACCCAATGGTCTTCTGCATCTGAGTGGGACTTTAAGGATATCCTGTGATTCTTGATCTCTTGATTCTCATGATTTTGACTTTGATATTGATTCCATTTGATCGTTCATGTTATTGCCCGTATAGCCTGACTACAAGAGTCTTCTATACCTGAAAGGGACTTTATATGTGTGTTACACGTGGTCTTGATTCCATATACAACTGACATCCACCATAACTTGAACATTAATGACTTCATTAGATCATAATGATTTCATTATTAACATGATTCACACACATTTATGATATTTGATTTCTTGAGTTTCTTGATCTTGATCTTTTGACTTTCCCATGATTCACAGTGATAATTGATTTGATATTGATTCTTTGTACTTAGATCCCACACTGAGTTATAATTTCTTTGAATGTGATCTTTTGATTTGTTCATTTGATTTCACTTTGAATTTAGATTCTTGAATTTGAACTTGATGGACTAAGGGTTGATTTAGAGTTTAAATTTAAGGTATTACTCATGAGAGTACTTAAATTTATTTGATAACTTGATCTGTTTAATAATTTTCTAGACAGGAGTCTAGGAGTATCAACAAACATATATATGTAAAACATATAATGAATACAAGCATTTAAATAAACAGTTTAAATAAAACAGTTTACGCATGCTTCTCAGCCCCGCGTTTTAAAACAAAAATGTTAGAAAAGGGGCAATGAACTCACCTGTGTTGCTTTGTACTGAATTACCACAAAATGCGCGCTCGTTGTTGTTGTCTAAGTATCTTCGGTTCCTGAGTTGTTTTAAAAGAATTCGTATACGATAAGTATATACGGTAGCCATCGAATCTAGGGTTTGGTCTCGGTGTGCAACTATGTGTCCTAGATTACTAATGTATTCCTATGACTCTTTCTAATTAATCTAACATAATTACCCTTGAGTTACCCAAGTCCCAAGATAAACCCTAGATGAGTAGGGTTCCTTTTAATCTCATTAAAAGTCTTTAATTAATTTGTGTTTAAAATTATTTCCTTCTAACTTAATTATTTAAAAGAGATTATTCAATATAGTTTAACAAGGTTTACAAATCATTTACTTCTATTCAACATAATTAATTTAAAGAAGAGTTAACGTGTGATGGGCTTAGGTTAAGCCCATTGGGCCATTCTCGGCCCATTTGTTAGCCTTGATTTTAATCCATGATTCTTTAATCGCTTGTGTGTGTAACCCATCCTAGATAGTTCAAAGGAACCACCCAATGTAGTTGTATGTTGTTATAACTTATCTAGGTGTTAGAAATTATTCATGAAAACAACACACTAATCTTAGGCTAGTATATGATAAAATGAAAACTCTTGTTATTCCCAACCCTATTTCGTGAGTTAAACCCTCATTGTCATTTGGTAGTCCTTAGTTTGTAATCCCACTAGGTTTTTTTCCCTTCTCTTGTATGCATACACGTAGACTAACCCATGCACACACACCATTGATTTCCATGCATACCCCACGTACCCCTCCCATGCATCCCATGCATAAGTAACCCAATCCGACTCAAGTCTTGCCATACCGAATGAGTTTGAGCCGGAAGGAGCCTTGGCCGAATGGAAAGTGCCGACTGAGGCCCGATCGAATGAAACTGTCGAATAGGGTCCAGCCGACTGAGGGTTGCATGGCCGAATGGGATAGGGGCGTATGAGCCTATCCCGAATGAGAGTTGTGGTCGAATGGAGAATGGCTAGCGAATGGCAGCAGCACTGGCGAATGGAGGCTGTCGAATGGGTCCTGGTTCGTCGAATAAGGGCTTGCCGAAAGAGGGATAGTCATTCGGCGAATGGGATTTCACCCTCATTCGGCGAACTGGTTTTGAGGCCATTCGGCCGTTCGGGTAAACTAGATGCAGCTAGGGTTTTCGAAGCATATCGACTACAGATCGAACTAGAGCTTGTTCCTAACATGTTCCAAGGGCTTTGTGGGTGTTTCCCTAGGATTTGAAGTGTCTAGATTGGGTTCTAGTGAAGGGTTCGAAATTAGGGTTTTCAAAACCCTTAAACGCACAAAAACATGATCTTTACCTCGATTTGGCTGGATAAGACCTTAGATCGGTTGTACTTTCGTGTTCTACCAGTTGAGAGGGTCGTTTAGACACCAAAATGAGTTGATTTCGTGGAGAAACGAGAGAGAAACCTTAGAGAGAAGATGAGTTTTTAGTGAGAGGTTAGAGAGAGAAAGTGGGTGAACGAAAATGGAGTTGTGGCTGGTTATTTGGGGTAGGTGAGGGGATTAATTTCCCTCATAAATGCTTAGAATACCCCGGGTATATTCGGGTTCGTTCGGTTTAGTGTGGTTTCGCGTAAAAATGTCGGTTTCGCGTCGTTTTCGTAACGAAACGACTCGGTTTTAAAATAGAAGTCATAAAATTATTTTAGGTTGTGATTCCTAATAAATTAACTAAATATCTTATAATTATTTAATTTACAAAAATATTTATTTAACGTTTAAATCGAATCGCGCGGTCATCGCGCGTATTTGTTCGAATCAAATACGACGATAACTACACTTTTCAATATTGTTTTCTAATTATTGAATATCATTCAGAACGTTAAACTTTCAGATTTATTCGTACAGATCGTCACCTATACGAATAATATGTCGGTTTAGCATTCACATAACAATATTCGTGTTGTTTTGTCCTGTAAGGCCTCACATACGTTTATACATAATAAGATCCTAACAAATAAACCACATGATGATTCTGTGTTGCCAGATAATTATCTGACTCAAGAACCATTGTTCTGAATTGATTTCTCTGAAATGACTGAGAATTCACTGTTTTGATAATATGAAATGATACTGAGACTTGATATGAACATAAAATACACTGAATTACATGAAATTTGTACCTGATTACTGTTCATGTACTGTTCACGACCACTTTTCCAGTGACGGTTCCGGCACTGATGTTACAGCTTGTCACACCCCCACCTGCTCGTCACCTGAGATGATGTCATTTGTCACCATAAGATGATTGGGAAAGCATAGTGGTGATATCCCAGAGATGATGTGTGACTTACTTGATCCGATATCATAGCACACATATTAACTTAAAGTAAATATATTACAAGGATCGTTATTATAATCAACAGTACAGTTTTCAAACTAAGTTTATTACATGACAACTTATTTAATTACAAACTTATGAAGTGCATCCTTACCTGGTGGTCACTGTCTTCCTGCAAAAGTTTTAAGTTTAAAAACGTCAGCACAAAGCTGGTGAGTCCGTAAAGTTCATGTTCAACAATATGATATGATATATAAGTTCTCAAAGTGTTCAGTTCAAGATAACCATGGGACCCGTATATATATAGGGCTTGGAATTTTAATAACCCACTAAATGTGTACTAACCCAAATAACTTTGGCAAGATGAAGTCAAATCTTGGATTTTTTTTTGAACATCATTGTAACATATTTAGAACACTATGTTCTTTTAAGAGATAACATCGATGTAAGTTTTTGACTTAAAGTGCTATAAGTGTTTTTTGCCCAAAACTTACAACGATGTTATCTCTTAAACGGTGATGAATTTACACAAACCCATAAAAGAACATAGTGTTCTAAATGTGTTACAATGATGTTAAAAAAATCCAAGATTTGGCTTAATCTTGCCAAAGTTATTTGAGTTAGTACACATTTAGTGGGTTATTAAAAATCCAGCCCCTGTATATGTATGTATATATATATGCATACACACATACTAGATTATTACCCCATGTATTACACGGGGTTTTATATAAAATAACTATTAATAAAAATTAATTATAAAACAACATTTTAAAATGAAATGAATAAATTAAGTATTATTAAGTATATTAAATGATAAAAAATCAATTAAAAACTTTAATAATTAAAGAATTGATACTCGACTTCCTAATATTGTAAGAGCTGAAAATTTTAAACGAATTAACGTTAAAAGATATCGGTTTCAAAATCAAAAAGGTAAGGTACCCATTTTTTAATTATTAAAGCTAAGTGACCTAATTTAATAATATCATTAAACAAAATGTCCAAAACTTTAATTTTCCCTATTATTTTTATAACTTTTAGTTTTTAAAGTAATTATTTTTAAGCATTTCGTGTTAAAAATGTTATTTGTTTATAAAAATCATGTTGTTTAAAATCTCTGTTTTATAGTTTATTTCATTTTTTTTAAAAAAATGTTTCTTTAGAAACCTTGTTTTGTAGAAAAAGAAAATTCTAAATACTGATGTAACATATATTTTTTTTCTTTAAAAATCTTTCATTTTTAGAAAAAAAAATTAATACTTTAGAAACTTTTTTAATGTGTTTTTTTAAATTGATTTGTAATTTATTTAAAACCATTTTTCACATTAAAAAAGTATATTATCATTAATATTTTATTTATTTAATAAGAGAGTTAAGACAATTATTTAATATGAAAAAGAGTTGAGTTAGATGATAAAATGAAGACATGTGGCAATATTGGTTTTAAAAACATGACAAATGTCAAAAATGATTTTTGTTTATTATAATAGTAAGATATATATATATATATATATATAGTCATATTTAGAAGTTTTAAATGGTTAAGGGTGATTAAAATTTTTCGCCTATGTGTAGTAGACTAATTAAATGAGTTTTAAACGTAAGCGAGCTTATATTGTTAAAACATACGTAAATCAAAGGTTTTATAGCTTAGTGGTTACACTCTTAAGTTTCCTATAAAAAGTCTTGGGTTTGAATCTAAATCAGGTCATATCTGTTGAGACAAGGTTTGAGGGTTTACCTCTTTAAATTATTATCATAATATGACAATATTTGAACGTGCGCTTCACGTTTTTTTACGTTCAATATAACTTTTAAGTAGTTGATCCCGGAAGCAACAAAAATCTTTTTTTATAACCTTGAAAACTCACTTACATGGTAAACCACGTGTCATCTCCAATGCCCAACTAACTAGAAGGAATGTATAAAACGTGGCTGCAAGTAACCGGGTCGATAATATTCAAAGAAAGTTGTCCTTAGTCAAAATAAACTTGAGACTTATAAGTTATCTCTTTTTTACTCAAACCATTACACTACTTACAATAGTTTTGTAATTTAAAATCTAATAAGTTCTATTTCACTCAATTCCTATATTCAAATAAAATACACACACCAATGAGGCATTACCTCAATGGTACCACAAGATTCTTCCAAATGAGAGGTCTTGGGTTCAAATCCTTCTCGCAGCGAAACATGGGTATGAGGGGGTCAGGGGTTTTCCATATGAGGTTTCCTCCTGGGGTGGTTGTGGTGGCTCATGGGAGGTCCAGGTAACTATACATTGGTGACATGGTCTGAAAATAGTGGATTCACATAATTGAGACCTTTGTCGTTAAAAAAAAATAAAATACACACACACCAAGAGATACCATATTTTCAATAATCGTGTGTATAGACTTTATGTCACACCCCCACCCCTCGTCACCTCATGTCTGATCTGACGTCACTGAACCGGTTGCGGAAGCATAGTGGTGATGTCTCCGAGGTGAGGGGTGACTTACTTGAACCGATATCACAGCACACAGATTAACTTAAAGTAAGTACATTACCAAGGGTTTCGTTATCACAACCAGAATCACAGTTACAACTAAATTTATTACACAACTATCTTATTTAATTACAAATGTATGAAGTGCATCCTCACCCGGTGGTCACTGTCTCCCTGCAAAAAGATTTAATTTCAAAACGTCAGCACAAAGCTGGTGAGTTCGACAGTTCAATTTAAAATCATATGATATGATAAGCAAGTTCTCAAAAGTTCAGTTCCGGATAACCATGGGACCTGTATCTAGTTCCTTTCGGACGTCTAGTCTGTCTCAAGATATTACCCGTCGGTACATATCTTAGTGCCTCATTATCTTAATGTCTATCACACCATTAAGAAGTTCAGGAAACAGATAACAAACATTCACACAAGGGGAGATGCAATCCTCCCAGCGAATGGGGTGTCAACCAATAGTACTATCAATGTTTTCTGTTCGGCCACACATGGGTTCACTAGATACAGTTCAAAAATGAGGACTTTCAGTTCAATGATAGAGTTCAGTCTACAGGCAAAATCCCATGAAATCCCACAAAATCACATGAAATCACACAGATATCATTGATACATATCATATGTTCAGACAACAGTTTGCAGAGTTTCCCCGATGTTTATAAAAGATTAAAAATAAAAGGGGTTGTACGTAACTCACCTGATGATAATAGGGTAGCAGAGTATCACCAAACTGGTAGTACAGAGATGATTCTGCATTTAGTTATTTTTAATAAGTTATTTATGTTCTAGTTTACTGATTAGATCCTTCTGAACGTTCAATGTCAAAGACATTGCTTAGTAAATCATCAACTCGATATTAATTATATAATTATATAATTAATTAATTTAATGTCATATCATACAATGTATGATAATGTAGGAACCTACATTGCATTAGATTCCTAACACGAAGTTGATGACACTCTAGATTAATCATAATAATCTCTGATTAATCAGATAGTTAATGTTGTTGATTATAATGCTAAAACAGTTTCTAGATAATTTAATGGCTTAGGAGTGATTAATCCTTATTATTGATTACCCAAATATCATGAAATATCACAATGTAGCATCAGAATAGGTGAAATAACCAGATTTAACATACTAATCTGACTGTTATCACAATCATCAGATAATCATTCCAATGAGTATGTTAATGATTATGATTAGTTTGAAACACTTGGATTTAACCTTTGCATTTCAAAGATTAATCAAACTAATCACCTACATTGTCATAATCAAATGGTTTAAACCATTATAATCATGGGTATGATTTCATGAAAATCGGGCATTACAACGGATCAAAACAAGGATTTAACCGTTAGAACTTCGTGTTCTTTGTTTATAATCAATCCTAGCCATCATCTAGGCAATAATCAACAATCTTAACTATCTCATTACGTTCAAAATCAAGATCTAATCAATCAAAATCAAACTAGAAGGTTTAAACGGATCATTACCTAATCTGACGGATAAAACAACGATCAGAACTTGTAGGGACGATCCCTGGCACGATCGGTGACTTCTGATGGCTTCAGATGTGAGTTTTGATGGTGAAAAGCTGATGTTCTTCGTCTGGTTTGCGAAACAGAAGCGAGAAGAAGAAAATAATTTCTTCTGCATGAAATCTGATGAAGTAGATCAGATCATTCCACCGCCACATCCGTCGCGTACCGCGAAGAAATCCGGAGATCTCAATTTTCTTTCATGCATCGCGTATCGCGGAGGATTCTGAATCCCTCCATCGCGTACCGCGTTGGATCCAATCGACCAACACTTAGTGATTTTTCTTCGTTTTTCGATTTCGGGCTATCCAGGACTCCGTTTTGTGCACGGTTTTCGCCCACGTTCATCATTTCTCGTCTACTATTACTCTGTAACAATTACAAGTATTAGAACAACATGGGTTTCTAGAATGATCAAATGTGCCCACGTCATTGATGACGTAATTCTCGTGTACAACTGTCACAGTCTCCTCCTGTTAGAGAAAATTTCGTCCCGAAATTTAGTGAAGACTTATATTATGACCATCGTTTATGAGAATAAATGTGGGTAATTGTAACATCCCAAATTTTTCTAAGATACAAGTTATTTGAATTCTACGTACGTGTAACGGATAAGTAACTTGTGGGAAAATAGACGAAAATAACCAAGATGGGACTTAGAAATCGTGTACTCGAAATATGGAGATTTCGAGTACACCATATTTCGAGTACTCCCTATTTCGTGTACTCAGGTGTTCGAGTACGGGCACCTTGTCTATAAATAGTCGTGCCTTGGGAAATGTGACAACCTTTGGTTGGAAGCACAGTCCCTCTCGAGTACACGAAGTTTAAGTCCAAGAATTTCAAGAATCAAACTTTGATCGACCAAACGAAGTAGGAAACGCACGGGATTTTACCAGGAGGATCAGCTACCTTCAAGTAAGTGATTTATGTATAGAAAGCTAGATTTTTATACTAAAGTTAGGATGGACATACAAAAAGGGAACTTATGCATAAAGCTCACACCTTTATGCATAAAGTTCGGAACTTTGAGGTTCCAGTGTATAGATATCACCCTAAGGAACCTAGAACTAGCTCCCCAAAGTCTTAGATGAATTTCTGAAATGTTTAATGACGAAAGTGATGAGTACACGAAATCCTGCACAAAGGGGTAATTCGAATACCATGATTATTTCGAATACATGGAAATTTCGAGTACAGTGCCATGTTCGAATACACAAGGTTATTTCGAATACACAAGGCATTTCGTATACACATGTTATTTCGAATACACAGGGTATTTCAAATACACTAGTATTTCGAATACTCGTGGATTTCGTGTACATGGGAACTTAACGAATTTCAAGGGTTTCGAACACTTAGCTAAGTTTCGAGAACTTGGATTCAGGAAGGGGGACTAGTAGGCTATTGGGACTTAGAATATTTTCTAAGTCTAAGAACGTAATGTAACGTAATGAGGTGATGTAACGGATGTAGGTTTTTAAGGCTTAGCTAAGGAGTTCGGCTAAGAAGCACAAGAGTCTACTATCAGGTGAGTTCTAGACACCCTATTTCATGTTAACTGTTTTGGGCTGACATACATGCTTATGGTTATGTTATGATGTTATGTGCTTATGATGATGAATGAATGATGGTATGCCCTGACTATGTATGCATGCGTATGTGTTAGTATGATCTATGCATGAAAGTATGTTAAGTATGATGAATGCATGAGAAATGAATTATGATAATGAATAACATGACATGAAAATGATGCTAGCATTTGATATGATGAAGGCTTTATGATAACATGCTTCATGATGATAACTATGAGAACCGTTATAGGAGTATGACGAGGTCCTAGGTTGCTAGGATGAAAGTATGATATGTAGGCATGATGACATGATATTATGATATGCTGATGATGCTAGTATGTTATGATGAACTGTGCATGATGACAGTATGCTATGATGGTATGATGAGACGATGCTAGTATAACATGTCTAAGATGCCATGATGACTGCTATGAATGATGTTATGATGTTAGCAGTAAATGTTATGATGATTATGATAAAAGATGATATAATGCTAGTATATCATGTATGACGAACGAACGATGTTCCTATACGTGTTATAGGATAAGTATGAAAGATGTACCAGCTCTTGTGATGGGTGGGTATGATAGTCAACCACGACTATAACTGGGTATGATAGTCAACCACGCCTATAACTGGGTATGATAGTCAACCACGACTATAACTGGGTATGATAGTCAACCACGACTATAACTGGGTATGATAGTCAACCACGACTATAACGGGGTATGATAGTCAACCACGACTATAACTGGGTATGATAGTCAACCACGACTATAACTGGGTATGATAGTCAACCACGACTATAACTGGGTATGATAGTCAACCACGACTATAACTGGGTATGATAGTCAACCACGACTATAACTGGGTATGATAGTCAACCACGACTATAACTGGGTATGGAGCCTTGTGCCGGCATAAGTCCACTGTTCGTATGGTAACAGTGGAACGTATGATGATGATGATGTAAGGATGTTATGTGCTAAGGTTATGGACTATGTGAATGAAATGATGTGTATGTTAAGTATGTTTAATGTTGTTTCATGAAAACTAGAACTCACCAGCGTAAGCTGACTTGATTTAGCATGTATGTCAGGTTGAAGGTACGATAGGAGAAGGCATGGAGCTCGGGCATAGAGTCATACGATCCGGTGGTTTTTGGCAATCCGATATGTTTTTGATACAGACACCTTATTGATTTCTGTTTATCAAACTATGTTTATATTTCCGCTGCATGATTATGAAAGTTTTTAGTTTAAGAGCTATGCGTTATGATGAAAACCAACCTCTGTGAGGTGCCCGGTTTCGGGGCCTCACAAGTTGGTATCAGAGCCATAGTTTGAGAGATCTTGGCATCCCAAATGCCAAGACTTAAACTGAGAATGGGATTAATGGATGCGGATTGCCAACCACGGATGATGGATGCCACGAGTTGAATGTTTATGTATGAGTTAAAGGTTAGATGTAATGTTATGAAAGTAGTTATTGTCATGCACATTGAAGAGATGGGATGGGAAATGTTTAGAGCCTATGAGTTGGGTAAATGGTTAATAACACTTGATCAACGTCGTTAACGATTTACAAAACTTATTCCGTGCTAAACTGATTCCTGTACTGACTCATCAATTGTTGCATTATGTAGATAGTTAGATGGCTGGACAAAAGGGTAGGCCACGTAAGCAACCACAGGAACCTGAAGAACCACGTGTCGAGAGTGAAGAACCCGTCAACGAAGACGACCACGAGCACAACGAACAACCTGAGAATGAAGATGAGTTCACTCTAGAGCCTATCGTGGTGAAGGCTATTTCTGATGAGGTCTGCAAGATCATGGATGAAAAGATGCCGGCAATGATTGCTAAGGCACTGAAGGATGCTCTAAAAGACAAGTCTGAAGGAACTAAGGAGAGCACCAAAGAAGATGAGGTGGTGATCATCGAGACGAAGAGCGGCGACTCTATGACTGGGAAACTGAAGGGCTGTGACTACAAGTCCTTCAAGGGATGCAACCCACCGACCTTCGATGGTAAGAAGGATGCTGTGGCCACCTGCCACTGGGTATCCGCAATGGAGGCTGTTATCTCCATCAGTGAATGCCGAGTCGATCAAGCTGTTAAGTTTGCAGCTCACTCTTTTGTCGAGGAGGCACTTCACTGGTGGAACACCATTAAGCAGTCCAAGGCTGCAGCTGATGTAGAGAAGATGACTTGGGATGATCTAAAGGAACTGGTCACTAAGCAGTTTTGTCCCAAGAATGAGCCGGATAAGGTTGAAAGGGAGTTTCTGGTGCTGAAGGCGGGAAGCCTGAATCACAGGCAGTACACTTCATGATTTAATGAGATGGCAAGACTTGTTCCTCATCTGGTTTCTACCGAGGAACGCAGGGTGAAGTTGTACATGGAGGGCTTGCCTCCAAAAGTAAGGATTCATGTCAAGGCCAATGCTCCTAAGACCTTTGACTCCACTGTTGAACTCAGTGGTATTGTATGGGATGATGTGATGGTCGATGAGCCAGTGAAGGAGGAAACCAGGGTAAAGGAGTCTTCCAGGACTAAGAGGGGTCGAACAGACCAACGAAAGTTTTCAGGCAAGAAGATGAAGCGTAAGGATGCGAACCGATGCAACAAGTGTGGTAAAATTCACACCGGACAGTGCTTGGTGGGCACTAACTTATGTTTTCGATGCGGAAAGACGGGACATTTCTCCAGTAATTGTCCGAGTGCCACCAGATGCTACAACTGCAACGGGTTTGGACATCTGTCCAAGGATTGCAGACAACCACGGGCCGATGCTTCGGGCTCGGGTAAGAAAGAGGAGAAAGGAAAGGAGAAGTAGAAGGCTAAAGCACGAGCCTTTACGATGACGAAGGATGATGCGATTGTGGACCCGGACGTGGTCACAGGTACCTTTTCTATCAACAATATTCCTGCTTCTGTATTGTTTGATTCTGGTGCCAGTATGAGTTTTGTGTCTTCTACTTTCTGTGATGGGTTATCTGGGAAGGTTAAGAAGATAGATCGGGTATTTGATGTAGAGACGGCTATTGGTAAGATGACCAGGGTGACTGAGGCTATTGATGATTGTTATGTTGAGATAGAAGGTCATAGGTTCCCTGTCCGATTGTTTCTTATTACCTTAGGAGGATTCGATGTGGTTTTGGGTATGGACTGGTTAGCCAAATATGAGGCTAACATTGTATGTCGACGAAAGATGATATGTTTACGTGCGATGGATGCTCCGTGACGGTTTATGGTGATAAAGCGATGTATGCGCCAAGGATCATTTCAATGATCACGGCTGATGTTATGATGAGGCGAGGGTGTGTAGCCTACTTGGCCTACGCGATTGAGGAACGTACGGATACGAGGACGATTGATGATGTTCCCGTGGTGTGTAACTTCCCCGATGTATTCCCTGAGGAATTGCCTGGATTACCACCCGAACGGGAAATTGAGTTCCAGATCGATTTAGTGCCGGGGGCACAACCCGTTGCCAAAGCACCCTACCGTTTAGATCCAACTGAGATGAAGGAAATGATGACCCAGCTACAAGAACTCCTTGACAAAGGTTTTATACGACCGAGTGTCTCTCCGTGGGGAGCACCGGTGCTGTTCGTTAAGAAGAAAGATGGAAGTATGCGTATGTGTATCGATTACAGGGAACTGAATAAGTTGACCGTAAAGAACAGGTATCCTCTACCTAGAATTGATGACTTGTTCGATCAATTGCAAGGTGCAAGCTGGTTCTCGAAGATAGATCTCCGATCCGGTTACCATCAGTTGAAAGTTCGAAAGCAGGATATTCCAAAGACTGCTTTCCGTACGCGTTATGGACATTACGAGTTTCTCGTTATGTCGTTTGGATTGACGAATGCTCCCGCAGCATTTATGGATTTGATGAACAGGATATGTCGACCGATGCTGGACCGATCGGTGATAGTGTTTATTGATGATATTTTGATTTATTCAAAGAACGAGGGAGACCATGCTTGCCACGTACGTGAGGTATTGGAAATCCTGAGGAAAGAGAAACTTTATGCTAAGTTCTCCAAATGCGCTTTCTGGTTACGAGAGGTACAGTTTCTGGGTCACGTGGTGAACCCAGAAGGCATTATGGTAGATCCAGCTAAAGTTGAAACGGTTATGAAATGGAGTCCTCCGAAGTCACCTACGGAAGTACGCAGTTTTCTTGGTTTGGCCGGTTACTATCGGAGATTTATTCAAGACTTCTCCAAGATAGCGACGCCGCTGACGAAGCTCACAAAGAAAGATGTAAAGTACGAATGGGGCCCGAACCAAGAACAAGCGTTTTCAGTGCTGAAGGAGAAACTTACCCAAGCTCCTGTTCTAGCACTGCCGGATGGAAATGATGATCTTGTTGTGTACGCCGATGCGTCACGACAAGGGTTGGGATGTGTACTGATGCAAAGGGGAAGGGTGATAGCCTATGCTTCGCGCCAGCTAAAGATTCATGAGGCTAACTACCCAACTCACGATCTTGAACTCGCTGCAGTGGTGTTTGCATTGAAAATATGGAGGCACTATTTGTATGGAGTACGGAGTACCATCTATACCGACCACAAGAGCTTGAAGTACTTCTTCGAGCAAAAGGATTTGAACATGAGGCAGAGACGATGGCTTGAGCTGCTAAAGGATTATGATTGTGATATTCTATATCACCCAGGAAAGGCCAATGTGGTGGCGGATGCTCTGAGTCGCAAGACTGATCATCCTGCCATACGAGTAAAATCGTATAGTTTGGTAATAACGCCAGACTTTCTGAACGAGCTCAAGCAGGCGCAACAGGAGGGATTGAAAGAAAAGAATGTGGGTTTTGAACGCGTCTTCGGACAAGTCAAGAACTTGGAAGACAATGACCATGGGATAAAGCTACAATTCGGTCGAATGTGGGTGCCCAGAAATGAGGACATTCGAGCGAGGATTTTAGATGAAGCCCACAAGTCACGATACTCGGTACACCCCGGTGCGACGAAGATGTATCAAGATCTTCGACAGGATTATTGGTGGCCGGGCATGAAGTTTAATGTGATGCAGTATGTGAACAGGTGCCTTACTTGTGCGCAAGTGAAGGCTGAACATCAGAAGCCCTACGGATATGTGCAACCTCTGGAGATACCGGAATGGAAATGGGAACACATCACCATGGATTTCATCACCAAGCTACCGAGGACAGCTAAACGGCATGATACCATTTGGGTGATTGTGGACCGACTGATGAAGAGTGCACACTTTCTTCCTATCAGGGAAACATATACGTCCGAAAGGTTGTATGATTTGTTCGTGAAAGAGATTGTGACTCGACATGGAGTTCCTGTCTCCATTGTGTCAGATCGAGATACGAGGTTTACTTCCAGATTTTGGAAGCAGTTTCATGGTGCCATGGGAACGAGACTAAACATCAGTACCGCCTATCACCCCCAAACGGATGGACAGTCGGAAAGGACTATTCAAACGTTGGAGGATATGCTTAGGGCGTGCATTATCGATTTTGGAGGAAGCTGGGATGACCACTTGCCATTGGTGGAGTTTTCGTACAATAACAGCTATCACTCTAGTATCGGAATGCCCCCATACGAGGCGTTGTACGGAAGACGATGTAGAACCCCGATATGTTGGGGTGAAGTTGGACAGAAAGAAATGGGAAACAAGGCTGCCGTGATTGATATGGCAGAAAAACTACGGGTGATAAAAGCACGTATGAAAGCTGCACAAGATCGCCAAAAGTCTTACGCTGACGAGCGCCGACGACCAATAGAGTTTAATGTTGGCGATCGAGTGTTGCTGAAAGTATCACCATGGAAGGGTATCATTCGATTCAGAAAGAGAGGAAAGTTGAGTCCGAGGTACATCGGACCGTTTCCGATAAAGGCAAGGTAGGGAAAGTCGCGTATCGACTGGACCTACCAGAGGAGCTAAGCGGGATTCATCCTACCTTTCACGTGTCGCATCTTAGGAAGTGCTTGGCAGACGAGCAGGCGCATGTTCCTTTGGATGACATTGAGGTAGATGACCGACTGAACTACATTGAAGAACCAGTCGCCATTGTGGATACGAAGGAAAAGCAGTTAAGGAATAAAACAGTTCATCAAGTAAGAGTTCAGTGGAAGCCTCGGAAGGGTTCAGACACGACGTGGGAATTGGAAGACGAGATGAGGGAGTTGTATCCTCATCTGTTCGATGTGTAACAAGGCAGGTTTCGGGACGAAACCTATTGTAAGGAGGGGAGACTTGTAACATCCCAAATTTTTCTAAGATACAAGTTATTTGAATTCTACGTACGTGTAACGGATAAGTAACTTGTGGGAAAATAGACGAAAATAACCAAGATGGGACTTAGAAATCGTGTACTCGAAATATGGAGATTTCGAGTACACCATATTTCGAGTACTCCCTATTTCGTGTACTCAGGTGTTCGAGTACGGGCACCTTGTCTATAAATAGTTGTGCCTTGGGAAATGTGACAACCTTTGGTTGGAAGCACAGTCCCTCTCGAGTACACGAAGTTTAAGTCCAAGAATTTCAAGAATCAAACTTTGATCGACCAAACGAAGTAGGAAACGCACGGGATTTTACCAGGAGGATCAGCTACCTTCAAGTAAGTGATTTATGTATAGAAAGCTAGATTTTTATACTAAAGTTAGGATGGACATACAAAAAGGGAACTTATGCATAAAGCTCACACCTTTATGCATAAAGTTCGGAACTTTGAGGTTCCAGTGTATAGATATCACCCTAAGGAACCTAGAACTAGCTCCCCAAAGTCTTAGATGAATTTCTGAGATGTTTAATGACGAAAGTGATGAGTACACGAAATCCTGCACAAAGGGGTAATTCGAATACCATGATTATTTCGAATACATGGAAATTTCGAGTACAGTGCCATGTTCGAATACACAAGGTTATTTCGAATACACAAGGCATTTCGTATACACATGTTATTTCGAATACACAGGGTATTTCGAATACACTAGTATTTCGAATACTCGTGGATTTCGTGTACATGGGAACTTAACGAATTTCAAGGGTTTCGAACACTTAGCTAAGTTTCGAGAACTTGGATTCAGGAAGGGGGACTAGTAGGCTATTGGGACTTAGAATATTTTCTAAGTCTAAGAACGTAATGTAACGTAATGAGGTGATGTAACGGATGTAGGTTCTTAAGGAGTTCGGCTAAGAAGCACAAGAGTCTACTATCAGGTGAGTTCTAGACGCCCTATTTCATGTTAACTGTTTTGGGCTGACATACATGCTTATGGTTATGTTATGATGTTATGTGCTTATGATGATGAATGAATGATGGTATGCCCTGACTATGTATGCATGCGTATGTGTTAGTATGATCTATGCATGAAAGTATGTTAAGTATGATGAATGCATGAGAAATGAATTATGATAATGAATAACATGACATGAAAATGATGCTAGCATTTGATATGATGATGGCTTTATGATAACATGCTTCATGATGATAACTATGAGAACCGTTATAGGAGTATGACGAGGTCCTAGGTTGCTAGGATGAAAGTATGATATGTAGGCATGATGACATGATATTATGATATGCTGATGATGCTAGTATGTTATGATGAACTGTGCATGATGACAGTATGCTATGATGGTATGATGAGACGATGCTAGTATAACATGTCTAAGATGCCATGATGACTGCTATGAATGATGTTATGATGTTAGCAGTAAATGTTATGATGATTATGATAAAAGATGATATAATGCTAGTATATCATGTATGACGAACGAACGATGTTCCTATACGTGTTATAGGATAAGTATGAAAGATGTACCAGCTCTTGTGATGGGTGGGTATGATAGTCAACCACGACTATAACTGGGTATGATAGTCAACCACGACTATAACTGGGTATGATAGTCAACCACGACTATAACTGGGTATGATAGTCAACCACGACTATAACTGGGTATGATAGTCAACCACGACTATAACTGGGTATGATAGTCAACCACGACTATAACGGGGTATGATAGTCAACCACGACTATAACTGGGTATGATAGTCAACCACGACTATAACTGGGTATGATAGTCAACCACGACTATAACTGGGTATGATAGTCAACCACGACTATAACTGGGTATGATAGTCAACCACGACTATAACTGGGTATGATAGTCAACCACGACTATAACTGGGTATGGAGCCTTGTGCCGGCATAAGTCCACTGTTCGTATGGTAACAGTGGAACGTATGATGATGATGATGTAAGGATGTTATGTGCTAAGGTTATGGACTATGTGAATGAAATGATGTGTATGTTAAGTATGTTTAATGTTGTTTCATGAAAACTAGAACTCACCAGCGTAAACTGACTTGATTTAGCATGTATGTCAGGTTGAAGGTACGATAGGAGAAGGCATGGAGCTCGGGCATAGAGTCATACGATACGGTGGTTTTTGGCAATCCGATATGTTTTTGATACAAACACCTTATTGATTTCTGTTTATCAAACTATGTTTATATTTCCGCTGCATGATTATGAAAGTTTTTAGTTTAAGAGCTATGCGTTATGATGAAAACCAACCTCTGTGAGGTGCCCGGTTTCGGGGCCTCACAGTAATTTGATTTCATTTGATCTTCACGTTCCCACGTATACTCAGGCCCTCGCTGCGAGTTCCACCGCACTTTAACAATTGGTATGCGGCTACGTTTTAACACTTTAGTTTCTCGATCCATTACCTCTACTGGTTCTTCACTGAACTGAAGTTTTTCGTCAATATGAATCTCTTCGAGAGGTACGATCAATGATTCATCAATTAAGCACTTTTTCAGATTAGATACATGAAAGATATCGTGAATGTTGCTGAGTTCAAGAGGTAATTCAAGTCTGTAGGCTACTGATCCAATTCGTTCAAGAATTTTAAACGGCCCTACAAATCTTGGTGAAATTTTACCTCTCTTTCCAAATCTGAAAATGCCTTTCCAAGGTGACACTTTTAACATTACCCGATCACCTACTTGAAATTCGAGTGGTCTACGGCGATTATCAGCATAACTCTTTTGACGATCGCGAGCAGCTTTGATTCGTTCCTGAATGAGTGCGATCTTATCCGTTGTTTCCTGAATGAATTCTGGGCCGATGATTTGACTTTTACCTACCTCTGACCAACAGATAGGTGATCTACACTTCCGTCCATAAAGTGCTTCGAATGGAACGCATTGAATACTGGTATGGTAGCTGTTATTGTATGAGAATTCAACAAGTGGAAGATGAATATCCCAGCTACCTCCAAAATCAATCACACAGCTTCTGAGCATGTCTTCAAGAGTTTGATTCGTTCGTTCAGTCTGCCCGTCAGTTTGTGGATGATAAGTTGTGCTCATATTGATTTGCGTGCCCAGAGCATTTTGAAGAGTTTGCCAAAATCGTGACATAAATCTACTATCTCTGTCAGAAATGATAGAGATCGGTACTCCATGTCGAGATACAATCTCATTAACATAAAGTTTAGCGAGTCGATCCATAGAATAATCTTCTCGGATGGGTAAGAAATGCGCAGATTTCGTAAGACGATCAACGATAACCCATATAGAGTCATGATTACGTGATGTTCTGGGTAATTTAGTAATGAAATCCATAGAGATCTGGTCCCATTTCCACATGGGAATCTCAGGTTGTTGCAATAACCCAGAAGGTCGTTGATGTTCAGCCTTAACTTTGAGACATGTTAGACATCGATCCACGTATTCAGCTATGTGTTTCTTCATTCCAGGCCACCAGTAAAAGTCTTTAAGGTCTTTATACATTTTATCAGCACCTGGATGAATAGAATATCTGGATTTATGCGCCTCATCCAAGATAATAGTTCGAGAGTTACCGAATAGGGGAACCCACATTCGGTCTTTAAGAATATCATCAATAAACACAATCACAAATTTATCCAGATAAGGTCTACATACTCGATTCATCAGATCCATGAAAACTGCTGGTGCATTTGTTAAACCAAACGGCATTACTAGAAATTCGTAATGTCCGTATCGAGTTCTGAAAGCAGTTTTAGGAATGTCATCATCATGAATACGTAACTGATGATATCCAAATCTTAAATCGATTTTTGAAAAATAAGTAGCACCTTGTAGTTGATCAAACAGATCATCGATACGAGGTAGTGGATAACGGTTCTTGATTGTCAGTTTATTGAGTTCCCTGTAGTCAATACACATCCTGAATGAACCATCCTTCTTTTTCACAAAAAGAACAGGTGCTCCCCAGGGTGAGAAACTAGGTCTGATAAAACCTTTGTCTAACAGTTCTTGCAATTGACCTGAAAGTTCTTGCATTTCGGATGGTGCAAGCCGATAAGGGGCTTTAGCAACAGGTGCTGCACCTGGAATCAAGTTGATTCGAAATTCAACTTGTCTTACTGGGGGTAATCCTGATATTTCCTCAGGAAAGACTTCAGGGAAATCCTTGACTACTGGGATATCTGTGATTTGTTTGGGTGAAGAATTGTGCTCAGTCACATGTGCTAGGAAAGCATAACAACCTTTCCTTAAGAACTTCTGAGCTCGCATACAAGATATGATACCAAGTTTTCTACCAGCTCGTTCTCCTTGAACTATCAGTATATTACCATTAGGTAATGGAATACGGATCACCTTGTTTTGACAAACAACTTCCGCTTGATTATTAGAAAGCCAGTCCATACCAACAACGACATCAAAGCTCCCAAGCTCAATAGGAAGTAAATCAATATCGAAAAGATGATCATTCAAATTCAAGGAACATCCTTGAATAACATTGTTTGTTTTGATCAACTTGCCGTTAGCAAGTTCAATAATATAAGGAGTTTCTAGATCTACCGTAGGCAATGAAATTAATGATGCAAATTCAGGAGAGATAAAGCTCTTATCCGCTCCTGTGTCAAACAACACTGATGCGTATAGATTATTAAGAAGAAACGTACCAGTAACAATATTTGCATCATGTCTCGCCTCGGTCGCACCAATCTGAAAAGCTCTCCCCCTAGCTTCAGTTCCCGGATTGGTGTTATTGTTCGGACAGTTTCGTATGAGATGATCAGGACTTCCACATTTGTAACATGACCGATTGGTTTGAGTGGTTTGTCGTGGTGCTTGGTTTGGTGTCTGAGCAGGAAAGTTGCAATATTTAGCATAATGTCCAACTCGGTTACAGTTCAGACAAACAGGACATGGTCCCGTGTGATGGAGTGGACACTTATTGCATTTGGGCGCCTGCCCAGTATAAGTTTTCCTCTCAGGAACATTTGCACTATAGTTCTTCACCGTTGGTTTGTTCTGACTGATCTCAGCCGGAGCCTTCGCCTTGGTTTTACCAGACCACTTCCGTTTGGTACCTTTCGATACATTCGAGGTACCGACATCACTACGACTATGAACCGTCTGAGGCTTCAAAGACAGAGTACCACTCCTTACCGCCTCATTGGTAAGCTTAGTGGTCAAAAGAATCGTATGTTTCAGGGTTGTAGGTTCAGCAGCAGTCACCATTCCTCGTATCTGAGGAATCAGACCCTTAATGTACCTCTCGATTAAAGCGGCTTCCGTAGGAAACATGTCGGGAAGTAAACAAGTAAGTTCATGAAAACGATCGGTGTAAGCAAGACAGTCAGCACCGATCATCGAGTGATTCCAGAATTCTTCCTGGAGTTTTTGAATTTCAGTGATGGGACAGTACTCTGATCTAATTAGAGTTTTAAAATCATTCCAGCCCATTGAGTCGACTGTGGCTGAACCCAAAGTCTTGGCCTGAGTATTCCACCAGGTCAAAGCCGAGTCTTTCAAAGAACAGGCAGCATAAGACACCTTATGCTCCTCCAAACACTGACTGATTTTAAGCTTAGTTTCCATCTCCTCGATCCACCTTATTAGACCAGCCGCTCCTTCTTTGCCCGTAAAAGTAGGAGGGTTACAGGAAGCAAAATACTTATAAGTACATCCCTGTCGGGGTGGATCAGGAACAATGGTAGTTGTACCGGTAGTGGTATGAGTTTCAACGTGACCACCAGTAGCATTATGCTCAACATGATCGTGTTCCCCACCAGAACCTGTGGTGATATGTGGTTGGTGTTGTGTCAGAACACCACAAGCAGATAGTTGTTCACGCACAATACGAGCTATCATAGCTTCATTTGTTTCAGATCCGCTTGTACCAGCAGGTGGAACAATGCCTGCTCCAGGGTTCACTGGTGGAGTAGTATTCGTTTCCAAGTTCCTAGGTGGAACCACGTTCGCTTCCGGATTAACATGCGGATCCGGATTTGATTCAACATTCAGAGGTGGAATTTGATTCGGTTCAGGGTTGGTAATATTCTTAGCAGCTTTCTTAGCTGGTCGACCTCTTTTTGGAGCCATTAATCTGCTCACAAGCAGACAAATTCAGGTCAGTTTAAGAATATTAAAGATATAACCCGTTCTATCACATAAATTCAATCATATTCAGTTACACTGAAAATTTATATTGAAATGTGATTATAAAGAATATAGTATAACTACATAAATTTAGTCCAGACATGGTTGCACTATACACAGATCACACAATTGTTCGTAGTTATACTTAGTCCTGTAATTTCAAAAACATGTTAGAGTCTTACCCAGCTCTTTGCATTGCAACACATGTTTTTAGAAATATGTTCATACAGGACTAGGACATGTTCTCACACAAGTTCTCTAATATGTTCTCAGTTCATACATTTAGTTCTTATACAGACCATAGATATGTTCTCGTACAATATAAATCTCGTACTGTACTTAAGTAACAAATATGTTCACAATTCAGACATGTTCTCGTACAGTATGGCTCTCGTACTGTACTTAAGTTACAGACACATTCACAATTAGACACGTTCACAATTCAGACATGTTCTCGTACAGTATGGTTCTCGTACTGTACTTAACACATATATTTGCATACAGTATTGCTCCCGTACTGTATTTCAGCAAAATATATATTTTTAGTCCCATATATTCGCATACAGTATTGCTCCCGTACTGTATTTCAGCGAAATATATATATTTTAGTTCAACATGTTCTCATATAGATACATTCGTACACAGTCATGTTCTCACACAGAAAAATGAATTATAGTTCACACACATAGATCATTATACAAACAGATATACAAAAACACCCATATTATTACCGTACCATAATTTCATACATCACAAGGTTATAATACAAGAACTATCAGAACCGATTCATCCATGCTAACTATCGGGAATCTATTTTACAAACAAAATTTCCCTATGCATCACATCCTCACAACCTATCCGACTGTACAATAACCACCAAAATAAACATCCCTCATCATACTTACCGTATAAAGAACGGTAAACAGGAAATCACTATAGCTATAGCAACCATCACTATAACTATCATCATCAACCGAGCCTCCAAACTCATGGTGCTCACTAACTGCCTCAGATACACCCATCTCCCACTCCACAACGCTACTTCCTGCCAAAAAGTAACTACTAACGCCTGTCGCCAGGTCCTCCGAAGTCGCTCCTCCATCGTCGCTCTCCAAGCCTGAGTATTAGCACCTAAGACATTCACCTGCTCCAAAAGAGTCAGATGAGAAGTGAGAATGTCTAGAACAGTGGTGCGGGTATCCTCCAGAAGAGTATGGTGCTGAGATACATCCTGTCTCAAAGCCTGTAAATCCTGAGAAATCTGCTGTACCTGCGCCCTCAACTCAGCTTGGTGGGAGGATTCTCCCACCTCATGTATGGTGTCGGGCTCGTCTCTAGACGCCATTAATTATATAATTATATAATTAATTAATTAATTTAATGTCATCAACTCGATATTAATTATATAATTAATTAATTTAATGTCATATCATACAATGTATGATAATGTAGGAACCTACATTGCATTAGATTCCTAACACGAAGTTGATGACACTCTAGATTAATCAGAATAATCTCTGATTAATCAGATAGTTAATGTTGTTGATTATAATGCTAAAACAGTTTCTAGATAATTTAATGGCTTAGGAGTGATTAATCCTTATTATTGATTACCCAAATATCATGAAATATCACAATGTAGCATCAGAATAGGTGAAATAACCAGATTTAACATACTAATCTGACTGTTATCACAATCATCAGATAATCATTCCAGTGAGTATGTTAATGATTATGATTAGTTTGAAACACTTGGATTTAACCTTTGCATTTCAAAGATTAATCAAACTAATCACCTACATTGTCATAATCAAATGGTTTAAACCATTATAATCATGGGTATGATTTCATGAAAATCGGGCATTACAACGGATCAAAACAAGGATTTAACCGTTAGAACTTCGTGTTCTTTGTTTATAATCAATCCTAGCCATCATCTAGGCAATAATCAACAATCTTAACTATCTCATTACGTTCAAAATTAAGATCTAATCAATCAAAATCAAACTAGAAGGTTTAAACGGATCATTACCTAATCTGACGGATAAAACAACGATCAGAACTTGTAGGGACGATCCCTGGCACGATCGGTGACTTCTGATGGCTTCAGATGTGAGTTTTGATGGTGAAAAGCTGATGTTCTTCGTCTGGTTTGCGAAACAGAAGCGAGAAGAAGAAAATAATTTCTTCTGCATGAAATCTGATGAAGTAGATCAGATCATTCCACCGCCACATCCGTCGCGTACCGCGACCAAAAGCCCAAAAAGGCTTCGCGTACCGCGAAGAAATCCGGAGATCTCAATTTTCTTTCATGCATCGCGTACCGCGGAGGATTCTGAATCCCTCCATCGCGTACCGCGATGGATCCAATCGACCAACACTTAGTGATTTTTCTTCGTTTTTCGATTTCGGGCTATCCAGGACTCCGTTTTGTGCACGGTTTTCGCCCACGTTCATCATTTCTCGTCTACTATTACTCTGTAACAATTACAAGTATTAGAACAACATGAGTTTCTAGAATGATCAAATGTGCCCACGTCATTGATGACGTAATTCTCGTGTACAACTGTCACACTTTATAATTATTACCCAACAAATTTGAAATAGCGAGTCTCCAATAAATAGACTAATAGTCATAAATGTGTGCATCACTTGTCATTTAAGACATTATATTAAAAAGCATGACAAAAGGAACAGTTGAGTTTGTACAGTATAGTTTTAATACATTAGAGTTTTGGCGAAATTCTTTTCTTTTTTTGAACCTGCTATCACAAGTGTTCTCCTATCTTTCATCTTCTTATCATTGCGAATGGGTAAAGCACAAGATAAATAACACCACTCTTAAAACCGAACCCTAAATCTGAACAAGACCCATTCAATTTGATTCTACCCCACTCATCTGAGCAACAACGACGAGGCCAATGATGATCTAGGCTTAAAAATCGTAGAAAAAGCAATGTTAAGCAGCTTCGGTAAGGAAGCGAGGAGTAATCCTTCATTATCTGTCACGATAGGTGAAGAAAAAGAAAAAGAAAAAGAGGACGAAGGAGAACAACAAGCAGATGACTGGAGCACAAGTTCATCCAATAAATAGTTTGAATCGAGTTGAATATGTGGAAGCATTTTGTGTTAAAGTGTGTTCATAGGGTTTCAATTTTTATTTTGGTTTCTTTTTGGATATTAATTTCTATTCTGATTTTGATTTGTTATTTATATGATGTAACTACTAACTACTATGATGTCAATGAAGTGATTTGGGGATACATGTTAGATTTATTTAGATTTTATCAACATTACATGTCAATATTTTGTTCATCTTTCATTTTTAGATCCAATTAGTTGTCAGCTGGGTTCGATTAAATTCTATATACACAAGTATGTTTATATGGTGACTAAAAAGTCAAACAAGAGGTCAACTTGCTATAAAACTAGACGTTGATTCTATAAAAAAAAGCAAAGGATGAAAATTTGTTTTGAATTTAAACAAAACCTACCTCTTACAAGTTTTTTGGTTTTGAATATTGATTTGTGTCATTGGTTTTGAATTTGATTCATCAATGCCTTACTTGGAAGTATCATGAATATTTTGCCATTTTGAACACGTGATTATGATCCTGATCTTCAGTTTAATGTATGAATTTGCAGCCATAATGTTTGTGTTCAAAGAACAATCTCTAATTCTGAAAGGAATACCATTTTGGGACAAATCCTTACATAGCTAACATGGCTTTTTTTCTTAAAGGACTAAAAGTGCAATTTCCTCAAAAATATCGGTGTATTCTTAAAATAAATGCCATGTGCTAATAATAAACTTGATACATACTTGAAATTAAATAATAAACAAAAAAAATCATGTTCGGTTTAAAATTAGGTAAACAAGTATATCTCATACCCGCAAAAATTTAAAAGTAATCTCATATTCAATCACATACCAGATTACCCGACCCTATACCCATCCCAAATATTTCAGGAATCATGTATTTCCATTATGTTTGAGTTTGATCGTCTCTATCACTAAAATTTACCACACTAGTTTTGAAACCAGAAGTCAAATACATATCATAAGATACATTTTACATTATTATTCATCAACAACCCACAATTGTTACATAATAATTAAACAAAAAAAAATCCAAATATATTTACTTTTTATAATAATACTTATTAAGTTCCAAAATGAAGTTATAAATCTTGAGTGGATCAGGAAGAGACTTGGCTACACTTTCCTTTTGCATGCACCTTTTAGCCCATGCCACTAATCTAGGACACTCCTCTTCAATGCTAAATTTTCCAAAAGTTTCCCATGTGTAAAACCTACTATAAAATGGTACAAGTGTTATATCAACCAACCCTAAATTATCACCTCCAAAAAAGGGTTTGTCTCCTAACTCTCCCTCAACCAATTTCAAGATTCTCAATACTTCATTTTTGTAAACCACTTGCTCTTCCCCTTTTCCTATGTATATCTTTTGGCTTGCCTCGTATAGCTATAACAATAAGCAATTCATTAGAAATGTAATGAACTGAATATACAACAAGTTTTGACAGTATTAGTCTTATATACGTATGGTCAAGGTCTTCTTTGAAATTTTAAATATTATAAAAAAGTTCATTGAACATCTGTGATTAGGATAAGATAACAATAATTCAATCAACAAAACAAAACGAATCTAGTGATTCTAATTAGATTGCACTAGTAAACAAACCAGATTTAATCTAATTCACAAAGAAACAAACCAAATTCAATCTTAAACAAAAAAATCACACAAAATTCAGTTATAATTCATTGGAGAAAATCAAGCATAGAGACAAATCATATCTATCTATCTATTATAATAAACTAAAATATTTTGCTTATGTGTTAATATCACAATTAATCTTTCTATAAATTTGTCATTTGTCAGCCCCACATTTAATTTTAAAAAATTATTGACACATGTCAATTTATAATTAAAAACAATAAAAAAAATAGATCCTATTTTTATGTTAAAATTTAAATTAAACCAATCCTATTTTTATGGTGACAAATTTAAGTTATATTTTTCTTTTAACATTTATTTGATTATTATTAACATTATATATCAAAATCAAAGGAATATTGCATAAATACAAACCTAACTTATGTATAAAAGTTATATTTTAATTAAAATATAACTAATAAGATTTATTTTTACTTCACAACTATGTTAAATTTTTTAAAAAATAATTTTTATTTATTTTTTCAAAATATACTTAGTGCATTATATGTTTAAAATTTAAAATTCTTAAAATTCTAATTGATACTACATTTTCACATTAATAATACTTACTATTAATGTTTTATATTTCTTTAACTTAATTTATTTATTTGAATTTTTTCTACAGTTTTAAACGCGAGCATAACCAATGACAATATTAAACACTTCCAAATGCAATAAATCTTTATTTGGATTGTGTAAAATCTAATGACGTGTCCGTAGAATAAAATCTTAATTTTTTTATCAACCTTTACATTTGAATAAATGACATTCCAAAAATTACCGAATTATAAAGATCTTTATAATAATTCAAATTTTCAAAATAAATTCTTTTTAAGAATGTTATTCGTTACAATTTAATATTCTCATTTATATTATATTTATATTAGATAGAGTGGTCAAAATTATCATTGCAAGAAAAATATTTTATCCCAACATGGTTCTAAACTTAATTTCTCTCAATTATACATACATATGATACTGAGAACGAAGTGTGTAAATAGACAATTTGTTTATGGGCTTGTATTCGACATTTTAGTTAATTTATTTTTATATTTTTATATACTATTAAATGCATCCCTTGAATTACTTTAACACCATCGGATAATAAAATTTTGTTTAAATTTCAAATAAGATAATTTACTCACATACATCAATTGCAATGTCAATAAATAAAAGTCAAGGCCAACCGTTGTTAAAAGCTGGTTTGTTACTGAAACAATCAACTCTTTCACGGATAATTGTACGTCGTATATATTAGGAAGTTTTAGAGATTTATAAATTGTATTTGTAATTATAAAATGTATTTATATAAAATTCATTATGTAATTCATCATAAATATATATTAATTGCGTCATTTTGTTACTCAAACCCGTGTAATACTCGGGTTTATAACTTAGTTTCACTGATATACAAACCAAATTCAATCACAATTGAAAAAAAACTAAATCACAATTCAATCACAATTCATATGAAACAATGAAACAAAGTGTCAACAAATGAAAGAAAGTAAGAAAGCATATTCAATTGTGATTAGGTCTAGACATGCACAAAAAAAAAACAGTTATTGGAATTGGTGTCAGGTTTTTGAAAAAACCGGCGGTTTAGGACCGGTTTGAAGTGTCAAGAGATCAAACCGATTAACCGGTCCAACTTAGGAAAAAAATCGATTATTTGGCGGTTAACCGGTTTCCGTTATATATTTGTGTTAGTTTTAGATCTTGAAAAACCGGTTATTGGTCCGACCAGTAACCAGTAAGGCATCTGGTTCGACGTCCGGTCCGGTTATGAAAACATTGTTTGTTCCTTAATGGGTTTCTTAACAGGTTCTTTAACAGATTCTTTAATGAATCATTTATATTATTAACTGTTAACATGTTCCTTAAAAGTTCATTTCGTGCTTGCATGTTTTAAATGGGTCGTGTTCGTGTCTACCCATTTAATGTTTCGTGTCTTAACGTCTCATGTTTTAACGGGTCATGTTTGACCTTTTATAACATCCGTAGTTAAATATATCCCGGTAATCAGATTAGTATCGCACTATCATCTAATTTTATACGTGTCTAAAAAATTTTAAGACTAGTTTAGTAGCTGAATGTGACAATTGCAGTTGAGAATTACGTCATCAATGAAATTATCACATTTGGTCGTTCTATAAATCCACGTTGATTTAATGATTGTAATTATTACAGATTAAAATTATGCGAGAAATGATGAACGTGGGCGAAAATGGTGAGCAAAACGGAGTTCGGGAGTGCTCGGAATCGAAAAACGAAAAAAAATTTCTAAGTATTGAACTTCTGGCCTCGTCTCGGTACGCGGAGGCTGGTTTAAGGGTTCTTGGTGGTACGCGATGGACCAAAAAATCTGAGATTTCTCCAGATTTTATTCGCGGTACGTGAAGCCCTTCTTGGCTCCTTGTCGCGCTACGCGACGGGTGAGGCGGTGGAAAAAGTTGACTGCTTCATCAGAATTGCATGCAGAAGATTATTATCTTCTTCTTCTCGAACATAACCACTATCACTGACGAAAATCCGGCCAAAATACCATCTAAACTCATTTTCAAAGCCTTTTGATTGCGTGGATATCACCAAGGATCGTGTTTACAAGTGCTGATCATTGTTTTGCAGTCAAAACTCCGTCAGATTAGGTAATGATTCGTTTTAACCTTCTAGTTTGATTTTGATTGATTAGATCTTGATTTTGAACGTAATGACATAGTTAGGATTGTTGATTATTGCCTAGATGATGGCTAGGATTGATTATAAACAAACAACACGATGTTTTAACGGTTAAATCCTTGTTTTGATCCGTTGTAATGCCCGGTTTGCATGAAATCATACCCACGATTATAATGGTCTAAACAATTTGATTATGACAATGTAGGTGATTAGTTGGATTAATCCTTGAAATGCAAGATTAAATCCAAGTGTTTCAAACTAATCACAATCATTAACATACTCATTGGAACGATTATATGATGTTTGTGATAACAGTCAGATTAGTATGTTAAGCATGGTTATTAAACCTATTCTAATGCTACATTATGATATTTCATGATATTTGGGTAATCAATAACAAGGATTGATCAATCCTAAGCCATTAAACCATCTAGAAATTGTTATAACATTATAATCAACAACATTAACTATTTGGTTAATCCGAGACTATTCTGATTAATCAAGAATGTCATCAACTTTGTATTAGGAATCTAACTCAATGTAGGTTCCTACATTATCATACATTGTATGATAAGACATCACAATATCTAATTAAATACTCAAACTCAAGTTTGATGACTACCAAAGCAATGTCTTTAACATTAAACGTTCAGAAAGATCTAATGAGTAAGTTAAAACCTAAGTAATTAATCAAACATAAATTAACGCAGATTTACACTATCAGCATCAATTTACGTGTGATTTCACTACTTCGGTATTATCAGGTGAGTTTCGTACAACCCCTTTTCTTTTTAATCTTTTATAAACATCGAGGTAGCGCTGTAAAACTTTTCAGAACTATATGATATGTATCACTGTTATCTGCGTGATTTCATGTGATTGTTGAGAACTTGTGGATTTCATGGGATTTTGCTTGTAGAACACAACACTATCACAGAACTTACAAGTCCTCATTTCTGAACTGTATCTAGTGAACCCATGTGGGGCCGAACAGAAAACATTGATAGTACTATCGGCTGACAACCCATTTGCCGGGAGCTTGCAACTCCCCTTGGTGTAAATTTTTGTTATCTGTTTCAAGAACTTCTTAATGTAGTGATAGACATTAAGACAATGAGGCTTCATAGAACAAAAACAGAACAGTCCGAAAAGGAACTAGATACGGGTCCCATGGTTATCTTGAACTGTTCATTTTGAGAACTTGTATAACATATCATATTGTGGAACATGATCTGTATGAACTCACCAGCTTTTTGCTGACGTTTCAAATTTAAACCTTTTTGCAGGGAGACAGTGACCACCAGGTGAGGCAGCACTTTAAGCATTTGTAATTAAATAAATGTAATAAACTTAGTTATACAATGTAATGTTGCTTGTGATTACGACATCCTTGTAATGTATTTACTTTAAGTTAATCTGTGTGCTATGATATCGGATCAAGTAAGTCACACCTCATCTCTGAGATATCACCACTATGCTTCCGCAATCGTCTGAGTGACATCATCAACAGGTCACGAGAGGTGGGGGTGTGACACTGAATACTTGTCTAGAATATGTTAGGTTCACTTGAATTCGGGTTTTTTAAATATTCTAATCTTACTATTGTAATAACTATGCATATTTTTTTACTTGTCTGTTGTCACCTTTTATCATTATTGTCACTTTCTAAAATCATTATTGTTACTTTTCACCTTTTATTGTTACGCTTAGTTATCTCTCTTATAATATATATTATTAAATTAATGACCAATGCTATTATTTGCCTTTTTCATATTAAAAGTTAAATTTTAATAAATAAAAAATCAAATATTTTCATCAAAAAACATACTTTGAAAAATTTATAAAATTTTAAATTTTATAGAAAAAAATAAAAAAAATAATAATTATAATTTAAATTGATATTTATAGTAAATAAAAGCTTTATAAAACACAAGTTTTCTTGAACATATTTAAAAAAATAATAATTATAAATTGGAATTTTTAAACAACATGATTTTCATAACCAATGTTTTTAAAACAAAATTGTTTAAAAAATAATTTCTTTATATCCAAAAGTTATAAAAAATAGAGAAAATTACATTTTCTGTCATTTATATTTAATGTTATTTTTTAAAATGGGTCGTTTTAACTTTAATAATTACAAGAATAACTAAAGTTTTAGCATCATTTATTTCAAAGATCAATTGTAACAAATCAAAAGGTTGGTAACTATTTATTTTGTTATTCAAGTTTTAATTATTGTTTTTTTGAATGACTTGTAACAAAGACACCAAGGATGTGATTTTAATTGTCCCCTCAAATTTAACAAGACAATTTCAACCATGCACTCGAAATTAACGCTATGAGGCGTACGTTCGAACTTACCCCAGAAAAAACCACACAATTAAATAAATCCTCTAATACTGGCTTAGCATATATATTTTGGAAACTCACTTGAGTTGAGGAAACTTTGAAACTTTTGAAAAAAACAATGTAAACAAACTTATTTTTTTAATAGTTTTGTAACATCATTATGTGACAATTGCAGTTGAGAAATCACGTCATTGATGACGGGATCACATTTGGTCTTTCTAGAAATCCATGTTGATTTATTGATCGTAATTATTACAGATTGAAAGTATGCGAGAAATGATGAATGTGGGCGAAAACCGTGTGCAAAACGGAGTCCTAGATTATCCGGAAATGAAAAACGAACAAATATTTCTATGTATTGAACTTCTAGACTCATCGCGGTACGCTAAGGCTAGGTTGAAGGTTCTCGGCAGTACGCGATGGTAGAAAAATATCTGATTTCTCCGGATTCCTTCGCGGTACGCGAAGCCTTGTTTTGCTTCTTGTCGCGGTACGCGACGGGTGAGGCGGTGGAAAATGTTGATTACTTCATCAAGATTTCATGCAGAAGATTATAATCTTCTTCTCAAACATATTCACTCCAGAGGACGACCAGACAATATTTTTAGCATCCAAACTTAAATTTGAAGCTGCCAAACTTCACGGATCGCACCAGGGATCGTGTTTACAAGTGCTGATCATTGTTTTGCAGTCGAAACTCCGTCAGATTAGGTAACGATTCGTTTTAACTTTCTAGTTTAATTTTGATTGATTAGATCTTGTTTTTGAACGTAATGAGATAGTTAAGGTTGTTGATTATTGCCTAGATGATGGCTAGGATTGATTATAAATGAAGAACACAATGTTTTAATGGTTAAATCCTCGTTTTGATCCGTTGTAATGCCCGGTTTGCATGAAATCATACCCATGATTATAATGGTTTAAACCATTTGATTATGACAATATAGGTGATTAGTTTGGTTAATCCTTGAAATACAAGGTTGAATCCAAGTGTTTTAAACTAATCACAATCAATAACATACTCATTGGAACGATTATCTGATGTTTGTGATAACAATCAGATTAGTATGTTACGCATGGTTATTAAACCTATTCTAATGCTACATTGTGATATTTCATGATATTTGGGTAATCAATAACAAGGATTGATCATTCCTAAGCCATTAATGTGTCTAGAAACTGTTTCAGTAGTATAATCAACAACATTACCTAACTGGTTAATCGGAGATTAATTTGATTAAACAAAGGTGTCATCAACCTTTTAGTAGGAACCCAAATCAGTATAGGTACCTACATTATCATGCATTGTATAATATTAGGTTAAAACAACCCATTAAACACCTAATATCGGTTGATGACTTTTCATTGCAATGTGTGCGACATTGAACGTTCAGACATATCTAATCAGCAAGTTAGAATATAAATAACTAATTAAACATAAACTAATGCAGATTTACACTATTAGTATCACTTTGTGTGTGATTTCACTACTTTTGTGACTTCAGGTGAGTTTCGTACAACCCCTTTTCATTTTAGTGTTTTACAAATATCGGGGAATTTCTGTAAATTGATTTCTGAATATATGATATGTATCACTGTTATCTTTGTGATTTCATGTGACTTTTGTTTGATTTCATGGGATTTTGCCGTTAGTATCTCTATCACAGTATCAAAAGCCCTCATTCTTTGAAACTGCATCTAGTGAACCCATGTGGGGCCGAACAAGAAGCATTGATAGTACTATTGGCTCACAACCCATTTGCTGGGAGGATTGCATCTCCCCTGGTGTGAATGTTTGTTACCTGTTTCCAATACACTTTCTTAATGTTAGTGACAAACATTAAGATAATGAGACATTAAGATATTTACCGACGGGTAGTATCTTCGTAAAACGTAAAACTGTCCGAAAGGAACTAGATACGGGTCCCATGGTTATCTGAATTGTATATCTTGAAATTTTGCATATCATATTGTTTAATTACTAAACTTTACAAACTCACCAGCTTTGCGCTGACGTGTTCAAATCAAACATTTTTGCAGGTAGACAGTGATTCCGGTGAGACTGCACTTCACAAACTTGTAACTAAATAAGTTAATGTTGTAATGTGAATTGTAATAACGAATGTAATGTAATTATCCTAAGTTAATCTGTGTGCTTGTGATATCGGATCAAGTAAGTCACCCGTCATCTCTGAGACATCACCACTATGCTTCGGCGACCGTTTCAGTGACATCATCAACAGGTGATCAGGTGGTACGAATTCCAGTTATGAGTGGCTAGCATAACTGAAATTTGCAACAAGTGTGCGTTCTAGTTTAATTTAATTCAAGCAGAACAATAACAATCTTAAGGATGAGTAGCTGCTCTGAGATAGGAAGAGATATCATATCATGTTTGTGTTGAATATTATTATTCAATATTTATCTCATGATACTGATCTAGAAATTTTGTTTGTACAGCGATGGCGAATCTAGGAGAGCATTATATTTATCAGAGATTTCCCTACGTCATTTTGGACGACATTCCTAGCGATAGTTCTGGTTCGAGTTCGGATGACGCGCCATCACAGGCATCATCATATGCATCCCAGGCTGGTCCGCAACTGCCAGCGACACCACCACCACCATCACCATTACCACCACCACCAGCATCCCCCATTGTACCTGGTCGTCCCCATTCGCCCCTGGTTGATGCCTCTGCTGAGAGGAGACAGAGCCCCTCTCCACAAAGAGTTCCCGTCTGGGACGGATGTGACGGATGCGGGGACAGGCTTGCGAGACCACTAGGCTACCCCCACGACACCAGATGGCTCCACGGGATGAGCCTCAGGTTGTTCATGAGGTGGGAGAATCCTCCCACCAAGCTGAGCTGCGGGCCCAAATGCAGCAGGTCTCCCAAGACCTGCAGGGCCTGAGACAGGACCTACAGCAGCACCATACTACCCTTGAGGATACTCGTCAGATTGAGACGCAACACGCTGCAACAACGCCTCGAGTGGCTCATTGAGGCTCACCACACGTTAGACGTGCGGTGGATGTTGCGATGGGTCCTGCGTAGGCTGCTCCTCCTGTGGTAACCGGACCGGTTACTCCCGAATCGGCTCAGGATCTGGAATCTACCCCTTAGCCTGGTCCTGAAGCGGATTTTGTTTCTTTTGCATGATGGCCAACTGGGCCGGTTGCTAGATACGGCCGTCGGATCCAATAAACCGCAAACCTACATCCTGCATGTCTGCTGCTAGTTTCATGTTCAGGAGCGCTCTACAATCCAGCTTATGTGGCTGGATCGCCGACAGATCCTGAAGTAGATGAAACATACGTGTGGTTGTATGCGATATGGGTGACAAAGGCGCCTCCCCATAGTGTACCACGTTCCAGACGGTGATAGAAGGAGGCGTAGTACAAGGCAAAACACCACGACCTGCCAGTCAACAAGGAATGAATATAGAATAAATCTGACGTCGTCACCCACTCTTGGTTCTGTCCACGAGCTGATATAGTCGTAACTATGCGCCTGTGGATGTATTGGATAAGAGGATCTCAGATGGTCGACGCACGTACTCGGTGGCTGGGAAACGGTGTGTCAGAAATCTGATGCTACCACGCCCTTATCACCCTATCCTCTTCCTGCGTTAGGCCCTTGGTGAATGCCTCTGTCACAGTCTCTGGCTCGTAGTATATACCAAGAAGCACGACGAACCGCTCTATCGAAATCTTCATGTGTTTTCCGCAGATCGAGAACTCGATGTCAGGTGGAAGCTCCTCGTCCTACTGCTCAGGTATGGCCGCCTAGTGAACTCTTTAATGGAATGTCGAGAGAAACTCCACTGTAATTAGCCTGTAGGTGGGCAGATCGGTTGTATCAAATAGAGGAGTCGACAGTGTGTCCACGCCTAAGATAGCCCTAGCCCGATCTACCTGACCGGCATCAGTAAGCACACCCCCCAATCGATGTTACGCTGAGCACCGACACTCTTGCGTAGCAGAAGACGACACCTAACCGCTACCGTCGTGCCTGGCTGGAACTACCTGATCGTGCCTGCCATGATATATGAACTCCCAATCGAATGCGGCGTCATTTGGATAACGTTTCCATATGGGATTTACCGTTGGCATTGGATAATCTCTTTGTAATGTAACATTAATGAAATGGAAGACAAGATGAACTACGGATACGACATTATGTCGCATTAAACCATTAGCAGATATCCACAAACGGAAAATGGTTTGAGCACCTCGATTGTTGATAAGGTGAACGATTACACCAAATCTTTGAGCAATTACTAAGCCTTTATGAGGCATAAGCATCCAATGTCGGCTAGGAGCAGGTGCAATCTGTTGCCAATTTATTTAGTTACGTAGTACCATCATAAGATCTTGGGTCGTAGGAGTTAAACACATATCTGTACATATCTGTGTGGAAATCCAATTCTTGCAAGAGTTGTTGTCGAATAAAGGCCCATTGATTTTCATGGAGTCCTAAACCCATGGCTACAGAACGAAAACCACAGTTATCATCTAGCTTGACATATTGTATGTTTATCACATAAGGTTGAAATATAGGAAGGATGTGACGACCGAAGCGATAAACATTTTTTAATCCTTCTGGCTTCATGTTACGTGAAAACTGAAATTCTTTTTGAATTTGCGAGTCTGATGGTTGCGTACCTTGTCATACCGATGTGGAACGACTGCGATGAAATACGGGTTTCTGACTCTTCTCGGTCGTAGTTGTAAACGAACTATGCCTCGAAGGTTCAAATGTACTATGTTGGGACACTAAGCTATCTTTAACAACGTCTTGCTATTTTAGTTTCTATGCATTTAAAGTTGGACGACCACATGTATATTTCTGAACTAAAGGCGTTTTTTGGTCTCTTTTATTTGGATATACTTGCGACAGAAGCTTTTTTATTAGACTATTTTTTATCTCAGTAGGTTTGGAATTTATTTCTTCTGTAACCAAACTCATTTGTCCTATAACATCATTTTCTTCTTCTTTTAATAGTGTTGGGTTAGCTGTGTTTAGCTTTGTCCAAAATATGTCTATCTCAAAAAGCGGTATCTTTGTATCTGCATAATTTATAATTAATAATAATACATCAGTAACTACATGTGAAACTTGTATGATTTAGATTTAGTATTACGAACCCGTGTTTAAGTATTTTTAATATATGACAAGCGCACGGCAACCTACAACTGGTCCAAAGCTGGTGGCCACATGACATTTTTAAGTCGCGCATAACCCTTATTTTATCTTTTTCCTCGACCAACAAATCAAGAGCTTTATAGGACACCTTTCCTCAAAGGTTGTCAAATATTGGTAGTTTATGATGACCCATTGTTTTAATCAAGCTCGTTTCAAAATCGTGATTCATTTTTACCTCCTGTGATTGCACGATTTCATTTAGGAAACCGACAAGCGACGCAAGCGTGCTGTTTGTTGATTTGAGGTATCTTTTTATATTTGAGTACTGACTTTCCACCCGGTTTGTTGTAAGTTGACCAAATTTGCACGTTCTATTGGTCCATGTTGTTACAAACATATCTATGTAGCTGTTTAACCAAGTGTGCGTCAGATACTCCAGAACCCATAAAATGAAACAAAAAACCAATGATGATATGATGATAATGATGATAGTATATGATATTTACTTTTTTTGTTCTCTTTAATAAGTCTTTCGTACAGACGGTTGTAATTATAGTTGTATAACTCTACTGTCGGAAAGTTACACAAATTCGCTCAACGACCTTTGAATTTCCTCCGGTCTGCATCTGAAAAGCTTGCCTTGCAATGTTTGGCAATATTTTCATCTATGTGCCATCTGTAGAGATATTTTGCAGCTTCTGGAAAAACCTTATGACACACACTCATTACAGCAAGGTCTCGATCTGTTATGATAACACGTGGCTCCATACGTTTATTCAACATACTCTTAACCATTTTCAAAACCCAGACGTAGTTTTCATCACGCTCTCTGCTTACGAACGCGTGAGCAATACTAAATGTCTGGTGTGTGGAAGTCATGCCAACAATTTGAATAAATGGAAGTCGGTACTGGTTTGTTTTATACGTTGCATCCATCATCAGAATGCACGCCACCAGTAATACGATTTTGGATGACAGAAAAAATGTCTTCAACGATGTTTGTTTCAGGATCTTCCCGGGTATAGTAAACATAACACTGACTATGAAGTAGTTTTTCCAAAACTTGCATCGGAGTACCACCGAATTTCTTCATATTTTTCATTTTTTGTTGTAAATTGTATACATCTCTAGAGATGAACACGTTTTGCAGGGTTATGTTTCTTTATGCTTGAAAGAATGTTACGAGGATCCATGTGTTCCTCCTGAGTGAATCTTCTAACATATGGATGACCCTCTAGATTCTAAGCAGGTTCGTGATTGTGATTGTCGTTAATCACCTGTAATTTTCAAGATTCATGAACTTCGTTGTATAACCCTATCAGTTGAAATGGGCAACCGATTTTCTTGGTGCATGATCGTTTAAAGATTGCAATGCTATTATGCTCGCCACCACGGTCACACATGAGCCGGACCTTGATTACACTGCCTGTTGTCTTTGATTTCTTCATTCTTTTTTTGACTACAATGTAACCGTTGTCTAGTGCTCTACCTTTCACCCACCCTACCAGCACTTATTCGGACATAAATTCCTGACATATAAAAGTAATAAATACCATAACTAGTAATCATTATATACAATCATAAACATGTATGTTTCTGTTAAGTGTACCTCGTTTGTTTCCCAGTTAATGTGTGAATTGGCCGGCTTTTCTTCATAAGTCTTCTCCGGATTACTTTGTTTACTATCAGTATACATGAACCTATATTTGTTTTGTTGCGCATACGATGCTTGACTTTCAAAACCGACATCAGCAAGAGGTTCAACATTCAGATCTATCATGTCGTATGAATATTCAACAGAAGGCTCTTCATTCAAATCTACGACGTAATCATTGAAAAAACTCTCATCCCAGAACGACATCGTTGTAGATCCCAATCAACAATGAAGACTGACAAAGTCAACCCAGAAGAGTCAACACTCAGATTTTTGTTTATTTTTGTTCATTTTCGTGTACAGCAATTTTCGAGTACACGAAGTTGTTCATGTACTCGAACTGTCACACCCCGAGCCGGCGGGGTAGGATCGGAGTCCCCGTCGGGCGGAAGGTTCCCGGGGCGCGATATCGGGAGTGATAATCAGAAGTGATCAGATTGTTTACATTGCACATGATATAAATGAGAAATGCTAAATAAAATAGAATTACAAAGTTAAATTACATCAGTATCGTTTATAATTTAACAATGTAAATCTATTGTAAACATCATAAAATGACTATCTTGTATTTACACAAGATATACAAAATAAATTGTATAATGATGTCTTCAAAAGTATGCAGGTCCAAAATACTAGTCTTCTATAGGAAGTCCTAGTCTGAACGAAATGACTTCCTAATTGACCTGTTCGTCACCTGAGAAGTCATGCAAAAAGATCAAGTCAACACATGGTTGGTGAGTTCATATAGTTTTAGTAGTTGAAAATGATTTGAAAACCTCCTTTGGTAAAGACCCTAACCTCATTAACACCACATGTAATATCCACATCGGTATGCTTATATATAGGGCATATGTAAGGGACAAGCCCTAGCCAACATCCCACCACATACTAATATGCATATGACACTGCTGTTAATGACAATTAAGCATTTTTACCCTTAACACAATCCCATAAGTTCTTCTGTTTGTTGTCCCTGTCATTACAATCATTTGAAATCCATGTTGATTTCACAAGTTCATCACACAATATGATCAACCACACAATTGTATAAACAGTTATAAATGCTTAATTAAACAAGTAAGTAAACATTTAATAAAATCTAAGTCCTTATGATTGGGGCCTTTGGTCATACTCGAGTAGACTAGTCTGTCAATCTAGGTACTTAGTAGTTAGGGAAACTGTAAATATCCTCAAACATACGACCTACAAGTCAAACGGTCTAGCTAGGACTTCTTGAAATGCAGGATTTTATGTTTCGTCAATGTTTTTGGCGTATGCTATCTCTGATATTTCCCAGGCTTTCCCTTGAAAATGATTTATTGATTCGTCTGATTCTGTCACAAGATGTACTTGATGCGTTGATCATAGAATACTAGATTCATTGATCGATTGTACACTTGATTCGTTATTCAACAAACACTTGGTTTGTAGAACATTGAATGTTGTCTTTGCAAAGATTGTTTTGTTTGATTTCTTGAAGTCCCACACTTGTTTGTCAAAATGTTTGGTTTGATTTCCTTGAACTCACCCACTTGATTTGTCAAAATGTTTGGTTTGATTTCCTTGAACTCACCCACTTGATTTGTCAAAATGTTTGGTTTGATTTCCTTGAACTCCCACACTTGTTTTGCCAAAATGTTTGATGTGATTCTTTTGAAATGTTTTGATCCGTTGAAATCTTTTAGTTTAAATCTGATTATTCACTTAGTTTATAAGTAAATCAGTTAGTAAACCTGCATAAAATCTTCCTAGACATGGTCTAGGATAACATTTATATATGTAAAACATATAAATTTAAAAGCATTTAAGTAAACAATTTAAATAACAGTTTACGCATGCTTCTCAGCCCCGCGTTTTAAAACAAAAATGTTTGAAAAGGGGCAATGAACTCACCTGTGCTGCTATGTAATTTGATCTAACACAAAATGCGCGCTCCTGTATGTAAGCTAAGTATCTTCGGTTCCTGAGTTATTTTATAAGAATTTGAATATAATAAGTACGCGTAGTAGTCGTTGTGCCTAAGGTTTGAGTCTTGTTGTGTGTGCAACTAAGTGTCTTGGTGCTAAGTGTATCTAAGATCTAATCTATCTTAATTACCCTTCTTATGATCCCAATTCCATGGTTAGTTATAATAATTTACTTTTAAATTTTTAAGAAATTTCGACAGAGTTTCCTTTGTTTTTAGAGCAAATCCAGACAATTATATTGTCTCTTTATAATCAAATCCCAACAATTTAAATCACAAGAAGTCTTTAAACCAAACATTACAATTAACTTTTATAACTAAATAAACTTAAAAGAAAACAATGCCATTTATAATTCACATTTCAAATTAGACAAGCTTTTAGTTGAAAACCTTCACACATTTCAAATTTGATATTAAATTATTATTGTTTAAATCTAATTAAACGCTTACCATTTGATGGACGTAATCAAGTCCCATTGGGCCCATTTAAGCCCAAATGAAGGTCGTTGATTCCAACTCGATCATCCAACTTTGATTGTAATCCATGAGTTCTTAGAAAATTCTTCACATGTGTTAGACTAATTCAAAAGATGTCAATATTTATATTGATGTGTTATTGTGTTGTCATGAAACCCATATCCATTACTAACCCTATTTATTTGTTCATGCATAAGATACACGTAACATAATTCATGCATGCATGTATCCTTAGCTCGTTTCTAGCTTTTGAGTCCTTGTGTGTACATCCCCATGATCCTTAGACTCAGATTCGTAGCCCTTAACCCTTCACCGTTCTATTTTGGTAACATTCCAGGTTCGGTATCCCCAAGGAGCAGTGAACCTTTTGAGGTGAGCTCCTTGGGTTCGGCTAACATTTCAACACCACGAACCCTAAGGGTTCGGCCATGACGAGGTAAGGGTTCGGTCAAGTGTTCCCTAGGTTCGCATCTAAGAAGGTTTGTTCCAACTAAGTGAGGGTTCGGCTAGCTTGGATGGTTCGACTGGAAGGTATAGGGTTCGTGGGTCCTAGGTTCGTGATGCTATGGTTCGGCCAAGGATGGTTCGTCAGAGATTCCAGGCTCGTAGACAAGGGTCCGGTGTTCAAGACAGCAGGGTTCGTGACTGGGAATTAGCAGGGTTCATTGCAGAGCCAAGCAGGTTCGTTGCCAGGGTTCGGCTCGCCAGAAAGGTTCGGCCAAGGCTGTTTAGGGTTCGGCCGACGGGAATGCCACGAACCTGCGATTTCCATGGCTTCCATCCTCATCCTTGAAACCTCAAACCTGTTACAATTCATTCCTATGGTTGCCTAACATGCAAGACACCTTCATCTATGTGTTCTAAGTGCTTGATATCGATTTTAATAGCAAAAATCACATGACTCGTGAAAACCCTATAAAACCGAATTTAAAGTGAACTTTTACCTTAGATTTCGTGGATGAAATTTCACAATGCTTGTACTTCTGAAATCTACACGATAAGGGGAACGTCTTGACACCAAATTTGCTTGAATCCACCAAGGATTGGACTTCCAAATCTTAGAAAGAAGATCGTTGCTTGAATGAAAAACTAGAGAGAGAGTGAGAGAACGAGATGGAGGTGAGAAGAGAGAGAAATGGGGGTAGGTGTGGTCTTTATGACCACATTAAATGTGGGGAAAAATACCCGGTCGTTTGGTCTCGTTCGGTTTCGCGTAGTTTTCGCGACTTAATGACACGATTATAAAATTAGAAATCATTTAATTATTCTAGGTTGTGATTCCTAATAAATTAACTAATATCTTCTTATTTATTAAAAATTTAAAACAAAATTAACTGTTTAAATCGAAATGTACGGTCGTCGCGCGTATGCGTTCGAATCGTCACCCGTACGAACACGGCGATAACTATACTTTTCAACCTTGTTTTCTAATTATAGAATATCATTCAGAACGTTAAACTTCCAGATATATTCGGACAGATCGTCACCTATACGAATAACCCGTCAATTTAGCATTCACATAACAATATTCGTGTGTTTTGTTCTATAAAACCTCACATACGTTTATACATAATAATTCCTAAGCAAATAATCACATAATGGTTCTGTGTTGCCAGATAATTATCCGACTCAAGAACCATTGTTCTGAACTGTGTTTCTGTTAAATGTATCTGAAACTGTTCTATGACAACTCACCATGATAATGATAAATGATATGAATATGAAAATTACTGAAATGTGTATGATTCATACCTGTTTTACTGATCATGTACTGTAGAGATCACTGTTCCGGTGGCGGTTCAGGCACTGATGTTACACGAACTTTAGTATTAGATTTCGAGTACACCTAGGCCTAGTATAAATAGACGTATTTTGTACAGGTTTAGGTTGGAATCCCAAGGCATTTGCTCTCTAGACGTATTGAGACACTTGTACTCGAACTTTTCAGATTTTATAAAAGTTTGCATTTTTCTTATTGCTTTCTTGATTCTAACCTGGATTCCGCACTCGTTAGACATCACCGATGATGATTAAAAGATAAAGTTTGGATCTTGATCAGTTTGAGGACCTACAAGTGGTATCAGAGCTTGAGTGCTCTTTTCATCATCAAGGTAACAACTTTCTGAAGCAAGTTTTATACTTTATCATTATACTCTACTGCATCTAGCTACTGTGTAAATTTGGGACTCCAAATCTTAAGAAATATTTTTATAAAATTTTTCTTAAGTATTTTCGAGTTCAAAATTTTCGAGTTCAGCTATTTCAAGTATAGTTAGAGTGTTCGAAGTATAAATACTTTTCAAGTACAAGAGAAATTCGAATACAGGATTTCGAGTACAAGAAGATTTTCAAGTACAAGAAGATTTTCGAGTACAGGGGTATTTTCGATTACAAGGAGTTTCGAGTACAGATTTGTCTGTTTAACTTTGAGCAGTATCTTCAGGGAGCTACAGGGAATTCGTGTACTGGACTTAGAAAATTTTCTGATTCATCATGGCTTCAAAGAATCTGACAAATTTGTCCAACTTACACAATCTGGACAATGAGATCGGCACCGGAACAAAGCCACCAAGGCTCGTGTCAGGAGATAACTTCCAAGATTGGAAGTTTAGATTTCAGTCGTTCATCAAGTATACCGATCCAAAGCTTTGGAGATCGATTGAGGAGGGTCCCTATGTACCCTCATACCAGAGTGAGATCAATGGTCCTCTTGTTCCCAAGGATCCGGAATTGTACACTGACAATGACATACTCATGATGGAAAAGGATGAAAAGGCGTATGCTTCGATTACAATGGCTTTATCGACCGATGTTGCTCACGGATTTAAGGAGCACAAGACTGCAAAGGAACTCTGGAATGCCTTGGTTGAAAGATTACAATGCCCCGCCGATGGCGGAATCACGGGCGGTGAGACGATGTGGAAATCAAGAGTTTCATGGTTTGAGACGATGCTAAACATCCATTCATCATTCAAAATAAACAATCAACAACCAATGTTTTAAAGTATCTATTACAACACATAGAGATTCTCAAAAGATTATAGCCTAAAACATTTAGGCAATAAAAATGAATCTTCGTGTGTAATGTCCAAAAATACGCACCAACTTCAGGTTTTGGGTTAATGACCTGAAAAGCATGAGAAAACAGTCAACATAATGTTGGTGAGTCACACAAGTTTGGGACTCGATAAAATCAGTTCTTGGGTTCATCTCCCCAAGAGTTATGCTATCTGTAAATCATTTTATATGTTATTCACAAGTAAGTATGGATGCAATTTACATAAGACCACAACCAAACCTATGACTGATTGCCCTTGTATTATGATCTCATGATCACCAAACTCATCCTGAGTTTAAAGTATACAATAGAGTTAGACATATTCATCCACCGTATAGGCATCATTGGGTGACTGTAGCTAGCAAGACCACCCGGTAGGTGAATGGGCTGTCAACCAAGATAGTACTATCCAATATATCCCCTGGCTCGAACCCTTGAGTTAATGGTTGTGTCTAAGCATAAATAAAGGGACTTACAATAGAATAACAAACCTTATGAAATCTACATCCGACAAACTCATGTTTTAACAATAACATATATAGCATAAAGTCATAAAAAGTTTAAATATCACACTTTTCACCCCAAAGAATAAAACAATATAAAAGGGGTTGTGAAACTCACAATCAACTTTGTGGTGATAGAAACTGGATGTCTGAGATGCGGTAGACTATGAAGTCCCTACAACATTCCACTTTCTATATTAATATTTATAGTTTCACGAATTCTAGTTACCCCATGTGTTTGTATCTTATATTTGTTTCTCTTTGAGCACTTTCATTGTATCAAGAGATATTTATAATCTAATATTTCTTTCATGACGTTGGTATTATCGGTATAATTTCCCAAGCTTAATTCACCAAATACCCGTGGATTGGGGCTAAGAATGTTAAATTATCCTTGGCCTAGACTTGGTCTTCAAAGTTTAACTCATTATATTTTAATTTATTACACTTGTATACTTTATTTAACCTTTACAAACATGTTACTTTGATTCTTTTAGGGTTTGTTCCATAAATTTTTTTGACGTTAACAGCCCCTTCCTTTTGTCCTTTCCTCTTATAAATAAATATTTTAGGGAGTTGAAGTAAAGCTCCTTTTTCTTAAAATAACCCTACATGCATGCATTTATGCATGGTTGTGGTTGTAATAGTCTTATATTAACATGCTTTCGTTCAAGTGATATATCTCAAGGCTGGTCCTTGTGTTTGGCCCTTCCCCCTCCTTTTATTAGTACATATACATACATATGATTTATGAGTTCCTGGTTTATTAAATTCCTCAAGAGTTAAGCAGAAGTCTTACCCTTTTCACCAGCCCATGCATGCACATCCACATGCATGGCCGAGACTTGGTTTTTTTTAAGGGTGTCACCTTCTGTTGAGGGTTGTGATTCAGGGGAAGAAGGCTAGTATGTAGGCTCCTTGTAAATTTCGAAGGTAGAAAAGATCTTTGATCAGAAAAACAACTTATCCACCTGGTTCGTGCTGTGAACACGGTTTATTATCATAAGTTGGTTTTTCTTATCAAAAGTCGCCTGAAAGGCTCTTTGATCAACCATCGATTGGGTCAGAACATTAAAGGATTAAGTATTCGTTTGTGGCTATCTTTAAAAAAAATACGCATGAGTCTTGTTTTTAGGCAATACTTTCTAGTTTAGATATTTAGGATTCATTATGATTTCCTTTAACCCATCGATTGTTATTTTAAGTTAGTTTCTGTGAAAGTAGTTACGGTGTTACAATAGCAATGTTGGTAAAATAGAAAGACTCACCGAAACAAGCAAGGAATTGGGTTGGTGGTGTTGTTGAGTTGCTGGTCGGCTGGCTCCCTACTCTCGATCGCTGAACTATCTGACCAAGTATCCGATTGCTGCTTCTTTGGTGGGAAAAAAACCGAAAGATCTTCCCTTGGATTGGGGTGCTGCTGGCCGAGAGTTTTAAGAGAATAGAAGGGGTTTTGTTGCTTCTGTCGAGCAAGGTAGAGAGAAAGAGGAAAGTTGGTCGAGGTGTGGGTTGAATGGCAGCAGAAAGGAGGGTATTTATAGGGGTTTTTGAGGGTTCCTTTTTGATGCATTTGTTTTTGTTAAGGGCTAAATTGCAATCCAAAAGTGTAGGTTATGATGACCTTCCCTTATTAGAAGCATGTATGTGTCTTAGATGTTGCTGTTTTTGCAGAGAAAAGGAGCTGTCCATCAGCTACAGCAGATGGTTTCTGTGGTTCTAGAGGCTGCCGGGGGTATGGGGTGAGGGGAAAAAGGTGTCCGCTACTTGAGGTTTGGTGGGTCCTTGTGGCTGTAATCAGAAGATATGGTTTAGCTAGCTGCCAAAATCTGATTTTCTTTGACCCTCAAGAACCGATCCTTGGCCTTTTTGACTCCTATTTGCTGTTAACGTGAGGAAAGGAAGTGGATAGTTTATTTGAGTATTTTATGGGTTTAATTAGTTTATGTTTTATTTAAAGTTTCCTATTCAAGGCTCCCATTTGGTTTATGAAATTTTAATTGTGAATTATTTCTTTGAATGGGTTGGTTTCGAATCCCACGTGAATTTGGCATCCTTTGTTGTGGTTAAATGATTTTGTGTTATGATGTTTGATGATTTAGATTGGATCCGTAACTGGTCTTGTCTGGAAATCAAATAGGTTAGGATACTTTAATTTGTTAAGTATTATACTATCTAATATTTTTTTTTTTAGAGTTTCATGTTGATCTATTACTTTTTGGTAGGTAAGTTTGAATTAAGTTGTTAAAGATTTTGCTTTGGATCGTTGTATTTTTTTTTTTTTTATGCGTGTCTCACGTATGCATGTGCATGCGTTTTCTCCCAAGCACATCAACCATACTTATACATACATATATACATATATATATATATATATATATGTACATGTATGCTTAGATCAGTCGTATTATATTTACTTAAACGGTCATCAAAAGATCACTCAGGTTTTGTTTTAATCATCTTTGTTCTAAAAATAAATTATTCTTAAGAAAATAATACCTGTTTTATTTGTAGTTGTTACAGTCTCCCCCGGTTAATTGAATTTCGTCCCGAAATTCATTTGTCGTTGGAAGGCGGACTCTTGTTGAATAAGTGAGGATACTTTTGTTTAATCTGATCCTCTCGTTCCCATGTGAATTCTGGTCCACGCCTAGAATTCCAGCGTACTTTAACTATGGGAATGCGACTTTGTTTTAGCTTCTTGATCTCGCGATCCATGATTTCAATAGGTTCCTCGATAAAATGGAGTTTATCGTCCAAACGGACTTCCTCGAGGGGTATGTGTAAAGATTCATCCGACAAACATTTCTTTAGATTAGAGACATGAAAGGTATCGTGAACTCCACCGAGTTCTTGTGGTAGTTTCAATTTGTAAGCAACAGGACCTATCTTTTCAAGGATCTCGAAAGGTCCAACATATCGTGGTGCAAGCTTTCCCTTTTTGCCAAATCGTACCACCCCTTTCCATGGTGATACTTTCAAAAGGACTTTGTCACCAATAGCAAATTCCAAAGGCTTTCGCCTTCTATCGGCGTAACTTTTCTGGCGATCTCTAGCAGTTTTGATCCGCTCACGAATCTTAAAGATCTTGTCAGTGGTCTCTTGAATTAGTTCTGGACCCGTGAGTTGTGATTCTCCGACTTCAGTCCAACAAACAGGCGATCGGCACTTCCGTCCGTATAACGCCTCAAACGGTGCACATTGTATGCTAGAGTGATAGCTATTATTGTAAGAGAATTCAACCAAAGGTAAATGAGAATCCCAGCTACCACCAAAGTCTAACACACAAGCTCTCAACATATCTTCTAAAGTTTGAATAGTCCTTTCACTTTGACCATCTGTTTGTGGATGATATGCTGTACTGAGGTCTAAACGAGTTCCCAAGGCTTTTTGCAGTGTTTGCCAAAACCTTGAAGTGAAGCGACTATCACGATCAGAGATAATAGACAAAGGAACTCCATGTCTAGAAACGACTTCCTTGATATAAACACTAGCAAGCTTCTCCATCTTATAGTCTTCCCGTATCGGTAAGAAGTGAGCCGATTTAGTTAGTCGGTCGACAATGACCCATATGGTGTCATAACCTCCGACAGTTCGGGGAAGTTTAGTGATAAAATCCATGGAGATTTGCTCCCACTTCCACTGAGGGATTTCAGGTTGTTGCAACAATCCTGAAGGTTTTTGATGCTCGGTTTTAACTTTTGAACACGTCAAGCATTTCCCTACATATGTGGCAATGTCTTTCTTCATCCCGGGCCACCAATAATATTCTTTCAGATCTTGGTACATTTTGTCGGCTCCCGGATGAATAGAGTATTTAGTCTTATGAGCTTCATTCAAAATAATCATTCTCAAGTCGTCCAAAGTAGGTACCCAAATTCGGTTCATGAAGTAGCATACTTCATCTTCCTTAACTTTAAATTGTTTGTCCATTCCCCGTAATGCTTCCTCGCCATAATGTTCTTTCTGCAATGCTTGTTTTTGTGCATCGCGAATTTGGGGAATAAGACTTGATTGAATAGTCATACTGATAGCTCGTACACGAGTTGGTTTAACTCTTTCTTTACGGCTCAACGCATCAGCAACGACATTAGCCTTTCCTGGGTGATAGCGGATTTCACATTCGTAATCGTTCAATAATTCCACCCACCTTCGTTGCCGCATGTTCAGCTCTTTTTGGTTCAGAATATGCTGAAGGCTCTTATGGTCGGTGTAAATTACACACTTAGTACCATACAGATAATGCCTCCATATTTTTAAGGCAAACACCACCGCTCCGAGCTCCAAGTCGTGCGTAGTGTAATTCTTTTCGTGGACCTTGAGTTGACGAGACGCATATGCGATGACCTTGTCTTTCTGCATTAATACGCAACCCAATCCTTGGTGTGATGCATCACAGAAGACCACGAAGTTATCGTTGCCTTCTGGAAGAGATAGGATGGGTGCTTTACACAACCTACTTTTCAGTAATTGAAATGCTTCCTCTTGCTTGTTGCCCCAGTCAAACTTCTTGTCTTTCTGGGTTAGCATCGTCAATGGTTGTGCAATTCGTGAGAAGTTCTCAATGAAACGTCGGTAATACCCTGCCAATCCTAGGAACTGACGGATTTCGGAGGGTGTCCTTGGCGCTTCCCATTTTTGAATTGCCTCAATCTTACTAGGGTCAACGTGTATGCCTCGTTCGTTGATCACATGACCTAAGAAATGAACTTCCCTTAGCCAGAACTCACATTTTGAAAATTTTGCATACAGCTTTTCTTTTGCGAGCAATTCCAAGATCAACTTCAAATGTTTCTCATGGTCTTGTTTGGTCTGTGAGTAGATAAGAATGTCATCTATGAATACAATCACAAACTGATCTAAATAAGGTCTACACACCCTATTCATTAAGTCCATGAATACTGCAGGAGCATTAGTCAACCCAAACGGCATTACCAGGAATTCGTAATGTCCGTATCGAGTCCGAAAAGCAGTCTTTGGTATATCATCTTCTTGCACCCGCAGCTGATGGTATCCTGATCGTAGATCAATCTTCGAGAAATAAGTGGATCCTTGCAATTGATCAAACAGGTCATCAATCCTCGGTAACGGATACCGATTCTTGACGGTCAGTTTATTCAATTCTCGGTAATCGATACACATGCGAAATGATCCGTCTTTCTTTTTAACGAATAGGACTGGTGCTCCCCACGGAGAATAACTTGGTCTTATAAATCCCTTGCCAAGTAGTTCCTGCAACTGACTTGACAACTCCTGCATTTCTGATGGAGCTAGACGATAAGGAGATTTAGCCACCGGAGCAGCTCCAGGTACTAAATCGATTCTGAATTCAACTTGTCTTTCAGGTGGGAGACCGGGTAGATCCTCTGGGAATACCTCCGGGTAATCACGTACTATTGGGATGTCTTGTAGTTTCTTTTCCTTGCCCTTCTTCTCTACTACATTAGCCAAGAAGGCGCAGTAGTTCTTTCTTAAATACTTCTGAGCTTTTAGGCAAGATATGATTCGTATCTGCTTCCCAGGGCTCTCCCCTTGAATAGTTAACGTCTGCCCGTTGGGTAATGGTATTCGAACAAGTTTTTCATGACAAACAATTTCTGCTTGGTTAGCAGACAACCAGTCCATACCAACTATAACATCAAAGCTTCCTAGTTCTATAGGGATCAAGTTTAGCTTGAGTATGTGTTCTCCTACTGTTAAGGTGCATCCTTGAATTATATTTACTGCCTTAATTCGTTTACCATTTGCAAGTTCTATGCTATAAGGATGGTCTAATCTTTTAGTTTTCTGACCTAGCATAGATTCAAATTCTTTTGACACAAAACTCTTATCAGCACCCGTATCAAATAACACAGATACATAATGATTTTTAAGGAGATACGTACCCGTAACCACATTCGGGTCCACCCTTGCTTCATCAGCTCCCAATGCAAATGCTCTACCTCGAGCGGGGTTTCCATTGTTCCCTTGAGTTAACTTTGGACAGCGAGGCTTGATGTGATCTGTGCCCCCACACTCGTAGCATGCTCTAGGTGCATGATTGGCAGTTGCAGCTCCAGCATGTTTGCGTTGGTTACAGTATTCCACCGTATGACCCAGTCTCTTGCAGTAGGTGCATTCCCTGCAAGGTGAAGTGGTAACATGATGAAATTTACATTTGGCACATTGGGGCAAAGGCCCGCTATAAACCTTCTTCTCAGTTGTAAGGGCAGCATAGCTGCGAACTTGCTTGGAATCCCTTGAAGTCCCTGCCTCGCTCTTCTTTGACTCAAACCTCTTCCTCTTCTGTTTCCTCACTAGGACCCCTGTCCTCACCATCTCATCAGTCAAACTTCCCGCTAACAGTATTGCTTTCTCCAGGGTGCGGGGTTCTGCAGCAGTTACCATTCCCCGTATCTGAGGGCTGAGTCCCCAGATATATCTATCCACCTTCTTCTCTTCAGTTGAAACCATGTGAGGTAACAGACAACATAATTCATGAAACCTGTTAGTGTAGGTTTGGTGACCTGCCCCATCCATACGAAGATTCCAGAATTCTTCCTCCATTTTCTGCATTTCATTTTTCGGGCAATACTCTCTGATGAGTAATGCCTTCAGTTCAGACCAACTCATGGTCTCGATTGTTTCTCTTCCCCTAGCCTGCACCTGGGTGTTCCACCAAGTTAAGGCTTTGTTCTGAAATGAACATGTTGCATATTTGACTTTTTGAGTGTTTAAACACTCGCTTATGCTTAAGACCACTTCCATCTTTTCAATCCACCGCAACACTCCCGTTGCTCCTTCAGTCCCGTAAAAATCCTTTGGTTTGCAAGAGGCAAACGTTTTATATGAGCAACCTTTCTTGTTGGTTTCCACCGTTGTTCCATCATCAATGATAACGGTGCCATGGTGACTACCGCTGCCATTGGTACCATCTGGTTTGTGTGGAAATGCTGCTTTCAGCTGCTCAGAGAAAATCCTTACAACATCATCGGTAGTTAGAGGTGGACTTGTATGAGTCGTCCCTGTGTTTTCTTCTGTTCCTCCTAACGCTCCACCCAAAGTTTCTGCATCTAGGTTGTTTTCTTTAGGAGTATCAGCCTTTGGTCGTCTCCCGCGTCTCTTTGGCGGCATTTTCTATAAGTTATAAATATATTAATCAAGAGTTATCTACTTCAAACATAATTAAGAAAATATCATCACCATAACATATAACATAATAATGTCACACAACAAAGTTAGCATAATACATATCCGAGTTTTGAAAATTTCCCGGGAGCTCTTGCTCATAAACAATACCAGGATAAATAGTTCCTAATCTATCATGCCATTAGAAAATACATGGCCACCACCATCATCATCATCACCAACCAAGTTGTCACAATTGCCATCACCGCCAGACGCATGTTCCTTCGGAGCTCCTCCCTCGTGAAAGCCACCCCTTCATCATTGGTGTGTACTTCTTCCACCAAATCATTCCACCCTTCGTGGAATTCCTGCGTCTTTGCGGCCCAATGATCGAATTCAAGCCTGAAGGTGTTACTCCAAGTATGAAACTCGCCGCGTGGCACAAAGTTTTCCTGGAGTTGATAGCGCATAGCGTCAGGTAGTCCATGGGGTTGGGCAGCGTTTGATGTTCCTTCCCCAGGTAGCAGATGACGTCGTGAAGGCAGCCCAGTAGTTTTACGTGCGGTTGCACGGGTACGCCCTCTTCCCCGAGGGTAGTCTCGTGTGGCTGGCATCACTGGTGGTGGCGGCATCGGTATTGACTGCCTGCGGCTATCTGTGGAAGAGTCCGAGTGCTCTGATGGATCGGTGTTACTGTCTGACAGGATGACGAGAGGGATGCGATGATTGATGTAGTGATCGTCTCCAGAAGACATTCTTACTGCAACATGTTCACACAAAATTTAATACAAGAAATTAGATAATATTTCACTAAATCATTGTCATACATCAAGATTCATAAGTTCAAAAGCAATTCCTAAATTTGGATGGCACGACCATAGGATGTAGTGTAGTCACTTAACGTCCTATTAACAAAATTTGGTGTGCCCATCTCCTATGTCCTAATATATAATGTGATAGATAACCCATGCAATCGTTAGAACCACAGCGACCATGGTCCAGTAAAACCCTAACACCGCAATCTCACGTGTTTCTGCGTGATATTGGGTGCTTTGTTCCTCGTGGTCTCTAATGTTTTGGTCCACAATGACCAGTCCCTGTGTCAACTCTTGCATGAGACTGATCAGGTCGTCCATTTCCCCTTCGGTGGCCTCTAGCCTGGCCATCACGTGTGCTCTTTCCATTGCTTGCTCCGCTCGGTAGGCTCGCATCTCTTGTTGAATCATTTCCTGATCAACTACCGGTCTCGGCCTCGATGGTTCTCCCACCTCAAAGCGGGATGGGGGTGGTGGCTCAGCTATGTCTGGCACCAGTGGGTTTGCAGCATGTGGCTGACTGGACACCTCATTATCGGAATCCGGGTACTCGATTGGGATGTAACTCCCCAAGTCCGTTTCTTCCGTAGTAGTTAGGTCCACATACAATTTTCCGTCATAATTGTATTCCTTAACCATTTTCTGCATTACAGATGTTAGAATGATCAAATATATACAAGCAAATACATGAGAGCAGTTAGTTATAGTCTAGGTATATTTCATGTATTTCCTAGTTCCCTATAACCATTGGCTCTGATACCAATCTGTCACACCCCCGCCGATGGCGGAATCACGGGCGGTGAGACGATGTGGAAATCAAGAGTTTCATGGTTTGAGACGATGCTAAACATCCATTCATCATTCAAAATAAACAATCAACAACCAATGTTTTAAAGTATCTATTACAACACATAGAGATTCTCAAAAGATTATAGCCTAAAACATTTAGGCAATAAAAATGAATCTTCGTGTGTAATGTCCAAAAATACGCACCAACTTCAGGTTTTGGGTTAATGACCTGAAAAGCATGAGAAAACAGTCAACATAATGTTGGTGAGTCACACAAGTTTGGGACTCGATAAAATCAGTTCTTGGGTTCATCTCCCCAAGAGTTATGCTATCTGTAAATCATTTTATATGTTATTCACAAGTAAGTATGGATGCAATTTACATAAGACCACAACCAAACCTATGACTGATTGCCCTTGTATTATGATCTCATGATCACCAAACTCATCCTGAGTTTAAAGTATACAATAGAGTTAGACATATTCATCCACCGTATAGGCATCATTGGGTGACTGTAGCTAGCAAGACCACCCGGTAGGTGAATGGGCTGTCAACCAAGATAGTACTATCCAATATATCCCCTGGCTCGAACCCTTGAGTTAATGGTTGTGTCTAAGCATAAATAAAGGGACTTACAATAGAATAACAAACCTTATGAAATCTACATCCGACAAACTCATGTTTTAACAATAACATATATAGCATAAAGTCATAAAAAGTTTAAATATCACACTTTTCACCCCAAAGAATAAAACAATATAAAAGGGGTTGTGAAACTCACAATCAACTTTGTGGTGATAGAAACTGGATGTCTGAGATGCGGTAGACTATGAAGTCCCTACAACATTCCACTTTCTATATTAATATTTATAGTTTCACGAATTCTAGTTACCCCATGTGTTTGTATCTTATATTTGTTTCTCTTTGAGCACTTTCATTGTATCAAGAGATATTTATAATCTAATATTTCTTTCATGACGTTGGTATTATCGGTATAATTTCCCAAGCTTAATTCACCAAATACCCGTGGATTGGGGCTAAGAATGTTAAATTATCCTTGGCCTAGACTTGGTCTTCAAAGTTTAACTCATTATATTTTAATTTATTACACTTGTATACTTTATTTAACCTTTACAAACATGTTACTTTGATTCTTTTAGGGTTTGTTCCATAAATTTTTTTGACGTTAACAGCCCCTTCCTTTTGTCCTTTCCTCTTATAAATAAATATTTTAGGGAGTTGAAGTAAAGCTCCTTTTTCTTAAAATAACCCTACATGCATGCATTTATGCATGGTTGTGGTTGTAATAGTCTTATATTAACATGCTTTCGTTCAAGTGATATATCTCAAGGCTGGTCCTTGTGTTTGGCCCTTCCCCCTCCTTTTATTAGTACATATACATACATATGATTTATGAGTTCCTGGTTTATTAAATTCCTCAAGAGTTAAGCAGAAGTCTTACCCTTTTCACCAGCCCATGCATGCACATCCACATGCATGGCCGAGACTTGGTTTTTTTTAAGGGTGTCACCTTCTGTTGAGGGTTGTGATTCAGGGGAAGAAGGCTAGTATGTAGGCTCCTTGTAAATTTCGAAGGTAGAAAAGATCTTTGATCAGAAAAACAACTTATCCACCTGGTTCGTGCTGTGAACACGGTTTATTATCATAAGTTGGTTTTTCTTATCAAAAGTCGCCTGAAAGGCTCTTTGATCAACCATCGATTGGGTCAGAACATTAAAGGATTAAGTATTCGTTTGTGGCTATCTTTAAAAAAAATACGCATGAGTCTTGTTTTTAGGCAATACTTTCTAGTTTAGATATTTAGGATTCATTATGATTTCCTTTAACCCATCGATTGTTATTTTAAGTTAGTTTCTGTGAAAGTAGTTACGGTGTTACAATAGCAATGTTGGTAAAATAGAAAGACTCACCGAAACAAGCAAGGAATTGGGTTGGTGGTGTTGTTGAGTTGCTGGTCGGCTGGCTCCCTACTCTCGATCGCTGAACTATCTGACCAAGTATCCGATTGCTGCTTCTTTGGTGGGAAAAAAACCGAAAGATCTTCCCTTGGATTGGGGTGCTGCTGGCCGAGAGTTTTAAGAGAATAGAAGGGGTTTTGTTGCTTCTGTCGAGCAAGGTAGAGAGAAAGAGGAAAGTTGGTCGAGGTGTGGGTTGAATGGCAGCAGAAAGGAGGGTATTTATAGGGGTTTTTGAGGGTTCCTTTTTGATGCATTTGTTTTTGTTAAGGGCTAAATTGCAATCCAAAAGTGTAGGTTATGATGACCTTCCCTTATTAGAAGCATGTATGTGTCTTAGATGTTGCTGTTTTTGCAGAGAAAAGGAGCTGTCCATCAGCTACAGCAGATGGTTTCTGTGGTTCTAGAGGCTGCCGGGGGTATGGGGTGAGGGGAAAAAGGTGTCCGCTACTTGAGGTTTGGTGGGTCCTTGTGGCTGTAATCAGAAGATATGGTTTAGCTAGCTGCCAAAATCTGATTTTCTTTGACCCTCAAGAACCGATCCTTGGCCTTTTTGACTCCTATTTGCTGTTAACGTGAGGAAAGGAAGTGGATAGTTTATTTGAGTATTTTATGGGTTTAATTAGTTTATGTTTTATTTAAAGTTTCCTATTCAAGGCTCCCATTTGGTTTATGAAATTTTAATTGTGAATTATTTCTTTGAATGGGTTGGTTTCGAATCCCACGTGAATTTGGCATCCTTTGTTGTGGTTAAATGATTTTGTGTTATGATGTTTGATGATTTAGATTGGATCCGTAACTGGTCTTGTCTGGAAATCAAATAGGTTAGGATACTTTAATTTGTTAAGTATTATACTATCTAATATTTTTTTTTTTTAGAGTTTCATGTTGATCTATTACTTTTTGGTAGGTAAGTTTGAATTAAGTTGTTAAAGATTTTGCTTTGGATCGTTGTATTTTTTTTTTTTTATGCGTGTCTCACGTATGCATGTGCATGCGTTTTCTCCCAAGCACATCAACCATACTTATACATACATATATACATATATATATATATATATATATGTACATGTATGCTTAGATCAGTCGTATTATATTTACTTAAACGGTCATCAAAAGATCACTCAGGTTTTGTTTTAATCATCTTTGTTCTAAAAATAAATTATTCTTAAGAAAATAATACCTGTTTTATTTGTAGTTGTTACATTATCGACCGATGTTGCTCACGGATTTAAGGAGCACAAGACTGCAAAGGAACTCTGGAATGCCTTGGTTGAAAGATTTGAAGGAAATGAGGACATGTGAGAGAGTCGGAAGGACATGCTTAGGCAAAGATTCAATATGTTTAATCACATCAAGGGAGAGTCTCTTGAAGCTCAACTTAACAGATTCACACATTTGATGACTGAAATGACCAGTTCTGGAATAGAGATGACCAAGGGAGAGGTGAACAAGAAGCAGCTAAACTCATTGCCTTACACCTGGAATTCAAATTGTACAACAATCAAAAGAACCAAAGATATGTACAAGACTTCTCTAAGTGAGCTGATTTCAATCATCAACTCCTATGATATGGATGATAAGCATAGAGCGCTGAATCATGTCAGCTCCATGGGAATTGCATCCGTATCAGAAAACTCTGCACTACTGTCTGCTATCAATCTTCAGGCTCCAGGGATGCACCACTATCAGAACCCTCCATCTCAATCAATTCCCTTTGAAACTGCATTCCTATCATCTGGACAAGCCGGATTAGTGCCTAAAGTCAATCCAGAAAGTGAAGAGAATCTGCTGCTATTTAAAGGATTCATGAATAGCTACAATGCTTTCATAGCAGGAGAATTGGCACCTTCCAATCTCACTCAAGACAATCTAGAGCAGATCAATCCAGCTGATGTTGAAGAAATGGACATCTCATGACAGATGGCGATGGCAGCGTTGAGAGCAAAGATGTTCATCAAGCGATATGGAAGAAATAGCTTTGGAAACAATCCTGGAAAGAAGCTTGGTTTTGACAAGTCAAAGCTGCGATGTTATAACTGTGATCAACCGGGTCACTTTGCCAGAGAATGTAAGCAGCCAAAAGTGGCTAAAGAAAGAGAGAAGAAACCTGAAGAAAAATCTGGGAATGCTGCTGCGTGAGGAAGCGCTAGCACATCTAAAGCGTTGGTGACTCAGGAGACTGACTCCTATGACTGGAGTGATCAGGTGCAGGAATTGGAGCTGACTTTAAGTCATGCATTCATGGCAGAGGTGGACGACAAGAAGAAGGAGGTAACTGAAAATCTTTGCTCTACCTCATGCATAAATAAAGTATTTAAGTACAGGTCACACAATGAATCATTAATCAAAGAAGTAAATAAACTTAAATACTTTAACTCAGAATTTCTTAAAAATGAAGGAATTTTTAAAAGAAAACTTGAAGCAGAGGGTCGGGATGTGGCAAGGCTAAAAGAACTTTTAAGTGACAAAGAGTCCAATTATCGAGATGCTCGATGCAAAATTGAGGAACTCACGTTGGAATTGGACCAAGTTAAAACCCAGCTTTCTAAAACTTCAGTAAAATGTGAAAAGTTTGATTACTGAAGCAAGGTTTTGGAAAACATGACATCCATGCAGTATAGGGAAAAGAGGGGCAAGGGTATTGGGTATAATGAATGTGCACCACCTTTTAATCGCAATTACTCAGTAATACCCAAAATCAACACATTTGTTGATGATCTGTTGACCCAGTCTGATCGAAGGTTCGAATTCAGTACTGGTTCTGACCAACCTGTTCGTCTGACAGCAGATCCCATTAAAACCAGCCCAAATATTTCTAATAATTCTGAGATATTTGCGGATAGTTTAAGCAAAGCAGGTGTGAAAGGGAAGACTGAAAAAATAAGTGCTGAGAAGAGCACAGACTGTTCAACATCTTTTGGAACATCATCTTTTAGTTCAAAATCTAATTTTGTTAGAAAATTTGATCAATCTAAAACAAATGAGATGTCTAAAAGCTTTAAGTCAACTTTTGTTAAAAAGGATGTTATTTTGGAAACAACATCTTCTCGTTTACATCATGAGTTCAAGAGTCATTCCACAGTTACCAAAGAGGAGGGTTCACAGTTGAATCCTAACTGTAAACCTTATGTTCCGACTGGGTCCTTGGAGCAATTTTCTTCAAACTTATCCTCTGGTCAAAGTAACTGTGATGTAAAGCCCTTTGACCCAATTAAATTTCATCAGAAAGTTTGCTATTATGCATGTGGGAAACCAGGCCACATTGCTAGACACTGTCTGCACCGACCTACTGAATTCTTTTATGGGATGAATCAGAAAGTCATTCCTAAGGCTAAACCGGTTAACAAACTTGTGAGGACCGTACCATCCTCCAAGCCTAAGGCAACCTCTAAAAGGGGGACTCAGACTCAGACTCCTTCCACTGCAAAAAGACATAAGAAATCAAACAAAACTCAATCTGGATTTCATAAGCAAACACCAAGGATTTTTAAAACTAAGATAAAACCAGTTAACCAGGGTAGTGGAGGAATGTCAAAATGCATTGAAAACAAATCAGACAGACCCAAGAACAGACCCAAACACAAAGACAAAGTCTATTCTATTTCCAAAGTGCCTAAATCTGTTATGATTTGGGTACCTGTTTCTCACTAGTTGAATGTGTACTATGCAGGGAAAGCCAAGCAAGCTTAAACATGTTTGGTATGTGGATAGTGGCTGTTCCCGGCATATGACTGGGGATTTCTCTCAGTTGCATGAAGTTACACCATTCAATGGAGGCTATGTATCATTTGCTGGCGACAAGGGAGGAAGGATAAGCATGAAGGGAACGGTCACAAATGGAACTCTCAGTTTTGAAGATGTGTACTATATTGAAGAGCTCAATCACAGTCTTCTGAGTGTTTCTCAAATCTGTGACAAGAGTTTTTCCACACACTTCACAAACAAGGAGTGTCTTAGTCTGAAACCTGGATTTGTAGTGCCAGAGAAGTGGATTCTGATGAGAACTCCAAGGATAAACAATGCCTATATCATCAATATGAACTCAGAATCGTTCACAGAGAACACTTGCTTGTTCTCAAAGGCATCGGAGCATGACTGTCTGTTGTGGCATCGGAGACTGGGTCACGTAAACCTAAAGAATCTAAACAGATTAGCCAAGGGAGATCACGTTATTGGATTACCCTCTAAGGACTTCTCCACCATTGAGAAGTGCATCGCATGTGCCAAAGGGAAGCAACACAAGAGACCACACAAGCCTAAACTTTTCAATTTTATCTCTTCAGTTCTTCAACTTCTTCATATAGATCTCTTCGGACTAGTCAACGTAATGAGTATCAGGAAGAAGTCATATTGTCTTGTTGTGACCGATGATTATTCTAGATTCACTTGGGTGTTCTTTCTGGCCAAGAAGGATGAAACACCAGAGATTCTGAAGAAGTTCATTACCTTGATTGAGAATCAGAAGAATCAAAAAGTCAAAGTGATTGGAACTGATAATGGCACTGAATTTAGAAATCACACTCTTATTGATTTCTGCGAAGAAAAGGGGATTGCTAGGCAATACAGTGCAGCCAGAACACCACAGCAGAATGGAGTGGCTGAAAGAAGAAACAGAACACTTATCGAAGCTGCACGAACAATGTTTTCAGAATCAAAGCTACCAATCTTCTTCTGGGCTGAAGCAGTTAACACTGCGTGCTATGTTCAAAATAGAGCACTTCTGAACAAACGTCATCAAAAGACTCCCTACGAGATTCTATTCAATCAGAAGCCCAAAGTTGGACACTTCAAGTCATTCGGATGTCCTTGCACTCTTCTTCATACAGAGCCTAACCACAAGTTTGATGATAAGGCAAATGAGTGTTACTTCGTGGGTTATTCATCTGAAAGGGCTGCATACAGAGTTTATAACAAGAAGACTAGAATGATTGTTGAATCGTACTACATTGATTGGCAAGAAATGAACTCTACTGATGCCGGTTTCGGTCCAAACTGGCTGTTCGAGTATGACTCCACTTTTAGGCCCTTTAGCACTCCATCTGAAAACGCAGGAGCATCTGAGCAAGTTGATGATTTTTCTACAGGTGATGACGTGGACTACAGGGTTGACTATGTTCCTTCTGATCCTAGTCTCTTGACAGTTGACCTTCCAGGCATGTACAATGGTGCCCCTCCAGCTCAGCCAACCCCAATTCATGAAGTTCTTCCCTCAGAACAAGACACTTCTCAGTCCGTTCAGCCTCTTCCTGAAACAGATCAAACCTCATCCTCTTCCCACCAGACTTTTAATAATCCACTGTTCTCAGATAGCATACCTGAGGAACACTGTGTGGATCATGGAGCTGAAGCAAGTGAAACAGCTCCTATTGACAACATTTCTTCTTCAAGTGAAGATCAAGTTAACAACATCAGCAACTTGCTAGACAATCTAGCAGTGGAAGAAGTGCCGACACTTGGCATAAACAAGAATCATCCAGTTGAGAATATTATTGGACCTCTCTCAGAAGGCGTTCTCACTCGAAGCAGATCTACTGCAGCTCAGAACGTGCTACCTGAAGAGACAATTTCTCGCAGTCAATCAGGTCCTATTAACTCTTGTTTATATTCTTGTTTTATTTCGCAGATTGAACCCAAGAATGTCAAAATGGCTCTTAAAGAGTCAAGCTGGGTTGAGGCGATACAGGAAGAGCTGATGTAGTTTCAGAAGCGTAAAGTATGGAATCTGGTTCCTCTGCCAAAGGGAAAACTACCTATCGGAACCAGATGGGTTTTCAGAAACAAACGAGATGACTCAGGTGTCATCATCAGAAACAAGGCCTGATTGGTTGTTCAAGGATTCTATCAGCAAGAAGGAATCGATTATGAGGAAGTCTTTGCACCTGTTGCAAGACTCGAGGCCATACGGATTTTCTTGGCCTATGCTTCATACATGAACTTCATGGTATATCAGATGGATGTGAAGACTGCATTTTTTTACGGGAAGGTTAAAGAAGAAATCTATGTCTGCCAACCTCCAGGCTTTGAAGATTCCCAGTTTCCTGATCATGTATACAAGTTAGATAAAGCTCTCTATGGTCTTCATCAAGCCCCGCGAGCGTGGTATGCTACACTTACTGATCACCTGCTTGCAAATGGATATACCCGTGGAGCCATTGATTAGACTTTGTTCGTTCGCAAGGATCAGGATGATTTAATTCTCGTCCAAATCTATGTGGATGACATTATATTTGGTTCCACAAGCTCAACATTGTGCAAAGAATTTGAGGGGGTAATGAAGAAGAAGTTTGAGATGAGCGCGATGGGAGAAATGACCTTCTTTCTAGGTCTGCAGGTGAAGCAGGATTCTAAGGGTGTGCTGATTCACCAAGGAAAATACGTCACTGACATTTTGAACAAGTTCAAAATGATGGAGTCAAAACCAGCATCCACTCCCATGGCTGCTCGTCCTATCCTAACTTCGGATTTGGATGGTGAAGATATTGATCAACACCTCTATCGCTCGATGATTGGTTCTCTGATGTATCTGACTGCTAGTCGTCCAGACATTATGTTCTCAGTATGTCAGTGTGCCAGATATCAGGCTAATCCGAAGGCATCTCACCTCATAGTTGTCAAGAGAATCTTTCGGTACCTAGTCGGGAAACCTAAACTCGGTCTTTGGTACCCAAAGAACTCTGAGTTTCGATTATTTGCATACTCAGACAGTGACTTTGGCGGATGTAACTGGATAGGAAGTAAACCACTGGTGGATGTCAGTACCTGGGAGACCGCCTTGTATCATGGCAATGCAAGAAGCAAACGACCGTATCCACATCCATTGCAGAAGCTGAATATGTTGCTACCTCTAGTTGCTGCTCTCAGGTTATCTGGATGCAACAACAACTCCTTGATTACGGTTTGAACTTTCTTGACTCTCCTATTTTTTGTGACAATGAAGCAGCCCTACAGATCGTCAAGAATCCGGTACAACACTCCAAAACTAAACATATTGACATCCGGATTCACTTCATCCGTGACTGTTTCGAACGGAAACTGATTCATCTTGAAAAGGTTCACACAGATGACAATCTAGCGGACCTTTTCACAAAACCGTTCGACACAGCACGCTTTCATCACTTGCTTGCCTCTCTCAAACTAATAAGCTTTAATTAAAACCATTTTTGTAAATACATTAAAATTTGTGTCTTAATCAGTTCACAAATTTAGGGGGAGAAAATTTACAAAACAACAAAAAGATTTTTCGTTCTTTGAGTCAAAAATTTTGCAAAAACAACAAAAAGATTTTTCGTTCTTTAAGTCAAAATTTACAAAACAACAAAAAGATTTTCAGTATTTGAGTCAAGTCTAAAATGATCTATAAGTTTAAGGGGGAGTTGAGTCTTGAAACCCTAAGAAAAGGAAATTCTGCCTCTTGATTATTCAAAGAAAACTACAAAAATATTTTTAACTTGTTAAAACTTAAGAAAATACAAAAAGAGTTTATTTGAACAGGCAAAGTGAATCGATCAAATTGGGAAGTGAAATAATCTCTAAGGATCAAAATTTCACTATCTTAATATGATTTCAAAAGGAATCACAACCTTGAATATCTATTCTATGCTAAGAAGTTGAAATAAGTTTTTCAAAACTTAAATAATCAGACTTGATCAAACTTAAAATACATATAAATAGATAAATAAGTGTGAAATTATGATCATTAGATAACTAGAAATGTGTGACAACTAGTTGACTTCTAGATTAAATCCTTTAATCAAAACGAGATTGTGTTTCTATAAACTTAAAATTATGTTTGAAAAACTCGGGTATTTCCTATGTTTTGTGCAAACAAAGAGCAGGAACTATCTACTGAAGCATTCTATGTTTTGCGTAAGGAAAGACCTGAATGTGTGACGTTAAGACCAATGTGTCTGCAGATCAGTAAATAAAAGATGCCAATGAGCACAAGATGATAGAACCTCTTATTGTTCTTGATTCTAATCTTATGGATCTGTTCTTTTCCTTTCTCATCTTAAAACTCTGTCAAAATGATTTTAAGTTCGTTGAAACACAATCAAAGCTTGAAACAAAGGATTTAACAAGACTGATAGGTTGCATATTAATCTAGTCTTACAGTCTAAATGTTCACAAATTTCCCATAAGATACTTTCAGAAAAACTTGATCATAAAACTGATTTTTAAGAGATGAAATAACGAGTGGAAATTATTGGTGGGAATAGCTATTTAAAGGTTGTGCTTCGTTAAGAAACTATCTAAGATGGTAAAATTTTGATGACAGATTTGATCCCACAAATTTGACCCGACTAAACTTAAACTTGTCATATTTTATTTTATTTTATTTTATTTTATTTTATTTTATTTTATTTTATTTTATTTTATTTTATTTTACTTTATTTTATTTTATTTTATGCTATTTTAGAAAAGTTAGAATTTTTAAAATCAAAATCAAAATAAGTAAATAAATAAATAAGTATATGTACTCGAAATCGAGTACACGAAAATTGCATACTCGAAATTCTTCCTATAAATAGTCCAACATCATTAAATTTCGAGTACCATTCATTTCGTGTACACAGATTTCATTTCGAGTACAGAATCTCTCTTTCTTAGGCGATCTCGATTTCTAGACTTGTTCTAAAAATTCCACTCCGGCTATCTTGTAGATCCACTATAGGCGACCTTAGGTATCAATTTTCATCAAGATTTAACCGTGAAATCAAAAGTTATGGTCAAAATAAGATTTCGAGTACGCGATCTTCGTGTACAGTAGGTTTTTGGTCAAATTGACCAAGAAATACTTAAAATTGAAAGGCAATTTGTAAATATGTTGGTCGCCTCTCAATTCCGAGTATATTGAACATGTTTATCAAATCTAAGGAGCCAAAAATGATGGATTTTTCGAGAAATCTTGAGTACACGAAATATACAACTTCGAGTACAGATATACTTCGTGTACTACCAGAATTTCGTGTACAGATTGTATTTCGTGTACAGATCACATTTCGTGTACAAGTTCCATTTCGTGTACAGAGTGGGTTTCGTGTACAGTATGTATTTCGTGTACATCTTGGTCTTCGTGTACACAAGACTTAGAAAAATTTTCAACAAATTAAACTTTGGTGAACATACTGGTCTTCGTGTACACTCAGACTTAGAAAGTTTTCAGCAAATCCAGTTTTTCTTGAACTTAAACTAACTTGATCTGTTTGTGTTTTTCATATGGCTGATCTATGATTTGTGCACGACCACAACATGTCGGCATATCTTGGTGATCCACCGGAGAAGCATTCTGAGTTCAGGAGTATGATTGAGGGTTTGATATTATCACCAGTCAACTACGCCATCATGGAGCATCCTTTGATTGTGACCTCCTTTATTCGAGATTTCTGGAGTACAGTAGAGGAACATACTGATGATCAGGGAACTGTCAGCATCATTGGAGAAGTTCAAGGAACTCGCATTGTTATCACTGAGCAGATTCTTAGAGAATGCTTACAATTTGGAGACAAGGAAACTGATCCGGTTGAGCTTGATCAGGATTTGGTGAACAGAACTGTTTATCAAATGGGACATGAAGGTGCCTATCCACCTACCCGAGAAGAAGTTACTACACTCATATTGGAGATACCTGGCTCATGTCGTTACTCAATGTTTATCCGGAAGAAAGGGTGGTTATGATGTGCTCAATCAGACACTCAGTTCGTGTCTTGTAGCTCTGGCCTTAGGAGTTGATTTCAACTTCTCCAGGATGATATTCCTTGCATGCATGCCAACATCAGAGGAAAAAGGAAAGAAAGATTTCTGGCTTTTCCCCGCTTCGTGCAAATTGTCATTGACAAGAGACACCCAGGCTTGGCACATACTTTCGGTTCTCTGGAGATCAAGAGAATGCGAGAAGATAATTTTGGATACATGAAGATGAACAAGCGTGGGAAAAAGCAGTACATAGGTCAAAGGCCACTGATAAAGTTTGAACGTTTTGTGGGGGATGAAAATGTTGTGGAGGATCAAGGCACTCATGTTGCCTTTGTGGCTGAGGAGCATGACGTCCAGGCTACAGGGTCAAGAGTTGATAAAGCTGTAGAAGATACTACTCATGAGTCTTCCTCATCGTCAAGTGAAGACTTTGTTCCTGAGAAGCCACCTCCTACCAGGCAAGAAAGAGAAGAGGCACATGATGTAGATTACACGCCCACTCCTGAGTTGTCTCCAAAGAAGAAGAGACAAAAGACAATGGCAAAGAGAACTCGAGATCCAAGACTTCAGAAGATGTTCTCAAGCTTGTCCTTCTCATCTGCAGCTTCCATTATATCACAGGCACCTACGCAACCACCTTCACCTACACATCCACCTCCACCTACTCAACCACCTCCACCCCTAAAACCTAAATCATCTCAACCCACACAACCTAAGCCACCCACAAAACCCAAGCCATCTAAACCTGCAGCCAAACCATTACAGGCACCCACACAACCTCCTCCACATACAAAACCACAACCACCTCCACCAACTCAAACGCAACCCACTCAGCAAGCCAAACCAAACTTAGTCATCAAACTCCCAGCCAGATCCACAACTCCATCCTTCACCACTATCCCTCCACACACCAAAACCCAATCACCTCCACCCCATTCCAGCAGTGACAAAGGGAAATCTCCTTTGGACGCTGATTCACCATATGAGCCGAGACATGTGCATGTTGATCTCGTAGGCTTGTAGGAACGAGTATTTCAGCTTGAAAATGATTCCAAGCGCAAGGATGATCTTATCAGAAATCTGCAAGAAGGAATGATTAAGATCTGCGGCAAGTTGAACAAATATCACGGGCAGATCAAGGCTCACTGAAAGGCAATCAAGTTTCTCTTTTCAAGAGAATTACGTGATGAGCAAAGAGATCAAAAGACTCAAAGGAGAAGAAGTCCCAGAATCAGATGACAATATTCAAGACGATGACAGTGATGACAGTGATGATAGTGATGATGATGAAGGTGATGACAAGAAGAAAAAGGCTCCAGAGGAAAAGAAGGATGACAAAGATGAAGATAAGGGTGATGGCAAAAAGGATAAGGATCAGGGACCTCAGATGACAAGGATCAGGGAGGTGATACTGGAAATCCATCCTCGTCAGAAAAAGCTCCTGGCCTTTATGATGATCTTTTTGGAGATATTCCTGACGACATCCTATTTGGCGACTGCGTTCAACCTGATGAAACATCAGGAGCAGGCCTTGATAGTTGGTTCAATGACCTGCCTGAGGACTTTGACTTCGATTCATCAGGTGATAAGACGAAGGAAGGAGCCGAATCCTCTGCAGGGGCATCTATAGAGGAAGAACCAGAAAATATCATACTCGGCAACGTCTCATCAGATCCCTATATCGATTATTTGTATGCCCACAAATATATTGATGCTTTGGGAAATGAGGTCACCTCTCTACGCGAAGTGATTAACAGCTGGTTTGACAGAAAGAAGAACTGGACGCCCTCTCCCCCTGTTGATAAAGTTGCATGGTTTAAAGAGATGGGTGACAAGCATCCAGAGCATACATTCATTTCAGACGACAGAAACTTGTTCGCGGTTCATAACGACAGGTCAAACATATGCTGCTGGATGTATGACAAAGAAAGAAACATCTACTTGGTGAAAAGAATGAGCGGAAAGGTCGAATTCTACAAGAAGCCGAGAGATTTTTGCTCCTTGCCTAAGGTTGACATTAGAAGCATTGACAAAGCAATGTTCCTCAATCCTTCTAAAGACTCTCAGGCTGATTTATTTGCAAAGTTTATCAGAGACCAATGTGAGAAGGACTTCCCAGTCATGCGCACGGCAAAGGGAAGACGGTTTGTTTCTTCGTGCATAATTGATCCGAAAACAAAGAAACCGTGGGTCTACTATAAGTACCCTCCTCCTCACGTCGAGCAAGCAGTAACGGTTTCGCCAAGAGTTCCTGATAACTCTCTGGCTAACTTTCTATCTTGGTACTTTGATGATCTGAACCTTGCTGTAGTCATTCTTAGGAATAAGGATGATGTTCATGATATCGACATCATTCTTGATCCTATGGATCTTCTGAAGTATGGTAAATAAGACATGATGAAGTTGCACAACTCCCCCATACGGGTATATTCAGGAAATGACGAGCAGGCTAAGCCATTTACTCGAGCTGTCGCTTATGCCATGTAACTAAAGCTGTATGCTGGAGCAGGGCCACACAATGTCACTCTTCCGATTGGTTGACTTCGCCAGTCTAGGGGGAGTTTGTAGATCCCAATCAACGATGAAGACTGACAAAGTCAACCCGGAAGAGTCAACACTCAGATTTTTGTTTATTTTTGTTCATTTTCGTGTACAGCAATTTTCGAGTACACAAAGTTGTTCATGTACTCGAACTTTAGTATTAGATTTCGAGTACACCTAGGCCTAGTATAAATAGACGTATTTTGTACAGGTTTAGGTTGGAATCCCGAGGCATTTGCTCTCTAGACGTATTGAGGCACTTGTACTCGAACTTTTCAGATTTTATAAAAGTTTGCATTTTTCTTATTGCTTTCTTGATTCTAACCTGGATTCCGCACTCGTTAGACATCACCGATGATGATTTAAAGATAAAGTTTGGATCTTGATCAGTTTGAGGACCTACAATCGTTATAAATTTGAATTTAGTGTAAGAAATCTTAGAAAATGGATACATTCGTTTGAATCGATCGAAGTTTATATAGAAAGTTGAAAGTTACTCAAGACGGCCCGTACAGGTGTGCACGGCCGTCTTGCTTCAAATCATTGTCTTAGGATGTCAACAATGTCAGCGGTGAAAAAGCAAAACGGGTCGTACAGGTCAGTACGGGTCGTCTTGCTTCAAATAATTGTCCTAGGTTGTCAGGGAATGTCTGTACCATGAATGAGACGGGCCGTACTGACAAGTACGGCCCGTCTTGCTGCCAGTCATTGTCATAGGATGTCAAAGGAATTAATGTCTGACAGATCACTGAGACGGGCCGTCTTGAGGGTGTATTTTTAAAATTTGGATTGTTAGTTTAACACAACCCTTTTGTCAAACCCCAATTTCCCACTCGTGGTGTCAGTCCACGTGGGTGTGATGTGGCCAGAATCACAACTCAAGGTCATATAGAACACCTCTATATGCGTTTAGAATCACAATGTTTGACACACACTTAATAAAATAGTTTGCAGCGGAATAATAAATTAATGCAGCGAAAAATATAGTTGTTATAACATGCAGCGGAAAAAGTAATAAGTTTAAGTAATGCAGCGGAAGTAAATGTCAGACACTACGATGTTATGAATTACATAACAAGAATAACATTGTTTTCAAAATGACACAACATAATGCATGTAGATCCCTATTGCTCGTCCCCTTAATGTGCATCATGTTCCATAGCAGTTAGTTACAGGAGAATACAAGTTTAGAAATAGTGTCAACACAATGGTTGGTGAGTTCAGTGCCTTTGAATGTGTGAGGGTGGCAGTTCAGGAATGACTTGACGAACAGCCCTTGTTATTGCTGTCGTGCGATCCTGTTTGTCAGTGAAAATGTCGTGTGTTAGTATTCGTGTTAGCTACACTATGTTAGTCATGTTAGGCGAATGTTGGTACCGTTGTTTGTCCCACTGGTTTTACTATGTGCACGATTTGCTTCGTACTCAGCAATTGCCTTGCTTACTCGGCGGTTCACCATCATCTTGATGGTCGCTGCTCCTATGGGTTTCTTGCCAGCACGTGTGTGTGCTCTCTGTCCAACCATAGCGTTTTTCTATATGGAAAAGGGTAGAATTTTAGTCATCATAAGTTAGAGTGTTAGTTGAATGTCATGTCAGATGTCAGGTTAGAGGTTATGTTAGCAAACAATCCAAAATCATATCATGTGATAAGTAAAAACAAGACATCATTCTCATTAATATAAGATTTGAAGTAAAACAATTTTCAAAAGACAATAATATGAGTTCATACGAGCACATCTCGCTCGTCTAGGCAATATAAAGAAATACAAAATAAAATAACCTATCTAATCGGAGTCTATGGTAACGTGCGAGACGTCACTCTCGGCATCTCCATCGTCCTCGTCCTCCTCATCGGGATCCTCATCAAAATTACCCTCTTCAAGGTCCTCGACCTCGAACTTTGGTCCGTCCTCTGGTGGCGGCTCGACGATGAACTGCTCCGCCCATGCGTTAAGAATGGCATCACTGGCTTAAATCATCGCGTGATTCTCCTGGTTGGCGACCTCGTTCGCGGCAATGCGTCCGCCATGTTCCTGCATGACCTCAACAATCTGCCCCTGCTGTCCCATCAGTTGCGCCATCTGAACACGCAGCATCTCCACCTGCTCCTGCAAGGTGTCGTTAAGCCTCTCAAGGCGTTCGTTCTTCTCGCGAAGAACTCGGACCTCGTCTGATAGGTCGTGGTTCCTCCTAGCCTCACGCCTGGTATAGGCGACGTGAGCTGTGAAGGCTCGCTCCAATGGCACTCCGAGTGACGGTAGTCGATGACCTGTCGATGTGTCACTGGGATATCGTGGCGGAGGTACTAGCTCCCCCACAACCCACTCCTGTATAGTCGTGGGATACCAGCCCCAATATCTATCTCGCATAGCCCGTCGGGCCCGTCTGTCCATCTTCGCGTCTACCTGAGCCACGATGTCATCGACTCTCCGACGACTCTCCTCTGTCAGATCATCGGTTACCGGGTGATTCCCTGGGTTTCTGCTAGCGTCATCATTGTTACCAGCCATCCTGTAAGTCCAAGTTAGTAAGTAACAGTTTATCGGAAATAATAACATCATCAATTGTGCAAGTTCTACGTGTAGTGTCTAAAGTTGAGCAATTGCTATAGTCTAAGTTTACTACATGCAAACCTAGTTCTCTATAACCAAGGCTCTGATACCAGTCCGTCACACCCCCATTTTCCCACTCGTGGTGTCAGTCCACGTGGGTGTGACGTGGCCAGAATCACAGCTCAAGGTCATATAGAACACCTATATATGCGTTTACAATCACAATGTTTGACACACACTTAATAAAATAGTTTGCAGTGGAATAATAAATTAAAGCAGCGGAAAAAGTAATAAGTTTAAGTAATGCAGCGGAATTAAATGTCAGACACTACGATGTTTTGAATTATATAACAAGAATAACATTGTTTTCAAAATGACACAACAGAATGCATGTAGATCCCTATTGCTCGTCCCCTTAATGTGCATCCTGTTCCATAACAGTTAGTTACATGAAAATACAAGTTTAGAAAAAGTGTCAACACAATAGTTGGTGAGTTCACAGGTTTTGATAGATACATATAGTAAGAAAACATGTGTCATGTTTGTTTATCAAAATGTTAGTACTGAGCCCTAGGCTCCAAGTGTCAGTGCGTCACTACCGAACAAGACTTGTTTGTCCTTGCCTCCACTGTGTCTCGTATACACAGTAAGTTAGGTTAGAGTTTCACGGGTTATGACATCCCGTCAATATTGTGCCTCGTGGGGTTAGTCACACCCAAACAGATCCATCCAAACCTACCGCGTTGTTCGTACATTAACGGTAAGACTTCGTGAGGGCTGGTTACGAGTTCAACACTTAATGTTTGTCTAATAAACCAGCATACAGAAAAATGTTTGTAATAGCAGTAATGTTTGACTCGATTCACTAGTATTCTACCCTATTCGAAAGCGATTGAAAAGAGTAAAGAGGGGCCGTAAACTCACCTTAGTGATAATGAAATAGTATAAGCGTAAGCTCCTGCTTGGAAGTCGTGTCGGTCACCGGCGACCTATATCGTATACCATACGTGAGGTAAGTGATTGTGCTCGTGGTCGTGTTAGTGCTCGTGTTTGTGCTCAACAACCCTTGGTTGTTCATGTTTGTCCGTGTCGGTCCACAATGACCGTGTTTGCTCGTGTTGGTCCCCATTGACCGTGTTTGACCATGTTTGACCAAAGTTGACCGTGTCAAGACAACGACCCGTTGGTGAACCGTGTGACGGTTTTGAATCGTGTAACATTCGTGTAAGTGCTCGTCGTGTGCAAAACGCGCAAGTCGCGTCTATGGACAACTTACTAATAATAGTAACTATGCCCAAATAATCATAATCATCATCAAAATCACATTTCATGTATCAATATCTTTCTTAGAACATTCTATTAGCAAAACCATATACATGCAATTTTACTAATATTACTCATAACACCTTAAAAGTTACTATAAATGGAAAGAATTTAAAATAATCACATTTTAACCATTTTAAACATAATTAATCATGTAGATCATCATAAATAACATTTACAATCACCAAAATCTCATCTAGCAACCTTAGATTATGCATGCATGTGCGTTTCTTACCCATTCACGACCAAATCAAGTGATACACACACCTTCATAGATCATCATAGATCATCATAAAACATTATCTAATCATCATAGATCATCATTAATCACACTAAAATTATCAAACCCAGAACATAATTTCGTGCATGTGCACTATAGGTGCTTGCATGCGGGTTTCACCCATTGCATGTGGGTGTAGAAGTGTTGTGGTGCGTTTAAAGCCATAAAACTACCTCTTATGGTCTGGTATCACCAAGGTTCGTTTGAACAGCTCTTGAGGCTTTTGCAGAGAAAAGATGGTGGGATGGTGGTCGAGCTCTTGAAGTCCTCCTCTTCAAGCTCCTAGTGAGTTCTTAGCTTCTTCACTTCAATCTTGAGCTCCAAGGTGTTCAAAATTGGCTTCCAATGGAGGAGAGAGATTGCAACAGGGTGTAGAAGAAGAGATTAGTCGGAGGGTGGCGTGTTTGGTCGAGAATAATGATTAAAAGGGATAGATTAGCCATAATGGTCTTGGTTTTATAAAGATTTGGCGTCTGGATGTCGCCGCATACCGCGGAGAGGCTCCAAGATTCCTTCCGCATACCGCGATGGATTTCGGGATTCAAATTCTCCCGAATCTCGTCGCGTACCGCTATTGGGCCTCTTATTGGCCATCGCGTACCACGATGTGCCCCTGAAGAGCCCAATAAGCCTAGTTTCATGTGTTTGGTCCGTTCGTTGCCATTTTCACGTTTCCGAACTCTCGTTTGGCCTTGTTTGAACTTCCAAGTTCAGTGTTTAAGAGTTTCGTGAGGTTTCGGGTGTTGTGTTACACGATGTGCTAAACGTTCACCAACGTTCGTGTGTTTTGACACGTGTGTGCGGTTTCTCGATAATTTCTCGAATTATCTTGTTGTGTGTCAGTGTTAGTACTGTCGTGCCACGTGTAACACTAAATTAATCTAATTCTAGTGCCACGTATACAAAATCATTTACGTAAACATTTAAATAAATAATAAGCTGACCTGGAATTTGCAGGGTGTCAGATCGACATTCCTAATAATCATAATTGACAATACAGTGCACTACGGAGGACCTTAGTCAACTCGACCAACAGTGGAATCACCGAAGAGGACCAAAGTCAACTCAACAACAGTAATTCAGTCATTGTGGAGGACCGAAGTCCACTCAACAACAATGACTCACGGAGTTGTGATAATCCATGTCAATCCATCGTCAATAATAATCCAATAATATGAATATCATAGTGATAGTTCAGGTGTCACCCATGTGTTATCAAAATAATATTAAGCTGGTATACATGTTCCACCCCCGAGTTTAAAAGCAAAATGATTTAAAGGGGGGTTATGAGAACTCACCTGAATGTCTTAGAATCCAGTAATTTGTAGGATGCGCGCTCACGTAGGTAGAACCAATAACAACTCAACAACCTGTATTTGTCGTGTGTTTCATGTCCATAAGTATATATGTTTGTTTATTATTAAGTATTCATATGTGTCCGTATTTAATCTACAAGTGTGCCACTAACTTAGATTAGTTATCTAAATTATAGTGAAACACTCAAGTTTGTGCAAGTTACCATCAATAAATATAAAGTTTTAAAACTTGCTACTTTTTAATAAATCGATGATTTTTTAAATTAGAAAGACATGGTATGCTAACATGCACCTATACATAGGTATATACGTGCATGCATGCATGGACTCGTGTAATTATGTATATTAGGTTTTTATTTCGAAGGTGATGGTTTAAGAATACACATACACATGCACACGTATAAGCATGCAATGACTCATGTATGTACTGTCCTTTATTGTTGAACCAAAAGTTTATCTCGATTAGTTATTGTTAAAGAAATATCAACCAATATGCATGCGTGATAGTATCGAAAATCCATAGGTTTCGACAACCCCTAGGCTCGGCAATCACCAAGTTTTGGCAACACCAGGGTTCGGCAGCACCTGGGTTCGCTGCTCATGGGTTCGCAGCACCTGGGTTCGCTGCTCATGGGTTCGCAGCACCTGGGTTCGCTGCTCATGGGTCCGCAGCTCATAGGTTCGCAGCTCATAGGTTCGACCACCTTAAGGTTTGATCGATTGTAGGTTCGGATTGTCACACCCCCACCTGCTCGTCACCTGGGATGATGTCATTCGTCACTCTGAGATGATTGGGGAAGCATAGTGGTGATATCTCAAAGATGAGGTGTGACTTACTTGATCCGATATCATAGCACACAGATTAACTTAAAGTAAATATATTACAAGGATCGTTATTACAATCAACAGTACAGTTTACAAACTAAGTTTATTACAAGACAACTTATTTAATTACAAACTTATGAAGTGCATCCTCACCTAGTGGTCACTGTCTTCCTGCAAAAGTTTTAAGTTTAAAAATGTCAGCACAAAGATGGTGAGTCCGTAAAGTTCATGTTCAACAATATGATATGATATGTATGTTCTCAAAGAGTTAAGTTCAAGATAACCATGTGACCCATATATACATACATACATACATATATATATATATATATATATATATATATATATATAGGGCTTGGAATTTTAATAACCAACTAAATGTGTACTAATCCAATTAACTTTGGCAAGATGAAGTCAAATCTTGGATTTTTTTTTTTTAACATCATTGTAACACATTTAGAACACTATGTTCTTTTATGAGTTTGCGTAAATTCAGCACCGTTTAAGAGATAACATCGTTATAAGTTTTTGACTTAAAGTACTGTAAGTGTTTTTTGCCCAAAACTTACAACGATGTTATCTCTTAAATGGTGATGAATTTACACAAACCCATAAAAGAACATAGTGTTCTAAATGTGTTACAATGATGTTAAAGAAATCCAAGATTTGGCTTAATCTTGCCAAAGTTATTTGAGTTAGTACACATTTAGTGGGTTATTAAAAATCCAGCCCCTATATATATATATACATACTAGATTATTACCTCATGTATTACACGGGGTTTAATATAAAATAACTATTAATAAAAATTAGATATAAAACAATATTTTAAAATGAAATGAATAAATTAAGTATTATTAAGTATATTAAATGATAAAAAATCAATTAAAAACTTTAATAATTAAAGAATTGATACTTGACTTCCTTATATTGTAAGAGTTGAAAATTTTAAACTAATTAACGTTAAAAGCTATCGGTTTAAAAATCAAAAAGGTAAGGTACCCATTTTTTAATTATTAAAGCTAAGTGACCTAATTTAATAATATCATTAAACAAAATGTCCAAAACTGTATTTTTCCCTATCATTTTTATAACTTTTAGTTTTTAAAGTAATTATTTTTAAACATTTCGTGTTAAAAATGTTATTTGTTTATAAAAATCATGTTGTTTAAAATCTCTGTTTTATAGTTTATTTCATTTTTTTTAAAAAAATGTTTTTTTTAGAAAACTTGTTTTGTAGAAAAAGAAAATTCTAAATACTGATGTAACATATATTTTTTTTCTTTAAAAATCTTTGATTTTTAGAAAAAAAAATTAATACTTTAGAAACTTTTTTAATGTGTTTTTTTAAATTGATTTGTAATTTATTTAAAACCATTTTTCACATTAAAAAAGTAAATATTATCATTAATATTTTATTTATTTAATAAGCGAGTTAATAAAATTATTTAATATGAAAGAGAGTTGAGTTAGATGATAAAATGAAGACATGTGGCAATACTGGTTTAAAAACATGACAAGTGTCAAAAAAGATTTTTATTTATTGTAATAGTAAGATATATATATATATATAGAGAGAGAGAGAGAGAGAGTTGCTTTCAAGAATATTCCTCATTACGTATTTTAATTACTTTGTCAAGTGCATGTTCAGTTGCTTTCAAGAGCACAACAAAAGAGTGTACCTGGGAAGGGTGTACACATCAATTTTAATTCCAACTAATTTCTAATAATTAATAACTAGAATTCAAAAGTAAAAAAAAAAAAGAGGTTTTTTCCCTTTTGGAAGACACATGAGCGAAAACCGTTAACTTGAGCCAGAATTCAAATATTTTTCCTACAATCGTTTACTAAGGTATGTAGTATTAGGTGTCAATTTGCAAGTACAGTTGTTCAGATAGATAAAAAAATGCCATTATCTACAAGGTGTATGTTGATCATGTTTTTTTTTGTCGAGGGTCATGCAGACTAACATCTTCAGTTCTTATTAAATTGTATTGGGAGTTTTTTTTAGTTAGTTTACCTTTTTATTTTCTTTTGAAACACACAAGATTTTTGCGTCTTATAAGAGTTTCTCGCTATTTTGGTAGTTCTAGGGTAAACAATTAGTAGATGACCACTCTGGTAACTATAAGAAAGACTACTCGAGTCAGATAAGAATATGAACTATCTAATGGTCTTGAAAGGGTAAACAAAACATAATTAACAACTATAGTATTAAAAGTTAGTACCCAGTGGATTTGAAATAAAGGTTACGCTAAAATTGTTTTTAAGCAGTTCAATCACCTAGGTAGCCCTTAGATTTCACATATTGGATGGATTAAATATGTATTTTAGGCTGGTATTCCATGCCTTTGATGCACTGATAATGAAAAGAAAAACTTCTTGAGGCATACAAAAATATGAGCTATCTGTTGTTCTTGAAAGGATAGACAAAATATGATTAACATCCATAGTATTAAAGGTCAGTATATGGGGGTCCGAGTCTTGAATAAAGGTTATGCTGCAGCTATTGCTTGAACACAACAGTTGTTGGAACTAGAAACACGAACGTTGTTCTCATCAACGACTATTAACACAGCTCTAAAAACTCAACTACAAAGGACTGGATGTTACACAAAACATCAGGAATCCTAACAAAGCCGAGACAACAAGAAGACTCCCTCCAACAACACTCGACCCAAAACTTACGAGCACAAGACGTATTCTACTATTAATTAATAGTAGTTAACCCGCGCATCGCGCGGGCACCTTTTCTAGTTAAAACTCAATTAACAAATAAGCTCGAGTTTCACGTAACGAGCTTGATTAAGTTTGCGAGTTTAAAGGAATGTGCCAATTGTAAAAATATAACAATATTTACATAATAAATATCACCATACTAATGTTGTTCATGTTTAGAAAATAAAGTTTTGGGCTCGTCAAGTTTTTTGTTAGAGGAATAATATCCGTTTATCGACCTAACAAATGTATGCAAAAGTTAAAAACATAAACATGTGTTAAATTCTGTTATTACTTAACGACATTAACGGAGAAAGGACTGAGTTTGCAACATTTGGAAACTTAAAGGACTAAAAGTGCAATTTACTCAAAAATATCGGTGTATTCTTAAAATAAATGCCATGTGCTAATAATAAACTTGATACATACTTGAAATTAAATAATAAATAAAAAAAAATCATGTTCGGTTTAAAATTAGGTAAACAAGTATATCTCATACCCGCAAAAATTTAAAAGTAATCTCATATTCAATAACATACCAGATTACCCGACCCTATACCCATCTCAAATATTTCAGGTATCATGTATTTCCATTATGTTTGAGTTTGATCGTCTCTATCACTAAAATTTACCACACTAGTTTTGAAACCAGAAGTCAAATACATTGTAGGAACACCGTTCACAAAATAAACAAATACTTTTATTATTCAATTACTCAAATTACAATTCAGAATTACACAATGAAAAATACATTATTACAAGAAACATAAAAATGCTAAACTTTAAATTACAAGAAAGAAATATTGCACAAGATGAAACGAATTGAAATGAGTTCGGTGGCTGAGGATTTCTGTTCAACAGAGGTCCCTTAAAACAGATTTCGGGCCACCCATGTGAACCCGCCTGTTTCCCAGGGTACAACACCCAGGGTACAATAGCCGAAGCAGTATGTATTGCCGGAGTTAACCGAAAACCCGAAATGTTACATGAAACAAGAGTGTTTAGCATTGTAGCACAAGGAATAGATCGTTGTAGTTTGTTGAGAACTCGACATAGTATCTTCTTGTGTTGTAAACTTTTGAAGCTTGTGTTTGTGTGTCTCAAATGGTGCAGAGATTTCACAACCTAGCAAAACTAACAAGAGGCCAAATGCCTCTATATATACTTGTATCACATAGGATTCCAAAGGTTGCCATCATGAACCTTTAAAAAGCATATTTATGGCCACCATTATACCCATTAACAAACATATTCATGGCCACCATTATGCCCATTAACAAACACATTCATGGCCAATTCATTACACTTGAATTGGTAGATGAAAAAGTTTACACAACACAATTTCGAGCATCGATATCTCATTCATCTTAGCTCCGTTTTGGACCCGATTATGTTCATTGTGATTAGTTCACTTCATAGAACAAAATCGTAATCAATAATAATCATATTCGTAACATATACGAATAATTATCGTGGTCCAAAATTAATAATAAAACATATTTATTATTATTAAATTTCCAACATACATATCATAAGATACATTTTACATTATTCTTCATCAACAACCCACAATTATTACATAATAATTAAACAAAAAAAACCCAAATATATTTATTTTTTAAAATAATACTTATTAAGTTCCAAAATGAAGTTATAAATCTTGAGTGGATCAGGAAGAGACTTGGCTACACTTTCTTTTTGCATGCACCTTTTGGCCCATGCCATTAATCCAGGACACTCCTCTTCAATGCTAAATTTTCCAAAAGTTTCCCATGTGTAAAACCTACTATAAAATGGTACAAGTGTTATATCAACCAACCCTAAATTATCACCTCCAAAAAAAGGTTTGTCCCCTAACTCTCCCTCAACCAATTTCAAGATTCTCAATACTTCATTTTTGCCAACCACTTGCTCTTCCCCTTTTCCTATGTATATCTTTTGGCTTGCCTCGTATAGCTATAACAATAAGCAATTCATTCGAAATGAAATGAACTGAATATACAACAAGTTTCGACAGTATTAGTCTTATATACGTATGGTCAAGGTCGTCTTTGAAATTTTAAATATTAAAAAAAAAAAGATCATTGAACATCTGTGATTAGGATAAGATAACAATAATTCAATCAACAAAACAAAACGAATATAGTGATTCTAATTAGATTGCACTAGTAAACAAACCAGATCTTATCATAATTCACAAAGAAACAAACCAAATTCTATCTTAAACAAAAAAATCACACAAAATTCTGTTATAATTCATTGGAGAAAATCAAGCATAGAGACAAATCATATCTATCTATTATAATAAACTAAATATTTTTGCTTATGTGTCAATATCACAATTAATCTTTCTATAAATTTGTCATTTATCAACACCACATTTAATTTTAAAAAATTATTGACACATGTCAATTTATAATTAAAAACAATAAAACAAATAGATCCTATTTTTATGTTAAAATTTAAATTAAACGAATCCTATTTTTATGGTGACAAATTTAAGTTATATTTTTCTTTTAACATTTATTTGATTATTATTAAGATTATATATTAATGCTATTTTGTTCAAAATCAAAGGAATATTGCATAAATACAAACCTAACTTATGTATAAAAGTTATATTTTAATTAAAATATAACTAATAAGATTTATTTTTACTTCACAACTATGTTAAATTTTTTAAAAAATAATTTTTATTTATTTTTTCAAAATATACTTAGTGAATTATATGTTTAAAATAAATTCTTAAAATTCTAATTGATACTACATTTTCACATTAATAATACTTATTATTAATGTTTCATATTTCTTTAACTTAATTTATTTATTTGAATTTTTTCTACAAAATTAAACGCGAGCATAACCAATGACAGTATTAAACAATTCCAAATGCAATAAATCTTTATTTGGATTGTGTAAAATCTAATGACGTGTCCGTAGAATAAAATCTTAATTTTTTTATCAACCTTTACATCTGAATAAATGACATTCAAAAAATTACCGAATTATAAACATCTTTATAATAATTCAAATTTTCAAAATAAATTCTTTTTAAGAATGTTATTCGTTGCAATTTAATATTCTCATTTATATTATATTTATATTAGATAGAGTGGTCAAAATTATCATTGCAAGAAAAATATTTTATCCCAACATGGTTCTAAACTTAATTTCTCTCAATTATACATACATATGATACTGAGAACGAAGTGTGTAAATAGACAATTTGTTTGTGGGCTTGTATTCGACATTTTAGTTAGTTTATTTTTATATGTTTATATACTATTAAATACATCCCTTGAATTACTTTAACACCATCGGATAATAAAATTTTGTTTAAATTTCAAATAAGATAATTTACTCACATACTTCAATTGCAATGTCAATAAATAAAAGTCAAGGCCAGCCGTTGTTAAAAGCTGGTTTGTTAATGAAACAACCAACTTTTTCACGGATAATTGTACGCTGTATATAAAGAAGTTTTAGAGATTTATAAATTGTATTTGTAATTATAAAATGTATTTATATACAATTGATTATGTAATTCATCATTAATATATATTAATTGCATCATTTTGTTACTCATTTGGTGTTTGCATGTTTTAAATGGGTCGTGTTCGTGTCTACCCATTTAATGTTTCGTGTCTTAACGTCTCGTGTTTTAACGGGTCATGTTTGACTTTTTATAACACCCCTAGTTAAATATATCCCGGTAATCAGATTAGTATCGCACTATCATCTAATTTTATACGTGTCTAAAAAATTTTAAGACTAGTTTAGTAGCTGAATACTTGTCTTGAATATGTTAGGTTCACTTGGATTCGGGTTTTTTAAATATTCTAATCTTACTATTTTAACAACTAAGCATATTTTTTTAATTGTGTGTTGTCACCTTGTATCATTATTGTCACTTTCTAAAATCATTATTGTTACTTTTCACCTTTATCATTACGATTAATTATCACTCTTATAATACATATTATTAAATTAATGACCAATGCTATTATTTGCCTTTTTCATATTAAAAGTTAAATTTTAATAAATAAAAAAATCAAATATTTTCATCAAAAAACATACTTTGAAAAATTTATAAAATATTAAATTTTATAGAAAAAAATTAAAAAAAATAATAATTATAATTTAAATTGATATTTATAGTAAATAAAAGCTTTATAAAACACAAGTTTTCTTGAACATATTTAAAAAAATAATAATTATAAATTGGAATTTTTAAACAACATCATTTTGATAACCACTGATGTTTTTAAAACAAAATTGTTTAAAAAATAATTTCTTTATATCCAAAAGTTATAAAAAAACAGAGAAAACTACATTTTCTGTCATTTATATTTAATGTTATTTTCAAACTGGGTTGTTTTAACTATAATAATTACAAGAATAAATAAAGTTTTAGCATCATTTATTTCAAAGATCAATTGTAACAAATCAAAAGGTTGGTAACTATTTATTTAGTTATTCAAGTTTTAATTATTGTTTTTTTTGAATGACTTGTAACAAATACACCAAGGATGTGATTTTAATTGTCCCATCAAATTTAACAAGACAATTTCAACCATGCACTCGAAATTAACGCTATGAGGCGTACGTTCGAACTTACCCCAGAAAAAACCACACAATTAAATAAATCCTCTAATACTGGCTTAGCATATATATATATATAGGACATGTATATTTTTGAAACTCAATTTGGTTGAGGAAACTTTGAAACTTTTGAAAAAACAACGTAAACAAACCTATTTTTTTTATAGTTTTGTAACATCATTAGGGTCAATTTTATTAAAAAAATGAAAAAAGCGCCGACAATTTTTTTTAAAAAAAATAATTTGTAGACGATGTAACACAGACGTAACACAGCTGTAGATCTACGGCGACCTGTCCAGCTGTGTTACATCGTCTACAAATTATTGTTTTTTTTATTTGTCGGCTCTTTTTTCATTTTTTTATAAAATTGACCCTAATGATGTTACAAAACTATAAAAAAAATTAGGTTTGTTTACATTGCTTTTTTCAAAGGTTACAAAGTTTCCTCAACTCAAGTAGGTTTCCAAAATAACTATCCCCTATATATATATACCTTAATTAGAACCTAATACCTCTCATAACTAAAAAGGTTGTCATTAAACTTTTTATTAAGTTGTTTTTTTATTATTTCTAAATTTTTTGATGTTAAGTATTTAATATTTAATTTGTGTAATAGCCCGATAACAGTTATTTTATACTTGCAAAACTCCAAATCTAACAGTTATTTTAATAAGTGAATATTTTATTATTTCTAACCTATTGGTAGCCTGTTGACTTTCGATAGTTCTCGGGTTGGAGTCTCACCTAGAGCAAATATTGCTCTAGGTTAAGCCAGGTGGTTTTTCTAGTTATAGGTTTCCTCATGTACGAGTGGGTCATGTCATCATGCTCTGTTATTCGGACGGGAGGGTGATCTATTTGCTAGGTGATCCCGGGTGACCGAGCGTTTGCTGGTCAACAAAAAAAAAAGTGAAGAACGATCGACACAAATTACCTCTCTGTCAATGAAATTGGCCCAAAATCGAGCTTGTGCTCTCTGGTGCGGATCAGACGCAAGGAACCGAGGTGATCGATCACTCCAAATCTCGTCGACGTACTCCAAAATGTTTAGCGATTCGCATATGGGTTTGTGATTATGAACGAGCACAGGAACTTTCTTATGAACAGGATTGATTGCAGATAGAAACGATGATTTGTTGAACAGATCTTCTTCGATGTATTTATAAGGAATCCCTTTTTCTTCCATGGCGATTTTGACCCTGCAACCAAAGGGGCTTGACCAGAAATTCACTAAGATCACTTCTTCATCGTTCATCATTTTTGAATCAGATGATGATGATGGTGGTTGTGATGATGGCAGATTTGGTGATTGGTGTGTTTGATAGGGGGATTTATAGGCTCATAATGTTTCATTTAGATCCATCCTGTTATAGTGTTTGTTCATATATGTCTCATTAATTATTGGAGATGATTGCTTTGGGTATTCAAATATTTTAATTGTTTTTTTTAACAGCTAAACAAATCCTCGGACCCAACAACTCAAGCGCTACGACCACAGACCGCTACCAACCCCAGAAACATTTAAAGCCGGGCATTGGCGAGTGCCGAATTGAGGAATCGCCACACCATCTAGGAGGAAAGTCACACTAAAAAACCCCCTAGCTCACCCAAAACATTTTTTGCTCAATGCGAGACTCGAAACCAAGACCTCTCATTGCTGGTGGTCAAGGAGTACCACTAGGCTATAAGCGCAATGATAAATATTTTACTTGTTATTGACTTCAAACTAATTTTTCAAACGAAATGTTATTTTTTGTTTTAAGTATTTGTTTTGTCTCCTTTTGCTTCAAAAATTAACATTTATTGTGGTTTTGATAAATTTATGTCGCCTCCTTCAAAATGTTCAAGCTATGACACTGTAACAGACTACCTCTTAGTTAATGTTATTTCTTAATCATTTAGAATTAATGTTATCTCTTAGTCATTAAGTGACTATAACCCATTTAGAAGTAGTCTCTTAATAATTAATAAAAGGTTGACAAACAATCCCTTTATCTTTATATGATTCAAAATCCATGATATAGTAATTATCTTATATGAAATAAGTTATAAAAAAAATAATAGATATTTTTGATGATATAAAAGTAGAAACGGTGTCACAAGAACGATCAACGTGAGTAACTTTGAATCTTTTCTAATGATGATAATATTTTACAATATAATGTTTGGCTTTAAATTTATGAGAAATTTATGAGCTCTTAAGTAGAGGTGGGCAAAAAAACCAGTTCGGGTTTCCAAACCGGTATTCTAACATTCTCAAACCGGTACTATCCAAACCGGTTCCCAAACCAGTCCGAACCGCCGGTTTGGCATAGGTTTGACATCCTTGTCACTTAAACCGGTTTCAACCCCTCCAAACCGGTTTCAAACCTATCCAAACCGGTTCTATAGATTTGACATCCTCATCTTGCCAAACCGGTTTTGACCATCCGTTGACCAAACCGATTTGGTTCTCAAACCGAACCGGTTTGGAGAAAAAAACCGGTTTGCGCATCCCTAGTCTTAAGGTTTATTTTACGATTGATAGAACTAAAGTTTGAGAGACATGAAAGTTTTGAAAGATTTTATATTATTTGAATGCAAGGAAATATGTTTATTACACGGGAGAAGCTACATTGTAGAAAATTGCTATAAATCATAAAGGTAATCAAATCAAAGGAAACAATGAAATGAAATACTAATAATTAAAAAATAACTTATTATTTTAGATTAACTAAGGGGATACGTGCCACTTTATAGGGCAGCATCACTATATTTATTTTCTATTTTGTCTCTAACTAGTGATTTACCCGCCGAGTTGCGGCGGCAATCCTATGTTAAATAGGATAAAAACATAATCTCAAATATGAAAAGTCGGTCGTAAAACATAAATTGTAAACCCGAAAAGCTTTAAAAATAAAATATAAACCATAAAGCAAAAAAGTTTCAAAACTAAAACCAAAAAAAAAAAAGGGTTATCCAAGATGACAACATCATCAATCATAAAACATAAAACTTTTAAAAATTAGAGTAAAAACTAATGTGTCTTAAAACTTGTGTCTCACAAACAAAAAATGTTAGAGTCATATTGTACTGACGTGGTGACAGAATCACGAATATCAAACACACGCTTATACGGGTGCATTATAAGCTTATGAATAACGCGCAAAATTTATGCGATCATTTGAGTTCAAAATTTATATAAATGTTCGTTATATAAGGACAGGATAAAAACACGTAAACATTAAAGTATGTGAATAAAATGAAAGAGTATTTAAAAATAAGATTTTAAAGTTCAGGCTATAAAAAGTAAAACTTTGAAAATTGACTCAAGATTTTAGAAGGTCCTTTTGTTTTTGTTCGTTAGAAGCATGTAAGCAACGATTGAAACTAAGCATGAAATAAACTTAATTAAATAAAAAAAATTATTACTGTTGTTCATGCAACCATCACATCTACCTACTCTAATAAAAGAGTATATTTAGGAGACACTTGTCACATGCTGATGATATCTAAAATTTGTTTTCCTGTCTCTCTCATAATTATTTTAACAATTTTTAATAATTATATACTGAAAAATATATATATTCTTATTCTAATAATTTACTACTTTACTAAAACTTGGTATACTATAACAAGATTTAAATTATATATTATCTTAAAATGTAATTATATAATTATTGAACATATTTATTATTTCTTTTATAATTTTTAGATATTCACATTTCTTATTTCACCAATAGTTGATAAATCTAACATATAAATTTTTATAAAAAATATTATTTATAACATGTTATAATTATTCAACCCATGTAAGACATGGGTTTATAATGCTAGTTTAATATGTAGTAGTTTCTTCTTCTTTATTCAAAACCTTCTTTTTTTATTAAATTTTAATATGATCAAATATTTATTTTCATGATTTCTAGTGAACGGTCGAGATAGGTTTTAAAAGTTTTTATCTAAAATTTGGTTTTTCACAGGAAAATATATACATATATAAGGTATGATTGATTTATTAACACATGTTTATTGCGTTAACCGAATAACTACATTTTATTACTTTGGGGCCCACATTAAAGTAAATCTAAAGGTATAGATTTTTTCTTTTTTTATTAATGTAAGTGGGTCCTACATTAATAAAACAAAGAAAAAACATACACCTTTAGATTTACTTTAATGTGGGCCTCAAAGTAATAAGATGTAGTTATTCGATTAACACAATAAAAAATGGTTAATTTTTTATCATCTTCCTGTATATATATAACTAGGTTATAAACCCATGTAATACATGGGATTGGGTACAAAAAATTATACAATTAAAATATATTTATAATAAATAATTACATAATCTACTATATAAGAATACATTTCATATTAAAAATGCAAATTATAAATCTATAAAACTTTTTATATACAACATTGAATGTACTGTTAATAATATTATCTTTATTAAAAATTAAAAGTATTAAACCATCCTTATTTTTAACTCTGAAAAACAACGTATAGTTAATCGTGTCAAAAAACTTGTTATTAAATCAAGATCATACAATTCTATTAATTTACACTTCATATCAGAGTGTGTATTTTCTTGTTATCTCAGTTTAACAAAATTTGTTCATCATTTTTGTTCAAATGTGAGATTGGAGCTTTTTTCACATGATTGTATTTTTATTAACATTTAATGATAATTTAACTTAATTAATTTACCTCATTTAAATGAATTAATTATATTGATTAAATGAATTTAAATTTTAAAATTCCTAGAATTAATATAGTGGTGACATGTGACACACATATGATGTGGATAACATAAAATGATGACATGTGTTCAAATTGTTACTCTTTTATTAGGTAGTATAGATATAGATTCTACGCATCATGTCAAACTAACATTCATGTGATTTTTTTTACCATTGGTTTCTTTGTGGCATATCTTGGAAGGCATAAAACTAATATGCATGTGATGCCTTTGGAAACAAATCTTTTAAGGGTATAAATGGTTTTTTACCTTGATTCCTTTGCGACAGATCCGACAGGGTATAAATGGAAGTGGGCAGATTTGTTTAGGGAGATTTTATTTGAACACTTCACTTTTACATTTTAACACCCAAGCGAACATGTACGACCCGTACTTGTCAGTACGCCCGTATAGGGTACAGACAAACATTGTAGAGGAATGTCTTGGATTCATTGAAGATTCTTTGGACGGATCGTACAGGTCAGTACAGCCCGTACATGCCTTGACTTGTTTTTACAAGCCAATTTGGGTGTCAACCGGTGTGGAGTAATTTTATACGGCCCGTACAGGGCAGTACATGCGGTATAGAAATTAATTAAACTTAATTTATGTATTTTATTAATTTTTAACAATATACGTCTATTAAGTTAAATTTTGAACGATATACGTCTATTATGTTAATTAAACGTCATAAGTTTGTTACGTTATTATTTAAACAATATTAATTATTTACGTAATCATTCTAACTAAATATTTTATTTTATAATTAGTTTGTTTACGTTAATTAAATTTAAACGTTATAAGTTTGTCGCGTAATTATTAAAAAAAACAACACAAACAGAAACAATACAAATAAAGAACGAAACATACATATATACACAACATGAGTTTTACATACAAGGAAACAAAATACAAAACACAAAAATATAAACTAAACTATGAAGCTCCGGATGGTTCAGCATAGGATCCGTTGTCTGGGTAGACGAGTGGCTCCGGTAACGTTGGAATCTGTGACCCGTCCCATCGCGCACGCTCTGACACGACGCCAATCGTCCACCGGACCATATCCTCCGGCCGATCAAGCCGTCGCTCGATGCGTGTCTCCCATGCGGCCCGACGACAAGTGTCCTGTAAAATCTCGTCAGACTAAGCCGCAACAAGGTGCAACAACGCCTCGAGTGGCTCGTTGAGGCTCACCGCACGTTAGACGTGCGGTGGATGTTGCGATGGGTCCTGCGGAGGCTGCTCCTCCTGTCGTGACCGGACCGGTTCCTCCCGAATCGGCTCAGGATTTGGCATCTACCCTTCAGCCTGGTCCTGGAGCGGTTGTTGTTTCTTCTGCGTGATGGCCAACTGGGCCGGTTGCTAGATACGGCTGTTGGATCCAATAAACCGCAAACCTACATCGTGCATGTCTGCTGCTAGTTTCATGTTCAGGAGCGCTCTACAATCCAGCTTACGTGGTGGATCGCCGACAGATCCTGAAGTAGATGAAACATACGTGTGGTTGTATGCGATATGGGTGACAAAGGCGCCACCCCATAGTGTACCGCGCTCCAAATTATTGTCAGTACGGGTCGTCTTGCTTCAAATTATTGTCCTAGGTTGTCAGGGAATGTCTGTACGATGAATGAGACGGGCCGTACTGACGAGTACGGCCCGTCTTGCTGCCAATCATTGTCATAGGATGTCAGAGAAATTAATGTCTACCAATCATTGACCGTGTTTGACCAAAGTTGACCGTGTCAAGTCAACGACCCATTGGTAAACCGTGTGACGGTTGTGAATTGTGTAACATTCGTGTAAGTGCTCGTCGTGTGAAAACGCGCAAGTCGCGTCTATGGACAACTTACTATTTATAGTAAGTTTCCATTTATGGGAAGTTTCACAAAGCATAATGATTTTAAAGTTCTAGCATGCTCGTTAGTCCTACGTGATCATGTTAACACATAGCACATCATCATATGATATCACATAAGTCACTTTCATCATGTTTGCACATAAAAGTTTCCTAAAGTGGAAAGTTTCCATTTATAGCATATGTGATATCGGAAACCATCTAACTTAGCATTCATTCATCATGTTAAAACATGATAAACCATTTAGCATGCTCAAACCATACAAAATATTCATAAGTCAATATTTCTAAAATTAAAGTTACTATAAATAGTAACTTTGTAGTTTTGCATGAAAATGACCATTCTAACACTTCTAAACCAATTTTCATATCACCATATATCATAATATGCCATTTAACATCATCAAATCATACTCATATAGCTAATAGGCCACAGGGCCTATTCGTTTGGTGATCTCGAAAGGTCCAATGTAACGAGGGTTTGAGTTTCCTCGTTTGCCAAACCAAATGACTCCCTTCCAGGGAGAGACCTTGAGTAACACTATGTCTCCGACCTGGAACTCCAACGGTTTGCGTCGTTTGTCGGCATAGCTCTTCTGTCTGTCCCGAGCTGCTGCCATCCGTTTGCGTATTTGCACGATCTTCTCGGTCGTTTCATGCGCAAGCTCTAGGCCAGTCAGTTGTCTATCTCCAACTGCCGCCCAGCTGATGGGTGATCGACACTTACGTCCGTAAAGTGCCTCGAATGGTGCAGCTTGTATGCTAGTGTGGTAGCTGTTGTTGTATGAGAACTCAACTAGTGGCAGGTGAGTCTCCCAGCTACTGCCAAAATCAATGACACATGCGCGGAGCAGGTCTTCCGGTGTCTGTATGGTTCATTCACAAAATGCGACGTGAATCGGCTGTCGCGATCAGAGATGATTGAGATTGGTACTCCATGTCGAGTGACCACTTCCTTTATATAGATTCGAGTGAGTTTGTCCAACTTGTCAGTCTCTTTAATAGGCAGAAAGTGTGCAGACTTTGTCAGTCAGTCTACGATAACCTAGATGGTATCGCAACCACTTGCTATCTTTGGCAGTTTAGTGATGAAGTCCATGGAAATTTGCTCCCATTTCCACATCGGTATCTCAAGCTGCTGAAGTAGGCCTGATGGCTTCTGATACTCAACCTTGACTTTTGAGCATGTTAAACACTTACCCACGTAAGTTGCTATTTCGGCTTTCATGTTTGGCCACCAGTAAGTAGTCTTCAGGTCATGGTACATCTTTTCAGAACCCGGATGTACCGAATACCGGCTCTTGTGTGCTTCATCCATCACTACGTTCCTCAGTCCTCCATGGTGTGGAATCCAGATCCGATTAACGAAATAATACGCTCCGTTGGGCTTAACCTCCATGTGTTTTTCCATACATCGCAAGGATTCCTGAGGGAGGTTTTCGACCTTTAGAGCTTGTTGTTGAGCGTTCCGTATCTACTGTGGCAACTCAGAATGAATTGTGAGTTGTAGGGCACGCACACGTTTTGTTGTTTCTTTCCGGCTCAACGCGTCGGCCACTACGTTTGCTTTACCGGGATGGTACTTGATAGCGCAATCATAATCGCCAATGAGTTCAACCCATCTTCGTTGTCTCATGTTCAACTCTTTCTGGTCAAAGATGTGTTGTAAGCTCTTATGATCGATAAAGATAGTGCACTTCGTGCCGTATAAGTAGTGTCGCCAGATCTTCAAGGCAAACACTACGGCTCCCAACTCAAGATCATGAGTTGTGTAGTTTTTCTCATGTACCTTGAGTTGTCGTGAAGCGTACGCTATAACTTTCTCGCGTTGCATCAGTACGCAACCGAGTCCTTGTTTCGAGGTGTCGCAATACACCATGAAATCATCGCATCCGTACGGCAAAGGTTGGATGGGTGCAGTGCATAGCTTCTGTTTCAGTAAGTTGAAAGCAGCTTCTTGTTTTTCTCCCCAATCGAATTTCTTGTCTTTATGTGTCAGGGATGTCAGTGATTGGGCTATCTTTGAAAATCCTTCGATGAATCTTCTGTAGTACCCGGCCAGACCTAGAAATTGTCGCACCTCATTCGGAGTCTTTGGTGCTTCCCAGTTTTTGATGGCTTCGATCTTAGCTGGGTCTACGTGTATTCCCTTCTCATTAACCACGTGTCCAAGGAATTGGACTTCGCGAATCCAAATGTCACATTTTGAAAACTTCGCGTACAACTGTTCTTTCTTCAATAATTCCAAGACTAGCCTCAGATGTTCAGCATGTTCTTCCTGATTCTTAGAGTAGATCAGAATGTCGTCAATGAACACTATTACAAATTTGTCGAGATAAGGTTTGCACACCCTATTCATGAGGTCCCTGAATACGGCTGGTGCGTTGGTCAGTCCGAAGGGCATAACCAACAATTCGAAGTGTTCGTATCGAGTTCTGAAAGCAGTCTTAGGAATATCATTTTCCTGTATCCTCAGTTGATGGTAACCTGATCTCAAATCAATCTTCGAATAGTAGCTTGACCCTTGTAACCGGTCAAATAAGTCGTTATTCGTGGTAGCGGGTATCGATTCTTGATCGTCACTTTGTTCAATTCCCTGTAGTCGATACACATACTGAATGATCCGTCCTTCTTCTTCACGAATAAGACTGGTGCTCCCCAAGGCGAGAAGCTCGGTCTGATAAATCCCTTGTCTAGCAGTTCTTGCAACTGGTTAGACAGTTCTTGCATTTCTGTTGGTGCTAATCGGTATGGAGCTTTAGCAATCGGTGCTGCTCCGGGTGTGAGGTCTATCTGGAACTTGACTTGTCGTGTCGGAGGTAGTCCAGGTAGATCCTCGGGAAATACTTCAGGAAAATCGCTGACTACGGCGATGTCCTCAATCTTCCTTTCTTTGGTGCTCCGTGATAAGGGCTAATATTGCAGTGTATCCTTTCTGTATGTATTTGTTCAATTTCATGCAGGACATAATGTTCAGAGGTACTCCCCGTCGTTCTCCCTGAATCGAGATCTGTTCCCCATTTTGCAACGTCACCCGTACGATCTTCTCGTTGCATATAATCTCGGCTCGGTTAGCGGATAACCAATCCATTCCAACGACCACATCGAAGCTCCCGAGAGTCACCGGAATCAAGTCGATTTCTAGTTCGTGATCTGCCAAAACCATGACGCATCCTCGAAAGACGTGTTGCGTTTCAATCAGTTTTCCGTCAGCTAACTCTACGGTATACTTATAGCCTAGTGGTGTTGGGGTAATATCTAGTAATTTACAAAACTCACTAGATATAAAGCTCATATCGGTACCGGTATCAAATAATATGCTAGCATAGACATTATTTAAAAGAAACGTACCGGTTACGATGTTAGGATCGTCCTTGGCTTCCCCCGAGCCAATCACAAATGCTCGGCCTTTCGCCGCTCCTCCTCCGGCCTTCTTCAATTGCGGGCAATCCCTCTTCATATGACCCAGCTTCCCACACTCGTAACAACCTCTGAGGGTGTTCTGGTTGTTGTTGTTCAGGTTGGGGTTGGGGTTGTTGTTGTTGTTTGGAAGCTTTGACCTGCAATCCTTGGCTATGTGGCCATGTAGCCCGCACTTTAGGCAACGGTATCGTTCGCACTGCCCGAAGTGATGGTATGAACATCTGTTGCACAGAGGGTATTTCCCTTGATAGACACCCTTCCCTTTGTCATCAGGTTGGGTGGCAGTGAAAGTTCTGGCTAGTGCAGACCTTTGTTGTTGTTGTTGAGGTTGATGAGATTGGTGATGACTGGGTTCCCACTTCCATTTCTGGCTCTCCTGAGGCTTCAGATGTTCGCCTCGTTTGGGTAGCTTGCCTTGTGCTACCGCTTGATCAGTAAATTTGTGTGCCAGTCGGATTAGGGATTGGATGGTGGTAAGGTCAGACGCAGTCACCATGCTCTGAATTTGTTCGGGCAGCCCACTGATGAACTGCTCGATCTTTTTGTACTTCGGCGTCACCATAGCTGGGTATAGCTTGCACAGTTCATGAAATCGAGTGCAATATTGCTCGATTTCAGAGCCCACCATCTTCAACACCTAGAATTCAGCCTCTAGTTTCTTGATCTCATCCAGCGGGCAATACTCCTTCTGCAGTAGGATGGTGAAATCAGCCCATCTCATGGAGTTGGCACCGTCCAACCCCAGTGTTTGAACATGGGTGTTCCACCATGTGAGAGTTGGTCCTTCCAGCGTACCGGTCACATACTTGACCCGGTTTTCCTCAGCACATTTGCACATGGCGAACACAGACTCGGCTTTCTCAATCCAACGGAGCATTCCAACAGCTCCTTCAGTGCCTTTGAATGTGTGAGGGTGGCAGTTCAGGAATGACTTGAACGAACAGCCCTTGTTATTGCTGCCATGCGATCCTGTTTGTCAAAAACCAATGTTATGTGTTAGTATTCGTGTTAGCTACACTATGTTAGTCATGTTAGGCGAATGTTGGTACCATTGTTTGTCCCACTGGTTTCACTATGTGCGCGATTTGCTTCGTACTCAGCAATCACCTTGCTTACTCGACGGTCCATCATCATCTTGATGGTCGCCGCTCCTATGGGTTTCTTTCCAGCGCGTGTGTGCTCCCCGTCCAACCATAGCGATTTGCTATATGGAAAAGGGTAGAATATTAGTCATCATGAGGTAGAGTGTTAGTTGAATGTCATGTCAGATGTCGGTTAGAGGTTATGTTAGCGAACAATCCAAAATCAGATCATGTGATATGTAAAAACAAGACATCATTCTCATTAATATAAGATTTGAAGTACAACAATTTTCAAAAGACAATAATATGAGTTCATACGAGCACATCCCGCTCGTCTAGGCAATACAAAAGAAATATAAAATAAAATAACCTATCTAATCGGAGTCTATGGTAACGTGCGAGACGTCACTCTCGGCATCTCCATCGTCCTCGTCCTCCTCATCGGGATCCTCATCAAATCACCCTCTTCGAGGTCCTCGACCTCGAACTGTGGTCCGTCCTCTGGTGGCGGCTCGACGATGAACTGCTCCGCCCATGCGTTAAGCATGGCGTCACTAGCTTGAATCATCGCGTGATTCTCCTGGTTGATGACCTCGTTCTCGGCAATGCATCCGTCTTGTTCTTGCATGACCTCAACAATATGCCCCTGCTGTCCCATCAGTTGCGCCATCTGAAGACGCAGCGTCTCCACCTGCTCCTGCAAGCTGTCGTTACACCTCTCAAGGCGTTCGTTCTTCTCACGAAGAACTCGGACCACGTCCGATAGGTCGTGGTTCCTCCTAGCCTCACGCATGGTATAGGCGACGTGAGATGCGAAGGCTCGCTCCAATGGCACTCCGAGTGACGGTAGTCGATGACCTGTCGAAATGTCACCGGGATATCGGTGGCGGAGGTACTCGCTCCCCCACAATCCACTCCTGTATAGTCGTGGGATACTAGCCCTAATATCTATCTCGCATAGCCCGTCGGGCTCGTCTGTCCATCTTCGCGTCTACCTGAGCCACGATGCATCGACTCTCCGACGACTCTCCTCTGTCTGATCATCGGTTACCGAGTGCTTTCCCGGGTTTCTGCTAGCGTCATCATTGTTACCAGCCATCCTGTAAGTCCAAGTTAGTAAGTAACGTTATCAGAAATAATAACATCATCAATTGTGCAAGTTCTACGTGTAGTGTCTAAAGTTGAGCAATGGCTATAGTCTAAGTTTACTACATGCAAACCTAGTTCTCTATAACCAAGGCTCTGATACCAGTCTGTCACACCCTCAATTTCCCACTCGTGGTGTCAGTCCACGTGGGTGTGACGTGGCCAGAATCACAGCTCAAGGTCATATAGAACACCTCTATATGTGTTTACAATCACAATGTTTGACACACACTTAATAAAATAGTTTGCAGCGGAATAATAAACTAGAGCAGCGAAAAATATAGTTGTTATAACATGCAGCGGAAAAAGTAATAAGTTTAAGTAAAGCAGCGGAAATAAATGTCAGACACTACGATGTTTTGAATTACATAACAAGAATAACATTGTTTTCAAAATGACACAACAGAATGCATGTAGATCCCTATTGCTCGTCCCCTTAATGTGCATCCTGTTCCATAGCAGTTAGTTACATGAGAATACAAGTTTAGAAAAACGTGTCAACACAATGGTTGGTGAGTTCACAGGTTTTGATAGATACATATAGTAAGAAAACATGTGTCATGCTTGTTTATCAAATTGTTAGTACCGAGCCCTAGGCTCCAAGTGTCAGTGTGTCACTACCGAACTAGACTTGATTGTCCTTGCCTCCACTGTGTCTCGTATACACAGTAAGTTAGGTCAGAGTTTCACAGGTTATGACATCCAGTCAATATTGTGCCCCGTGGGGTTAGTCACACCCAAACGGATCCATCCAAACCTACCACGTTGTTCGTACATTAACGGTAAGACTTCGTGAGGGCTTGTTACGAGTTCAACACTTAATGTTTGTCTAATAAACCAGCATACACAAAAATGTTTGTAATAGCAGTAATGTTTGACTCGATTCACTAGTATTCTCCCCCTATTTGAAAGCGTTTGAAAGGAGTAAATAGGGGCCGTAAACTCACCTTAGTGATAATGAAATAGTATAAGCGTAAGCCCCTGCTTGGAAGTCGTGTCGGTCACCGGCGACCTATATCGTATACCATACGCGAGTTGGTGTAAGTGACCGTGCTCGTGTTCGTGTTAGTGCTCGTGTTTGTGCTCAACAACCCTTGGTTGTTCATGTTTGTCCGTGCCGGTCCACAATGACCGTGTTTGCTCGTGTTGGTCCATATTGATCATTTGACCAAAGTTAACCGTGTCAAGTCAACGACCCGTTGGTAAACCGTGTGACGGTTGTGAATCATGTAACATTCGTGTAAGTGCAAGTCGCGTCTATGGACAACTTACTATTTATAGTAAGTTTCCATTTATGGGAAGTTTCACAAAGCATTATGATTTTAAAGTTCTAGCATATTTGTTAGTCCTACGTGATCATGTTAACACATAGCACATCATCGTACGATATCACATAAGTCACTTTCATCATGTTTGCACATAAAAGTTTCCTAAAGTGAAAAGTTTCCATTTATAGCATATGCGATATCGGAAACCATCTAACTTAGCATTCATTCATAATCTTAAAACATGATAAACCATTTAGCATGCTCAAATCATACAAAATATTCATAAGTCAATATTTCTAAAATTAAAGTTACTATAAATAGTAACTTTCTAGTTTTGCATGAAAATGACCATTCTAACACTTCTAAACCAATTTTCATAACACCATATATCATAATATGCCATTTAACATCATCAAATCATACTCATATAGATAACATCACCATTTAACAATACTTGGGTTATAAAAGTTACTAATAATAGTAACTATGCCCAAATAATCACAATCATCATCAAAATCACATTTCATGTATCAATATCTTTCTTAGAACATTCTATTAGCAAAACCATATACATGCAATTTTACTAATATTACTCATAACACCATTTTGTAACTTAAAAGTTACTATAAATGGAAAGAATTTAAAATAATCACATTTTAACCATTTTAAACATAATTAATCATGTAGATCATCATCAATAACATCTACAATCACCAAAATCTCATCTAGCAACCTTAGACTATGCATGCATGTGGGTTTCCTACCCATTCATGACCAAATCAAGTGATACACACACACACACCTTCATAGATCATCATAGATCATCATAAAACATTATCTAATCATCATAGATCATCATTAATCACACTAAAATCATCAAACCTAGAACATAATTTCGTGCATGTGCACTATAGGTGCTTGCATGCGGGTTTCACCCATTGCATGTGGGTGTAGATTTGTTGTAGGTGCGTTTAAAGCCATAAAACTACCTCTTATGGTCTGGTATCACCAAGGTGTCGTTTGAACAGCTCTTGAACCTTCTGGACAGTAGGCTTTTGCAGAGAAAAGATGGTGGGGATGGTGGTCGAGCTCTCCAAGTCCTCCTCTTCAAGCTCCTAGTGAGTTCTTAGCTTCTTCACTTCAATCTTGAGCTCCAAGGTGTTCAAAAATGGCTTCCAATGGAGGAGAGAGGTTGCAACAGGGTGTAGAAGACGAGATTAGTCGAAGGGTGGCGTGTTTGGTCGAGAATAATGATTAAAAGGGATAGAATAGCCATAATGGTCTTGGTTTTATAAAGATTTGGTGTCTGGATGTCGCCGCGTACCGCGGAGAGGCTCCAAGATTCCTTCTGCTTACCGCGATATATTTCGGGATTCAAATTCTCCCGAATCTCGTCGCGTACTGCTATTGGGCCTCTTATGGGCCATCGCGTACCGCGATGTGGCCCTGAAGAGCCCAATAAGCCTATTTTCATGTGTTTGGTCCGTTCGTCGCCGTTTTCACGTTTCCGAACTCTTGTTTGGCCTTGTTTGAACTTCCAAGTCCAGTGTTAGAGCGTTTCGTGAGGTTTTGGGTGTTGTGTTACACGATGTGCTAAACGTTCACCAACGTTCGTGTGTTTTGACACGTGTGTGACAATCCGATATTTTCGAATTAACCTCGTTAACCCTCGTAGGTCCAATTGTATCCTATGAGGCTCAATTGAATAGAAGTAGGCCCAATTATACCTTAAGAGGACAAGTTAGGCCCAATAAGGCCAAGGTGGGCCCAATAAGGCCAAGGTAGGGCCAATAAGGCCAAGGTAGGCCCAATGAGGCCAAGGTAGGCCCAATGAGACCCAAGGTAGGCCCAATTGTAATTATGAGACCCAATTGGGTTAACCTAGCCCAATAACGTTCCAATTGGCCAATTAGTAACAATTTGAGAATTTTGGTTTAACTTCGTTGACCAAAAACTAAGGAAATCATAGGAAATCGAAATAGAAGGATTAAATTAACAAAATGGGTATTGAAACATTAGAACTACAAGGATTATATGTGTAATGTCATCAAATTAGAGATTTTGACTTTTGGAAGTCAAAATTCGTGTATAATTTTGATGGAAACCGAAATTCACATTAATTCAATGAAATTGATTGAATTAAATCTTTCAATAACTCATATTAATAATCATTATCAGTTACTATACGTTATTAAGAGTTTTAATGATCGAAATTAATCATGAAAGTAAATCAAGGATTGAAACCGTAGCCTTCAATATCAAAACCATATACCTCGACCATAATTCACCAAATTGAGTTCACAAAATCCTTAGTCGGCACTCTTAGGAGGTTTTACATCGATTAATTTGATTCCAGAAGCTTTGGGTTGAAGATTCGATTAAAGCATAGGCCGAACTCCACCTTCTAATCGAACTACATCGAATCGACATCAAATAAGGTAAAAATCTATCCCCACACAACCTAAACATGCCGATGTAGACTAACCCTATGTCAATTTCGGCTTTTAATATCGAATCATATGAATTCGATTTCTAGGGTTCTTGATAAGAAACGAATTGGGGGTTTTCAACAAAACGAATTATATAATCAAATTAAACTATGCAGAGAGTTTCGAAAACATTATTTTAATGAAATCCCTAAGTTAGTTTGATCAAACAACATCGAATTTTGGGATTTCATATTCTAGGGTTCATAACATAAACCTTTTTGGGGGTTTTAATCTAAATGAATGGGATATTCAAATTAATTACTACAGAAAGGTTCGAAATTATTGTATAAATGAAAACCTTATGTATTTAAAGCTTAATATTGTCGAATTTAACGAATTTGGATCAATGGGAATGGGGTTAGGTTCGAAGTCGGCTGGATATATAAAAACCATATGTTTTTGCTGAAAAAGATCAATTGAAAATACACATGAACTCGATTTGGACTAAGGAACAAAACCCCTATGGTTTTGGGATCGATTGGATTCGAAATCAGGGTCAATTGGGAACCATATGGTTCGGTTAGGGTTAAACAAAAGGGAGCCGATCGGGTTCTGTTTAGAAGAATTAAATTGGAGTTTCTAATGTGATTCCCTAGCGGGTTGGATTGGTAGCATTGGTGTGTTGAGAGGGGGAGGTCGCGGGTTCGAACCCGGCCTTTACCGGTTTTTGGGTTTTAAACCATTTTCATTATTTTTGTCATAACTAGTTCGTTTTAATTCTGATTTAATCCGTTCCAATTGCGTTGGAACCAGAATTGAATTCCGAATCTAATGAAACGATAAAATGTATATTTTTGGCATGAAATCAAGATCGGGTATAACTACGCATGTTTAAAAGAATCGTATATACGTATGCGGTTTAAACAACCAAACACAAAGTCACGCGTACTTACGTATGCACGATTCTAACAATCTAACATACGTGTGTTGACACGTATGTGAGTTCAAACGCAAAACCATAATTCGAATAACACTAAGTTAATGTTAAAACACAGATTCTTCGTAGAGGATTATCTACGCGACTGCACGTACGGTGATCATTCTGTTTGCTATCAAAGGTGCGTACACGGCCCCTTTCTTATTTTAACTGTTTCGGGGGAGAAAACATGTGTAACAAACACTTTTAGATACATATCACTTGCATGAGTTAGCTGTTTACATTAAGTGCAAACATAGCATTACAAAGCCTTCATTTCGAACCGTTTAGTTTGCCGTAGCGCAAAGCGTGGTAGTTGGAAATAGATCTATTAGGTTTGACAAACCTCACTTGGTAGATGGGATCTACGCAGGTGTTTGACTGACCAAACACACATTACTATTGTTTGTGCTAGACAATAGTGGCAAGGCAAAAACATGCTATAGCATGGCAATCGTCAGCTTCGGTGTCGACCACTTATGTAAATAGTACAAATGACTAGCTATCATGACTATGCATGTGTGATTATGTTATCTGTAAACTTTATATTCAAACTGTGGTTTCAACATTTGTGAATGCTTAAACCTGTGTATGCACCAACCTTTGTGTTGACTTGATTTACATGTTTTCTCAGGACGCTTAGGTGCGCATTAAAGCTGGCATGGACTAGGAGATAGAGTCGCATGCATGTTTATCATTTATTGTTTAAATTACACATTTGAGGATTTGTTTTGTAATTTACATTTTATAACTGTTACTGGTTTTATAACGCTTCCGCAAATTTTGAAAACTCTGATGTTATGTTTTAAAGACCAAAGTATGTTTTGAAATTCATATAGAGGTCTTCGTTATGTCTAATGATCTGAGATCCTGGTTTGTCACGTTCCCAAACGGTGTGATTCCGTTAGTTGAAAATTGGGGGTGTGACAACGTGTGTGCGGTTTCTCGATAATTCCTCGAATTATCTTGTTGTGTGTCAGTGTTAGTACTGTCATGCCACGTGTCACACTAAATTAATCTAATTATAGTTCCACTTGTACAAAATCATTTAGGTAAACATTTAAATAAATAATAAGCTAACCTGGAATTTGTGGGGTGTCACATCGACATTCCTAATAATCATAATTGACAATACAGTGCACTACAGAGGGCCTTAGTCAACTCGACCAACAGTGGAATCACCGAAGAGGACCGAAGTCCACTCAACAACAATGACTCACGGAGTTGTGATAATCCATGTCAATTCATCGTCAATAATAATCCAATAATATGAATATCATAGTGATAGTCCAGGTGTCACCCATGTGTTATCAAAATAATATTAAGCTGGTATGCTAACATGCACCTATACATAGGTATATACGTGCATGCATGCATGGACTCATGTAATTATGTATATTAGGTTTTTATTTCAAAGGTGATGGTTTAAGAATACACATACACATGCACACGTATAAGCATGCAATGACACATGTATGTATTGTCCTTTATTGTTGAACCAAAAGCTTATCTCAATTAGTTATTGTTAAAGAAATATCAACCAATATGCATGCGTGATAGTATCAAAAATCCATAGGTTTCGACAGCCCCTAGGCTCGGCAATCACCAAGTTTTAGGATCACCAGGGTTCGGCAACACCTGGATTCGCAGCACATGGGTTCGCAGCACCTGGGTTCGCTGCTCATGGGTCCGCAGCTCATTAGGTTCGCAGCTCATAGGTTCGACCACCTTAGGGTTTGATTGATTGGAGGTTCGGCTTGTCACACCCCAACCTGCTCGTCACCTGAGATGATGTCATTCGTCACTCTGAGATGATTGGGGAAGCATAGTGGTGATATCTCAAAGATGAGGTGTGACTTACTTTATCCGATATCATAGCACACAGATTAACTTAAAGTAAATATATTACAAGGATCTTTATTACAATCAACAGTACAGTTTACAAACTAAGTTTATTACATGACAACTTATTTAATTACAAACTTATGAAGTGCATCCTCACCTGGTGGTCACTGTCTTCCTGCAAAAGTTTTAAGTTTAAAAATGTCAGCACAAAACTGGTGAGTCCGTAAAGTTCATGTTCAAAAATATGATATGATATGAAAGTTCTCAAAGTGTTCGGTTCAAGATAACCATGGGACCTGTATATATATATATAGGGCTTGGAATTTTAATAAACCACTAAATGTGTACTAACCCAAATAACTTTGGCAAGCTGAAGTCAAATCTTGGATTTTTTTTAACATCATTGTAACACATTTAGAACAGTATGTTCTTTTATGGGTTTGTGTAAATTCAGCACCATTTAAGAGATAAAATCGTTGTAAGTTTTTGACTTAAAGTACTGTAAGTGTTTTTTGCCCAAAACTTACAACGATGTTATCTTTTAAACGGTGATGAATTTACACAAACCCATAAAAGAACATAGTGTTCTAAATGTGTCACAATGATGTTAAAAAATCCAAGATTTGGCTTAATCTTGCCAAAGTTATTTGAGTTAGTACACATTTAGTGGGTTATTAAAAATCCAGCCCCTATATATATATATATATATATATATACACACATACTAGATTATTACCCCATGTATTACACGGGGTTTAATATAAAATAACTATTAATAAAAATTAATTATAAAACAATATTTTAAAATGAAATGAATAAATTAAGTATTATTAAGTATATTAAATGATAAAAAATCAATTAAAAACTTTAATAATTATAGAATTGATACTTGACTTCCTTATATTGTAAGAGCTGAAAATTTTAAACTAATTAACGTTAAAAGCTATCAGTTTCAAAATCAAAAAGGTAAGGTACCATTTTTTAATTATTAAAGCTAAGTGACCTAATTTAATAATATCATTAAACAAAATGTCCAAAACTGTAATTTTCCCTATCATTTTTATAACTTTTAGTTTTTTAAAGTAATTATTTTTAAGCATTTCGTGTTAAAAATGTTATTTGTTTATAAAAATCATGTTGTTTAAAATCTATGTTTTATAGTTTATTTCATTTTTTTTAAAAAATGTTTTTTTAGAAAACTTGTTTTGTAGAAAAAGAAAATTCTAAATACTGATGTAACATATATTTTTTTTCTTTAAAACCATTTTTCACATTAAAAAAGTAAATATTATCATTAATATTTTATTTATTTAATAAGAGAGTTAAAAATTATTTACTATGAAAGAGACTTGAGTTAGATGATAAAATGAAGACATGTGGCAATATTGGTTTAAAAACATAACAAGTGTCAAAAAAGATTTTTGTTTATTATAATAGTAATATATATATATATATATATATATAGAGAGAGAGAGAGAGAGAGAGTCATATTTAGAAGTTTTAAATGGTTAAGGGTGATTAAAATTTTTCGCCTATGTGTAGTAGACTAATTAAATGAGTTTTAAACGTAAACAAGCTTATATTGTTAAAACATACGTAAATCAAAGGTTTTATAGCCTAGTGGTTACACTCTTAACTTTCCTATAAAAAGACTTGGGTTCGAATCTGAATTAGGTCATATCTTTTGAGACAAGGTTTCAGGGTTTACCTCTTTAAATTATTATCATAATATGACAATATTTGAACGTGCGCTTCACGTTTTTTTACATTCAATATAACTTTTAAGTAGTTGATCCCATTTATCTAGAAGCAACAAAAATCTTTTTTTATAACCTTGAAAACTCACTTACATGGTAAACCACGTGTCATCTCTAATGCCCAACTAACTAGAAGGAATGTATAAAACGTGGCTCCAAGCAGCCGGGTCGATAATATTCAAAGAAAGTTGTTCTTAGTCAAAAAAAACTTGAGACTTATAAGTTATCTCTTTTTTACTCAAACCATTTCACTACTTACAATAGTTTTGTAATTTAAAATCTAATAAGTTCTGTTTCACTCAATTCCTATATTCAAATAAAACACACACACCAATGAGGCATTACCTCAATGGTACCCCAAGATTCTTCCAAATGGGAGGTCTTGGGTTCAAATTCTTCTCGCAGCGAAACATGGGTATGAGGGGGTCAGGGTTTTCCAAATGAGGTTTCCTCCTGAGGTGGTTGTGGTGGCTCATGGGAGGTCCAGGTAACTATACCTTGGTGACATGGTCTGAAAACAGTGGATTCACATAATTGAGACCTTCGTCATTAAAAAAAAATAAAATACACACACACACACACACACCAAGAGATACCACATTTTCAATAATCGCGTGTATAGACTTTATAATTATTACCCAACAAATTTGAAATAGCGAGTCTCCAATAAATAGACTAATAGTCATAAATGTGTGCATCACTTGTCATTTAAGACATTATATTAAAAAGCATGACAAAAGGAACAGTTGAGTTTGTACAGTATAGTTTTAACACATTAGAGTATTGGCGAAATACTTTTCTTTTTTTGAACCTGCTATCACAAGTGTTCTCTGTCTAGCCAGCCCATTTTGCTTTTTCGTCCATCAACAGCAGGGTTAGGGTTTCTCCCCTATCTTTCATCTTCTTATCATTGCGAATGGGTAAAGCACAAGATAAATAAGACCACTCTTAAAACCGAACCCTAAATCTGAAGAAGACCCATTCGATTTGATTCTACCCCACTCATCTGAGCAACAACGACGAGGCCAATGATGATCTAGGCTTAAAAATCATAGAAAAAGCAATGTTAAGCACCTTCGGTAAGGAAGCGAGGAGTAATCCTTCATTATCTGTCACGATAGGTGAAGAAAAAGAAAAAGAAAACGAGGACGAAGGAGAACAACAAGCAAATGATTAGAGCACAAGTTCATCTGGTAAATAGTTTGAATCGAGTTGAATATGTGGAAGCATTTTGTGTTAAAGTGTGTTCATAGGGTTTCAATTTTGTGCACTTTGTCTTCCTCTACAATTTCCATGGGTTTAAATTTTGTGTTATTGATCTTCTACATTTGCCATCATCAATTTGACAAGTATTCAATCACGTGAGGTAAGAAGTTTATTTCAATCTTTATTTTGGTTTCTTTTTGGATATTAATTTCTATTCTGATTTTGATTTGTTATTTATATGATGTAACTACTACGATGTCAATGAAGTGATTTGGGGATACATGTTAGATTTATTTAGATTTTATCAACATTACATGTCAATATTTTGTTCATCTTTCATTTTTAGATCCAATTAGTTGTCAGCTGGGTTCGATTAAATTCTATATACACAAGTATGTTTATATGGTGACTAAAAAGTCAAACAAGAGGTCAACTTGCTATAAAACTAGACGTTGATTCTATAAAAAAAAAAGCAAAGGATGAAAATTTGTTTTGAATTTAAACAAAACCTACCTCTTACAAGTTTTGTGTGTCTCATATGGTGTAGAGATTTCACAACCTAGCAAAACTAACAAGAGGCCAAATGCCTCTATATATACTTCTATCACATAGGATTCCAAAGGTTGCCATCATGAACCTTTAAAAAGCATATTTATGGCCACCATTATGCCCATTAACAAACATATTCATGGCCACCATTATGCCCATTAACAAACATATTCATGGCCAATTCATTACACTTGAATTGGTAGATGAAAAGGTTTACACAACACAATTTTGAGCATCGATATCTCATTCATCTTAGCTCCGTTTTGGACCCGATTCTGTTCATTGTGATTAGTTCACATCATAGAACAAAATCGTAATCAATAATAATCATATTCGTAACATATACGAATAATTATCGTGGTCCAAAATTAATAATAAAACATATTTATTATTATTAAATTTCCAACATACATATCATAAGATACATTTTACATTATTCTTCATCAACAACCCACAATTATTACATAATAATTAAACAAAAAAAACCCAAATATATTTATTTTTTATAATAATACTTATTAAGTTCCAAAATGAAGTTATAAATCTTGAGTGGATCAGGAAGAGACTTGGCTACACTTTCTTTTTGCATGCACCTTTTGGCCCATGCCATTAATCCAGGACACTCCTCTTCAATGCTAAATTTTCCAAAAGTTTCCCATGTGTAAAACCTACTATAAAATGGTACAAGTGTTATATCAACCAACCCTAAATTATCACCTCCAAAAAAGGGTTTGTCCCCTAACTCTCCCTCAACCAATTTCAAGATTCTCAATACTTCATTTTTGCCAACCACTTGCTCTTCCCCTTTTCCTATGTATATCTTTTGGCTTGCCTCGTATAGCTATAACAATAAGCAATTCATTAGAAATGTAATGAACTGAATATACAACAAGTTTCGACAGTATTAGTCTTATATACGTATGGTCAAGGTCGTCTTTGAAATTTTAAATATTAAAAAAAAAAAGTTCATTGAACATCTGTGATTAGGATAAGATAACAATAATTCAATCAACAAAACAAAACGAATCTAGTGATTCTAATTAGATTGCACTAGTAAACAAACCAGATCTTATCATAATTTACAAAGAAACAAACCAAATTCTATCTTAAACAAAAAAATCACACAAAATTTTGTTATAATTCATTGGAGAAAATCAAGCATAGAGACAAATCATATCTATCTATTATAATAAACTAAAATATTTTTGCTTATGTGTCAATATCACAATTAATCTTTCTATAAATTTGTCATTTGTCAACACCACATTAAATTTTAAAAAATTATTGACACATGTCAATTTATAATTAAAAACAATAAAACAAATAGATCCTATTTTTATGTTAAAATTTAAATTAAACCAATCCTATTTTTATGGTGACAAATTTAAGTTATATTTTTTTTAACATTTATTTGATTATTATTAAGATTATATATTAATGCTATTTTGTTCAAAATCAAAGGAATATTGCATAAATACAAACCTAACTTATGTATAAAAGTTATATTTTAATTAAAATATAACTAATAAGATTTATTTTTACTTCACAACTATGTTAATTTTTTAAAAAATATTTTTTATTTATTTTTTCAAACTATACTTAGTGCATTATATGTTTAAAATAAATTCTTAAAATTCTAATTAATACTACATTTTCACATTAATAATACTTATTATTAATGTTTCATATTTCTTTAACTTAATTTATTTATTTGAATTTTTTCTACAGTTTTAAACGCGAGCATAACCAATGACAATATTAAACAATTCCAAATGCAATAAATGTTTATTTGGATTGTGTAAAATCTAATGACGTGTCTGTAGAATAAAATCTTAATTTTTTTATCAACCTTTACATCTGAATAAATGACATTCACAAAATTACCGAATTATAAACATCTTTATAATAATTCAAATTTTCAAAATAATTCTTTTTAAGAATGTTATTCGTTGCAATTTAATATTCTCATTTATATTATATTTATATTAAATAGAGTGGTCAAAATTATCATTGCAAGAAAAATATTTTATCCCAACATGGTTCTAAACTTAATTTCTCTCAATTATACATACATATAATACTGAGAACGAAGTGTGTAAATAGACAATTTGTTTGTGGGCTTGTATTCAACATTTTAGTTAATTTATTTTTATATGTTTATATACTATTAAATACATCACTTGAATTACTTTAACACCATCGGATAATAAAATTTTGTTTAAATTTCAAATTAGATAATTTACTCACATACATCAATTGCAATGTCAATAAATAAAAGTCAATGCCAACCATTGTTAAAAGCTGGTTTGTTAATGAAACAACCAACTTTTTCACGGATAATTGTACGTTGTATATAAAGAAGTTTTAGAGATTTATAAATTGTATTTGTAATTATAAAATGTATTTATATACAATTGATTATGTAATTCATCATTAATATATATTAATTGCATCATTTTGTTACTCATTTGGTGTTTGCATTTTTAAATGGGTCGTGTTCGTGTCTACCCATTTAATGTTTCGTGTCTTAACGTCTCGTGTTTTAACGGGTCATGTTTGACCTTTTATAACACCCCTAGTTAAATATATCCCGGTAATCAGATTAGTATCGCACTATCATCTAATTTTATACGTGTCTAAAAAATTTTAAGACTAGTTTAGTAGCTGAATACTTGTGTTGAATATGTTAGGTTCACTTGGATTCGGGTTTTTTAAATATTCTAATCTTACTATTTTAACAACTAAGCATATTTTTTTACTTGTGTGTTGTCACCTTGTATCATTATTGTCACTTTCTAAAATCATTATTGTTACTTTTCACCTTTTATCATTACGCTTAATTATCTCTCTTATAATATATATTATTAAATTAATGACCAATGCTATTATTTGCCTTTTTCATATTAAAAGTTAAATTTTAATAAATAAAAAAATCAAATATTTTCATCAAAAAACATACTTTGAAAAATTTATAAAATATTAAATTTGATAGAAAAAAATTAAAAAAAAAATAATTATAATTTAAATTGATATTTATAGTAAATAAAAGCTTTATAAAACACAAGTTTTCTTGAACAAATTTAAAATAATAATAATTATAAATTGGAATTTTTAAACAACATCATTTTGATAACCACTGATGTTTTTAAAACAAAATTGTTTAAAAAATAATTTCTTTATATCCAAAAGTTATAAAAAACAGAGAAAACTACATTTTCTGTCATTTATATTTAATGTTATTTTCAAACCGGGTTGTTTTAACTATAATAATTACAAGAATAACTAAAGTTTTAGCATCATTTATTTCAAAGATCAATTGTAACAAATCAAAAGGTTGGTAACTATTTATTTAGTTATTCAAGTTTTAATTATTGTTTTTTTTGAATGACTTGTAACAAATACACCAAGGATGTGATTTTAATTGTCCCGTCAAATTTAACAAGACAATTTCAACCATGCACTCGAAATTAACGCTATGAGGCGTACGTTCGAACTTACCCCAGAAAAAACCACACAATTAAATAAATCCACTAATACTGGCTTAGCATATATATATAGGACATGTATATTTTTGAAACTCAATTTGGTTGAGGAAACTTTGAAACTTTTGAAAAAACAATGTAAACAAACCTATTTTTTTTTATAGTTTTGTAACATCATTAGGGTCAATTTTATTAAAAAAATGAAAAAAGCGCCGATAATTTTTTTTTAAAAAAATAATTTGTAGACGATGTAACACAGACGTAACACAGCTGTATAGATCAACGGCGACCTGTCCAGCTGTGTTACATCGTCTACAAATTATTGTTTTTTTATTTGTCGGCTCTTTTTTCATTTTTTTTTATAAAATTGACCCTAATGATGTTACAAAACTATAAAAGAAATTAGGTTTGTTTACATTGTTTTTTTTCAAAGGTTACAAAATTTCCTCAACTCAAGTAGGTTTCCAAAATAACTATCCCATATATATATATATATATACCTTAATTAGAACCTAATACCTCTCATAGCTAAAAAGGTTGTCATTAAACTTTTTATTAAGTTGTTTTATTATTATTTCTAAATTTTTTGATGTTAAGTAATTAATATTTAATTTGTGTAATAGCCCGATAACAGTTATTTTATACTTGCAAAACTCCAAATCTAATAAGTGAATATTTTAATTTGTGTAATAGCCCGATAACAGTTATTCTAGCCTATTGGTAGCCTGTTGACTTCCGAGATTTCTCGGGCTGGAGTCTCACCTAGAGCAAATATTGCTCTAGGTTAAGCCAGGTGGTTTTTCTAGTTATAGGTTTCCTCATGTACGAGTGGGTCATGTCATCATGCTCTGTTATTCGGATTGGAGGGTGATCTATTTGCTAGATGATCCCGGGTGACCGAGCGTTTGCTGGTCAACAAAAAAAAAGTGAAGAACGATCGACACAAATTACCTCTCTGTCAATGAAATTGGCCCAAAATCGAGCTTGTGCTCTCTGGTGCGGATCAGACGCAAGGAACCGAGGTGATCGATCACTCCAAATCTCGTCGACGTACTCCAAAATGTTTAGCGATTCGCATATGGGTTTGTGATTATGAACGAGCACAGGAACTTTCTTATGAACAGGATTGATTGCAGAGAGAAACGATGATTTGTTGAACAGATCTTCTTCGATGTATTTATAAGGAATCCCTTTTTCTTCCATGGCGATTTTGACCCTGCAACCAAAGGGGCTTGACCAGAAATTCACTAAGATCACTTCTTCATCGTTCATCATTTTTGAATCAGATGATGATGAATTGATGATGGTGGTTGTGATAATGGCAGATTTGGTGATTGGTGTGTTTGATAGGGGGATTTATAGGCTCATAATGTTTCATTTAGATCCATCCTGTTATAGTGTTTGTTCATATATGTCTCATTAATTATTGGAGATGATTGCTTTGGGTATTCAAATATTTTAATTGTTTTTTTTAACAGCTAAACAAGTCCTCGGACCCAACAACTCAAGCGCTACGACCACAGACCGCTACCAACCCCAGAAACATTTAAAACCGGGCATTGGCGAGTGCCGAATTGAGGAATCGCCACACCATCTAGGAGGAAAGTCACACTAAAAAACCCCCTAGCTCACCCAAAACATTTTTTGCTCTATGCGAGATTCGAAACCAAGACCTCCCATTGCTGGTGGTCAAGGAGTACCACTAGGCTATAAGCGCAACGATAAATATTTTAATTGTTAATGACTTCAAACTAATTTTTCGAACGAAATGTTATTTTTTGTTTTAAGTAAATGTTTTGTCTCCTTTTGCTTCAAAAATTAACATTTATTGTGGTTTTGATAAATTTATGTCGCCTCCTTCAAAATGTTCAAGTTATGACACTGTAACAAACTACCTCTTAGTTAATGTTATTTCTTAATCATTTAGAATTAATGTTATCTCTTAGTCATTAAGTGACTATAACCCATTTAGAAGTAGTCTCTTAATAATTAATAAAAGGTTGACAAACAATCCCGTTATCTTTATATGATTCAAAATCCATAATATAGTAATTATCTTATATGAAATAAGTTATAAAAAAATAATAGATATTTTTGATGATATAAAAGTAGAAAAGGTGTCACAAGAACGATCAACGTGAGTAACTTTGAATCTTTTCTAATGATGATAATATTTTACAATATAATGTTTGGCTTTAAATTTATGAGAAATTTATGAGCTCTTAAGTAGAGGTGGGCAAAAAAACCAGTTTGGGTTTCCAAACCGGTATTCTAACATTCTCAAACCGGTTCTATCCAAACCGGTTCTATCCAAACCGGTTCCCAAACCAGTCCGAACCGTCGGTTTGGCATAGGTTAGACATCCTTGTCACTCAAACCGGTTTCAACCCCTCCAAACCGATTTCAAACCTATCCAAACCGGTTCTATAGATTTGACATCCTCATCTCGCCAAACCGGTTTTGACCATCCGTTGACCAAACCGATTTCGTTCTCAAACCGAACCGGTTTGGAGAAAAAAACGGTTTGCGCATCCCTAGTCTTAAGGTTTATTTTACGATTGATGGAACTAAAGTTTGAGAGACATGAAAGTTTTGAAAGATTTTATATTATTTGAATGCAAGGAAATATGTTTGTTACACGCGAGAAGCTACATTGTAGAAAATTGCTATAAATCATAAAGGTAATCAAATCAAAGGAAACAATGAAATGAAATACTAATAATTAAAAAATAACTTATTATTTTAGATTAACTAAGGGGATACGTGCCACTTTATAGGGCATGAGTGCATCACTATATTTATTTTCTATTTTGTCTCTAACCAGTGATTTACCCGCCGAGTTGCGGCGGCAATCCTATGTTAAATAGGATAAAAACATAATCTCAAATATGAAAAGTCGGTCGTAAAACATAAATTGTAAACCCGAAAAGCTTTAAAAATAAAATATAAACCATAAAGCAAAAAAGTTTCAAAACTAAAACAAAAAAAAAAGGGTTATCCAAGATGACAACATCATCAATCATAAAACACAAAACTTTTAAAAATTAGAGTAAAAAATAATGTGTCTTAGAACTTGTGTCTCACAAACAAAAAATGTTAGAGTCATATTGTACTGACGCGGTGACAGAATCACGAATATCAAAACACGCTTATACGGGTGCATTATAAGCTTATGAATAACGCGCAAAATTTATTCGATCATTTGAGTTCAAAATTTATATAAATGTTCGTTATATAAGGACAGGATAAAAACACGTAAACATTAAAAATATGTGAATAAAATGAAAGAGTATTTAAAAATAAGATTTTAAAGTTCAGGCTATAAAAAGTAAAACTTTGAAAATTGACTCAAGATTTTAGAAGGTCCTTCTGTTTTTGTTCGTTAGAAGCATGTAAGCAACGATTGAAACTAAGCACGAAATAAACTTAATTAAATAAAAAAAATTATTATTGTTGTTCATGCAACCATCACATCTACCTACTCTAATAAAAGAGTATATTTAGGAGACACTTGTCACATGCTGATGATATCTAAAATTTGTTTTCCTGTCTCTCTCTCATAATTATTTTAACAATTTTTAATAATTATATACTGAAAAATATATATTTTCTTATTCTAATAATTTACTACTTTACTAAAACTTGGTATACTATAACAAGATTTAAATTATATATTATCTTAAAATGTAATTATATAATTATTGAACATATTTATTATTTCTTTTATAATTTTTAGATATTCACATTTCTTATTTCACCAATAGTTGATAAATCTAACATATAAATTTTTATAAAAAATATTATTTATAACATGTTGTAATTATTCAACCCATGTAAGACATGGGTTTATAATGCTAGTTTAATATGTAGTAGTTTCTTCTTCTTTATTCAAAACCTTCTTTTTTTATTAAATTTTAATATGATCAAATATTTATTTTCATGATTTCTAGTGAACGGTCGAGATAGGTTTTAAAAGTTTTTATCTAAAATTTGGTTTTTCACAGGAAAATATATACATATATAGGGTATGATTGATTTATTAACACATGTTTATTGCGTTAACCGAATAACTACATTTTATTACTTTGGGGCCCACATTAAAGTAATTCTAAAGGTATAGAACTTTTCTTTTTTTATTAATGTAAGTGGCTCCTACATTAATAAAACAAAGAAAAAACATACACATTTAGATTTACTTTAATGTGGGCCTCAAAGTAATAAGATGTAGTTATTCGATTAATACAATAAAAAATGGTTAATTTTTTATCATCTTCCTGTATATATATAACTAGGTTATAAACCCATGTAATACATGGGATTGGGTACAAAAAATTATACAATTAAAATATATTTATAATAAATAATTGCATAATCTACTATATAAGAATACATTTCATATTAAAAATGCAAATTATAAATCTCTAAAACTTTTTATATACAACATTGAATGTACTGTTAATAATATTATCTTTGTTAAAAATTAAAAGTATTAAACCATCCTTATTTTTAACTCTGAAAAACAACGTATAGTTAATCGTGTCAAAAAACTTGTTATTAAATCAAGATCATACAATTCTATTAATTTACACTTCATATCAGAGTGTGTCTTTTCTTGTTATCTCAATTTAACAAAATTTGTTCATCATTTTTGTTCAAATGTGAGATTGGAGCTTTTTTCACATGATTGTATTTTTGTTAACATGTAATGATAATTTAACTTAATTAATTTACCTCATTTAAATGAATTAATTATATTGATTAAATGAATTTAAATTTTAAAATTCCTAGAATTAATATAGTGGTGACATGTGACACACATATGACGTGGATAACATAAAATGATGACATGTGGTCAAATTGTTACTTTTTTATTAGGTAGTATAGATATAGATTCTACGCATCATGTCAAACTAACATTCATGTGATTTTTTTTTACCATTGGTTTCTTTGTGGCATATCTTAGAAGGCATAAAACTAATATTCATGTGATGCATTTGGAAACAAATCTTTTAAGGGTATAAATGGTTTTTTACCTTGATTCCTTTGCGACAGATCCGACAGGGTATAAATGGAAGTGGGCAGATTTGTTTAGGGAGATTTTATTTGAACACTTCACTTTTATATTTTAACACCCCAGCGAACATGTACGCCCGTACTTGTCAGTACGCCCGTACTTGTCAGTATGCCCGTATAGGGTAAAGACAAACATTGTAGAGGAATGTCTTAGATTCATTGAAGATTCTTTGGACGGATCGTACATGTCAGTACAGCCCGTACATGCCTTGACTTATTTTTACAAGCCAATTTGGGTGTCAACCGGTGTGGAGTAATTTTATACGGCCCATACAGGGCAGTACAGGCGGTATAGAAATTAATTAAACTTAATTTATGTATTTTATTAATTTTTAACAATATACGTCTATTAAGTTAAATTTTGAACGATATACGTCTATTATGTTAATTAAACGTCATAAGTTTGTTACGTTATTATTTAAACAATATTAATTATTTACGTAATCATTCTAACTAAATATTTTATTTTATAATTAGTTTGTTTACGTTAATTAAATTTAAACGTTATAAGTTTGTCGCGTAATTAATAAAAAAAACGAAACAAACAGAAACAATATAAATAAAGAACGAAACATACATATATACACAACATGAGTTTTACATACAAGGAAACAAAATACAAAACACAAAAATATAAACTAAACTATGAAGCTCCGGATGGTCCAGCATAGGATCCGTTGTCTGGGTAGACGCGTGTCACACCCCCACCCCTTGTCACCTCGTGTCTGATCTGACGTCACTGAACCGGTTGCGGAAGCATAGTGGTGATGTCTCCGAGGTGAGGGGTGACTTACTTGAACCGATATCACAGCACACAGATTAACTTAAAGTAAGTACATTACCAAGGGTTTCGTTATCACAACCAGAATCACAGTTACAACTAAATTTATTACACAACTATCTTATTTAATTACAAATGTATGAAGTGCATCCTCACCCGGTGGTCACTGTCTCCCTGCAAAAAGATTTAATTTGAAAACGTCAGCACAAAGCTGGTGAGTTCGACAGTTCAATTTAAAATCATATGATATGATAAGCAAGTTCTCAAAAGTTCAGTTCCGGATAACCATGGGACCTGTATCTAGTTCCTTTCGGACGTCTAGTCTGTCTCAAGATATTACCCGTCGGTACATATCTTAGTGCCTCATTATCTTAATGTCTATCACACCATTAAGAAGTTCAGGAAACAGATAACAAACATTCACACAAGGGGAGATGCAATCCTCCCAGCGAATGGGGTGTCAACCAATAGTACTATCAATGTTTTCTGTTCGGCCACACATGGGTTCACTAGATACAGTTCAAAAATGAGGACTTTCAGTTCAATGATAGAGTTCAGTCTACAGGCAAAATCCCATGAAATCCCACAAAATCACATGAAATCACACAGATATCATTGATACATGTGGCAGTTGCGTACGAAGAATTCGGCATTAATGACGTAAGCACATTTGATCGTGTTTGAAATCCACGAGGAATTAACAACTTTTGTTAATGGGGATTGTTAGAACGTGAAAAATGATGAACGTGGGCGAAAACCGCACGCAAAACGGAGTTCGTATGCCCCCGGAATCGCGAAACGAAGTTTAAAATCAAAAATGGGATGAAAATCGGGCCAGGCGGTACGCCTGGCGTGGGTGTACCAACCCATGCGATACGCCTGGCTGACTATGTCGGCTAAAAGTTGATTAAATCGACCAGAATCGTCCAGAACGCAAAAACTTCGCTCATTTCGACCTCCAGACGCCATTTCTTCATATTTTCACTTCCAAAACTTCAAATCTAAGCTCCTCAAACATCTGGATCATCCCACGGATCGTATATACAAGTCCCGATCGTAGTTTTACCCGCAGGAATCCGTCAGATCAGGTAATGATCCGTTTTAACCTTCTAGTTTGATTTTGATTGATTAGATCTTGATTTTGAATGTAATGAGATAGTTAGGATTGTTGATTATTGCCTAGATGATGGCTAGGATTGATTATAAACGAAGAACACGAAGTTCTAACGGTTAAATCCTTGTTTTGATCCGTTGTGATGCCCGGTTTGCATGAAATCATACCTATGATTATAATGGTTTAAACCATTTGATTATGACAATGTAGGTGATTAGTTTGATTAATCTTTGAAATGCAAAGGTTAAATCCAAGTGTTTCAAACTAATCATAATCATTAACATACTCATTGGAATGATTATCTGATGTTTGTGATAACAGTCAGATTAGTATGTTAAATCTGGTTATTTCACCTATTCTGATGCTACATTGTGATATTTCATGATATTTGGGTAATCAATAACAAGGATTAATCATTTCTAAGCCATTAAATCATCTAAAAATTGTCTTAATATTATAATCAACAATATTAACTATTTGATTAATCCGAGATTATTTAGATTAATCAAGAGAGTCATCAACTTTGTATCAGGAATCTAATGCAATGTAGATTCCTACATTATCATACATTGTATGATATAACCTTAAATTAATTAATTATATAATTAATAGCGAGTTGATGATTTATTAAGCAATGTCTTTGACATTGAACGTTCAGAAAGATCTAATCAGTAAACTAGAACATAAATAACTTATTAAATACAATTAAATGCAGAATCATCTCTTTGTTGTTAGATTGAAGAGATTTTGCTACCTTATATCATCAGGTGAGTTTCGTACCACCCCTGTTCTTTTAATGTTTTATAAACATCGGGGTATAACTGCTAAACTTTTCTTGATCATATGATATGTGTCACTGTTATCTGCGTGATTTCATGTGATTAACTGAATTTGTGGATTTCATGGGATTGTTGCCGTTAGTATCTCTATCATGATATCAAAGTCCTCATTCTTGAACTGTATCTAGTGAACCCATGTGTGGCCGAGCAGAAAACATTGATAGTACTATCGGTTGACACCCCATTCACTGGGAGGATTGCATCTCCCCTGGTGTGAATGTTTGTTATCTGTTTCCTGAACTTCTTAATGGTGTGATAGACATTAAGATAATGAGGCAATAAGATATGTACCGACGGGTAATATCGAGAACTGAACATATCGTCCGAAAGGAACTAGATACGGGTCCCATGGTTATCCGGAACTGTGAACATGTATTTGAACTTAACTGTCATATCATATGATTTAACTAAACTGTATGAACTCACCAGCTTTGTGCTGATGTTTTCGAAACTAAAACTTTTGCAGGCAATCAAGGACAACGGTGAGGATGCACTCACAGCACTAGCAATAACTGTAATTAAATAAATTGTAATATGTATAAACTGTAATAATATTTGTAACCACGAACCTTGTAATGTAAGTTTTACTTTTCGTAATCTGTGTGCTATGATGATACCGGATCAAGTAAGTCACCCCTCATGCTCTGAGACATCACCACTATGCTTCCGCTACCCTTTTGATGACATCATTCTCAGGTGACGAGAGGTGGGGGTGTGACAGGGTGGTATCAGAGCCACAGGTTATAGAGAATTAGGTTGACTTAGAGACCTAGACTATAACCATAGGTTCGTATAATGACACAGAGAGCACTGAATACAACGAACGAACAAAACTTGTGTTGATTTAAGTTAGGATAATCGAGTGATCCAGGTTTCAGTTATGAGTGGCCAGCATAACTGAAATTTGTAATACTTGTGCATTCTAGTTTAAGTCAATCCAAGCTGAACTATAACAATTCTAAAGACTAATAGTTGCTTTGAGATAGGAAGAGATATCATATCATGTTTGTATTGAATATTATTATTCAATGTTTATTTCATGATACTGATCTAGAACTTTGTTTATTCAGCAATGGCGAACCCGGGAGAAAACTATATTTACCAGAGATTCCCTTACATCATCCTTGACGACACACCCAGTGACAGCTCGGGATCGAGCTCGGGTGCAGTACCATCTCATGCGTCTTCTGTATCATCTCAGGTGGGACCACAGCTACCAGCTACACCACCCGGATCTCCTTTTGTACCACCACTACCGCCCGGATCTCCGTTCATACCACCACCACCACCGGGATCCCCACCGGTGCACAGTCCACCCCACTCACCGCTGGCCGACGCTTCGGCCATGAGGAGGCAGAGCTCCTCACCACACAGAGCCCCGGCATGGGACGGGCTCAGGCGTATGCGGGGCCAGGCCCGCAAGACTACGGGACTACCTCCACGATGCCCTATGGCTCCACGGGACGAGCCAGCACCAGTACACGAGGTGGGAGAATCCTCCCACCAGGCTGAGCTTCGGGCTCAGGTACAGCAGGTATCTCAGGACCTGCTGGGCCTCCGACAGGATTTGCAGCAGCACCATATCACGATGGAGGACACCCGTAACACGGTGATGGAGATTCTCACGTCTCACCTGGCTCTTATGGAGCATGTGACTACTCAGGGTGCGGACACTCTAGCTTGGAGGGCGACCATTGAGGATCGCCTTCAGAGGACCTGGTGGAGGGAGATGATTGCTGCATGTAAGCAGCGGGTGGCAGCCTTTGGGGAAAGGCTGCAGGGACTGATCTGGATGCTCGATACGCTGAGCACCGAGGCTAGACTTATCTGGTTAGCTATAGTACTTGCTACTATAGCTATAGTGCTAGCCTGTTTACCGTATTTCTTACGGTAAGTCAGATCAGTTGATCCACATTTTTGGGATTTTCATTGTACATCTCATAGACGGATAGGTTGTTTGTATGAATGTATTATGAGGGCACTTTTTGTATCATAAACTTTATGGTTCTATAATAACAGTGTTGTTTTAATCAAACGTTTGTTTCTGTATATCTGTTGTATGTTATGTGAACACTATATCTATATCAGTATGAGAACATATCTATGAACATATCAGTATGAGAACATATCTATGAACATATCAGTATGAGAACGTATCTATGAACATATCAGTATGAGAACGTATCTATGAACATATCAGTATGAGAACGTATCTATGAACATATCAGTATGAGAACATATCTATGAACATATCAGTATGAGGACATATCTATGAACATATCAGTATGAGAACGTATCTATGAACATATCAGTATGAGAACGTATCTATGAACATATCAGTATGAGAACGTATCTATGAACATATCAGTATGAGAACGTATCTAACTGAAAACATATTGCGCTGATATACAGTACGAGAGCCATACTGTATGCGAATATGTCGAACTAAAAATATATATATTGTGCGAAAATACAGTACGAGAGCCATACTGTATGCGAATATATTTAACTAAAAACATATATTGCGCGAAAATACAGTACGAGAGCCATACTGTATGCGAATATATTAACTAAAAGTACAGTACGAGAGCCATACTGTACGAGAACATATCTAAACGAGAACGTATCTGTAATGTGAACGAGAACATATCAGTAACTAAAGTATAGTACGAGAGCCATACTATACGAGAACATATCAGTTACTAAAAGTACAGTACGAGAGCCATACTGTACGAGAACATATCTAAACGAGAACGTATCTGTAATGTGAACGAGAACATATCTAAACGAGAACGTATCTGTAATGTGAACGAGAACATATCAGTAACTAAAGTATAGTACGAGAGCCATACTATACGAGAACATATCAGTTACTAAAAGTACAGTACGAGAGCCATACTGTACGAGAACATATCTAAACGAGAACGTATCTGTAATGTGAACGAGAACATATCTAAACGAGAACGTATCTGTAATGTGAACGAGAACATATCAGTAACTAAAGTATAGTACGAGAGCCATACTATACGAGAACATATCAGTTACTAAAAGTACAGTACGAGAGCCATACTGTACGAGAACATATCTAAACGAGAACGTATCTGTAATGTGAACGAGAACATATCTAAACGAGAACGTATCTGTAATGTGAACGAGAACATATCAGTAACTAAAGTATAGTACGAGAGCCATACTATACGAGAACATATCAGTTACTAAAAGTACAGTACGAGAGCCATACTGTACGAGAACATATCTAAACGAGAACGTATCTGTAATGTGAACGAGAACATAACTAATGAGAACATATCTGTAATTAAAGTACAGTACGAGAGCCATACTGTACGAGAACATGTGAACATATTTGTTGTTGTGTGAGAACATATCTAGTACATGAACTGAGAACATATCAGAGGACTTGTGTGAGAACATATCCTAGTCCTGTATGAACATATCTCTAAAAACATGTATTGCAAGGCAATGAGTTGGGTTATACTCTACACATGTTTTGAAATAACAGGACTAAGTATAACTACGAATATCTGAATGACTAGTGTGAATTGAGAACGTATCTGGATCTTTTCAATGTAGTTATACTTGAATACTTAAATGATCACATTTCAACATGAAATTGTCAGCATGTCTGAACATGGTTGAGTTATGTGATTAAAAAGGGTTATATTTATAATATTCTTGAACTGACCTGAGTTTGTCTGCATGTGAGCAGAACTATGGCTCCGAAAAGAGGTCGTCCAGCTAAGAAAGTTACTGAGAATATTACTTCCCCTGAACCGAATCCAGTTCCACCACCTGTTTCTGAAACAAATACCGTTCCTCTGGTGAACCAGGACCCAAACCCGACACCAACGGCAGCTCCTAGTGGGTCGGTATTGAATGAAGCAGCTATAGCCCGAATCGTAAAGGAACAGCTATCGGCTGCTGGCATTGTAATACCACCACAGCCACATGTCACTTCTGGGTCTGGTCATGTGGAACATAATGCCACAGGTGGACACGTTGAAACTGTTCATACCACAGGCACAACTACTACTGCTCCTGATCCACCACGACAGGGATGTACGTATAAATACTTTGCTTCCTGTAACCCACCTACTTTCACAGGTAGGGAAGGAGCGGCTGGACTCCTTAGGTGGATCGAGGAGATGGAAACAAAACTGAAAATCAGCCAGTGTCTGGAGGAGCATAAGGTGTCTTATGCTGCCTGTTCTTTGAAAGAATCAGCTCTTACCTGGTGGAATACCCAGGCTAAAACTTTGGGTTCTGTTACAGTTGATTCTATGGGCTGGAATGAATTCAAAACTTTGATTATATCAGAGTACTGCCCAATCACTGAAATCCAAAAACTTCAGGAGGAATTCTGGAGTCACTCAATGGTCGGTGCTGATTCTTTAGCCTACACCGATCGTTTTCATGAACTTACTTGTCTACTTCCCAATATGTTTCCAACTGAGGCAGCATTGATTGAGAAGTATATCAAAGGGTTGGTTCCCCAGATTCGGGGAAATGTAACTGCTGCTGAACCCACAACCCTCAAAAGAACCATTCTGTTGACCACCAAGCTTACCGATGAGGCGGTAAGAAGTGGTACATTGATCTCAAAATCTCAAACGGCTGTGGGCCGTAGTGAAGCTGGTACCTCGAACGTTTCTAAAGGTACCAAACGTAAATGGTTTGGCAAGTCCAAGGCCAAAGCTCCAGCTGAAACCAGTCAGAACAAACCAACCGTGAAAAACTATGGAGCGGCGGTACCGGAGAGGAAAGTTTACACTGGGCCGGCGCCCAAATGTGATAGGTGTCCCTACCATCACACAGGACCATGTCCTGTTTGTGCAAAATGTAATCGGGTAGGACACTATGCTAAATACTGCAACTTTCCTGCTCGTCAACCAAACCAAGCTCCACGACCCACTGCTCAAATGAACCGGTCATGTTACACTTGTGGAAGCCCTGATCACCTCATGCGCAATTGTCCAACCAATAACACCAATCCAGGGAATCAAGCTAGGGGCAGAGCTTTTCAGATTGGTGCAGCCGAGGCAAGACATGATGCAAACATTGTCACTGGTACGTTCCTTCTCAATAATCTTTATGCATCAGTTTTATTTGACACAGGAGCAGATAAGAGTTTTATTTCTCCTGAATTTGCATCATTACTTTCATTGCCTACGGTAGAACTAGAAACTCCTTATGTCATTGAACTTGCAAACGGCAAGATGATCAAAACTAGCAGTGTTATTCAAGGATGTTCCTTGAATCTGAATGATCACCTTTTCTGTATCGACTTACTTCCTATTGAGCTTGGTAGCTTTGATGTCGTGGTAGGCATGAATTGGCTTTCTGATAACCAAGCGGAAGTTGTATGTCAAACTAAGGTGATCCGTATTCCATTACCTAACGGTAATACACTGGTAGTTCAAGGAGAACGAGCCGGTAGAAAACTTGGTCTCATATCTTGTATGCGGGCTCAGAAATTTTTAAGGAAAGGCTGTTATGCTTTCCTGGCACACGTGACCGAGCACAATTCTTCACCTACACGTATCACTGATATCCCAGTAGTCAAAGATTTTCCTGAAGTTTTTCCTGAAGATATATCAGGATTACCCCCAACAAGACAGGTTGAATTTCGTATTGACTTGATTCCTGGCGCTGCACCTGTTGCTAAAGCCCCGTATCGGCTTGCGCCATCTGAAATGCAAGAACTTTCAGGTCAATTACAGGAACTTCTTGATAAAGGTTTCATTCGACCCAGTTTTTCACCTTGGGGAGCACCAATTCTTTTTGTGAAAAAGAAAGATGGATCATTCAGGATGTGTATCGACTACAGGGAACTCAATAAACTAACAATCAAGAACCGTTATCCATTACCTCGTATTGATGATCTGTTTGATCAGTTGCAAGGTGCTACATATTTCTCAAAAATTGATTTAAGGTCCGGATATCATCAGTTGCGAATCCATGACAATGATGTTCCAAAAACTGCTTTCCGAACCCGGTACGGACATTACGAGTTTTTAGTAATGCCGTTTGGTTTAACCAATGCACCTGCAGTTTTTATGGATCTGATGAACCGAGTATGTAGACCTTATCTGGATAAGTTTGTGATTGTATTTATTGATGATATTCTCATTTATTCCCGGAACCAGCAGGAACATGCCCAACATCTGAAACTCATCTTAGAACTTCTAGCACGTGAACAGCTATATGCCAAATTTTCCAAGTGTGAATTTTGGTTACGAAAAGTTCAGTTTCTGGGGCATGTTGTGAATGAGAATGGTATTCAAGTGGATCCCAGTAAGATTAAAGCGGTAGAACAATGGGAGACACCTCAAACCCCGACTGAAATACGTCAATTCTTGGGGTTGGCAGGTTATTATCGTCGATTTATCAAGAACTTTTCAAAAATCGCTCTGCCACTTACCACTTTGACTCAGAAGAACCAACCGTTTATATGGGGTTCCCAACAGGAGGAGGCTTTCCAACTGTTGAAACATAAACTCTGCAATGCACCTATCTTAGCACTACCGGAAGGTACAGATAACTTCACGGTTTATTGTGATGCTTCCCGTCAGGGACTTGGGTGTGTTTTAATGCAGAACGATAAAGTGATTGCTTACGCTTCTCGGCAGTTGAAAGTACACGAGAAGAACTATACCACTCATGATCTAGAACTTGGTGCAGTTGTGTTTGCACTCAAGATTTGGAGACATTATCTGTACGGAACCAAGTGTATTGTGTACACGGATCACAAAAGTCTCCAACATATTCTAGATCAGAAAATGTTGAACATGCGACAAAGGCGATGGGTTGAACTCTTGAACGATTATGATTGTGAAATCCGTTATCACCCAGGCAAGGCAAATGTTGTGGCCGATGCCTTGAGTCGCAAGGAACGGGTCAAACCCCTACGTGTGAGAGCGTTAGGTTTGACTATCCAAACTAGTCTAATTCCTCAGATTAGAAATGCTCAGCAACAAGCTTTACAAACAACGAATTATTCTGCTGAGGGACTAAGAGGATTAGATAAGAAACTCGATATTAAGGTTGATGGACTGTTGTATTTCAAAGACCGAATGTGGATTCCTTTATTCGGTAACTCTCGAACTATTATCTTGGATGAGGCGCACAAATCCAGGTATTCTATTCATCCAGGTGCCGATAAAATGTATAAAGATCTTAGAGATTTTTACTGGTGGCCTGGGATGAAGAGAAACGTATTAGAATACGTGGACCGATGTTTAACGTGTCTTAAAGTGAAGGCTGAACATCAACGACCTTCTGGGTTACTCCAACAACCTGAGATTCCCATGTGGAAATGGGATCAGATCTCTATGGATTTCATTACAAAACTACCCAGAACGTCACGTAACCATGACTCGATATGGGTTATCGTTGATCGCCTTACTAAATCTGCGCATTTCTTACCCATCCGAGAAGATTACTCTATGGATCGACTGGCTAAACTCTATGTTAATGAGATTGTATCTCGACATGGAGTACCGATCTCTATCATTTCTGACAGAGATAGTCGATTTATGTCACGATTTTGGCAAACTCTTCAGAATGCTCCGGGCACGCAAATCAATATGAGCACATCCTATCATCCACAAACGGATGGGCAAACGGAGCGAACAAATCAAACGTTAGAAGACATGCTCAGAAGCTGTGTGATTGATTTTGGAGGTAGCTGGGATATTCATCTTCCACTTGTGGAATTCTCGTACAATAACAGCTACCATACCAGCATACAATGCGCTCCATTCGAGGCACTGTATGGACGCAAGTGCAGATCTCCTATTTACTGGTCGGAAATAGGAGAAAATCAAATCATTGGCCCAGAATTCATCCAAGAAACCACTGACAAGATCGCACTGATTCAAGAACGAATTAAAGCTGCTCGCGATCGTCAAAAGAGTTATGCTGATAACCGTCGTAGACCACTAGAATTCCAAGTTGGTGATCGTGTAATGTTGAAAGTATCACCCTGGAAGGGCATTTTCAGATTTGGTAAACGAGGTAAACTCTCACCGAGGTTTGTAGGGCCATTTAAAATTCTTGAACGAATTGGATCTGTAGCCTACAGACTCGAATTACCTCTGGAACTCAGTAACATTCATGACGTTTTTCACATATCAAATCTGAAAAAGTGTTTAAACGATGAATCTTTGATCGTACCTCTCGAAGAACTTCAGATCGATGATAAACTTCAGTTTACCGAAGAACCGGTAGAAGTAATGGATCGAGAAGTTAAGGTACTCAAACGCAGTCGTATACCAATCGTTAAAGTTCGCTGGAACTCTCAACGAGGACCTGAATATACCTGGGAACGTGAAGATCAGATGAAAGCCAAATATCCTTACTTGTTCTCATAAACAATTTTCGACAGATAAGTCTTCACTAAATTTCGGGACGAAATTTCTCTAACAGGAGGAGACTGTGGCAGTTGCGTACGAAGAATTCGGCATTAATGACGTAAGCACATTTGATCGTGTTTGAAATCCACGAGGAATTAACAACTTTTGTTAATGGGGATTGTTAGAACGTGAAAAATGATGAACGTGGGCGAAAACCGCACGCAAAACGGAGTTCGTATGCCCCCGGAATCGCGAAACGAAGTTTAAAATCAAAAATGGGATGAAAATTGGGCCAGGCGGTACGCCTGGCGTGGGTGTACCAACCCAGGCGATACGCCTGGCTGACTATGTCGGCTAAAAGTTGATTAAATCGACCAGAATCGTCCAGAACGCAAAAACTTCGCTCATTTCGACCTCCAGACGCCATTTCTTCATATTTTCACTTCCAAAACTTCAAATCTAAGCTCCTCAAACATCTGGATCATCCCACGGATCGTATATACAAGTCCCGATCGTAGTTTTACCCGCAGGAATCCGTCAGATCAGGTAATGATCCGTTTTAACCTTCTAGTTTGATTTTGATTGATTAGATCTTGATTTTGAATGTAATGAGATAGTTAGGATTGTTGATTATTGCCTAGATGATGGCTAGGATTGATTATAAACGAAGAACACGAAGTTCTAACGGTTAAATCCTTGTTTTGATCCGTTGTGATGCCCGGTTTGCATGAAATCATACCTATGATTATAATGGTTTAAACCATTTGATTATGACAATGTAGGTGATTAGTTTGATTAATCTTTGAAATGCAAAGGTTAAATCCAAGTGTTTCAAACTAATCATAATCATTAACATACTCATTGGAATGATTATCTGATGTTTGTGATAACAGTCAGATTAGTATGTTAAATCTGGTTATTTCACCTATTCTGATGCTACATTGTGATATTTCATGATATTTGGGTAATCAATAACAAGGATTAATCATTTCTAAGCCATTAAATCATCTAAAAATTGTCTTAATATTATAATCAACAATATTAACTATTTGATTAATCCGAGATTATTTAGATTAATCAAGAGAGTCATCAACTTTGTATCAGGAATCTAATGCAATGTAGATTCCTACATTATCATACATTGTATGATATAACCTTAAATTAATTAATTATATAATTAATAGCGAGTTGATGATTTATTAAGCAATGTCTTTGACATTGAACGTTCAGAAAGATCTAATCAGTAAACTAGAACATAAATAACTTATTAAATATAATTAAATGCAGAATCATCTCTTTGTTGTTAGATTGAAGAGATTTTGCTACCTTATATCATCAGGTGAGTTTCGTACCACCCCTGTTCTTTTAATGTTTTATAAACATCGGGGTATAACTGCTAAACTTTTCTTGATCATATGATATGTGTCACTGTTATCTGCGTGATTTCATGTGATTAACTGAATTTGTGGATTTCATGGGATTGTTGCCGTTAGTATCTCTATCATGATATCAAAGTCCTCATTCTTGAACTGTATCTAGTGAACCCATGTGTGGCCGAGCAGAAAACATTGATAGTACTATCGGTTGACACCCCATTCACTGGGAGGATTGCATCTCCCCTGGTGTGAATGTTTGTTATCTGTTTCCTGAACTTCTTAATGGTGTGATAGACATTAAGATAATGAGGCAATAAGATATGTACCGACGGGTAATATCGAGAACTGAACATATCGTCCGAAAGGAACTAGATACGGGTCCCATGGTTATCCGGAACTGTGAACATGTATTTGAACTTAACTGTCATATCATATGATTTAACTAAACTGTATGAACTCACCAGCTTTGTGCTGATGTTTTCGAAACTAAAACTTTTGCAGGCAATCAAGGACAACGGTGAGGATGCACTCACAGCACTAGCAATAACTGTAATTAAATAAATTGTAATATGTATAAACTGTAATAATATTTGTAACCACGAACCTTGTAATGTAAGTTTTACTTTTCGTAATCTGTGTGCTATGATGATACCGGATCAAGTAAGTCACCCCTCATGCTCTGAGACATCACCACTATGCTTCCGCTACCCTTTTGATGACATCATTCTCAGGTGACGAGAGGTGGGGGTGTGACAATACATATCATATGTTCAGACAACAGTTTGCAGAGTTTCCCCGATGTTTATAAAAGATTAAAAATAAAAGGGGTTGTACGTAACTCACCTGATGATAATAGGGTAGCAGAGTATCACCAAACTGGTAGTACAGAGATGATTCTGCATTTAGTTATTTTTAATAAGTTATTTATGTTCTAGTTTACTGATTAGATCCTTCTGAACGTTCAATGTCAAAGACATTGCTTAGTAAATCATCAACTCGATATTAATTATATAATTAATTAATTTAATGTCATATCATACAATGTATGATAATGTAGGAACCTACATCGCATTAGATTCCTAACACGAAGTTGATGACACTCTAGATTAATCAGAATAATCTCTGATTAATCAGATAGTTAATGTTGTTGATTATAATGCTAAAACAGTTTCTAGATAATTTAATGGCTTAGGAGTGATTAATCCTTATTATTGATTACCCAAATATCATGAAATATCACAATGTAGCATCAGAATAGGTGAAATAACCAGATTTAACATACTAATCTGACTGTTATCACAATCATCAGATAATCATTCCAATGAGTATGTTAATGATTATGATTAGTTTGAAACACTTGGATTTAACCTTTGCATTTCAAAGATTAATCAAACTAATCACCTACATTGTCATAATCAAATGGTTTAAACCATTATAATCATGGGTATGATTTCATGAAAATCGGGCATTACAACGGATCAAAACAAGGATTTAACCGTTAGAACTTCGTGTTCTTTGTTTATAATCAATCCTAGCCATCATCTAGGCAATAATCAACAATCTTAACTATCTCATTACGTTCAAAATCAAGATCTAATCAATCAAAATCAAACTAGAAGGTTTAAACGGATCATTACCTAATCTGACGGATAAAACAACGATCAGAACTTGTAGGGACGATCCCTGGCACGATCGGTGACTTCTGATGGCTTCAGATGTGAGTTTTGATGGTGAAAAGCTGATGTTCTTCGTCTGGTTTGCGAAACAGAAGCGAGAAGAAGAAAATAATTTCTTCTGCATGAAATCTGATGAAGTAGATCAGATCATTCCACCGCCACATCCGTCGCGTACCGCGACCAAAAGCCCAAAAAGGCTTCGCGTACCGCGAAGAAATCCGGAGATCTCAATTTTCTTTCATGCATCGCGTACCGCGGAGGATTCTGAATCCCTCCATCGCGTACCGCGATGGATCCAATCGACCAACACTTAGTGATTTTTCTTCGTTTTTCGATTTCGGGCTATCCAGGACTCCGTTTTGTGCACGGTTTTCGCCCACGTTCATCATTTCTCGTCTACTATTACTCTGTAACAATTACAAGTATTAGAACAACATGGGTTTCTAGAATGATCAAATGTGCCCACGTCATTGATGACGTAATTCTCGTGTACAACTGTCACAACGCGTGGCTCCGGTAACGTTGGAATCTGTGACCCGTCCCATCGCGCACGCTCTGACACGAAGGCAATCGTCTACCGAACCATATCCTCCGGCCGATCGAGCCGTCGCTCGATGCGTGTCTCCCATGCGGCCCGACGACAAGTGTCCTGTAAAATCTCGTCAGACTGAGCCGCAACAAGGTGCAACAACGCCTCAAGTGGCTCGTTGAGGGTCACCGCACGTTAGACGTGCGGTGGATGTTGCGATGGGTCTTGCGGAGGTTGCTCCTCCTGTGGTGACCGGACCGGTTCCTCCCGAATCGGCTTAGGATCTGGAATCTACCCTTCAGCCTGGTCCTGGAGCGGCTGTTGTTTCTTCTGCGTGATGGCCAACTGGGCCGGTTGCTAGATACGGCCGTCGGATCCAATAAACCGCAAACTTACATCCTGCATGTCTGCTGCTAGTTTCATGTTCAGGAGCGCTCTACAATCCAGCTTACGTGGTGGATCGCCGACAGATCCGGAAGTAGATGAAGCATACGTGTGGTTGTATGCGATATGGGTGACAAAGGCACCTCCCCATAGTGTATCGCGCTCCAAATTATTGTCAGTACGGGTCGTCTTGCTTCAAATTATTGTCCTAGGTTGTCAGGGAATGTCTGTACGATGAATGAGATGGGCCGTACTGACGAGTACGGCCCGTCTTGCTGCCAATCATTGTCATAGGATGTCAGAGAAATTAATGTCTGCCAATCATTGACCGTGTTTGACTGTGTTTGACCAAAGTTGACCATGTCAAGTCAACGACCCATTGGTAAACCGTGTGACGGTTGTGAATCGTGTAACATTCGTGTAAGTGCTCGTCGTGTGAAAAACACGCAAGTCGCGTCTATGGACAACTTACTATTTATAGTAAGTTTCCATTTATGGGAAGTTTAACAAAGCATAATGATTTTAAAGTTCTAGCATGCTCGTTAGTCCTACGTGATCATGTTAACACATAGCACATCATCATACGATATCACATAAGTCACTTTCATCATGTTTGCACATAAAAGTTTCCTAAAGTGGAAAGTTTCCATTTATAGCATATGCGATATCGGAAACCATCTAACTTAGCATTCATTCATCATGTTAAAACATGATAAACCATTTAGCATGCTTAAACCATACAAAATATTCAAAAGTCAAGATTTCTAAAATTAAAGTTACTATAAATAGTAACTTTGTAGTTTTGCAGGAAAATGACCATTCTAACACTTCTAAACCAATTTTCATATCACCATATATCATAATATGCCATTTAACATCATCAAATCATACTCATATAGCTAACATTGCCATTTAACAATACTTGGGTTATAAAAGTTACTAATAATAGTAACTATGCCCATATAATCACAATCATCATCAAAATCACATTTCATGTATCAATATCTTTCTTAGAACATTCTATTAGCAAAACCATATACATGCAATTTTACTAATATTACTCATAACACCATTTTGTAACTTAAAAGTTACTATAAATGGAATGAATTTAAAATAATCACATTTTAACCATTTGAAACATAATTAATCATGTAGATAATCATCAATAACATTTACAATCACCAAAATCTCATCTAGCAACCTTAGATTATGCATGCATGTGGATTTCTTACCCATTCATGACCAAATCAAGTGACACAAACACCTTCATAGATCATCATAGATCATCATAAAACATTATCTAATCATCATAGATCATCATTAATCACACTAAAATCATCAAACCCAGAACATAATTTCGTGCATGTGCACTATAGGTGCTTGCATGTAGGTTTCACCCATTGCATGTGGGTGTAGAAGTGTTGTGGGTGCGTTTAAAGCCATAAAACTACCTCTTATGGTCTGGTATCACCAAGGTGTCATTTGAACAGCTCTTGAGCCTTCTGGACAGTAGGCTTTTGCAAAGAAAAGATGGTGGGGATGGTGGTCGAGCTCTCCAAGTCCTCCTCTTCAAGCTCCTAGTGAGTTCTTAGCTTCTTCACTTCAATCTTGAGCTCCAAGGTGTTCAAAAATGGCTTCCAATGGAGGAGAGAGGTTGCAACAGGGTGTAGAAGACGAGATAAGTCGGAGGGTGGCGTGTTTGGTCGAGAATAATGATTAAAAGGTATAGATTAGCCATAATGGTCTTGGTTTTATAAAAATTTGGCGTCTGGATGTCGCCGCGTACCGCGGAGAGGCTTCAAGATTCCTTCCGCACACCGCGATGGATTTCGGGATTCAAATTCTCCCGAATCTCGTCGCGTACTGCTATTGGGCCTCTTCTGGGCCATCGCGTACCGCGATGTGCCCCTGAAGAGCCCAATAAGCCTAGTTTCATGTGTTTGGTCCGTTCGTCACCGTTTTCACGTTTCCGAACTCTCGTTTGGCCTTGTTTGAACTTCAAAGTTCAGTGTTTGAGCGTTTCGTGAGGTTTCGGGTGTTGTGTTACACTATGTGCTAAACGTTCACCAACGTTCGTGTGTTTTGACACGTGTGTGCGGTTTCTCGATAATTCCTCGAATTATCTTGTTGTGTGGCAGTGTTAGTACTGTCGTGCCACGTGTCACACTAAATTAGTCTAATTCTAGTGCCACATGTACAAAATCATTTAGGTAAACATTTAAATAAATAATAAGCTGACCTGGAATTTGCGGGGTGTCACATCCTCCCCTTGTTAGAAAGAATTTCATCCCGAAATTCAACTTGTGTTGCCAGTGTTGGTCTGTTCCGTGAACAGGTGTGGGTATTTCTGTTTCATCTGGTCTTCACATTCCCACGTGAATTCCGGTCCTCGTCGCGAATTCCATCGCTCCTTTACAATCGGTATCTTGCTGAGTTTGAGCTTCTTGGTTTCCCGGTCCATGATCTCCACCGGTTCCTCAGAGAAGTTCCATTGTTCGTCGATCTGTATCTCCTCAAGAGGTATAACCAGCGTTTCATCTGATAGACACTTCTTGAGATTCGAGATATGGAATACGTTGTGCACGCTACTCAGCTCATTTGGCAGGTTTAGCTCATAGGCCACAGGGCCTATTCGTCTGGTGATCTTGAAAGGTCCAATGTAACGAGGGTTTGAGTTTCCTCGTTTGCCAAACCGAATGACTCCCTTCCAGGGCGAGACCTTGAGTAACACTCTGTCTCCGACCTGGAACTCCAACGGTTTGCGTCGTTTGTCGGCATAGCTCTTCTGTCTGTCCCAAGCTGCTGCCATCCGTTTGCGTATTTACACGATCTTCTGGGTCGTTTCATGCACAAGCTCTAGGCCAGTCAGTTGTCTATCTCCAACTTCCGCCCAGCTGATGGGTGATCGACACTTACGTCCGTAAAGTGCCTCGAATGGTGCAGGCTTGTATGCTAGTGTGGTAGTTGTTGTTGTACGAGAACTCAACTAGCGGCAGGTGAGTCTCCCAGCTACTGCCAAAATCAATGACACATGTGCGGAGCAGGTCTTCTGGTGTCTATATGGTTCGTTCACAAAATGCGACGTGAATCGGCTGTCGCGATCAGAGATGATTGAGATTGGTACTCCATGTCGAGTGACCACTTCCTTTATATAGATTCGAGTGAGTTTGTCCTACTTGTCAGTCTCTTTAATAGCCAGAAAGTGTGCAGACTTTGTCAGTCGGTCTACGATAACCTAGATGGTATCGCAACCACTTGCTGTCTTTGGCAGTTTAGTAATGAAGTCCATGGAAATTTGCTCCCATTTCCACATCAGTATCTCAAGCTGCTGAAGTAGGCCTGATGGCTTCTGATACTCAACCTTGACTTTTGAGCATGTTAAACACTTACTTACGTAAGTTGCTATTTCGGCTTTCATGTTTGGCCACCGGTAAGTAGTCTTCAGGTCATGGTACATCTTGTCAGAACCCGGATGTACCGAATACCGGCTCTTGAGTTGTAGGTCACGCACGCGTTTTGTTGTTTCTTTCCGGCTCAACGCGTCGGCCACTACGTTTGCTTTACCGGGATGGTACTTGATAGCGCAATCATAATCGCCAATGAGTTCAACCCATCTTCGTTGTCTCATGTTCAACTCTTTCTGGTCAAAGATGTGTTGTAAGCTCTTATGATCGATAAAGATAGTGCACTTCGTGCCGTATAAGTAGTGTCGCCAGATCTTCAAGGCAAACACTACGGCTCCCAACTCAAGATCATGAGTTGTGTAGTTTTTCTCATGTACCTTGAGTTGTCGTGAAGCGTACGCTATAACTTTCTCGCGTTGCATGAGCACGCAACCGAGTCCTTGTTTCGAGGCGTCGCAATACACCATGAAATCATCGCATCCGTACGGCAAAGGTAGGATGGGTGCAGTGCATAGCTTCTGTTTAAGTAAGTTGAAAGCAGCTTCTTGTTTTTCTCCCCAATCGAATTTCTTGTCTTAATGTGTCAGGGATGTCAGTGATTGGGCTATCTTTGAAAATCCTTCAATGAATCTTCTGTAGTACCCGGCCAGACCTAGAAATTGTCACACCTCATTCGGAGTCTTTGGTGCTTCCCAGTTTTTGATGGCTTCGATCTTAGCTGGGTCTACGTGTATTCCCTTCTCATTAACCACGTGTCCAAGGAATTGGACTTCGCGAATCCAAAAGTCACATTTTGAAAACTTCACGTACAACTGTTCTTTCTTCAATAATTCCAAGACTAGCCTCAGATGTTCAGCATGTTCTTCCTGATTCTTAGAGTAGATCAGAATGTCGTCAATGAACACTATCACGAATTTGTCGAGATAAGGTTTGCACACCCTATTCATGAGGTCCCTGAATACGGCTGGTGCGTTGGTCAGTCCGAAGGGCATAACCAACAATTCGAAGTGTCCGTATCGAGTTCTGAAAGCGGTCTTAGGAATATCTTTTTCCTGTATCCTCAGTTGATGGTAACCTGATCTCAAATCAATCTTCGAATATAGCTTGACCCTTGTAACCGGTCAAATAAGTCGTTATTCGCGGTAACGGGTATCGATTCTTGATCGTCACTTTGTTCAATTCCCTGTAGTCGATACACATACGGAATGATCCGTCCTTCTTCTTCACGAATAAGACTAGTGCTCCCCAAGGCGAGAAGCTCGGTATGATAAATCTCTTGTCTAGAAGTTCTTGCAACTGGTTAGACAGTTCTTGCATTTCTGTTGGTGCTAATCGGTATGGAGCTTTAGCAATCGGTGCTGCTCCGGGTGTGAGGTCTATCTGGAACTCGACTTTTCGTTTCGGAGGTAGTCCAGGTAGATCCTCGGGAAATACTTCAGGAAAATCGCTGACTACGGCGATGTCCTCAATCTTCCTTTCTTTGGTTGCTCCGTGATAAGGGCTAATATTGCAGTGTATCCTTTCTGTATGTATTTGTTCAACTTCATGCAGGACAAAATGTTCAGAGGTACTCCCCGTCGTTCTCCCTGAATTGAGATCTGTTCCCCATTTTGCAACGTCACCCGTACGATATTCTCATTGCATATGATCTCGGCTCGGTTAGCGGATAACCAATCCATTCCAACGACCACATCGAAGCTCCCGAGAGTCACCGGCATAAAGTCGATTTCTAGTTCGTGATCTGCCAAAACCATGACGCATCCTCGAAAGACGTGTTGCGTTTCAATCAGTTTTCCGTCGGCTAACTCTACGGTATCCTTAGAGCCTAGTGGTGTTGGGGTAATATCTAGTAATTTACTAAACTCACTAGATATAAAGCTCCTATCGGCACCCGTATCAAATAATATGCTAGCATAGACATTATTTAAAAGAAACGTACAGGTTACGATGTTAGGATAGTCCTTGGCTTCCCCCGAGCCAATCACAAATGCTCGGCCTTTCGCCGCTCCTCCTCCGGCCTTCTTCAATTGCGGGCAATCCCTCTTCATATGACCCAGCTTCCAACACTCGTAACAACCTCTGAGGGTGTTCTGGTTGTTGTTGTTGTTCAGGTTGGGCTTGGGGTTGTTGTTGTTTGGAAGCTTTGACCTGCAATCCTTGGCTATGTGGCCATGTAGCCCGCACTTTAGGCAACGGTATCGTTCGCACTACCCGAAGTGATGGTATGAACATCTGTTGCACAGAGGGTATTTCCCTTGATAGACACCCTTCCCTTTGTCATCAGGTTGGGTGACAGTGAAAGTTCTGGATAATTCCTCGAATTATCTTGTTGTGTGTTAGTGTTAGTACTGTCATGCCACGTGTCACACTAAATTAATCTAATTATAGTGCCACTTGTACAAAATCATTTAGGTAAACATTTAAATAAATAATAAGCTGACCTGGAATTTGTGGGGTGTCACATTGACATTCCTAATAATCATAATTGACAATACAGTGCACTACAGAGGACCTTAGTCAACTCGACTAAAAGTGGAATCACCGAAGAGGACCGAAGTCCACTCAACAACAATGACTCACAGAGTTGTGATAATCCATGTCAATCCATCGTCAATAATAATCCAATAATATGAATATCATAGTGATAGTCCAGGTGTCACCCATGTGTTATCAAAATAATATTAAGCTGGTATACATGTTCCACCCCCGAGTTTAAAAGCAAAATGATTTAAAGGGGGGTTATGAGAACTCACCTGAATGTCTTAGAATTCAGTAATTTGGAGGATGCGCGCTCACATAGGTAGAACCAATATCAACTCAACAACCTGTATTTATCGCGTGTTTCATGTCCATAAGTGTATATATGTTTGTTTATTATTAAGTATTCATATGTGTTCGTATTTAATCTACAAGTGTGCCACTAACTTAGATTAGTTATCTAAATTATAGTGAAACACTCAAGTTTGTGCAAGTTACCATCAATAAATATAAAGTTTTAAAACTTGCTAGTTTTTAATAAATCGATGGTTTTTTAAATTAGAAAGACATGGTATGCTAACATGCACCTATACATAGGTATATACGTGCATGCATGCATGGACTCATGTAATTATGTATATTAGGTTTTTATTTCAAAGGTGATGGTTTAAGAATACACATACACATGCACACGTATAAGCATGCAATGACTCATGTATGTATTTTCCTTTATTGTTGAACCCAAAGCTTATCTCGATTAGTTATTGTTAAAGAAATATCAACCAATATGCATGCGTGATAGTATCGAAAATTCACAGGTTTCGACAACCCCTAGGCTCGGCAATCACCAAGTTTTAGGAACACCAGGGTTCGGCAACACCTGGGTTCGGCAACACCTGGGTTCGCAGCACCTGGGTTCGCAGAACCTGGGTTCGCAGAACCTGGGTTCGCTGCTCATGGGTCCGCAGCTCATAGGTTCGACCACCTTAGGGTTTGATTGATTGGAGGTTCGGCTTGTCACACCCCAACCTGCTCGTCACCTGAGATGATGTCATTCGTCACTCTGAGATGATTGGGGAAGCATAGTGGTGATATCTCAAAGATGAGGGGTGACTTACTTGATCCGATATCATAGCACACAAATTAACTTAAAGTAAATATATTACAAGGATCTTTATTACAATCAACAGTACAGATTACAAACTAAGTTTATTACATGACAACTTATTTAATTACAAACTTATGAAGTGCATCCTCACCTGGTGGTCACTGTCTTCCTGCAAAAGTTTTAAGTTTAAAAATGTCAGCACAAAACTGGTGAGTCCGTAAAGTTCATGTTCAAAAATATGATATGATATGTAAGTTGTCACACCCCCACCCCTCGTCACCTCGTGCATGATCTGATGTCACTGAACCGGTTGCGGAAGCATAGTGGTGATGTCTCAGAGGTGAGGGGTGACTTACTTGAACCGATATCATAAGCACACAGATTAACTTAAAGTAAATACATTACAAGGATGTCGCAATCACAATTACACTACAGCTACGTTTATTTAATTACAATACTAATTATTCAAGTGCAAATATCCCAAAAGTGCATCCTCACCGGTGATTACTGTTTACCTGCAAAAAGTTTTAAGTTTGAAACGTCAGCACAAAGCTGGTGAGTTCGACAGTTCAGTTTTAAAACAATATGATATGATAAGCATGTTCTCAAAAGTTCAGTTCCGGATAACCATGGGACCCGTATCTAGTTCCTTTCGGACGTCTAGTTCTGTTCTCAAGATATTACCCGTCGGTACATGTCTTAGTGCCTCATTGTCTTAATCTCTATCATACCATTAAGAATTTCTGGAAACAGATAACAAACATTCACACAAGGGGAGATGCAATCCTCCCAGTGAATGGGGTGTCAACCAATAGTACTATCAATGTTTTCTGTTCGGCCACACATGGGTTCACTAGATACAGTTCAAGAATGAGGACTTTTAGTTCCATGATAGAGTTCAGTTCTACAGGCAAAATCCCATGAAATCCCACAAAAGTCACATGAAATCACACAGATATCATTGAGGCATATCATATGTTCAGAAAATAGTTTGCAGAGTTACCCTGATGTTTATAAAACATTAAAGAGAAAAAGGGGTTGTACGAAACTCACCTGATGATATATAGGTAGCAGAATATCTCCCAACTGATAATATAGGGTGATTCTGCATTTAGTTATTTTTAATGAATTATTTATGTTCTAGTTTACTGATTAGATCTTTCTGAACGTTCAATGTCAAAGACATTGTCTTGAAAGTCATCAAACCATTATTAAATGTTTAATTGCTAACTTTAGTATTATATCATACAATGTATGATAATGTAGGAACCTACATTGCATTAGATTCCTAATACAAGGTTGATGACACTCTTGATTAATCAGAATAATCTCGGATTAACCAAATAGTTAATGTTGTTGATTATGATACTGTAACAGTTTCTAGATAATTTAATGGCTTAGGAATGATCAATCCTTGTTATTGATTACCCAAATAGCATGAAATATCACAATGTAGCATCAGAATAGGTGAAATAACCAGGTTTAACATACTAATCTGACTGTTATCATAAACATCAGATAATCGTTCCAATGAGTATGTTAATGATTTTGATTAGTTTGAAACACTTAGATTTAACCTTTGCATTTCAAAGATTAATCAAACTAATCACCTACATTGTCATAATCAAATGGTTTAAACCATTATAATCATGGGTATGATTTCATGGAAACTGGGCATTACAACGGATCAAAACAAGGATTTAACCGTTAAAACTTCGTGTTCTTCATTTATAATCAATCCTAGCCATCATCTAGGCAATAATCAACAATCCTAACTATCTCATTATGTTCAAAAACAAGATCTAATCAATCAAAATCAAACTAGAAGGTTAAAACGAACCGTTACCTGATCTGACAGATTTCCTGAGGTTAAAACAACGATCAGGGCTTGAAAACACGATCCTATGTGCGATCCGGATGATTAGAAGCCTTTAAAATGAATTTAGGATGATAAAAATGAGTTCTTGGACGTCTGGGAACAAGAAACAGTCGAAGAAAATGTGTTTTGATGCTTCCCAGTGTGATCTTTGATCACTTTAAAAATTTTTTGTTTGCCGACATCGCCCCGGGCGCATCGCCCCGGCTCGGCGTGTGGCCCGGGGCGTACCTCCCCACGTGGGTTTCTTCAAATTTTGAGTTAATCTTCGTTTCGCGATTCCGGGAGCATACGAACTCCGTTTTGCGCACGGTTTTCGCCCACGTTCATCATTTTTCACATACTATCAATCTCTAATAACCAAAATTGCTAAATCCTTGTGGATTTCAAGCATGACCAAATGTGCTCACGTCATTAATGCCGAATTTTTCGTACACAACTGTCACAGTCTCCTCCTGTTAGAAAAATTTCGTCCCGAAATTTAGTGAAGACTTGCTTGATGACAGTCTTTTATGAGAATAGATGTGGGTACTTTGCTTTCATTTGATCTTCACGTTCTCACGTATATTCGGGTCCACGTTGCGAGTTCCATCGCACTTTAACTATTGGTATGCGGCTACGTTTTAGCACTTTCATTTCTCGATCCATTACCTTTACTGGTTCTTCACTGAACTGAAGTTTTTCATCAATATGAATTTCTTCTAGAGGTACGATCAATGATTCATCAGTCAGGCACTTCTTCAGATTGGATATATGAAAAACATAATGAATGTTACTAAGTTTAGGAGGTAACTCAAGTCTGTAGGCTACTGATCCAATTCTTTCAAGAATTTTGAATGGCCCTACAAATCTTGGTGAAAGTTTACCTCGTTTCCCGAATCTGAAAATGCCTTTCCAAGGTGACACTTTTAACATTACTCGATCACCTATTTGGAATCTAACGGTCTACGACGATTATTAGCATAACTCTTTTGACATCGCGAGCAGCTTTGATTCGTTCCTGAATGAGTGCGATCTTATCAGTTGTTTCCTGAATGAATTCTGGGCCTATGATTTGACTTTCACCGACCTCTGACCAACAGATAGGTGATCTACACTTGCGTCCATAAAGTGCTTCGAATGGAGCGCATTGAATACTGGTATGGTAGCTGTTATTGTATGAGAATTCAACCAGTGGGAGATGAATATCCCAGCTACCTCCAAAATCAATCACACAGCTTCTGAGTATGTCTTCGAGAGTTTGATTTGTTCGTTCAGTCTGTCCGTCTGTTTGTGGATGATAAGCTGTGCTCATATTGATTTGTGTGCCCAGAGCTTTCTGAAGAGTTTGCCAAAATCGTGACATAAATCGACTATCTCTGTCAGAGAAGATAGAGATCGGTACTCCGTGTCGAGATACAATCTCATTAACATAGAGTTTAGCGAGTCGATCCATAGAATAATCTTCTCGGAAGGGTAAGAAATGCGCAGATTTCGTAAGGCAATCAATGATAACCCATATAGAGTCATGATTACGGGATGTTCTGGTTAATTTAGTGATAAAATCCATAGAGATCTGATCCCATTTCCACATGGGAATCTCAGGTTGTTGTAATAACCCAGAAGGTCGTTGATGTTCAGCCTTAACTTTGAGACATGTTAAACATCGATCCACGTATTCAGCTATTTGTTTCTTCATTCCAGGCCACCAGTAAAAATCCTTAAGATCTTTATACATTTTATCAGCACCTGGATGAATAGAATACCTGGATTTGTGCGCCTCATTCAAGATAATTGTTCTAGAGTTACCGAATAAAGGAATCCACATTCGGTCTTTGAAATACAACAGTCCATCATTTTTGGTATCTAGTTTCTTGTCTAATCCCCTCAATCCCTCAGCAGAATAGTTCGTTGCTTGTAAAGCTTGTTGCTGAGCGTCTTTAATTTGAGGAATTAGACTGGTTTGAATAGTCATACCTAACGCTTTCACACGTAAAGGCTTGACTCGTTCCTTGCGACTTAAGGCATCGGCTATGACATTCGATTTACCTGGGTGATAACGAATTTCACAGTCATAGTCGTTTAAAAGTTCAACCCATCGCCTCTGTCGCATGTTCAACATTTTCTGATCTAGAATGTGTTGGAGGCTTTTGTGATCAGTGTATATAATACACTTAGTTTCGTATAGATAATGTCTCCAAATCTTGAGTGTAAACACCACTGCACCAAGTTCTAGATCATGTGTGGTATAGTTCTTCTCATGTACTTTCAGTTATCGAGAAGCGTAAGCAATTACCTTATCCTTCTGCATTAGAACACACCCAAGACCTTGACGAGAAGCATCACAGTATACTGTGAAATTATCAGTACCTTCCGGTAATGCCAAGATAGGTGCGTTGCAGAGTTTATGTTTCAACAGTTGAACGCCTCCTCCTGTTGAGAATCCCATATAAACGGTTGATTCTTTTGGGTCAATGTGGTGAGTGGCAAGGCTATCTTTGAAAAGTTCTTGATAAACCGGTGATAATAACCTGCCAATCCCAAGAATTGACGTATTTCAGTCGGGGTTCGTGGTGTCTTCCATTGTTTTACCACCTGAATCTTACTGGGATCCACTTGAATACCGTTTTGTGTAAAGACGTGATAGGACCGGCGATTTCACTTTGGACGGAAGGTTAGGGTTTTGACACACGACGAACATGAAGATGATGAACAAAATCAAATGATATATTGATAGAATCGAATGATTACATGATTGTATTCACATCATAAAAGAACATAGTGTTGCCGGGGAGAGATCGAGCATGATCTCTCCCCCTCTCGTGCTCAAACCCAAGAACACACACAAAACCTTAAACCCTAAATTTGGAAACTGGTATTTATAGGGCCTGTAGCCCATTCGGCCGAATGGAGCCATTCGGCCCTTCATTCGCCGAATGGGTCCCTTTACACAATATCCATTCGCAGATGCTCCTGCTAACGCCTCAGTTTCCAGATTAACAACATACAAACACATACAAGTGATTACAAATAAGCAAATACAAATCTAATCTATTCGAACAGCAGCGGACACCCAAAATATGCACCAACATTTTGATTTACTACATGACCAAGAAATTGAACTTCTCGTAACCAAAACTCACACTTGGAGAACTTGGCATATAATTTTTCACGTGCCAAAAGTTCTAGGATTAATTTTAAGTGTTGAGCATGTTCTTGTTGGTTTCGAGAATAAATGAGAATATCATCAATAAACACAATCACAAATTTATCCAGATAAGGTCTACATACTCGATTCATCAGATCCATGAAAACTGCTGGTGCATTTGTTAAGCCAAACGGCATTACTAGAAATTCGTAATGTCCGTATCTGGTTCGGAAAGCATTTTTTGGAACGTCATCATCATGAATACGCAACTCATGATATCCGGATCTCAAATCAATTTTTGAAAAGTAAGTTGCACCTTGTAGTTGATCAAACAGATCATCGATACGAGGTAGTGAATAACGATTTTTGATTGTCAGTTTATTGAGTTCCTGATAGTCAATGCACATTCTGAATGAACCATCCTTCTTTTTCACAAAAAGGATCGGTGCTCCCCAGGGTGAGAAACTAGGTCTGATAAAACCTTTGTCTAACAGTTCTTGCAATTGACCGGAAAGTTCTTGCATTTCTGATGGTGCAAGCCGATACGGGGCTTTAGCAACAGGTGCTGCACCTGGAATCAAGTCAATCCGAAATTCAACTTGTCTCACTGGGGGTAATCCTGAGATATCCTCAGGAAATATTTCAGGAAAATCTTTGACTACTGGGATGTTTGTGATTTGTTTGGGTGAAGAATTGTGCTCAGTCACTTGTGCCAGAAAAGCATAACAGCCCTTCCTTAAGAATTTCTGAGCTCGTATACAAGATATGATACCAAGTCTTCTACCAGCTCGTTCTCCTTGAACTACTAGTGTATTACCGTTAGGTAATGGAATACGGATCACCTTGTTTTGACAGACAACTTCCGCTTGGTTATCAGAAAGCCAGTCCATACCAATAACGACATCAAAGCTCCCAAGCTCAATAGGAAGTAAATTGATATTGAAAAGATGATCATTCAAATTCAAGGAACATCCTTGAATAACATTGTTAGTTTTGATTAACTTGCCATTAACAAGTTCAATAACATAAGGAGTTTCTAGATCTACCGTAGGCAATGAAATTAATGATGCAAATTCAGAAGAGATAAAGCTCTTATCTGCTCCTGTGTCAAATAGAACTAATGCGTATAGATTATTAAGAAGAACCGTACCAGTGACAATGTTCGCATCATGTCTTGCTTCAGTGGCACCAATCTGAAAAGCTCTCCCCCTAGCTTCATTTCCCGGATTGGTGTTATTGTTTGGACAGTTTCGCATGAGATGGTCAGGGCTTCCATATTTGTAGCATGACCGGTTGGTTTGAGTGGTTTGTCGTGGTGCTTGGTTTGGTGTTTGAGCAGGAAAGTTGCAATATTTAGCATAATGTCCAACTCAGTTACAGTTCAAACAAACAGGACATGGTCCCGTGTGATGGAGTGGACACTTATTGCATTTGGGCGCCTGCCCAGTATAAGCTTTCTCTCAGGAATAGCAGCACCATATTTTTTCACAGTTGGCTTGCTCTGGGTGATCTCAGCCGGAGTCTTAGCCTTGGTTTTGCCAAACCACTTTCGTTTGGTACCTTTCAACACATTTGAGGTACCGACATCACTACGACTGTAAGCCATCTGAGATTTCACAGACAGAGTACCACTCCTTACCGCCTCATTGGTAAGCTTAGTGGTCAAAAGAATCGTATGTTTCAGAGTTGTAGGTTCAGCAGCAGTCACCATTCCCCGAATCTGGGGAATCAAACCCTTAATGTACTTCTCGATTAGAGCGGCTTCCGTAGGAAACATATCGGGAAGTAAACAAGTAAGTTCGTGAAACCGATTGGTGTAAGCCAGACAATCAGCACCGATCATAGAGTGATTCCAGAATTCATCCTGGAGTTTTTGAATTTCAGTGATTGGGCAGTACTCTGATCTAATCAGAGTTTTGAAATCATTCCAGCCCATCGAATCAACTGTAGCTGAACCCAAAGTCTTGGCCTGGGTATTCCACCAAGTCAAAGCTGAGTCTTTCAAAGAACAGTCAGCATAAGACACCTTATGCTCCTTAAAACACTGACTAATTTTGAGTTTGGTTTCCATCTCCTCAATCCACCTTAAAAGACCAGACGCTCCTTCCTTGCCCGTAAAAGTAGGAGGGTTGCAAGAAGCAAAGTACTTATACGTACACCCTTGTTGTGGTGGATCAGGAACAGTTGTTTTTGTGTTCGTTGCACCGGTGGTAGTATGAGTTTCGACGTGACCACCAGTAGCATTATGTTCAGCATGATCATGTTCCCCACCAGAACCTGCGGTGATATGTGGTTGGTGTTGTGTCAGAACACCACAAGCAGATAGTTGTTCACGTACAATTCGTGCTATCATAGCCTCATTTGTTTCAGATCCGCTTGTACCAGCAGGTGGCACAGTGCTTGCTCCAGGGTTCACTGGCAGAGCAGTATTTGTTTCCAAGTTCCCAGGTGGAACTACGTTCACTTTCGGATTAACATGTGGATCCGGATTCGATTCAGCATTCACACGTGGGATTTGATTTTGTTCAGGGTTTGTAATGTTCTGAGCAGCTTTCTTAGCTGGTCGACCTCTTTTAGGAGCCATTAATCTGCTAACAAGCAGACAATTTCAGGTCAGTTTAAGAACATTAAAAATATAACCCGTTCCATCACATAATTTCAATCATATTCAGTCACATTGAAAATTTCATATTGAAATGTGATTATAAAGAATACAGTATAACTACATGAATTTAGTCCAGACATGTTCACATTACACACAGATCACACAAATATTCGTAGTTATACTTAGTCCTGTTATTTCAAAAACATGTTAGAGTCTTACCCAGCTCCTTGCATTGCAACACATGTTTTTAGAGATATGTTCATACAGGACTAGGATATGTTCTCGCACAAGTTCTCTGATATGTTCTCAGTTCATACACTAAGTTCTCATACAACAATAGATATGTTCCCGTTAAGATATGTTTTTGTACAGTATGGCTCTCGTACTGTACTTTAGTAACAGACATGTTCACAATTAGATACGTTCTCGTACAGTATGGCTCTCGTACTGTACTTTAGTTATAGACATGTTCACAATTAGATATGTTCTCAGTTCAGACAAGTTCTCGTACAGTATGGCTCTCGTACTGTACTTTAATAACAGAAATGTTCGCATACAGTATTGCTCCCGTACTGTATTTCAGCGAAATATATGTTTTTAGTTCAATATATTCGCATACAGTATTGTTCCCGTACTGTATTTCAGCGAAATATATATTTTTAGTTCGACATGTTCTCATATTGATACATTCGTATACAGTTATGTTCTTACACAGAGAAAAATTAATTATAGTTCACACACATAGTTCATTATACAGACAGATATACAAAACACCCATATTATTACACTATCATAGTTTCATACATTACAAAGTTTTAATACAAGAACTATCAAAAACAATACATTAATACTAACTACCAGGGATCCATTTCGCAATCAAAACTTCCCATCCACATCACACACTAACAACCTATTCGTCTGTACATAAGATGTCCCAAACAGAACCACATGAGCATACTTATCGTAAAAAGTACGATAAGCAGGAAAACACCATAGCCACTGCCGCCATGATCACGCCCAAAACTATCATCTTAGTCTCAAAACTGGCCATCCCAAGCCAAATCAGAAACTCTCTCACCCTCTCCACTCCTGTCCTCAACAACTCAACCTGCCGCCAAAAGGTAGCAACAATCCTCCGCACCCACGTCCTACGCAATCGCTCCTCAACCGAAGTCCTCCATGCCTGCGTGTCTGCCTCTAATGTGTTCACTCGATCTATAATGGTCAAGTGAGAAGTCAAAATCTCTAAAACAGTGCTACGGGTATCGTCTATCATAGCACTCTGCTGCTGTATATCCTGACGCATCCCTTGCAGATCATGAGTGACCTGCTGTAACTGGGCTCTCCACTCAGCTTGGTGGGAGGATTCTTCCACCTCATGTATAGTCGGTGGCTCATCTCGAGGAGCCATCTGACGTCTCGGGGGAAGGCCTGTCGTCTTGCGAGCTTGGCCTCGCATCTGCCTCAACCCGTCCCACTCAGGGACTCTCCGTGAAGAGGAATCCTGTTTCCTCTCAGCTGAAGTAGGAACTAAGGGTGAATGAGGTGGACTGGGTAGAATGGGGACTGCTGGTGGTAGTACTGGTGATGGTGGTGGTGGTGTAACAGGTCTGGGGTCTGACGGTGTATGTGGTCCGGTAGGGGTCGCCTGTGAGGCTGCAGATGATGCCTCACTAGGACCTGAATCTGATCCTGCACTAGAGCTAGGGGTGTCATCCAATCTCAGATAGGGAAATCTCTGGTAAATATACTGCTTGGCTTGATCGGCCATCGCTGTACAATCAAAATCTCTAATCAGTATCATGAAGTAAATATTAAATAACAATATTTAACATAAACATGAACATGATATGATGCTTCTTCCTATCTTAGAACAACTATTTGTCTTTATAGTTATTAATGTTCTACTTGAATTAAATTAAACTAGAACGCACACGTGTTGCAAATTTTAGTTATGCTGGCCACTCATAACTGGAATTTGTACCACCTGATTATCCTGGCTTAATTCAAAACAAGTTTTGTTCAATATTAATGTTCGGTGCTCTCTGTGTCACTATACGAGCCTATGGTTATAGTCTAGGTCTCTAAGTCAAAAGTTCAGTTCTGGATAACCATGGGACCCGTATCTAGTTCCTTTCGGACGTCTAGTTCTGTTCTCAAGATATTACCCGTCGGTACATATCTAATGTCTCATTGTCTTAATGTCTATCATACCATTAAGAAGTTCTGGAAACAGATAACAAACATTCACACAAGGGGAGATGTAATCCTCCCAGCGAATGGGGTGTCAACCAATAGTACTATCAATGTTTTCTGTTCGGCCACACATGGGTTCACTAGATACAGTTCAAGAATGAGGACTTTTAGTTCCATGATAGAGTTCAGTTCTACAGGCAAAATCCCATGAAATCCCACAAAAGTCACATGAAATCACACAGATATCATTGAGGCATATCATATGTTCAGAAAATAGTTTGCAGAGTTACCCCGATGTTTATAAAACATTAAAGAGAAAAAGGGGTTGTACGAAACTCACCTGATGATATATAGGTAGCAGAATATCTCCCAACTGATAATAAAGGGTGATTCTGCATTTAGTTATTTTTAATGAATTATTTATGTTCTAGTTTACTGATTAGATCTTTCTGAACGTTCAATGTCAAAGACATTGTCTTGAAAGTCATCAAACCATTATTAAATGTTTAATTTCTAACTTTAGTATTATATCATACAATGTATGATAATGTAGGAACCTACATTGCATTAGATTCCTAATACAAGGTTGATGACACTCTTGATTAATCAGAATAAACTCGGATTAACCAAATAGTTAATGTTGTTGATTATGATACTGTAACAGTTTCTAGATAATTTAATGGCTTAGGAATGATCAATCCTTGTTATTGATTACCCAAATAGCATGAAATATCACAATGTAGCATCAGAATAGGTGAAATAACCAGGTTTAACATACTAATCTGACTGTTATCATAAACATCAGATAATCGTTCCAATGAGTATGTTAATGATTTTGATTAGTTTGAAACACTTAGATTTAACCTTTGCATTTCAAAGATTAATCAAACTAATCACCTACATTGTCATAATCAAATGGTTTAAACCATTATAATCATGGGTATGATTTCATGGAAACCGGGCATTACAACGGATCAAAACAAGGATTTAACCGTTAAAACTTCGTGTTCTTCATTTATAATCAATCCTAGCCATCATCTAGGCAATAATCAACAATCCTAACTATCTCATTACGTTCAAAAACAAGATCTAATCAATCAAAATCAACAAACTAAAAGGTTAAAACGAACCGTTACTTGATCTGACAGATTTCCTGCGGTTAAAACAACGATCAGGGCTTGAAAACACGATCCTATGCGCGATCCGGATGATTAGCAGCCTTTAAAATGAATTTAGGATGATAAAAATGAGTTCTTGGACGTCTGGGAACAAGAAACAGTCGAAGAAAATGTGTTTTGATGCTTCCCAGGTGATCTGATCACTTTAACAATTTTTTGTTTGCCGACATAGGGCCCCAGGCGCATCGCCCCGGCTCGGCGTGTGGCCCGGGCGTATCTCCCCACATGGGTTTCTTCAAATTTTGAGTTAATCTTCGTTTCGCGATTCCGGGAGTACACGAACTCCGTTTTGCGCACGGTTTTCGCCCACGTTCATCATTTTTCACATACTATCAATCTCTAATAACCAAAATTGCTAAATCCTCGTGGATTTCAAGCACGACCAAATGTGCTCACGTTATTAATGCCGAATTTTTCGTACGCAACTGTCACATAAGTTCGCAAAGTGTTCGGTTCAAGATAACCATGGGACCCGTATGTATATATATATATATATAGGGCTTGGAATTTTAATAAACCACTAAATGTGTACTAACCCAAATAACTTTGGCAAGATAAAGTCAAATCTTGGATTTTTTTTAACATTATTGTAATACATTTAGAACAGTATGTTCTTTTATGGGTTTGTGTAAATTCAGCACTGTTTAAGAGATAAAATCGTTGTAAGTTTTTGACTTAAAGTACTGTAAGTGTTTTTTGCCCAAAACTTACAATGATGTTATCTTTTAAACGATGATGAATTTACACAAACCCATAAAAGAACATAGTGTTCTAAATGTGTTACAATGATGTTAAAAAAATCCAAGATTTGGCTTAATCTTGCCAAAGTTATTTGAGTTAGTATACATTTAGTGGGTTATTAAAAATCCAGCCCCTATATATATATATATATATATATATATACACACACACATAATAGATTATTACCCCATGTATTACACGGGGTTTAATATAAAATAACTATTAAAAAATTAATTATAAAACAATATTTTAAAATGAAATGAATAAATTAAGTATTATTAAGTATATTAAATGATAAAAAATCAATTAAAAACTTTAATAATTAAAGAATTGATACTCGACTTCCTTATATTGTAAGAGCTGGAAATTTTAAACTAATTAACGTTAAAAGCTATCGGTTTCAAAATCAAAAAGGTAAGGTACCCATTTTTTAATTATTAAAGCTAAGTGGCCTAATTTAATAATATCATTAAACAAAATGTCCAAAACTGTAATTTTCCCTATCATTTTTATAACTTTTAGTTTTTAAAGTAATTATTTTTAAGAATTTCGTGTTAAAAGTGTTATTTGTTTATAAAAATCATGTTGTTTAAAATCTATGTTTTATAGTTTATTTCATTTTTTTTTAAAATGTTTTTTTAGAAAACTTGTTTTGTAGAAAAGAAAATTCTAAATACTGATGTAACATATATATTTTTTTCTTTAAAAAGCTTTGATTTTACAAAAAAAAATATGTACTTTAGAAACTTTTTTAATGTGTTTTTTTAAACTGATTTGTAATTTATTTAAAACCATTTTTCACATTAAAAAAGCAAATATTATCATTAATATTTTATTTATTTAATAAGAGAGTTAATAAAATTATTTAATATGAAAGAGAGTTGAGTTAGATGATAAAATGAAGACATGTGGCAATATTGGCTTAAAAACATAACAAGTGTCAAAAAAGATTTTTGTTTATTATAATATATATATATATATATATAGAGAGAGAGTCATATTTAGAAGTTTTAAATGGTTAAGGCTGATTAAAATTTTTCGCCTATGTGTAGTAGACTAATTAAATGAGTTTTAAACGTAAACGAGCTTATATTGTTAAAACATACGTAAATCAAAGGTTTTATAGCCTAGTGGTTACACTCTTAACTTTCCTATAAAAAGACTTGGGTTCGAATCTGAATTAGGTCATATCTGTTGAGACAAGGCTTCAGGGTTTACCTCCTTAAATTACTATCAGAATATGACAATATTTGAACGTGCGCTTCACGTTTTTTACAATCAATATAACTTTTAAGTAGTTGATCCCATTTATCTAGAAGCAACAAAAATCTTTTTTTTTATAACCTTGAAAACTCACTTACATGGTAAACCACGTATCATCTCTAATGCCCAACTAACTAGAAGGAATGTATAAAACGTGGCTCCAAGCAGCCGGGTCGATAATATTCAAAGAAAGCTGTTCTTAGTCAAAAAAAACTTGAGACTTATAAGTTATCTCTTTTTTACTCAAACCATTACACTACTTACAATAGTTTTGTAATTTAAAATCTAATAAGTTCTGTTTCACTCAATTCCTATATTCAAATAACATACACACACCAATGAGGCATTACCTCAATGGTACCCCAAGAGTCTTCCAAATGGGAGGTCTTGGGTTCAAATTCTTCTAGCAGCGAAACATGGGTCTGAGGGGGTCAGGGGTTTTCCAAATGAGGTTTCCTCCTGAGGTGGTTGTGGTGGCTCATGGGAGGTCCAGGTAACTATACCTTGGTGACATGGTCTGAAAACAGTGGATTCACATAATTGAACCTTCGTCGTTAAAAAAAATAAAATACACACACACCAAGAGATACCATATTTTCAATAATCACATGTATAGACTTTATAATTATTACCCAACAAATTTGAAATAGCGAGTCTCCAATAAATAGACTAATAGTCATAAATGTGTGCATCACTTGTCATTTAAGACATTATATTAAAAAGCATGACAAAAGGAACAGTTGAGTTTGTACAGTATAGTTTTAACACATTAGAGTTTTGGCGAAATACTTTTTTTTTTTGAACCTGCTATCACAAGTGTTCTCTGTCTAGCCAGCCCATATTGCTTTTTCGTCCATCAACAGCGTACCAACAGCAGGGTTAGGGTTTCTCCCCTATCTTTCATCTTCTTATCATTGCGAATGGGTAAAGCACAAGATAAATAAGACCACTCTCAAAACCGAACCCTAAATCTGAACAAGACCCATTCAATTTGATTCTACCCCACTCATCTGAGCAACAACGACGAGGCCAATGATGATCTAGGCTTAAAAATCGTAGAAAAAGCAATGTTAAGCACCTTCGGTAAGGAAGCGAGGAGTAATCCTTCATTATCTGTCACGATAGGTGAAGAAAAAGAAAAAAGAAAAAGAGGACGAAGGAGAACAACAAGCAGATGATTGGAGCACAAGTTCATCCAGTAAATAGTTTGAATCGAGTTGAATATGTGGAAGCATTTTGTGTTAAAGTGTGTTCATAGGGTTTCAATTTTGTGCACTTTGTCTTCCTCTACAATTTAAACAAAAAAAAAAAGCAAAGGATGAAAATTTGTTTTGAATTTAAACAAAACCTACCTCTTACAACTTTTTTGGTTTTGAATATTGATTTGTGTCATTGGTTTTGAATTTGATTCATCAATGCCTTACTTGGAAGTATCATGAATATTTTGCCATTTTGAACACGTGATTATGATCCTGATCTTCAGTTTAATGTATGAATTTGCAGCCATAATGTTTGTGTTCAAAGAACAATCTCTAATTATGAAAGGAATACCATTTTGGGATAAATCCTTACATAGCTAACAAGGCTTTTTTCTTCTTTCCTTTTAAACTTGCAGTATACATTCCTCCGAATTAAAGTTTGGGTTGACGATGATGTAAGTTATAGTTGTTTTATGATTTCTAGGTGTTTGGCCAAAATCCTCATTGGAAGCTTTCATTTTTAAACCATATAATTTTACTTACCTTGGATAAAGTTGTTTTTCTGTTTGAATCATCCGTCAACATGACTTTTGCCATTCTGAGTTGTTTTTATTTTTATTATACTATGTTGTCATGCTTTCCTAATAGATAATGAAAAAAGCCACAAAGTTTTTAGCCAAAATTTTCGAGTAAAATTAATATTTGTTAGACAAATTAGCTAGGATAGCATTTAACTAAAGTAAGGTTGTTTTCTACATCTTACGGTATTTCTCCTTTCACATGTTAATGTATTGTTCAAACTAGGACTGTATTTAATAAAATTATGATATATTATTTAAGTTTAGGTACTTTATATATTGTTAATGACTTCTTCTTTACAGGTGTGTTAACTATGTAGCAGATTCAAGTAGTTTGCATCAAGTAATCTTTTAGAGAACATACTAATATACGTTTTATTATGAGTTTTGCTATTCAGGTACTTAACATATATTTTTAAGTTAAATTAAGTATGAGAATATTCTACTTCTGCATTGTTTGTAGTCTTTTACATGTTCTCAAGCATCAACGTTTTCTTTTGCAATATATTGACTAAATATGATTTTTGGTATTTTTGTGGTGAGAATCCATTAGAATTTAGAAGTAGCATAGTCTTGAAGAAGGAATTTAGGTGTTAAATTTATAATAGTGGATAGCACGATAATATTTATCATAGATAGTTTATTCGATGTAAAAGCATATATGATGTGTGCTCTCCTAACCATCTAAATGATTATTAGCTTAAGTGGGTGTCTCAACGTTTAACAATTTGGTTATTGTGGTGGAATTCAAGGCGCAATGCGCGGGGGTTTAAATCTAGTTCCATATTATCAACTTAGAAAAATAACATATAATTTCTTATTTTTAATCTTAATTCTATTCTATCTATCTTAAATACCAATGTCGGTGGCCTTCTCGTGCTTCGCATGTGCTCCTAAACCCTCTCGTGTGCTGCAGCTGCTCCTCAACAATGTTCGCTATTTCTACTCCATTTATCTCCACGTGCCATCTCCTTCATGTATCTTCTTTCGACTTTCGTGTTACAGGCTACCAGCTGGGTCATCTCAATTGCTTCTTCTGGTCACCTTTGTCTCTCTAGGCGTCGTTCTTCTTTTCTCTTCCAGTTAATTCCAATTCCATGATTTGGATCGTTTTTTATGGAAAAAAGGGGATCGAGATCAAACTTAGGTTTCCAGCATCTCGTGTCGGAATCAAGAATTACCATCTTCGATCTGATCATAAATGGTACCCTAGCCACATCACATATGTATTTATAATGTATCTCTTTTTAGATTTAGTAATTTCATGGCAATTTGGTTCAAAGCCCATATGATTCTAATGCATTTATTTTGGTTTTAGTTTTATTGATTGTTTCTAACTGGGTAATCATAAAAAAGACTCATCATTGATATCAAATTGATATTTTTTTTAGCCCATGGAAATGGGGTTTGTAGGCGTGTGATTGTTTATGTAGAATTCATGGTTAAATGTGTGCAAATGGGGATCGATCAGTTCCAAAATGTGTTGACACTTATCTCACAATTTAAGGATTTAGGCATTATGATAAACATTAACATAATGATTGAATATGCCGGCTGAAACTTAAAAGAATTGTTGGATCCAGTGTTTGTAAAAATCGCTAGTCGGTAGTCGGGCGGCCAGGTAGGGACTAGCGATTAATCGGATTGGAAATTTATATATAATTTTCACTATACTTATTAATTTTTCAATGCTTCAAAATATTTCATAACATCACAATTTATATATATATACACACACACTTACATAAAGAAAGTGTATTTAATTTTAAAGTTTGAGGGTATAAGTGGTAATAATGCAAAAAAAAAGGGGGGAAAGGGTAAAAGATATATATATATATATATATATATATATATATATATATATATATATATATATATATATATATATAGATATATATAATCAGTGATGTGATGTCTAGTGTACGAGATAATATATATATTGTAGGATCGGGTTGTTACAAAAGACTACTAAATACAAAAGACATTTAATGTTATTGATCTTCAAGGCTTCAGATGATCTTATGCATTTAATGTAGCATGGGAGAGGTAAGGTGCTTTATCTGACTCATTACATGTTGTTTCTATCTTTATTCAGACCAACATGTCTTGTGTCAGTACCTTTTGTACCATAAGAGTAATCTGCTACAGTCTTTGTCAGAGGATAAACCTCGGAAGTCTTTGTCTTCACAGTGCATAAGAGGATTCCTCGGAAGCAGTTGTCTTGTATAACATTCGGCAGGAACCAGTTATCCTTCGGAAGCAATGCTGCTTCCGAAGAATCACTTTTTCCTTCCGAAGGTGTTTATTCAAAGAGGCTCCTATACTTGGACAAAACAAGAAGTTTGGTGAGCATCAGCCTTTATTAGTCTTTACAATCTCCCCCTAGGCTGATGCTACCAAAAATTCTAAGGAATAAACCTTGGCTTCCATGTACCCCTCAGTACTTGTGCCCTTTTTCTAATCAATCTTATGGCTGACCTCCCATCTGCTCCATTGTCAGGATTATTGAGAGGGAGCTTATCTAGATCAAATATATAGGTTTTGCCAACATCATCAGATGCAAAAGATCCACCAGTTTTATTTCTCCATTGTAGTCGGTGAGGATGAATATCCTTTCTTGTGCATTGAAGCTCCAATTACCAAGGGGATGTATGAATGCTCATGCATTAGTCTGCTGATATCCCTCATGTCTTCTCGGGTTTGTGTAGTTTCGGGGAGCTGCTTCAGATGTGGCTTCAAGTACTGAGAGTGCTGTATCAGGCTCAGAGTCGAAGGGGATAGTTGTTGTTTCTTTTTCCTTTTTGCCATGCTCTTTCTTCTTGTGAATCTTGGTCTGTTTTGAGCCATGGCTTCACTCCTCTGTTCTCTGGCCTGTTGATCCTCCACATTGGATCCCACTGCATCTTTTTTCTTGCAGTGGGGTTCTGGGCCTGCAGCCTCAGTTCTTGGAGGACTTGAACTCCTCTCATCTGCCATAGATTGTTTCTCAGGATCAGGGACTTTTGTCTTCATAGATGGGCTTGATGGAGGAGTTATTTGTTCTTCTTTAGGATTTAGGGGGAACATGTTGGTCATTTCTATTCTAGCTCCTCCCCTAAACCTAAGCCTCTCATTAGGCTTACCTTTTGAGCCCTTATCTGTTCAATTGAAAGTAACTCACCTTTAGCAATTTTAGCCTTGATATCTCGGATGTGCATATCCATGGTCGAGTTCTTCATAGGGCCTAGCTGCCGAGCATGGAAGCCATATTCCAGAAGAAAGGCCTTTGACTTGTCTCTGTAGGCCTTCTCCTTTGCTTCTTGGAAAGGACCGTTTGAGTCTTGGTGGCAGCAGCATCCTGTTCTTGCTGCTGCACCTTGTCCAACTCGGCAGCCATTTGAGGTACCGACCAGAGCCATACTTCATCGAAGTCATAGCCTCTCTCTTCGAGCAAGGCAGAAAGTCTCACTCGTTCTTCATCTTGAGAGGTATTTGGTCGGCCCTTGTTTTCTTTGGTCTCCTCTCCTCCTGTTCTGCTTCCTCCTCTGGGGTTAGCTTTCTTTTTTTCCTTTGTCATCAGCAGTCTATTTTTGCCCCAGAGGAGAAGTCTCCTGTTGCCTCATCAGCTGGTTCATTGGCATGTAGCTCCTCTGTGGAGGAAACATCAGGATGACTGGGCCTTCGGAGGCAGCTGCAGCTTTGGAATTAACCTCAGCATTCATGTCTCCTCCAGTTGACCAATCCCCTTAGATGATTCCTTATTAGATTCCACAAAGGGCTCAGGAGAGGAAGAGAGAGCTTCAGCAGCTTCTGTCCCAGAAGGGGACACAGATTTCATGGAAATTGGTTCTTCTTGTGTGGTGTCTTCCATGGCAACCTGAGCTGCAGTCTCAGAAGGAGACTTAGTCCCAAGAGGGGACTGAGGTTCCAAAGAGACATTTGATGTTTGCTGTTCAGTCTCTTTGGCAACCTCCCTTGTAACTCAGAAGCAGAAGAAGAGGAAGAAGAATCTTGAAAATAAGTACCAAGGAAGTCATCCCATTCAGCAGTCAAAGTGACTAAGGATGGATTAACTTCCTGTGCACCCTCCTCTTCTCTTGCTTCTGATCCTGACTCTGCAAGTTGGTATATTCTCCCCTTTTTGGGTGCAGGTAAGGGGAGGTAAGAGTAAGTGGTGTAGCATCAGAATCAGGATGAAAAGGATGTAGAATAACAGGTGGACGTCTCCTGAGATCCAGAAGGGTTGCATCTTTGTTTGGATTCAAGCCGCAGGGTAGACACCTCAGCTTCCAAAAGAGCTATCCTGGCTTGGAGGGAGGGAAGTTATTGTGGCCGTCAATTCCTGAGTGTGTGTGCCCTCATCCACAGGAGTGGAATCCTTGGGCGATGGAGTACTGAGCCGAGCTCCTGCACCTCCACCACAGAAGTGGTTTCTTGGCACCCTGGATTCCCTTCATTGAGAAGAACCTCAAAGAAGTCCTCCCCAAAATAGGTTGCCGCAGGTGAAGGTCCTATTGCCTGTTACCACTGTCCTGTGGATCTTTATTAAGATCAACAGTAGTGGCAGCCTCACCTGCATTGACCCCTTCAGAACTACTGGGGCCAACCTCTGATTGAATAGGCTGGGTCAGGGAACCGAGCTTGTAACTGTGTCACCACTCTATTATTAAAGTTTGGGTAGTGGGAGAGGGAGAGTGGTTCCTCCACAGCTAGAGCAGAGGTCCTTGAGCCTGGGTGATGGTATGGGAGGGAGGCATTTCTGGATGATACGAACCTAGAGATTGGGAGACAGTCTCTGATCTAATGAAGTTGCTTCATGAGAAGCAAACTCAATGATGGGTGCATGCATTTGAATATTCTCAGTTATGTTTTGTGACATAAGCTGAGGGCGTTCAGGCTGGTTAAGGGCAACCACAGGTTTCAAAGGAAGAACCTGTGGAAAACAAGGGGTGTGGCTTTCACCTTAGGTAGAACTGTGCCTGAGCAGTTCTTTTACCCTTTTTTCTGTTGGGGTTCAGTAGAGGAGCCTGAAAACTGTAGAAAGTTGCACAGGGTTGCGTTTGCGTTTTGTAAGTGATTTTTATGGGGTGAGGAAACAGAAGTGGAAGGTGTGGGTTCAGCATCTGTGGGGTTAACAGAGCTGTCACCTTCTGGAGCAGTTGACTCCATAGAAGAGAAGAAGAGGAGTAAATGTCCCAGAGAACTGAGCACTCTTCTTCTTGAGTTGCACAAAAAACCTTGGAAGAGACAAGGGCATTTTGTAAGTATTCCCAGTTAGAGAAAGGGAAGTTCCCAACTCTTCATTAAAAATGTGTTGCAAAAACCTGGGATACATACAAAAATTCTTTGGTGACGTGATGTTGTCAACCAAATTATTAAAAAATAAAGCAGAAAAGTTAAACAGTTGATTAGAAACCAAGCCATGAATAGCCGAAGCTAAAAATCAGATGGAACTTGATCCCAACCACCAGATTTATTTGAA